>JAUDQA010000019.1:0-600000 GCA_030407065.1 Armillaria nabsnona
CTGTATACTCCTTTTCATACAAGATCCACTTACCTGGACTGAAGACTTCCACACTTTGTGGTGCTGATTGAGGACATGAACTTGTCGCATTGTATATATAATGTCAGTAATCTTCTTATGCTTATCCTGGAGCTTTAATAAAGCATCTTCTTCACTAGACTAAAGTGGTTTCAGCTAGGATCTATGTAAAAGATTAAAATTTCTGCTCACCTCCGTGGAGTGTCCATTTAAAAGTATATCCTTCAAGATGGAATGCCATTCTTTGAGCTTGGTGATAGGGAGACCAGAACTGTGTTGGGAGACTGGGAGAATGGGATCTTGCAAGCCTGGTTGAGGACTTGGTCCACCAAGTCTAACAACAATGCTAACATCTGTATCTTTCTCATCAGGGGATGAACCATCTAAATCCATGCCTTCAGACTCTATGGAGTCATCATCATCATCATCAGACTCCACAAAATCATCATCAGAATCAGAGTCTTCTGATTCAGATAGACCAGAATCTGAGCCATGAGAATTGTATCCAGTATCACTTAAGTACCGCACCAATGGGTTTCTTTGGACACGAAAACTTGTAGAAATCTGTTGCTAGAATTGTACCAGTACCAAAGCCAATTTTTGTGGGAGAACTCACATGCTTAACAACCCGTAGTTGATAATTCTGTAGGGCCTTGAACTGCCCATCGAAGTCATTATGATTCACAACATGTACGTGATAAAAAATATCAAAGAATTCTGATGGGTTGAGATTCCAGCAGGGTATGCCCAATGAGCGTTGAACCCAAGCAGTGATTTCTTTGGCCTAAGTAATATCAATTTCAGTGAATGAGTCTAGCCGTCAGGAGGGACTCGGTATACACTTGCTGAATTGTCCATGAACAATGTTTGAGCTTCATCAAAGACTTGAGTCATTGATGTCCTGCTTGAAAGTGGCTGGTCTAAGGCTTGCCGGTATTTCTCTAGAGCAAGTTCTGCTGCTAAGCTCAACGACTGGGAGATAGGCTCGGTAAGGTCAGGGGGGGGTACAGAGACCCAAGGCATGGTCGTATCGGTTGAAGTGATGGCGAGAAGACAAAAGAGGGAAAGCGTGAGAACGGTCTGCGTGCCTACCAAGTCGTCCGGCACTTGTTACTGCCGGGACGGACCATTCCGTTCCGACGGTAACAGCTCGGCATACAGAAATGACCGTCTTTCCTTTGACCACGTGGTTTTCGTTCTTTCGTCTTTCGTCTAGTATAAATCCTGTCCCTCTCATGTATTCATGTACTGATCCCTCCGTTGTCCAATGGCAATAGGAAGATTCGAGCTCGGATGAAGACACTGAGGGTACGTTCATGTCATTAGTTGCGATATCGCTCAATGGAATAACGGCGTCATAGGAGTTGATTATTGTGCTTGTTCCGGGCTTAGATGTCCTAGCGGCTGTCCATTTCTACTCTCCAACGGCGAGACCGAGTGCATTTTCAGCAGCAGAGCTCAGTCTTTCTGTTATCCCATTACTTTCCCTGATTATCTCGACTTGTAACCACTCGCATTCATCTACTACTTGTTGAGGTTGAAGTCAGCGACGCCTGCCTCATATGTCGGGAAGAGGACAAAGAGGAAGTGCTGGAGTGCGCTAAGGCATGTCAACATTTTGTTTTCCAAGCCCCCCAAGTCCTGACACCATTTTAAGACAAAATCCTTTGGCGTGAACACTCTGCCTGGCCGAAAGAATGCGGCTACGAGCTCCAATACTGCTTTCACCAAAATAGGTCGCATCTTGGAAGGGGACGACGAAGAATCCGTATTCGTGCGCAGATGCTCAAGGAGGATCGGTAAGAGAGTCAAGCTTCCTGTTCTTTGAATTGACTGCTCAATATCATTAGCGGAATTCGGATTATGCGAAATAGACTCATTAGGATTTCATGGGACCTATCAGATATATTGAATGCAGCCATCCACGTTGATAACGGTCATCAGGCATCGTACCATACACGTACGTCCTTAACTCAATGTGCTTCTACACGCTCTCATATATTGTCAGGGCTTCAGATGGCCTCTTATCTACCATCTGCTACCGCCCTTGTGCTTCAGATGTTGAAAGCCTCTCTCATACTTCCATGTGTCTTGCTGACGGTCTTCATCATGAGGAGAAAATTTATGGTCCGCGACTCACGACTGCTATATTGATCTCACACCGGGGCCACTTGGCCTAGCCAAGAACCTTCAGCCGTAGGTTTCCCGCACATGGAAGGTACTTTGTGTTCCCATAGTTCTCCGTACTGTCCTGACATTGCATGTGTAGGTTTATGCCTTGTACTGCCGGATGAAAGGGCGAACGAAAGGAAGAGGAATTACCCTGGTTGAGCTTCAAGCAATTGTGGCGCATCCTAGTACACTCTCGGTATCCCTGGCGGCGTGTGCAGCGATGGGAGCTGCCTGAATGGTGTCATCTAAGCACGGTACGCATCGTATACGGAGCATCCGCCGTGACTATTAAATAGGGACGTTCCATCCCCCCTCGACCTTCGAGGTATGTTTAATAACGCATGCGCTGCTCTTCCTGCGGACGCTGACTCAGACATTCAGAGAAGGAATAGACCATTGTGTCTCGGCATTCGTCGGCGCGAGCTTAGAGGACGGTATGACCTCGTTCGTCGCATCCCGCCTTGGTCTTGACTCCAGCCCCATTACGTTCAAAATAGGCTTTGTTGGAGAAGTGGCTGGCCATGCGTTCGTCCTTCAGACTCATGTTCGGCTTTTCTCTCTTGTCTCATAGAATGGAGGTATTTCTCTTCGATGACTGTAGGGTGGTGTCCCATTCCCCAACGCAGTTGGCAACGTCACCATGAAGAATAACAGGGTTCATCACTTGCTTATAGCAGCAAACTTTTCATTGATCTCTATCATTTATCTAGATTGCGCCATTCGGGTCATCATTCGTGTCTCTGGGTAGGTTTCCCACTCTGGTCAGCGACCTTTCTTGACTGCCATATACGTAGCAAGCATTGCTTCATGGACACCTTCCGTGGCCCTTTGAAGATGCCATTGCCTCCGCCGAGTCGACACTCTCAGGAAGCTTCAACCAATTCCCCCTGTTCTCGGGTACCTAATCAAGGACTACAACGCCGTCGTGCTCACGCACGTAATCCAGATTGAGAACGAAGAAACTGGGGCCTGGTTCGAGGCGTTTGTTGAACCCCACACTGGAGAAGTCGTCTTGGTGACGGACTTTGTTTCTGATAGCTTCTCCTTAGGGCTGGCATTCTACCGGAATGACCACTACTACATATGCTACCTAAGTCTTCACTCGACTAATCCGCCTTCCTTACCTCTTACTCCGTTTAGTGATACTTTATGAATCTAGAGTTCCGTTATTCGAAGCAGTATTCAACCAATAATTGCGGGAAAACAATGCTATCTCCTTCAAGGGACACTCAGCGACTACGCAGCAATTTTCAACCGGCCTGAACTTTACCTACACGGAGAATGATAGCCTGGCGCCAACGGTTGCTGCGAACCACGCACCAACGCGTTCTATATCGTGTACAGTATCCACGTGTTAAGTATATGTAGGTTTGTTCTCGCCTATTCCATGGATTATCAATAACCATCTCCATAGGTATGTTTCATCAGGGTTCGTCCAGATCCAGATAAGGATAATCAGGTCCCCCTTCATCAGTCCACGTTCAATTTCCAGACAAACTTTAGATTGGGTGTCCGTTATGGTCGTGTTACAATGGCATCGATAACGCTGATTTTGCTATAACTCCTGGCTGCGTCGTTCTTATGAGTGCCACTAACCTTGGTATTCCAATAGTGGACAATCTGGTCGTATGGGTATGCTTTTCTCCCCTAGTTCTTACACTGACTATCCTCAAGCTTAAGGGATGTTCTTGTGGGATTCTATCAGCAAGACGTTTCATTGAAAGTTGACTGTCTTCAATGGGCATCAGTAGCCCGATCACGATGGCGCCCTGGATAACACATTGTGCGCGAAAACACACATGGCCTTACGATTCGGATGGCTCGCGGAGGGATTGGACGGTGTTTGCAGACTCTTGAAGCGGTCGGTATGGGAGAAAGTTGGTCATGAGTATCCTTGACAGAGAGTACTGATTCCTGATTCATTTTCTTCAGGCTGGTCAGACGCTATGGCAGAGGTAAGATTATCATTCCCCCCCCTTACAGTCCACCTACTGAGTAAAGTCCCGCCCGCAGCTAAGTACAGAAAACATTTTATGCTGTACCCGACTTCATTTTGGGCCAACATGTTGTCGACGATCCTGCTGGTATTCGGCGTACGAGCGCTATTGCGCGTAGTCTATACAGCTGTCTGGTGCAGGACTGTGAACCCTTTCCGCTACTGCTCCGTCGCTGCCCTCATTGAAGTCTATAACGTTGGACAGGTCTGGGTTAATATATTGCACAACGTCTATGCGACGCTTGTTTCTGAACTCGGATGGTCGGATACTGCTAAGACGGATCGTACCGGTACGGCCGGGAACGTCGTCCATCTGCATCTCTGCGTGTTGGTCCTACAGCCTTATAACCTACGTGTAGGACCTCGTATTTGTTCGCTTGTGAGGATTCCAGCTGACGAAGTTCTGATAGCCTTGACAGCCTGAAACGCCCGGACCCAGACGGACACGAACAGATTCGGTGCCGCCAATACTCGCACCTTGTGGAGGGCCTGCTAGTTGTGGCTCGGAGATTGGTAAGAGAGTCGAGTTTCTCATTCTTTGAATTGACTGCTATCTATTTCATTGGCAGAGTTTCAGATTCATGGATGCAAACGGACACTTGGTCGCAATCAATATTCTCAGACAGAAGGAAAACCCATTCCAGCTGGTCCTTGGAACCCTCCTTACCAGTGAAGAAAAGTCCCCAGATCATCGAAATCATCGCGCACTCATCTTGCGAACACTCCCCATCCCAGACCAGGACAGGCATGTCATCGTTGTGATTGGTATCCTTCCAAGCTGCAAACCCTAGCGAGGGGGTCCAGTCCTTCGGCAATAGGCAGATAAAAAGGAAATTCATGCGCGAGATCTATTGTGTAGATTTCACAATAGATTTTTCAGAAAGAGGTGTTGTTACGTTTCCGTTCAAATCCTTACCCTACGCTAATCGTCATGTTCGAGATGAACACCAGCGGTAGAACCCGCGGCGTCAGCGTCAGCCCCAGCTCCGTGCACAAAACTCTCCCCGTCCTCATACTGCGTGCCGTCTGAACAAAATAAAGACTGATACCTGAATTTGTATCTTAAAAACTTACCGGTCTGACTTTTCTTCTTGGTGAGAACCTTTCTCGCTACTTCAAGAATATGCCTGGACCTGTGGGTTCAACTTTCTGAGGTAGCCTAATCATTGTGCGACTCGCCGCATAAAGGCTTCGCTTTTGGACTTGATGGAACCACTACCCTGACCGAGAGCGTAAATATCTGGTTCGCTTCTTCGTTCCCAATACATCGCAGGACCACGTTGTTGCCTGAACTTGACTTGCGCGGACGTTTGAGCGTCCCAATCCCGAGTTAACTCTGCTCCGCTACGAAGAAATCAGTGCTACCCTGCACAATATGCATAGCCGACGCACCGTTGGCCCGATTCTTCCTTCCCACTTTCCTGCTCGCCTCCAATACGCGCCTATCCCACCCACCTCAGCTTTCCTGCTTGATGCGCCTTTCCGAAGACTTACCGCCATACGCTATTTGTTTCGATGTTGGACATGTTTCAAAGCCTGTAGTGCGTATCAGTACTCTCCACCAACGTTTGGAATACGAAAGGCTTACCGTACGATAATTTTCAGAGATAGTTTTGAAAGAGCAAGAGGCGACCGTGGTTGAATCGAATACGAATCTTTAATCTACTATTTAATTCATAGTGATGATTTAAGTTCTGCCGTCGCTGTCCGTTTCAATCACCCACTACACAAGCCAGAACTTCCCAGCATAAAGCTGCCGTTGGACGTGGCGGTCATCAAGTAGAGGCCTCTCGCAATTTTTGGGAAGCCAGCGGTCTCAAGATAGACATGAATTCGACCTCACAGGTCTCGATAGCAATATTTTGGACAGCATCCAAGGAGAGAACGAAAATCAAAAAGTAGACCCAACGGGTTTCGAACGCAACCTAACAACTAGGCGACACAGGCATAGAATATTGTGAAATGTAGCGGTACACATGTAGGTAAGAGGAGTACAGAAAATACAAAAAATGCACGACAGCAGGCACAGTCACTGAGAAAATTGGGAGCGTATGTTGTAGCATCATCAGATGCACAATTCTGGGTAGACGAGCGGGTCGAATGGCGCAGGGCACTGCTGGGGGACGCGCGAGAGTTAGGGTCGTTGGGGGGATCGCAGCGGGCGTTAGGAGCCCATGTTGACATTGGGCTGGGGTGGCAGCGGCGGGGCCGCCGGTGTTTGCATCGTCGTCGTTTTGGTATCATCCGTCGCATGCATGGGAGTAGTGGCGACGCCCGAAGAAGTGTTGTTGTCGTTGCCTTGGTTAGAAGTCGGTGGCCCAGTCATCACCTCGCCCTCCCGCCGGTACTCTTCACGCTGTTTGCACGTCCCAGCCTCCTCCTCTCTCTCATATATCCCTGTCCTGTTCTCTGCCATACCCCTCCTTCATTCTCGGACACTCCAGCTTTCCCACCGTCGTCGTCGTAGTCCTATTGGTCTTCGTCGTCGTTGTGGATCGCTTGCGGTTGTTCCCCCTCCCTGGTCTACAGATGGTCGTCGATATGAAGACCCTCGAGTTGTTCTAGGTTATTGGTGAGTATGAACTCGCCATGCCAGGGCGATTAACACCGATGTCGATGTCAAGGAGATTGGGAGGTTGCGGAGGTTCGGGTTCATCCTCAGACCTGGAGTACTCGCCGTCATCCATGATTATTATGGTATCGCACACCGTCGATTCGAGGGACGAAAATGGTGCTGCCTGGCACGACGGCTTATACGTGCCAGTCGGGGGTGAAATAGTAGCTATCCGGGGCGAGTGAGCTTGCCGGATGCGCGAAAAGTATCTAAATTCAATGTACTAGCATATAAAAGAAAGAAAACATACCATAAACCCATGAAAATGGACGATACCAACGGGGGAGAGGGTGGATGGTGAAGGAAAAAGATACTGCACAGCCACTCGATTGCCGTGCGGTCTGGAGGGAGCGGGAGATAGCACGTGACTGATAGGACCCTCTAGGACCCCGGAACCTGCATTTATTTTGAAATATAAATATAAATATTATTTATGTTATTATATACGCCCATAGCAACGGTTGGAGGAAACAGGCGGAAAGATGAGGAAAGGGAGTTTCGCCGCTCCGTCAATAGAGCAACCCAAAAGGGTGAAATGAACGTCAAATTCCTGGTCGGATGCCTTACGTTTCCGCGCATTTCCTCGCATTTCCTCGCATTTCCTTGCGTTTCCTCACGTTTCCTCGCGTTTCCTCGCGTTTCCTTGTGTTTCCCTTGGTCTTGTGTGGAAAAAACTTGCAAACTTGATTTTTGTCCAGAAAACCACTTCATACATTCTAGATAACAAAACGTGTCAATTCCTTGATGAATGTAAGCATGGTACGGATTCAGGATTTTCTTGCTCTTTCTTCACTTGACTAAGTTTTTGTGTGTCCTGACTCCTCAGGCACAGTGCCGCACGGAACGACACATTCAGACTGTAGATGACAAAACATGGTGCGTTGTATTTGCTGTTACTCATCGAACGGCATCGCTAAAGGAGATTACAGATAATAATCAAGCGGCGAAGACTGAACACTTCGGATCGGACCGACTCGGACGGCGGCACGTATAGATGGGCACGACGACTCGAACCATGACCATTTTGGAACTAAGGAGAGACGTATGATTCGGCATGACAACTGGAGAATTGTTCCCATGCTGCACTTTTTTGGATGTGTGAGCTTTCGTGGTGCCTACTCTTTTCATAGGATCCATTTTATTTTGGAAGTAGGATGATGAGTACGCACTGAAGTCAGAGGATAGATTACTTAGGCGACCTCGTGTGAGCAGCGTTTTCTCGCCTCCACTCTTTTCGTTGATCCTCCGCACAAGACATGGGATTTCTTAGTGAATGGGCGCTTTAATTTGATTTACCTTGATGGTGACATACAATATTGAAGTAGGTTCGCTTGTAATGGATGGTGAGTTTTTTTCGGTCTCCCCCTTGCATCCTTTACTTACAGGGCAATTAGGCTTCAATACTTTCCCATCAACTCGGGATAATGCTCCAATATCAACCGCACTGGCGGACGATTACTTCAGATGAAGGCTAGGCCAATGAACGAAGTGTTAGGAGGAGGCGGGATTTGTACTGAGGGGATCGATAGAGGTTTACTAAAGATGTGTTTGAACAAATCGTGTCTTGTGTCTCATTCACCGGTCTCGCTCATAGGCTATGTCAAATCAACCTGAAAAAACAGTGGCTTACAACCCCTTCGACGTGTACGATGGCGGTGATCTTTGTGTCATGGTGCTGGGTACGATTACGCCGAGAAATTTGGCGGACAAGCTTTGCTCTTGGTATGTGCACTATCTGTCGGATTCTGTAAATTGAATGCTGACTTGTTTCATCTGCGCTTGCATTCAAGCCGGGCCATGTTTCGCTTGCTAGCAAGAGGCTGCCGTACATTGTCTGTGTATTTTTCCTTCCTCTTGTATCGTGATGCTGACCATTACGAGGGTCCTGGCAATGAGTCAAAAATCTGGACGGCGATGGGACACAAGAGAGGTACAAGGTGAGACCACAAACAAGGTGTGTGCGTCGGTTAATGATCTTTGCAGTGTACTCGCTCCTACCCTGCAGGCTCTGCCGTTGTCTTTCAGTTTGTTACCGCTTCTGTACGCTCCATAGGCCCGAATGGACCAAAAACGACGTGTAGCAAGGTGTGTAAGAGTGCGAACAAGGTTGCGAGGTCAAATTTCCCTGCCTAGCTACTGTCTCGTTTGCTTACCGTTCTCTCCACAGCTTAGTACGAGCCACAAGCCTAGGTAAACGACAGGGTAAGCATAGTGATGGATGACAAACCTATGACCAGCTTCGGCCTTGTAAATACATTGTAAGCGACTCAATGAAAGATTAAAGTAATAATCTCTTACCAAGGTAGAACACGAAAATAGCAAATCCCTTCTCAGTTCTCATCACAGGTTCAACATCCCTGCTGCGCATGGGTTGGTTAAGAGTGCTCTTTCTCATCGGTCCAGATTGTTCGACCGCCTTTCCGATTTTGTACATAGCTGGAGGCATGCATTCTTTACCATGAAATCGGAACTAAACATTCACTTTGCATACAGCATCTTTCCTTATAGAAATCTATACCCCTGTGTACAGTGTTATTGCGGAGCAAATACTTGGCAAATCTTGTGGCAAATACAAGTCCATGAGCCAGCTAGGAGCCAACCTTGAGTATTACCATGGCTAAATAAATGCACAGAGGAGAGTGTGATGGGTACAAAAGCTGGCAATGCTGAGTTGAACTTGATTTAAACAAGTGTCAAACGCAAGTCAAATGCAAACGTGACAGACCTGTCACATTTGCGTTCATTTGCGTTTATCTTGTAACGCATGCGTGAGTTGCTTTATCATTTGCGTTCTCGCTTAAACGCTTGCGAGAAATATTAGAACGCTTGCGTTAGTATCTGAACGCATGCATAGGTTAATTTAACGCATGCGTTTGCGATTGGAACACTTGCGTTAGCTCGATTGGTGCATGCGTTCACATACTTGACTCACGTGCGGGCTTCCGATGACTTTCTGACGGTATTATGGTGCAATCAGACCATTGGACCAGCTAAGGGGACCTCGCAGGTGGGTGATTTACTGTCTATTAGGTCTCAAACACCTACCCTGACACTGTAATCTATCCGTAACAGTGGTCAAACCTCTTAAGGATTAAAAACGCTTCTGGTGTGTATATTTCCCTCACATTCATATGTACTAACATGCATTAATGATGTCATAAACACATTGATGGGAACGCAAATGATCGCCAAAAAAACGCAAATGAACGCAAATGAACGCAAGCACGCAAATCGCAAACGCAAAATTCTCCTGGCCCCTTTTTCAGCCCGAATCGAGCCGTTTCGAGCTGTATCGGTCAATCTCGTCCAGTTCCTTTAGGCTCGATTATGCTCGATTTTATTCCCGTTGACTATTATATACATATACAGTGTAATTACACTGGCTAGGAATATCCTAAACGCCCCAATCTGGTAGCTTTGCCTCGCTATACACCCCACAATCATTTCTGGGTGGTGCTGCACCGTTTGCAATACGAAAATGACCCTGAGTGATATATCAACGCTGTGATAACGGACAAGATGGTCGGGAATACTCACAAAAGTTACGATACAGACACCGTATAAAATGAAGAGAATGGCTTTTATAAGATAGTCAGACTACCGCGTCACACAGATATACGGAATATAACGTACAAAGGCCACTCCGTTCAAGATTTTACCGAGACGGCGGATGAAATCACTACCTCGTTGTGAGTATCCGTGACAAGAAATAACACGATGAAGACATACATTCGGTACCAAATATCCTGCTATCCACCCAAACGGGACAGTGTAAGCATAAACTGATGTTGCAGGCGTCGAAATAGAGCGCATATATCCACCTTTTGCGAGCCAGTTGTAGTCCAAAGTATCGCGCTCGTAAGTGTTGCGGTCCACTTCGCTGGCAAAAACAGAGTACATAGGAGAAAGGATCAAACAGCAAGCAAGGAGTCCCACTTGGAGGCGTAAAAAGATGGTGGCGACGGTGTATATGCAGCAGGAGGCGACGGCATGGTGGTGGTAAAAGAGAAGGAGGTGTCGATCACGTCATCGGCAGCTGCCCAGCGGGTAAATACACGTGGCTGGATTCGAACTTATTTTGCGCTAGCATGTCGGCCGCAAATCGTTTGGATGAATGAGGTCATGAAGTTCTACAGAGATGGTCCATCGGATATGGTGAGTGGACGAAGCTTGCGTTTAGTGCGCGTTGCCGTGTGGCCGTTTGATTTGGCTCGATCTCACTGTATGAAAATCTGTGCAGCTTGATTTGGCTTAGACTGGCTCGACGGAATTTTCACTGGGGTTCAACATTCAATCAGGACCCCTCACACAATCCGAACGACGATAAGTATCATTCTATGGGTGCTGCTCGTCTCAAGTTGCCTGGTCTTGGTCCCCTTGTATGACAGAAATGACGAAATCGTAAGCTGGTCGTTTTCTAGACGGTCTTCACAGACGATCAAGGACGTCAGCATGAGAATGGTCGTCAGAGAACAATCATACCTTACCTGCCGTAACGCGTGAAGCTTGAAGACTCGTCAAGTCTCTATCATACTAGATACGACTGCGCGTCTCAGTAGATGCCTTTCTTCTGCTAAAGGTCATGAGTGATGGTCCGCTGCAAAATGCAAATGGCTCGCTCACAAAATTGACCGCATGCGTCTACGAGCACCATCGTCGACCTTAAATCGATATCCAGCTGGGTAACAAATGACTGGTAGGTGCCGGGTGCCGAATATTCTTGGCGGCGAGCTTTGTAAGAGCAGTGCGATATCGTTCTCATCAATTTTTGTAAGAAACAGGGGCCATCAAAGGCTTATGGATTGGTATTTCTCCAGATCGCGAATCCTAGAAAAAATCGCAGTATGTCAACGTTAGCTGAATACTGGCCGTGCTTGAAAGGACTACCCTGAATTTAGGAAGAGAGATTGTGTGGAACACGAGGCGGTGGCAGAAGAAAAAGAGTGTTAAGAAAGCATTGAAAGAGTACAAACGACGACGGGATGGTGGTGGAAAGAAAGAGTCACGGACAACGGCACCGGTAACCGGCACCCGGACCGAACTCACCGATGCTCCCCTTTTTGTTGCTTCTTCAAAGCGACTCTCAGCCTCGAGCTCTCCGTCTGACATGTCCACTACTAATCACATTTTACAACCAAGGATTCTTGTTGTTAAAGTTTGCTGGCACCTCTGCTTAGTCTTTCGGATGCCCATGATTCCCTGGAGCCAATCTTTAGAGGGGGTTTGTCAATCTCCAGACGTTCACCCCGCGTATTTCTCGCCTTTGGGATTAACGTTGACGCAGGGTATTCCGTATTCTGTCGTATCTCAAAGGCTGATTGTAGGACATTGAAGATGGACGGCCGTCAAATAGGACGTAAGGCTTTTCATAACTTTTTGAGTGATCCCATTCGAAGTCTACACGGATCAATGAGCCATATACAACATCCCAGGAGCGTGCCAAGATAAGCACCTTTGATATCTTCTTCTGCTGTTTCTCAACCAAATTATGGTGTCTCGCTAATTTTATTCTTCAGCTACGTCACCTACGTGCGATGGTCCTCTAGTACTGAAGGAACGGGTAGCGTAATCTTGTCTAACGGTGACGACAGCTCGCAGCTGCGGTGAGGTGAGATGGAATTTATGACACCAGTCAATGTGCGTCTTGGCCTTTGTCTTCTCTCGCCAAGCTGAGGGTTTGTATTTACAGACGGACTAGGGTTTACCAACACATCGCTCGTCCCCGTCGAACAGGACCTACATCGCAGTGGTAAACATGAATCCCCTGTCACCAATCTCGACACTGCAACCCTGCTATTGGCCCGTTCACGAACGCTAAGGATTAAGTCTTCATTTCAGCAGCAAGAAATCCGTTTCTGTCCTGGCGTCACTCATTTCTCACAACATCTTACCCCTTCACTTCGGCACACCTGGGTATGCTAATCGATTGATAGACCCTTAGAGAAATACCGCGCTTCCATTCACACGGTCCAAGGGAAAGTAACAAAACCATGCTTATGTGGCGTGGTTTTCTGCTTTCCGTCCTCCATCCTCTTGTTCTCGTATTCGTCTCAAAACAACTATGGCGGCAACAAAGCATTCCGAACTAGCGTCGTCTGCAGTGCCGCTGTCGCAATACTCAAGTCCTTCCAAACCCGAAACGTTCGCTGGGCTATCTATGGAGATCTGGCGTGGCATCTCCTCTGTGGTATACCGGTGAATTTCGTCCTTACAATGTATTATGGACTCACTATTACTGAGCTACATTATTGGAATTAGGATATTAAGTGCCAACGAGTTCGTGCATCTATGCAGAACTCCTGCATCGCCCTCCCTCATGTAACACCAGTAGTCGAACAATACCCTGCCTTATCGGCACATCTCTCTTCTGTACCCCAAGGTCCAGTCTACGACATGTACCTCCCTCTGACCAAAATACCTGTCACTTCGAGGCATGTGCCAGATCTGCTGGATTTTAGATTCCTATCGAGTAAAAGAGCAGCCGAAGCTGCGCAGTCCCGATTTCTTCCATCCGCCATACACGCCGATCTGTCACTATGTTTCCTTACTCTCGGGTACGCATGCGCCTGGCGATTTTCCTGGGTACTCCAGACTCCCATTAGTCAGTGATCATGGCCTGTTATCAAATCAGACCATTTTGAGCTCATTTTCTTCTCCTTTCAGGATTGCAGTAAGTATATTGTCATCTCAGTACATGAGGACTCAGACATGGCGACTTTGCAGAACCAGCTTTGCAAGGAATGACTCCTGGCGAGACGTTCCGGTAGCGCGTACGTCTTTTCCAAGTGCGTCGAACATGCTACTTTGTGCAGGGTCACCATCAAGGAGAACCAGTTGTTCAGAATCATTCCTGCATTCAGTGGTTATGGATGTAGAGAAGCGGGAGATGTTCATGTTGGATAACACGCGCACCGTGTGATCAGGCACGTTCGCCTAGCGAGTTAGGAACGATAATCCATGTTTGCTTTAGAAGGCAAACGAGTACAGTATACTACGAAATCTAGCTACTTAAATACCATTCTGTATCTTCTAGTACCTTCTTTCTCTTAGTAAACCTTTACTCAGCAAAACTCGGGCTCACTGGACATCGCGCCAGCTCGCACAGCCACAGGCTCATCAATATTCCACAGTTCAATGGGTTGGTTGGTGGAGATGCGTCCTTCGCATCGGTTTTTGAGAAGCTCTTGCCAAACAGGACGATACCGTGTGTTAGTTGGTGCATTAGCGTGACGTATTCTGATTGGGTGAATTGTATTTCTTCCTGGCACAAAACTATGCATTTATCAGCGAGGTACTGCAGGCCGTAACGGCAAGGTTGGAGAAGAATTGGAATAAGCATGGGCTATATATGCATCCATCATGCCGCAGGGCTACGGCGAATTAGATCCGGATTGGCTTTCCTAAGCGCCGGCGCTGAGAGCCGAACTGTTCCTGGACCTCGAGGTCCAGTGTTGATGGTTTGATGTCCCCGGACCGCCGCCTTCGTTTGGGTATATATCGATTAGCGCCGGATGTTAACTTTCCCTTTCAATATCTCATATTCCCATACCAACTAGGAATTGTTAACATGGATGAAGGAGAATGGCTTCGCCGTTACAGGGAGGATATTGTTGCATTCGAGGCTGGACAGGTAAGCGTTGAATAAGACGAAACGAAGATCAATAGTTAACGTATATCAGACAGAGCATGCCCATCGTAACTATGAACTGCTCCCCCTAGTTACTCTCTCCGCTGTCGTCGAAACCGGACAGGCAGAGTCATTCATTCCAGTACTAAACCAAAGATCCTACACTGACAGAAAGCCGGTCATACCATCCTCTCTCGCTAACACTCCCTGTGTTGACCTTGGCATTGAAGGAGTCCTGGAGAGACTGAATATCATACTCGGCACATCGTACACTCTTCACACTCCATCTGTATCATCGCTTCTCAAAGTTTGCATCTCGAGAAAACAAGACTTCGGCACCGCGTACGCCCGTCTCCGTTCAATATGGTACGATGACTTGACCACCGCCGAAGACAACCTGTATGTCCGCGAAGTGCGGGATTTGGAGATGCGACGAGACGTAGTCCTCAATAACAAGATTACCAACTCGTATATGCCTCCTCGGCGTTGCTGGGATCTTTATAGTAATCGGGTGGTGCCGTGGTGGCTGGCTCGTCAAAGCACATTGGCGATATCACATGCTTGGGTCAATGAGAAATATCGGTTGAGTGTGTTGACACCCATAAACGGATTCGAATGGCCCGCACCCATCCCGAATGACACCAATCTCGACCTCATCCGTATCGAAATGTTGAACCTGGGAGCAGAGTATGCTTGGCTGGACGTTCTATGCTTGAGACAGGCAGGTGGACGAAGAGACGATCTGCGTGCAGAAGAGTGGAGAGTGGACGTGCCTACCATTGGGCGTGTCTATCTCACTGCGAGCAGGGTGGTGTGCTACTTTAGTGGACTGGGACGGCCTTTGAGCGTTAAACCAGGTGATTTCGACAGTGACAGGAACTGGTTCAGACGTGCATGGACGCTACAGGAAATCTGCGAGGATCCAATTATCGCTGGAGACACAGCTGACGATAGGACCACGGAAGTGGAGATGCAAACGAAGTTTCGCGAGCAACTATTGTCGCTGCAGGACATTAAACAGGGGTTGAGTCACACACCAGTGTTCGCTGTGCTATCGCACATGCAGAATCGGTATTCAACAAACCCTGTGGATAAAGTCGCGGGCTTGGGATATCTGCTTTGGTCTGGGGAGATACCAGCATACTATGAGACACAGTCCGAAGAGGATGCTTGGATGGCGCTGGTGGCTGTTATGTCACCATTAAATCAAGCGCAATTACTCTTCGTGTATCCTCAACCTGGGGATGGAAGCAGAATATGGCGAGTGTCATGGAAGCAGGCCATGACGGAGAAGCTTCCGTCGCATGATTCACGTTCCTTGGTGGGCTATGTCTGGCGGGATGAAAGTAAGGGTGCAGACAGGTACGATGGACCTTTGATAGAATCGGGTTACATCCAAGGATTGGGCAATGCAGACCCCAAATGCCAACCCAGATGGGGGAAATTGATCATTGAGGACGCAACGAAAACGAAACATCTTTTCGAAACCGTGGCTTATCATCAGTATCCGATACCTGACGGCTCATATGTCCTGTTGGGCAGCGAGCCATTGTATGATAACAAGGTCCACGAACAATATTGGGCAGTCGGGACCAGATCACCGGAGCAGTTATTTGAGAAAGTGTCAGTGCTCTATATACCCGACATAGAGGAAGTGAAGAGGCTGATGGATCTGGGTGTGGCAAAGGACTCTCCTGTTTTTCTAGCTTGAGTCAGTTATATATCTATGTAGTTCTGATTTCACACAAATTCGAACAACATCAAGACCTCACACCTTGAGCTATAATTTCTTATAAAATGGACCAGAAGAAATGCTGAGGAGTCCTCGTCGCTTACCGGACAAAATACTATAAGTTCATTCTCCTTGCCGTACTCAACTCTTTGGGCATACCCGTATCGAAATTGCGATTCGTCGAAGGCTCGTCCTACCAATTAACGAAGGAATATAAGAACTGAGAGATGTTGATTGATCAACAAGCGCGCGCTAACAATTGGGCGCTAAGTGAGGCTTGTAGGGCTGGCATCCTCTAAGTCTGTCAGATCGAACGTAGTCCAGCACCCGCATAGATGGAATAAAGGTGGACGCACGGTTGTCATTGCTATCCACCAACATAGAAGAATTTGATACAGCTGGTAAAGTAGCCGGACTGGCATGCAGAAGTGGTTTCGATCCAGCAAGGGGTACAGCAGGGTAAGCTAAATGGACGAACAGGAAATTCTTGAATGAGGTGCAAGACGGAACGATGGTCAAGACACATTCAAAGAGTGGGATGTTTTCGGCAGTTCCATCTCACCTTCGAATGTGAGTATTTCATTCGCCGAGATTAGGGACAACGAGTTCGAAGTTCCCTCTATTATCGGGTCTCGAGATATTCAATGCGGATGTTCCAAGTGTCGTTTGTGTTCAGATGTCTCTGGTATGATTCTGCAGGCGCAGAAAGACCAGCACATACTCGTACTACACTCTCCATCCCACGACATTCATCCTTCCAATGGCTGCCGCGACACGGCACCTATGCAGCGCAGAACCCTGATAATCTGCCCCGAGTGCTTGATCCGTAAATTGTGCTGCAGAATGCTCCTGCAGCGAAGCTGCGTCGGGTAGTTTATGGCCGGGCGTCTATTAGCAGGTAATGACGCGCGCTCTGACAGGAGGATTCTATATGCAGTGGGCTCGGTGATTTTAACAAACATAAAATCGAGATTGCAGACAGTAATGGTGAGATTTGCTTCGAGCACAGACGCATTGACAATAGCATCTGTTCAGATTGGTCCACAAGTAGGCGCCGGTGCGAGATTCCCCACATTCGATGCAGGTTACGAAGGCTACCGTCCTCAGGGACACGGTAATTGTGGGCGAGAGATGGGGCTGGATCATCATTTTGATTATTTCGCGACGAGATTATAATGCTCCTTTTGACTACAAAAGGCGAGTCGAGTCTACATTAAAAGAGGGGAAGGGAGTAAACATAGGCTTTCTGGAAAGTCCAGCTCATTCTTCGACGTCTCTGGGACCTGCAGAGTGAAAAGAATAGTCTATTTCAGTCAGGCTACATATATCATGGCGACAATAGGTGAAAATAAAAGAGGTAGGGCTCAACGACTCAACGCAATGTTGCACTCGATGAATGACGAAATAGACATGGAATGAGGGTGCTGTGTGCATGTGGATTGGCACGTCAAACCGGAGCTCTTCCCATCAGAATACAGATCTTTTGCTCTCCTATGAGGTGGTGTCGCACATGCAAAAATGAAGACACTCACCTAGGAACAGCGATAAAGACTCCTAGACTCCTCCTTGTAGCTCGCGATGACGCCCTCATATGCCCTACTGCTGCTCCGAGTTTGAAGGTATCACATCGATACCCAATATTGTAGTATTTCCTTATCAAGTCGTTGCAGAAATTGCTCTGTCCCGCTCACCGAAATCATACTGCAACAGTGCAACCCTGCTCTGGAGACTATACCTAATAAATGGACGAGGCTCGTCAGGTTTGTCAGACATTGTCGAAAGGGGGCCGCATACGTATCTCCTCACGACAAAGACAGGCCCTCAGTCATGTATTCAAAAACGGAGTTGTCCTTTTCATCGTGAATCTTCGTCGCCCATATCTGGGAGATTCTTCATAGCACACGTGTGCGAGACGTGGAGGCTATAAGCGTAAGAGACATAAAAAGCGCACTGGCCATCTCCGAAATGTGTATATCCTGAGGGATGGATAATTTCAGCATGAGGACCAGGAATTAAAATAGTCCCCCATGTACCATCTATCCACGATCCTACGGCTCAAAATCTTCGTACACAGAAAAAAAAAGAACTACCAGAGCAGCCATGGCAAAAGAACCATTTGAGACGTGCTAAAGAGATACAGACAAACGCAAGATAATATCGTCGAGAGTGCAGGGGTCGACGAACCATGGCAGGCACTGGGATGATAAAGATTGACGGATGGAGGAAGGCATCGGCTGCTGGCTACTTTACTGTAATATAGAATAAAGCATACGTGCTCCGTTGTTTCTCTAGTACCGTGCTGCCAGTCCCGCCAGTCCATTTCTACAAAGAGCCAAAGAAATCAGCGAAAGGAAAACATCTGACAGCACGGAAGCTATGACGTCATGATACGAACTCGATGCCGATATCTGCCCTCAATAGTGGCTGGCCGCTGCTCCGTCTCATCGACGATGGCCGTCTGCTATCCCCGAGTTTCTGCCCACCATTAACGATCTAGCACGAAGAAAAGGACATATGGACGACTGCTACAGTCTCCGAACAAGCTTTCTATCGCCGACCTTGCCTGTCAAACTAGCAATTTCTCAATATTGCGATCTGGCTCCTGGCACGGGCGAGCAGCGAAGAGTGCTAGGAGAATCACCCGTTTACCATTAGACGCCTGACTTCGAGCGATGGAAGCAGTATGGTGCGCATGAAGCTTTGCCTGTCACGCTTCTTCTGCTTACCGTATTTCCACACAGTCGTCTAATCTGATCTGCAATGTCATCTTGAAAGCAGTGTATTGCCGTCTTGAACTCGGCCGCTTTGCGCCATTTCTTCTACCAGGCTCTGCCTAGTGACAAGCAGGTACGTGCACACCTAGCTCGAGGGCTTTAGCTGACCGTATGTATAACAGAACATCCAATTACTCGGCGAACATTCGCACTCGACAGCCCTGTTTCAACGTTTGATTTATGGAACTCTTAACGTGCTTCTATACGCCACATTTGGAAGCGCTTCGGTCCTCAATACAGACTCAAGCCTAAATTAGAATCATGAAGACGTCAGGCTTGTCGTCGGGGACGAGGTCGCTCTACGAAATCTGGAACCGGTCACCATTGGATTGAGCCTATCTTCGTCTCTGCGAGGTGTCTGACAGGTGCGTACCACTATTCGTGTATATCTTCAGTCATGCTTATCTCCTCCCCCAGATATCAAGACATCCACCTTATCGTGGTTCAAAGTCGGGCTTCTGGGACTCCGGGACGGCCATACCGTCTTTGTGCAAGATGTTACCGGCAGGAGGGTCACTTTAGCGGGTCCATGTTTCCTACGTTTCGTTCTTGCTTAACTTCAATCCATCTCAGTATATCACAGCCTGGGCACTAACGTTTGCTAGCTTCTATGTTATATGGGCGTAATAGAGTGTAAAAATTCGGGCTCTCCATTGCCGTGGTGGCCCGCATTCCTTCGGCTTCTAATTTATCTGCTTTACCAATCATATACCACCATTTCACGCTATGAATTCAGATTTATTGCCCTTCAATGTCTTATCTCCAGATTTGAAGTTATTCAGTAGCTGCTGGCTGGCTATCCTCGATGCTTCGAAGTAATAGTATACATGCAGTGCGTGCCCTTTCAGAACTGGCATAAATTTCGACATGATCCAGACATCAGCTCTGGATTCAAATGCACGTACTGCGAGCCCGTGAAGACTGAGCTCGGTGAGCCGCTGTGAGACCAAAGAAAAATTATGATTTCTGGAGAGATCAAGGCTTCGTCATATGGCTGGCGGAACGGTTTAAGTACCATACAGTACCATATTCAAATATCACTGCCTTCACAGACTACCCCCAATAGTGAACTTGTGTAAATAAAGCCTTAACTTGTCTGAGCTTGTCTGAGGGTTCCAGCGAACTTGGACAGTAAAAAATAACTTGCGAACGGAAAAAATAACTTGCGCATAGGTGATTTTTTACACGCTATTATGTGGGCGTAATAGCGTCCAATAAATCAGATAGGCGCAAGTTGTTTTTTCCCGATCGCAAGTTATGTATTTGCAAGTTTGCAAGTTCACGTCCCTTGCAAGTCCAATGAACTTCTATGAAGATATATACGTTAGCCTCAGCTGCTACCACTGCATATATGTGTAGATAGAATCTAGGGAGCGGGTTCGGAGTAGGACGATGTAGTTCAACGGGCCGTCCTTATTTCAACGCTTCACAGGAGTCTTTCCTTCATTAATATGGTAGTCAGAACTCCTTCAGCTTATTCACCTGCTTTACCTGCTTCTTCGTTTCCCTTTCACGTGATGAATTCAGACTCATGTCCCATCGCTCACCGGTGTTTGTTTCCCTGGATTTGAAGCACCTCAGTAGAAGGTTATCAAGGTTCCTAGAGTTTGAATAAAAGGCATACATGTCTTTTGTGTCATTATTTATTTTGGAGCTAAAATATCTTCCGACACCTTCCAGATAATAAATTCTGGATTTAAATACCACTTTAAACTGTGCAGACTGCGAGTAGACGATAAATCGACTCATCGAGCCCAGTGAAACGCACTGAGAACAAAATCCTGGAGAATTCAAGTGTTCGCGTCATGGTCAGCTGAACGGCGTAGGTACTGTATTCTTTCCCAGACATTTGGCATTCATGAAGTACACGATCAACAATCAGTTACGCGGGCGGCGGGACGGAGAATCGAGATTTACATATCACGGCCTAGGTCTTATTCCCAGACTACAGTCAACACTAAACTTGTGCGATAAACCGGAGGTTGGAAGTAGTTTGGAGACTAATAACCAAACTTGCGTCGGGAAAAGTCCACTTGCGACTATCCGATTTATTGGACGCTATTACGCCCATACTATTACGCCCAATGTTACCCAGTCTCCTGCCGTTAGCAAACACACCCGTCATTACATGTTCGAATTTTGACAACGTTGGAAAATCTCAACCATTCTCCGTACATCCCGCTGAACTTTCCTGGTGCTGTCGCACGCGGCGGCGAGGTCATTCTGTTTCATGCCTGGTACATTTTTAACGAGACCTCAGCTGACATCGCCGGTTTAGTGATCTTCCTGACTTTCGAGTACTGAATACCGAGCTCACCATCTTCGACAAAGCACCAGTATACGTAGCGTTGAACGTCTGTGAGAGACCAATCAGCACAAAATAATTCACATAGAACGATGGACATACAATTGACCCGCCCCCAGCGCTAGCGCCACGTATAATCTCCACCTTGTACCCGACACACATCGGTGCTCAACAGCTCAGACCCGACCTTGACTGCGCCCATTATCTGCTTTAAATCGTAAATGGTCGACCACAGTGCGGGACTGAATCACTCACTGAAGCGACCCTCAAGTCCCAAGATACAGCTGGCACCGATAGCTCGCCATCGCAGTCCTCCACAAACGTCTTGTAAAGGCCTGGATTGCTACCATTGAGCGAGGTGAAACAGCTGGCAATGAGCTGGGCTGGATATCGAGTGCTAACATCAGAGGAAATGGTGGCTCAAAGAACGCGTGGACTAGCAGCGTATATTACTCCTTTCGATGGAACGCTCGAGACAATATTCGAGCCCCGCTCTAAAGAACTCATAACGTCAAGCGTAGAAGAAGCAAATAAAAAGCTTAACATACGTCTCTCCTTCAACCTTGATGGGACGCCACGGAAGGTCCACCAGGAAAAGCCGAAGCATCGATGGCGCGTCCTCCCTCCTTCGCGGTGAACCGTCATAAGTGACTGAGAAGCTTCATGAGACCGATATTGCTGCGTAAGAAAGGCCTAAAGGAGGTCTGGTAGAACAGGCTTTGCTTGCACGGAGGTTCGTCTGGGTGTATGCGCATGGTCGTGAAAGGATAGTGGCCCGTCGCGACGACACCCCATTTCAACCAGTAGCCGGAAAAAGTAACGTTCACCCTCGGAAAGTGGTTTGACCGACGTCAGGGAGGGGGTGGGAAGCTGGGGGGTCGACGCTCAAGTCCCTCGCCTGGGGTCATGGCTATAAACTGCGATGACAGCCATGCACATGACTGATGGCAAAACGCTTGAGCCAGAAGATGATCGGCATGAGCACAATACTCGACGAATATCTTGCAATGAGTTTCGACGTGAACTGGGTGTGAACATTGATACAGCCTTTGGGATGCGATGGCGAAGTCGATAAGATGGGGCTTCATAGTAGTCGCAGAAGAGTTCCATAGACATTCAATGCATGCAACAGGCAGAAGGATTTTGAGACCATCTGTAAGGAAACAATGAGGCGAATACAACAGAACGGCAATAGGACGCACAACTCGCGAGCCCAAAACCGGAACTTCCTCGGCTTAGCTTGCGCCACGGAAGATCGCCGCCATGGTTCAGTTCCCACCAAGCAGTGAGAACGTCCTGTTGAAAGCCGTAAGCTACTGTGCTACACAAGATGGAACTGAACAACTCACCGGGGTGTGCCGTCAATACCAACTTCCCATTACAAGTCCAACCGTCCTCCTGAATCGTCATCACACCACGTCGACGGCTTTGGCAGCGAGGTTGTAATGATGACGAGTCTTGAAGCGACGAAGCCGACGGCGCAAACGTGCATATCCGCGTCGAAGAGCAAGAAGGGCCTCAGCGAAACTTCTTCGAGGATATTCCTCCAGAATGGACATCCTGGACGTAAAAAAACGGCTGATGTGAAGGTTCAAGTTGGCTGGAAAACGTGACAATGCGTGCCATACGGCCTGAATACCCACAGAAAGACCATCTGTGAATTGACCGTGTGAACGTCGGTGGAGGATGTTCAAAGATTTGAAAGGAGGTGACGAAGGAATGGTGGTTGTGGAAGAAAACAGACGCGTCGGCAACATCCGGCTCTTGTTTCTTGGTGACGTCACCCTGCCATCTTCCAAACTTGTTCAAAACCGTGAACGTTATTCTATCCCAGGAAACCAATGGCAGACCAAATAACCCGCACTTTCCATCTCTGTGTCTATCTGTCTTGATACCGTGTTGTTCGTCAACACCAATGTCGAGACTCCGGATGGTACGATAATTTCATGTACGGAGAAACGTCTCGGCTGGTGGAATCAAAATCACAGAGGATTATGTACATGTTCTATTCCCACTCGGATTGGGTGCTGAAGAACGGAGAGTCGAGACATCGATCATGAAGGCATCGAGATGTGAAGAAACGTTTAGCGAGTAGAACTATATTGCACAAGCCGCAGGATGGGGGAGAAAGGGCCGTGGCCTTCGACTCTTGAGTGCTATGGAAAATACTATGTCGCAGCCATAATGAATCCATGAATTCAAAAAGCTCACGAGTACTGCATTGAAGCATACACGCCGGAATTTCATGAATCCTTTCCGCCAACAGCTCTCGCGATGCAACTCTTAAGTCTCAGTGAGACGAATATCAATGCCGAATTTCCAAGGCAACGCCGCTGGAATCCAAGCTGACTTTGGGAAAATATGATGAGTGGGGTAACCATGACGAGCAGTATTGCCTATATGCCATAGCATATCCGCCTCTAATATCTGAAGAGAGCATCGTGGTCGACAAGACCATGCCGCATCCCTCATCGAAGGCTTCCTATCTCCAATCTCCGACTATGCTGGTTGCAGTCGTGACGTCGTTCTGAGTTTAGTTTCGCATTCCACACAATGGTTAGCTGCGATTAGTCTTTCCAGAACAAGTCACCGTCCTCGTGCATACCGGTAAGCTCCATATTTCCTGTTGACCCGGATCTGCCATTAGTATTTTTCCAGCATCCCTCCTCGGAATCCTTGTGGACATTTTCTTGAATTGCTCAGCTGTCAGGATACAAGATATCGAAATGTCTCTGGGAGAGCGAAGGGTGGCGTAGTAGTCATTGGTATGCGTATACGAGAAGCCACGAGCAGTGACAGTAGACGGAAGAGGCAGTCACGCAGGGGAAGAAAGCAACGGACATCCGGTCCGTGCAAATGCCGGGTTCCGATACTTTCCATTTTTACCGTCCGGCAGAGATCGGCAACCATGCTTGACCAGCCCCAGAGAAAAGAAAAAGTGTAACATGAACGACTGATCTCCTTTCTTCATACCATGACCACCGGCAGAACCCAACTCGCTGCAGTTCAAACGGACTTGAAGTGAAGGACTTATTTTCGCGAGCTTTTCTTAACGCTATGCTCCGGAGTCCGCAACTATTGTACGTGCAGGTATCTATTATTGGAAGCTCCTGCTTACTCTGAGAATCTCTTGCAGCACGAAGTTGAATTTACCACTTGCTTCATGTCTGCTACCAGCGACAAAGCGGACCAACTGAAATCAGACGTCGCTCTCCGACCATGATTTAAGTACAATGACGAGTTTCTACGGATGGGTCTTTGGTATGGTGGTCGTGAGCGGAAAGCTGTCAGTGTATCAGGCATGCTAGAATCTCCCGACTTTCGTTTTCTTAAATTTATATCTCTTAGAGGCGACTGCTACTGCCAAAATTACCTATGCATGAAACCTCGGCAAATTATCAGCTAGATAAAGGAACATCCAGCGAGGGCTCTGGCTCAATAGCGATGTATGCCAATGAAAGGAGTTGCGAAGGATAACCAACCAAAGCTATGGTTGTTGAGACGCTTTTACAGACATCCTTAGAACAATGTGGTACGTACGATATTCGATGGGAAAGTCTACTTATTGCTATAATTGATATAGATGTCCTTGGATTAAAGTGTCATATAGACATGCTACACCGCTGTGACTGAATGAAGTCGTGCTTTCTCGCTCTCTGAGTTGCACCCCCTGCATTCCATGGACAATGGACATAGGTTATCGCTGCGAAAGACAGGTCCTATAAAGTAATCAGTGCACAGTATGTTCTCTTGCCAATAACTCTGTCTTGTTTAACTCAGATGCCAATTTGAGGAGTTGTATTTGCTCACGAGATGTATTGTTTGATCCGAGGTGGGGCGATGAGGAGGTCAAGAAGCTTTGCGTCGCATCTATTTCGTGATGCATGTTCGTTAGTAGACACATTCATTCCTTGTACCGGTCCGTCCTTCCTACATTTTGGACAAGAAAAAGACTTACGTAGATCTCAGCAGGAAGTCTGCACTATTTGAAAGCCGTAGGAATGGGTCTCGTGCACGTAACTTTTGGGCGCAGCATTGATAGGCGCTCTGTGATATGATGAAGAGGTATGTCTGTGGATCCGACTGTGTTCTGCCATTGTTCGTACCTATTTTCTCCCCAGGTGGCAAACATACCGACAGTAGTACGCACACTTTTGAGTTTTCAATGAGACAAGACTATGGTACACGACGCTTTACAGCACGTCCCTTTTTTGTGTTTTTCCGATGATGTTTGAGACTCGGTACGGAGATCTCAAAGCTACTCGTGCTTGCTTTGACGGGAGGATATGGATCCCGCAGTGAGTAACCCGTTCTCTAGAACACACGGTATGATTCAAACCTCATCAGATCTCGGATTATATGCTATGGAAACTAAATTAAGACACCTAAACACTGGATGCAATATTTCTCATGTGTACATCAGTTGTCAAGACGATCATGCACGGGAGTGTCGCTTTTCAATATGATTATCGACATCGGCGCTCGATTACTCAGCTGATATTGATCTCAAACGGTTCCATTTGGCCTAGTTGTCCGCTGCTACTGAGTTTCAAGGCCATCATGACGTGTAGGACGAATTCAGTAATACAGCTGTTTCATTCATTTCTTGATCCACTTCATGAACCACGTAAAGAAACGCATTCTCATCCAGAAATATAGGATTTAGTGTCCACCTATCAACGTCGAGACAGTGATTTTTTAATTATCAGACCAGCGTCTCTTGCTATGTCTCCAACCGATACTTCTATGTACTATGGGAAAATGATGGCGTGTAGGTGTCATTTCTCATCGTCAGGTTCACATCTTCATTCCAGTTATTTCTAGTAGAAGTCCAAGCTACCCTATACAAATGCATTCCCAGCCAGTGGGCGGAATGGGCTATTCCGCGGCTAGAAGGAAATATTGTGAGGATATCAAAAATGAACGTTGTGACAATATATAACATGGTGCAATGCAGGCACAGCTCAAGCGTGATAGAGTCTTTTCGAGTCTTCCCAAAGTCACAATTTCCTCCGAGACAGAGATCGGGAGACCAGAGTCGTCGATAAGGGTTCCGTTGCAGAGGGCGTACACCGGTAGAAAGCCTGTGATATCATCTTCCCTTGCAAACACGCCCTGCACTACCCTTGGAATCCAGTGTCTCTTGGATCTACTCAATACAATTCTCGGAACAATGCACACCCTACAAATCCCATCTCTTTCTTTCCTCCTCAAAGAATGCATCAGGATGAACTATGACTTCGGTACTGCGTATGCCCATCTACGCCCAATATGGTTCGAAAACTGGAGAGCAGTCGAAGAAAAACTACGCGCACGCGAGGCTGAAGACCTCCAAGAGCGACAAGAAGCTATCGTCAATGACCGAATCGTCGGCTTGTATATCATGCCTCGACGTGTCTGGGATTTGTACAGTAATCGAGTAGTGCCATGGTGGGTTGCCCATGAATGGCCACGACCTATATCACATTCTTGGGTGGCTGAAAGAGATCGCATCGATGTGTGGACACCCATAAACGGATACCAGTGGCCCATTCCTATCCCGAGAGACACCAATCTTGACCTTATCCGCATCGAGATGTTGAATCTGGGAGCTGAGTATGTATGGTTAGACATTCTTTGTTTGAGGCAGAAGGGTGGACGAAGGGAGGATCTACGTGCAGATGAATGGAGGCTCGACGTGCCTACCATTGGAGCTGTGTACCGATTTTCCGAGGCAGTGGTCTGGTATTTGAGTGGTCTTGGGCGACCGTTGAGTGTCAAGGCGGGTGACTTGGACAGCGACCAATGTTGGTTTAGGCGTGCATGGACGTTACAGGAGATCGGCCGGAATCCAATTGTTGCTGGGGATATCCCTGACGGACCGCTGCATACCAAGCCTATAGACGAAGATGAGAATGGCATCCTGACGATGTTTCACAAACAGTTGATGTCTGTATCACGACGTCGACTTGGAATGTTTGATGTGCTATCGCAGATGCAAAAACGCGTGTCGACCAATGCTGTGGATAAAGTCGCGGGACTGGCATTTAGCCTGGGATCACAGACAATCCCAGTGTATCATGAGAGCCAGTCTCTGGAGGACGCGTGGATAGCACTGGTTAACGCGATGGGCGTGTGGTATCGTGCGCAACTGTTCTTCTTGTATCCTAAACCAGGAAATTCAGGGAAGAAATGGAGACCGTCATGGAAACAAGTCATGACAGAGTCCATGCCAAGAGATTACTACTGCTCGGCAATGGTCTATCGGGATGAGGAAGTGGATGAAGACTGGTGTGATGGGTATTATATTGAAAAGGGTATCATTCATGGATTGGCTGTTGGAGGTGCAGAAGGGATTGATAGGAGTGGACAGTTGACTGTTGAAAACATAGATGGACCAGCAAGCACATTCAAAGTCATTGCCCCCCACCAGCAGCCGATACCCGAAGATACATACACACTACTTGGGAACTATCCACCAGCCTATCTGCATGGCACACGGGGGAAATTTTGGGTTGTAGGACGAAGATTATTCACAGGTGAGATGTTCGAGAAAGTATCAGTGTTAGTATTGGCTAGCCCGAGAGAAGTCCAGAGGTTAAAGGACTTGGGTGTTGCCAAAAAGTCTCACAATATTCCTATTTGATGTGCATGGCTCTTCTCATAAGATCTAAAAGAGTAAGAATTAATTTTGTCTTTATGCAAGGGTCAGATGCACGAGTCCTTTCTTTTCAACTCAGTACTGCTAAATTTTGTACTTGCAGAGCTGAGCGAAGCACCCTTCCTCATATATTACTTCTTGCTAATAACAGCGCTTCAGTTCAGTACACTTAAATCCTCCCAACTACCGTGTTGTTTAGGAAAGAAGAATTCTGCGTGGTCGCCTGCGTGGCTGCGTGGCTGCTTGGTGCGTGGTGCGTGGTTGATGTGATCAGCGTGGTTGACAAATCACAGGGGTAGTCAACCTCCCATCAAACATCACTCGATGGGCTCAGTTCTCTTTCGCCTTCATGTTTGGTAGATCATTTTCTTCTACTGTTGTTGTATGGGCTTAATAAATATTGTGAATCTGTGAAGGGCTACCTTTGCTATTTGTGTGAGATTTCTGATCTCAGTGTATCTTATTCTCTATGCTGGTTGCTTAATCTTTTCTTTATTTCATGCAACTCATCTTTGGAATAGGTGACTTTTAACTCGCACTTTTAATGGTAACTATTAAGTCTGTCTCTCTCCTGTTCCGCTTTGCTATGGAAATATGAAAACTGATTCATTTCAGGCACTTCATTTGTTGCAGTTACTGTCTAACAGTGGTTACAAAAACATGTTATGAATTTCACCTCACTTTTTTTATCCTCAACACCCCATAAGCTACTGTTTATCTTAGGAACCATGAAGCTTCATAGACCATGTTTATGCTCCTTGTATGTACTCTTTTCTGATAGACAAAGAGCTAATGATGATATGCACCTCCCAGGATAAATTCAAGCGATATTTACATTGAAGGCTTGATGAAAATCTGCACGGAAATCAAAATGAAGATCTAACAAATGCTGGAGGGCTTTTCCCTATGGATTTTCATCGCACACACGTTCCGGTTTTGGATGCTTGTGGGAAGACACTTTGTGACTCATTGCTTCACAGTAATAGATGTGCTTTCTAGGCAATGTACAATGTTATGTACCAAAACCAGTGAAACAACTGGAAAATCCTTTGCAGAATCCCAAGGAAAGCGAAGTGTCCAAGCAAGAAGTCAAAGCTTCATCAGCCCTCTCAGACATGAAGGCTATTTCTGCTCAGTGAGTACGAGACGGTTCTCTACCAATCATAGTATGTCGGAGATTCTGCATTTGCCTTTTTTGACATTATTATGTCACTCTTTTATTATATACCCTTACAATGGATTATAAAGTGTCTATAGTCATCTGAGGGCTCTAGATTTTTGTCAGGATTAAGTTCTGAATGTGTTCTCTCACCTCCTGTAAAAACTTTCTTGATAGACCATGTGGTTCATAATTTAGTAAATATACATTATAATGTCACATATTGCATTTCTTACCTTATGAGACATTAAAAGCCATTATAAGGTATCGAAATTGGATTAAACAGTGTTACTATAAAAGAGTTGGCATTATAACACATTATTTTGCCAAAAAAGGCATTTGCACAATGTCCGACATATTGGAACAGCTGCTCTCACAAGAGATGGGCTTGTCTGGTATGTTGTTCGTCTTCTAGATGTTGAAGGCAAATTTTGGACTGTAAAGTGGCTATGTTTCAATTGCATTGTGGAAGGTTCAAAGCTCACTGATGGAGATGTTTGTTATGGTACTATTACTGTTATCTCCCTGATCTCCTTTTGACACCCATCTATTTGTTATGAGTCATATCCTTCTCAACTCATAATGACTGTATTACTTATTAAGTACATATTTGTCAAGACACAGGTAGAATATTCTAGTAGCTACATACATAGATATATATAAGATGCTCCTGTGTAGGACTAGAGTACAACAATTACCATTTGCATTCTATGCATTACCTATGAGTGATCTTGAGTGTGTGTTGAACCTGTGCAGTTAATCAGCTTACTACTAAACTTATCAGCTTAATCTTTTGAGGTATAGTTGAACCTGACTTTTATTCTACCGAAGTACATCTATATCCTTATGGCTACCTATCCTTCTCATAGAATCATCCCTCTATTTTTAACACTGGTGGACACATTAGCTTTACCTAGTAAAGAATTGAGCTGAACACTATTGATCCAATAGCACGTTTCATCACTGAGCTTCTCACATATAACCAGCATCTAAACATGCCTGTTATACACAAGAACCAAGTGCAAGCTATATCAACACGGTGAAGGGACTCTGTGCATGCAGGCTAGAAATGCAACAGCATCAAAGACACTGATCACACCACACCTAACACTACACACACAAACCCTCAAGTTCTTGGGGGGATATTATGCGATAGAAGCAGATTGAAACAAAACAACTAAACTCTCAGAATATATGATACACACGTATAGCAATAGTGCTCATAGGGTATCTAGATCTCTCTAAGTCCACAGGGTTTTATAACAAGAGGAGCAACAGATGTCACTGGGCCTCAAGGCAGGGTGTACTACAATACACAACTCATCACCACACACCAACACAACCCTCAATAAGTCTCATGTGACACACACAGGTGACCACAAAGAACTTAAACACACCCTAAACATGACTCAAAGCTTGCACTCTAAGCAGAAACCCTTCACAAAACATCCACTCAAGCCACAGGATTTGAACCTACACACTCAAGCTTCCAAACCGATCATAGATGCACAGGGTTCGAACCTATGTGATCCAGAGACACAATAACCAAATAAACTCCGTCCGACAAGCCAAAGGGTTTGAACCTCTGCTGCTTGCGGAAATGAGAACCCTCAAGTGTGTGCTAATCAGACCACAGGGTTTGAACCTGTGCCACCTGTAACACTGCACATACAATGAAGGCCTCTGCACGAATACTAACCAGACCAAAGGGTTTGAACCTCCGCCACCTGTAGCACTGTGTGTCACAAGAAAACCTCAAAACTCAAGAGCATGTCCCCAATGACACAAATCTCTTATTCTCAGGTTAGAGCGCAGCCAACCAATCACTCAAATAGTACACAAGTCCCATGTTAGCTTTCTATGCCTCGCGCACTACTCAAGTCACTCTGATGTTATCAATAAAGGGTCTATTCTCTCGCTCGAAGCTACAAACTGATCCCAAAGCTAGAGTGCTAAGCTGGAGGCTTGTGCGCATCTACAACAGGGGTCTGAAACTTGTCCACTATTACTATACTACGGTATTTATATACTACGCACTCTACATTTTAATACATCCTTAAATAGTAACTCTTGGCCTGTGGAACTTCCTTTCCTGGGTCCCACGCATGTTGCAATAATCATGCCATTGCTTGGCGCTTACTCCAAGCTCCGTCTCAGGGCCAGATCCTGGTCTCTCAGTTGTGCAACATCAGTTAGCCACGCTATCCACACGTACTGACATCACCTTGTATCTCCTCAGAGTTGTAGCCTAGTGCGCAACTTGTCTTTATGGTAATAATATCTTCTAGTGATTTCCATGGTCTTCTAGAACTGCCAGCTTCTAGTCTAGGCCTCGCGTGCATCGGCTGAAGTCAGAGACATCGGTCTTACTTCAATTCTACACACTCTGAGGTCTAGAGCGCTAGCTCCCAGCATGGCAGTGCCTTGCGCATCATAGATCAAGGCTATGCAAAGTATTAATTATCTCCTGAGCTTCTCTGGTTCTATTCTTAGCACGCATTGTCTGTGCATTGTCAGCACACTCAGTGTCAAGTGCTGGGACTTTATACTTAGTGTGACCCTTATAGTATCACTCTACAGTTAAGCCATGCGCTCCACCAAACATCACTCAAGGTATTTCATTGGCCACACTTAGGACATTGCCCTCTAAGGTATATCTCATTGCCTTGGTATCCAGGTTTTATAAAATGTATGTATTGATACATTTCACGAAATTACATGTGTGAACGCTTTCCAAGTGTGTCAACAGTTTTCCAGAAAGACAGTTCCTATGGGCAAGATGGAGGACTCAAAGCCTAATCCTCAGGATTTCCACATGGTACAGGCCGATGAGACCTTATTTGAACTGGAAGAAATCAGCAACTGCATAGCACAGATAGAAGTTAATGGGAAAGAGATTCAGGAATTCCAATTTGTATGGCTTGTGGCAGACTCTATGTACGATATCATAGGGGACTCAGACCATCCTGTGGCAGAGAGAGTTAGCAAAGCTTTTAAGATTTTCACAGAAGCATTCCATACCAATTTTTCCAGACTATATTATCTTGGACCATCACAATACAAAGTCTTCCAGTCACTAATGAAGACAGTAGAAGATGTCTTGTCAAACATGGAGCTTTCAGACACCATCAAAGGAGACTGTGTATTTTGTTTAGATCAATGGAAGTACAGCAGAGTGATGAGCATCTTACGATGACGATGAGCAGAAGCCCAAGGATCTCTGGAAGTGAATGGTATCCTGAATCTACAGCTGCCACAATGGGGAACAGAGAACAATGTAACAGAGTGGATTACCCTGAGTGACTTGGAGCTCTTTGCAATCTGTTTTCACATTGAGACCAAGCATTGCTTAAGCATGATGCTTGAATACCATGACTGGGAAACAGGACAGCCTCGAGATCAACATGAGGAGAATGACCTGTTCCTCCCAAAGACAAGATGCATGGCTTCAAGACAACCAACCATATCCTTTGCCAACACTCCTGCATTCTGGAATGGCCAACAACTCCACACTTCCTTTGCAGACATTTGAGCATGTTTCCGCACATTGAAATCTAGTGGAATATCAGCATCGAGAACCTCAATGGACACAAAGAGCTGGACATTGTATGAGTTCAAGGTAAAAAAGGGACATGGGCAGGGTGATCCAGACTCTGAGCCAGGAGGTGATAACAATGGACTGCCACCACAGAAGTTCCTGAAGCCAAGAAAATGTACACCATTGGCCCAAGGAAAGACATTGGGTCCTGTATTTGACCAGAAGCTGAAAATTTCAGATCTACCTACTTAGGACTGCAATACAAATACACTTGTTGGCTAGCTAAAGAAGATAGACGATTTCAGTTACTGGAGCGAGGATATTAATACTCAGCTGGGAAAGATCATTCTAACATGCCTAACAGACTCAACAGAGTGATGGTATTATTCTTTACCAACATTACATCATGGAGACATTGAGGAAGATTGGAATTTGCTGCGGGATGCAATTGTATCTTATTACATGAATCATAAATTCTGGAAGTAACAGAAGGCAAAAGCAACATGAGCTACATACCATGATTGGGGCCATTCAAGGGAAACTCCAAGCAAATACCATATCAGAAAGAGTGAGTTGTTGAACCTATCAGGAAATTGGGATGATGCTTCTCTTATCAGTGAAGTAATGGGGGTGCACCAGTGATTTGGTCAACAATCCTGATAACAGAATTGTATGAAATGGCAGTTGAATTCCAAAACAATACAATTCCATGAAAATACCTTGCTGAACTTGTCCAATCTGATGCAGGTGCCACACTTTGATAAACCAGGATTTAATTCTTATGAGATTAAGCACAAGAATTTTGAACGTATGGCATGAATTAACCTCATTGGGGTATCATCCACACTACTCCACCTTGTTTCCCCAAAAATGATGCCAATGTCTCCAAGTGAAGGTTCACACCTAAGCAGAAAGGGGGTTGTCCCTGTCATCATTGCAGAAGTGACCAACACTGGGATCCAGAATGTGAGTACCATTATGAAGCAATGAAACAAGCTAGGACAAACCTTGCATCAAGCAAACCCAATGATACCCAGGCTGAGTATGATGATCTCTATTACACCCTGGAGGAACTGGAAGAGGATGTAACAGCTGACATCAGATCCATAGAAGCATCAAGCAACCTGGCCCAATCAAAAAGGACAGAAGCAACCCTAGGTCAGGGACATCAGGATATGGCTGTTCATGATGATGTCTGAGCTACATCATGAAATGTATGTACATTATTCTATAATAAACCAGTGTTAAACAGGAGAACACAATGTGCACTAGCCAAAGCCATTGAGAAAGTGACTTACATGGTTAAGCAGTTACCAGGAATGTCCCCAGGGAAACCATTAATGGAATTAAAAAAGTTAATGGCACAACTGGCAGGGTGTACATTTCTGGGTAGCAAAGCAACAGAAACAATGGTCAGCATTAACAGCATTGACACAGATCTGCTCAAAGTGGTAATTGATTCAGGATCAGATATCACACTTATCTCTGAGTCAGCACTGAATGGCCTGTCAAAAGTCCCTAAAGTTCATGAGGGACAAAAGATTAACCTGGTTCAGGTTACTGGATCAGCAGCCATTTCAGGCTATATCAAGCTAGATTTATACTTCAGTATGGAAGGAGGGCCAGTCAAGATAAATGTTGATGCTTACATGGTTAAAGGTATGACAGCACCATTTATCCTGGGTAACAATTTTGTGAATCAATATTCACTCTCAATCATTCGACGATTGGGAGAAAGTTTCTTATCATTTGGAGACACTGGAGGGGAATTGAAGGTATCAAGTTCCATATTGCCAACCATAGTTGACTTCTTGGGACAGACTTTCCAAGTTAATGTAGCACCTGTGAGCAAAACTGATCTTCCTAGGAATAAAGCACATTGAAAAGCCCAAAAATATCGAAAGTGCCTATGACTCGCTAGACAAAGTGGGGAAGTTCGAGCACAGGTTCATGCAGTGATCCTGCCAGAGAGCTGTTTGAAGATTCCAGTTGATGTCTTCACACCAACCACAGGGAAGGATTGCTTTATTGAGAAATGAGTTCAGCAAGACAGGAATGCTCAGCAGATATATGGCTCACCTGACACCCTGATTAGTGTAAATGACCCTTTCCTTCACATTGCAAATTTTTTGGACACTCTGGTAGTCATTGCAAAGGGCCAGATACTTGGCAAAGCTCATAATCCTAAGAATTGGCTGGATCAGGGTGATGAAACAGAGAGAATAAGAAAAGAAAATGGAGCACACACACATCTTATCAGAACTTGTATCCAGCAAAGTGAGATGGCAGCAGAAGGAAGGACATAAGCAATCTGAAGTGAATCAAAAGTCATGTCAAAGGCACAACGTAATGCAACTGAACCAGATGATCTGGCAGCACTGCCACTGGCAGAAGGTGGACTGAAGACTGTGGAGATACCCAATGATCTGATCATGGCAACAAAACTGCTTGACAAGCTTGACCTTTCATCAAGACTCATGGACAGCCAGCAGTCTCTGCTTCAAAAAGTCATTCTGGAAAATCAACTTGCATTTGGACTAGACAATCAATTGGGAAACAATGATGCACATGTCAAAATACATCTCAAACCAGATGCTCAGCCAGTATCTTTACCACCTTTTCTGGCATCACCTGCAAATCAAGTAGTAATGGATAAGCAAATTGACTCATGGATACAGCTTGGTTAATAGAACCATCACAGAGCCCATGGGCTGCTCCAGCATTCATTGTTTACTGCAATGGCAAGCCAAGAATGGTTATAGATTACTGAAAACTTAATTCTATGGTCATCTCTGATGAATTTCCACTACATTGACAAGATGACATCATGCAAAGTCTATCTGGTGCTCAATGGCTGTCAACTCTCAATGGCTTATCTGGTTTTACACAGTTGATTTTACATAACAAATCCAAGGACAAGTTAGCTTTTCATTGTCATCACGGGCTATAGCAATTTACATGAATGCCTTTCGGATATAGAAATGGCCCTAGCATGTTCCAGCATGTTATGCAGAATGTCTTGGCCCCATTCCTATGGATTTTTGCTCTTGTCTACATTTATGACATCATAATCTTTTCACAGACATTTGATGAACATTTACAGCATATTGATCAAGTCCTGAAAGCAATTATCTCTTCTGGTATCACACTATCGCTATCTAAATGCCACTTTGCATACCAATCTCTTCTTTTGCTTGGACAGAAAGTATCATGGTTATGAATGTCTACCAATAAAGAAAAGGTTCAAGCTATTTTAATGCTCAAAACCCCATGGAATGTTCACAAATTACAGACATTTTTGGGCATGATGGTATATTTTTCTGGCTATGTCCCTTTCTATGCATGGATTGCTCACCCATTATTTTAACTACTCAAGAAAGATGTGAAATGGGAATGGTCTTCATTGCACAAGGAAGCATTCACACTGTGTAAACAAGTCCTTTCAAATGCACCAGTATGGGGATACACTATTCAAGGTCAGTCATATCGAGTATATGCCAATGCATGTGATTATTGGCTCGCTGGAATCCTGCAACAAGTACAAGCAATCTCAATTCAGGACCTGCAAGGCATAAAAATTTATAACAGATTAAAATGTGCTTATAAAGGTGGAGAATCTGTACCACAGATTGTACCAAGTATTTTGAAACAATTCAACAATGTACTGCTGCCAGGCAACTGGACCACAAATTTTGAGGACACAATGGTTCATGTTGAACAGGTCATCTGTTACTGGTCAAGAGTTTTGAAATTAGTGGAACACAATTACTCACCTAATGAGTGAGAGGCAATAGCATTGAAGGAAGCCTTAGTCAAATTCCAGCCTTACATTGAAGGGGAGCAAATCCTAGCAATAACTGAGCATGCTGCATTAACATGGGGTGTAAGACATTTCAGAATGTAAATAGAAGGTTACTAACATGGGTAATGGTGAAAAGACTCTGTGCGCACAAGCTAGAAATGCAACAGCATCAAAGACACTGATCACACCCACACCCAACACTACACACACAAACCCTCAAGTTTTTGCAGGATTCTGATGTGATAGAAGCAGAATGAATTAGGACAACTGAACTCTCAGAATATTCAATACACACGTATAGCAATAGCATGCAGTAAGTATCTCGATTTCTCAAAGTCCAAAGACTTTTAATAACAAGAGGAGCAATGTTTGTTGTGGGGCCTTAAGGCAAGGTGTAGTACAATACACACAACATCAAGAGACATACACAAAACCCTCAATAAGTCTAGAGCAACACACAGAATGACCTCAAATGACTTGAAACACACTACCCATGGCTCAAAGCTTCACGCTCTAAGCAGAAACACTTCACAAAACCTTCCACTAAAGCCACAGGATTCAAACCTACATGCTCAAGCTTCCAAACCGATCATAGATCTACAGGGTTCTAACCTATGCGATCGAGAGATACAAGAACCTTATAAAACACTGTCCACAAGCCACAGGGTTTGAACCTATGCCACTTGGGAAATATATACCCTCAAGCAAGTACTAATCAAGCCAAAGGGTTTGAACCTCTGCCACCTGTAGTACCTCACATCACAAGAAACCCTCAAAGCACAAGAGTGCATCCACAATGACACCAAACTCTTCTTCTCAGGTTAGAGCTCAAGTCAACCAACCAATTAACAGTAGCCCAAGTGCTGCACAAGCTTTCTAGACCTTGTGTGCAACTCAATTCACTTGATATGCTATCAATCTAAGGTCTATTCTCTTGCTTGAAGTTTACAAACTACTCCTGAAGCTAGGGTGTCAAGCTGAGGGCTTGTGCACGACTACAACGGGGGTCTGAAACTTGTAAACTACAATTATACTGCACTATTTATCTATTCTACATCCTACAAATTAGTACCACCAAATATAGTATTATTTAAGTTGTGGAGCTCTTTCACCTGCATCCCGTGCATGTTGCAATCATCACACCATAGCTTGGCACTGACTCAGGAGTCCAGCCCAGGGCCAGATCCCATCTCTGAGTGTTGCGATGTCAGTTAGCAGTGCTATGACACGTGTATTGACATTGGTTGCTATCTCCTTGGAGTTGCAGCCTAGTGCATGACTCTTATTTCTCTTCATAATATTCTTCCAGGGAATTCTATGGTAGTGAAGGCAACTAGCTTCTTGTCTAGACCTTGCATGCTTTGGCCAAAGTCAGGGGACTTCAGATTTACTCGAATTCTGACATCACAAAGTCCAGAGCTCTAAGTGCCAGGTCATCCATGCCTTGCATGTCATAGATCAATGTTGCATAAAGTATTAATTATCTCACAAGCATGTCCTGCTCTATTCTTAGCATGCGTGTGCTATGCCTTGTCAGAGCACTCAGTGTCAAGTACTGGGACTTTATACCTAGTGCAGCCTTTCTAGTACTGTTCTTAGGTTAAGTCATGCACTCCACCCAGCTTTACTAAGGTAATCTCATTACTGACATTATAAGCACTGCACTCTATTGTGTTTCCTAGTGCCTTAGTATCTGGGCCTTGTAGCATGTATTCATTTGTAGAAATTGCAAAATTACACGTGTAAATATTTATAGAGTGTGTCACTGTCTAGACCAAGGTTTTTGAATGAACACATAATACATGTCAACCTATTGACAGTCCCAGACTCTGCATCTTGAGCCTCTAGATAGTTCTTTATGATAGCCTCTTTAAATTTAGCAAAGGTGCCAGCACTTTATTCATCCAATGACTTCCATTCCTCTTCAGTATCAGCATCTGTGTAATGAGCTAATTGTTTCTTTTTCTTGGCATCATCTGTGATGCTACAATTGGAGAATAAATCCTCTATCTGTGACAGGAAATGCCTTATATTCTCTGACTTGTTGCCATTGAATCTAGGAGCATCCCTAGCTGTAGGTCTAAGCATCTTTTGGGTACTAGCAGACATGTTCATACTACTAGTGGGTTGAATGGGCTGTGAGTTCATATTATCAGTCCCAAACAGGTTTGCTATTGGACTATTATTTCCAACAGGTGGGGAAGGTTGCAATCTCGGAGAGGGCATAGGTGTTTGAGGCCTGTTAAGATGAGCAACTTTATTTGCATGAACACACTGTTCAGCTCTAGCTTGTGGGCTATTAGGAACTGGTGGTCTCTGTACTAGTGTAGATGAATTAGTTGGTACCAGTATGCTGCCCTTTTGCTTTGTAGCTAAGTTGTCGTAAATGGAGGGTGCTCCAACTCCTGCTAACCTGGAGTTTGCAGTTTTTCTTCCCAAGGGCTTCAGTGCCATTCCTTGTGGAGAACATGTGGAAACTGGGGTTTGTACAGGCTTTGTAGCTTTACCCTTGCCTTTTGCTTTCATAGAGGTATGTGGGACAAACAGGTTGTACAAGAATGGCTATCTCTTTTAGTTTCTGTTTCAACATGGGTAGCATTGAATAGAAGTTTAATTCAAACAAGATTATCAAATCTAGATATACCTCCTCATGGTGGGCTCCAGATGATGTGCTTGGTAACAGGCAGTGCACAAATGCAACAAGTGTCTAGATTGTCAATGTAGATACTAAATCACACACACACACACACATAATCACCAATGTTAAGTTTGAGAGTGAGTACAGTAGAAGCACTCATGGTGTACTTAGATATCAATAATCAATTGGGTTTGCTTCAAAACAACTTCAATTCAAGTCTAGAAGTGTTTACATGAGATATACTAATTGTGACAGCAAGGTATATGGATGTGAGAGTTTTGTAAGGTATAATTTGAGTGGTTTAGACTCACAATGACTTCATCTAGAAGAGCTGGTAAGGCTTTAACTAGGGAAGCTTTTAACAATTGAATAATCAAAGACCTAGAGGTCTACAAAGAGTATAATTGCTCTGAAGTACATGGACTCGATTACAACACAAGCACACACACTTGTGACAAAGAATCAAAGTTCTACAAAGAGTATGTTCATTTCATGTTGTGAACTGTTGTGGACTTAGTGATTCTTTTCTAGGCTCATTCAAGTCATCAAGATGATGAGTAATCTAGTCCTTCTGTGTTCTGCTTTATGTTTTGTAACTCATCTCAATGTGTCCCTTGGTTCCAACTGTAACTAGTCTTATTTTGGGCAGGGAATAGCATTCAGTATTGAAGGATTATAGAGTTGATTCATCTAGATGTCGCTTCTAAGTCTGTTCTTATACTGCATTGCTCACTATCTTATGTAGTATTCTAGCTATCAGTATAAAGCCTTCACTATAGCTCTCTGTACTGCTTATAGACTGCATTATTTTATAGAAAATTGCAAAATCTATGGGTAGCTTGATACCAAGTGTATCAATGAACATGGTGGACTCTCGGAGCAAGGGGACTCAGAGTCAATGTGAACAGGGATCAACTATATCCTGCATATCTTGACTTCCAGGCAGAAGTCAAGAAGAAGTTCTGGAAGGACATGGATGCACAGATCCAGCATGCCCAATGAGAGAAGCTCAAGCAATCAAGTTACCCTGACAGAGACCTATTCTTTCAGAAATTTGAAGAACTGGCCTTCAAGGCAGGAGTACTTGATAATGAGCAGATGATGCTCTCCCAAATCAAGAACGCAGCCCACAAAACCAGCAAGAACACTATCTTCTCCACTGATGGCAATATTCCAACCATCTACTCAGAGTGGAAGGAACATCTTCTTTGGATGGATTACAACTTCCATCTCAAGAAAGCTGAAGGCATGACTACTAGCCAAACTGGCACCACACAATCATAGAACCAGAAGACGACTACACCCCAGAGGGGCAGTCAATCAACATCAGGAACACTGGAGAAGAAAACTGGCACAGGAACAACCTATGGTGGTCAGGGGAAGCTGATGGACATTGATGTGCTACACCACCAAGGCAAGTGCTTCCGATGCAGCAAGAAGGGTCATATGGCTTGCGATTGTCCAGACCATGCCTAGACCAGAGAAGAGGCAATGAGACAACTCAATGCCTATTGGAACAAGCAACTGATGATGGAAGCACCCATGGAATCAAAGGTTGAGGAGGTAAAAGATGATGCTGAGAGGTAAATTATTCAACTTCCTTGGCTAAGGACTTAGTTTCCTCTGGTATGCATGTAATCCACGCTGGTCAGACTCATAGTATTTCTGTAGTTACAAACACACATTTTAATATACCCTGCAACTTTACAACCAGACCAGAAACTAAGCAAGAATCGAAAACCAAAAATGCTGAAGTGGCAAGTTTGCCAGCAACACAACTGGCTAAATGTTCCACAAGTAACTAATTACAAGTGAAAGTGTTGGATGAAAAGCCAACTACCATATCAGTGCCCATCATAATGGTGAGACAGGATGGGGCAGGGGAACTGGGTCCAAACTCACCCCCTGACAAAGCAGCTCCCTGGAGCTCCCTCATGAGTTTAGAGAGAATAGCTATGGTGAAATCTCCTCTGGGATCGGAGACAACTGCAAGGAGTCTGAAGAAAGAAGAACTCTCAAAGGGGCTCCAAATGTAAGCATACAGACACAAGACCCTTACAACAGGAGCCTGGGTCAAACAGGGCAAGCGATGCCAAAGGTGAGTATAGTAGAAATACCTGATGAGGAGGATGATACTAGTTTTTGGTAGTGGGAGAAGGCTAAAATTCTACCCTCTGTAGCACCTGAGGTGACCCAGTCAATAGTAGCCAAGTTCATGAACTCTGGTGTGAAGACTGAGAAGGTCCCAACTATTACCAAATGGCTGAAACCTTTCAAGACTAAATGGACATGGTGTGCCATCAAAGACACCAGAGACAAGTCAGAAGCAAAGGCGATATTAAAAAACTGGATGCATAAGGCATGTGCAGAGAAGTTGATTGACAAAATGATTGAAGGGCTGAAAAAGGCAGAACCAATCAGGGTGTTAGAGTGGCTTGATGAGCTACAAAAACCTAGGACTTATATTTGCTGACAAAGCAGCAAAGGGAAGGATTTAGTGACTGATGTACAGATCGAGACACTAGATAACTGAACTCAAATCTTGATTATAGCATTGATTCACAGCAGTTGCATGAGCAGTGCCATTAACCGATCCTTTGTTGAGAAACATGGTATGCCAATCCATGTGACATCAGCCCCAATCACAGTTTATAATGCTGACAGAACCCTGAATCAGGGAGGCGAAATCACTGAATTTGCTGAACTTGTCTCAAGATTGGTGATCATGCCAAATGGATTGATTTAGTGGTCACCAATTTAGATGACTGACAAATCTTCCTTGGGCATGATTGGCTGGCCAGGCACAACCCAATGATCAATTGGAAAACAGGGAAAATGATGTTCACTAGATGTCACTGCCACAAAACCCCATTTGTACTTCCTGATGCTGATGCTGATGACAAGTGGGATGAAGAGTTGGAAGAAGGGGAAACCATTCTAGTGGTAGACTTTATGCAGGCCATTCACATATGAGTTCATCATGTGAATGACCTAGCTGCAAAAGCCAATGCAGAAAGGAAGACCAAGACATTTGAAAAAATGGTTCCAGATTGATGCAGGGATTTCAAAGATCTGTTTGACAAAGACAATTTTGACAAACTCCCTGAACCAAAGACATGGGATCATGCTATTGAGCTCATTCCAAACACTAGCACTAATCTTGACTGCAAGGTTTACCCACTTAATCACAACAAACAAGAAGAAATCAACAAGTTCTTAGATGAGAATTTCTCCAGTGGAACAATACAACCCTTGAAATCTCCCATGGCTTCCCCATTCTTCTTCATCAAGAAGAAAGATGGCAAATTATGACCAGTACAAGATTATTGCAAGCTCAACGAGATGATAATCAAAAACCACTATCCACTCCCTCTCATCTCAGAGCTCATGGACAAATTACAAGATGCCAAGTACTTCTCTAAACTCAATGTTCAATGGGGATACAACAATGTATGCATCAAGTGTGGGGATGAATGAAAAAAAGCAGCATTCAGAACCAACCAAGGCCTGTTCGAGCCAACAGTTATGTTCTTTGGACTCACAAACTCTCCTGCCACTTTCCAATGGATGATGAACAACATCTTAAAAGATCTCATAGCATTGGGTGCTATAACCATTTATCTTGACAACATTCTCATTATGTCCAAGACCAAAGAAGAACATCACCAAGTAACACGTGAAGTTCTAAAGGTCTTGCGCAAAAACAAGCTGTTCCTAAAAGCAGAGAAGTGCGAATTTGAAGTCTTGGAGATGGAGTATCTTTGAGTCATTATCAGCAAGGGAAGTATCTGGATGGACCCAGTCAAAATCAAAGAAATAGCTGAATGGCCAGTACCAGCCAAGAAGCAACAACTACAGTCATTCCTTGGATTCATCAAAGAATACAGTAAAATCATTAAACCTATGACTCAATTAATGGGGAATGAAGCTTGGAGATGGGAGACAGCACAACAAAACACCTTTGAACAACTGAAGAAGCAGTTTGCAGAAGACATGGTATTAGCAATACCAACAGAGGGAGGAAAATTCCATGTGAAAGCAGATTCTAGTGAGGGGGCAATAGGTGCTGTTTTGTTGCAAGAACAGGATGGAAAATGGAGACCAGTCATGTTTTTATCCAAAGCACTCATGGTCACAGAATGAAATTATGAAATCTATGACAAAGAGTTACTCACCATCATGCTCACTCTTGACGAGTGGAGACATTACCTGATGGGAACTGCTCAGGATTTCAAAATCTGAACAGATCATCAAAATCTCCAGTACTTCTGAAAACCTCAGAAGCTCAATTGTTGACAGGCACATTGGGTTATGGAACTTGCCAAATACCACTTTGCTCTTCACCACAAAGCAGGCACAGCAAACAAGAAAGCTGACCTGCTTAGTCAATGGGCAGATTATGAGCAAGGTAAAGACAACAATGACAAAGTCATAGTCCTCAAGCCTGAGCATTTCCAATCAATGATTATGCCCAAGATAGACAAAGTACAGAGGAAGATCAAGGACATAACTCATAACCATCACCTGTGGGACAAGAATGTTCTTGGATCCTTTAACCACAATCAGGGAATGGAGTTGAAGGAAGGGCTAATCTACTACAATGAGAGGATTTACATTTCATGAGACCATGCACTACAATGATGAGCCTAGACTTCCATGGTAACGGGAACACCAACTCGTAATGAAATTGGGTAATTAATGTAGTAGCACAGTAATCAAGGCAATCATGTTTGCGAGTGGGTTTGGGGCACCTCCATGCAGTAAATCAATTCCTCTATATGCAAGTATACACTGTGACTTTAAGTTAGCAAAGTAGTACTACTTGATAGTCGAGTACTAGATGCTCTGGCTGTAAGCTGGTAGGGGTCTCTCGAAAGGAGAGGGGATGGAATCAGATATGACATGAATACCATGAATCCATATGAGAAAATGTTAGACAAGGCTAGAAAACATTGCTCGATGGTAATCTGAGTTGGGTGATTGGTAGAGGGTAGAGTAATCAGTTAGTAATAGTCTAGGGATGAGTGAGGTGATGAGAAAATGTGGGGTGGAGACTATGTGTGGTGAGAGAAAATGTGGAACGAGGTGCTGAGGGTGGAATGGCAAGATAAAACATGGAACTATGAAAACTGGCAGTGATACTGATCCTATACTGTGTGATAATGCTAAAGTCAATGTCAAAACTGGTCTGGTACTGAAACAATTGAAAACTTGCTGTGACTGGTCCTAGACTGATCCTAAGTCTACTTGGAGACTACCCAAGTGGGCAACAATAATGATGGTGAAAGAGAAACTGTAAAAACTCCAATGGTGTGAAAGTGAAATAATGACAGCCTATAAAAGATAACGGGGGTGAGGTACGGCACAGCGATCATGTATTGGCACAATATGAGCATGTACCAATAGTGTTAAGAGTGAAGAGCAAGTGTCAAGAGACTCTTCACAGTACAGCTGAGGCCTGGCTGAGGATCAGAAAAAGCAGATCCTCGGAGAAGCCTTCCTCCTGACCATGATGGAATCACTCCTCTTCATTGATCCTGACAATTTTGTCATGGATTTCGCTCTCACTATTGATGGTTTTGGCTTCCCCTCCACTGAAGAGGGATGACGCATTGTTGAGAAGCTTCTCAAAGATGCACTGTACTGTAATCCCAAGGTCTTCGCTTTCTTACAGACACACTGTGATGTGATCGATGCATCAATCCCAAGTGATCAAGTCCCAGCACTGATTATCCTCTCTCTCACAGCCTGAAGCCTCTGGATTGAAGGACAGTGCTTTGAAGGGGGATGCCAAGCTTGGAATATCTGGATAGTACACCTGACACATATCACGAAGTACCACACCCAGTGGATCGACATCCTCCACAATACTTTCCCAGTTCGGTCTCAAGATGGCTTTGAGGGGGAGGCATATCCACTCTCGAGACCCTTCTTTTGCCGGGGCTGCAAGAGTGAAGACCATCCTAATGCACAATGCCCATACCACTCTCTCTTTGGAGGATTACTCAACAAGAGGAAGGAAGAGAACAACAGGGGTATGAGAATCATCTACAATCACAGAGGACGAGGAGGACGAACTAGAGGTAACAATTAGACTTCCAAACAGTTGAGCTCTGCTATATAGATGTAAATACCAATAAGCGATACGAATAATATGCCTAAAGGGCCTTCTTTATCTCTACTATACCACAGTCTTTGAACATACACACTCCAGATCATATGGCATGACATCAAACGAAGAAGAGAGTATGAAATAACATCACACTTTAAGAGTGGGAAGGTGTTATATAAACCTCACTTGATCACCATGAGCGATGGTAAAACCCTATGGAGGCCCTGATCAGGTGATGATGACACTTGTCAAGCCAGTCACCCAATTGATAACTACACAAACACAACATAAAAAAACACAAAAAAAACATGAGTAAAAGCCAGAAAAAACATACACCAAGAAATATACTGGTGATAGTGGCCACCAATGCTGGCCCCAGCCAAAGTCCCTCCGACAACAGAGAGACTACCAACCTCACTAATGAAGGGGGGAGGTCCCAAACCCATACCAGCCAGGCAATAGATCCAGACACATGCACTACTCAAAGGACTTTGGGAGAGGAGGAGACTTCCCCAGGTACTGGAGAGTTGGATCTTGACAAAGGGGATGGGGAAGGATCCAATGAAACTGCTGAACCTGAACAATCATCACATGATGACTATACTCAGAATGATACCCAGCATGACACATCAGAGAATGAACACCCTGAGAAAGATGGAAACAGCATTAACAATATAAGCCCCTGGAATCCAAAACTACGGACGAAACACCAGAGAGGTAAGAGAACAAAAGCCTGGTGGAACATTGAAACCATCAACATGAAGGGATGGGGAGTGAGCGACATGTTCAACACTAAAAGCAAGTGGCAGGATATTAACAGAATAGTGCGTGAAAAGAAGATAAGTCTCCTAACTTTACAAGAAACACACCTATCAGACACACATGTAGAAGACATACACAAGATTTATGGGAAGTTCTTGCGAGTAGCACACTCAATAGACCCTCTGCAACTGAATGCAAAAGGGGGTAGCAATTGTCCTCAACAGAGAGCTACTTGATGCTGACAACATGAAAACAATAGACCTCATCCCAGGCAGGGCAATGGCCATACAGGCCCCATGGCATGGAGGTGTGACACTGACCTGGCTAGCAGTATATGCACTGAAGAGACTCTGTGTGCACAAGCTAGAAATGCAACAGCATTGAAGACACTGATCACACCCACACCCAACACTACACACACAAACCCTGAAGTTTGTGGGGGATTCTGATGTCATAGAAGCAGATAGAAACACAAGAACCAAACTCTCAAAATATAAGATACACAAGTACAGCAATAGCACGCATCAAGTATCTAGATCTCTCTAGGTCCAAAGGCTTTTAATAACAAGAGGAGCGATGTTTGTCCCAGGGCCTCAAGGCAAGGTGTAGTACAATACATGCAACATTGAGAGACATCCACAAAACCCTCACAAAGTCTAGAGCGACATGTGGATTGACCTCAAACAACTTGAAACACAATACACATGACTCAAAGCTTCATGCTCCAAGCAGAAACACTTCACAAAACCTTCCACTAGAGCCACAGGATTCAAACCTACGTGCTCGAGCTTCCAAACCGATCGTAGATCCACAGGGTTCTAACCTATGCAATCCAGAGACACAAAAACCTTATAAAACACTGTCTGCAAGCCACAGGGTTTGAACCTATGCCACTTGGTAAATATATACCCTCAAGCGAGCACTAATCAAGTGAAAGGGTTTGAACCTCTGCCACCTGTAGTGCCTCACGTCACAAGAAAACCCTCAAAGCACAAGAGCGCATCCTCAATGACACTAAACTCTTCTTCTCAGGTTAGAGGGCACATCACCCAACCAATTAACAGTCACACAAGTGCCACGTTAGCCTTCTATGCCTCACACACAACTCAATTCACTCAATAGGATATGAATTCTAGGTATATTCTCTTGCTCAAAGTTACAAACTAATCCTGATGCTATGGCGTCAAGCTAAGGGCTTGCATGCAGCTACAACAGGGGTCCAAAACTTGTACACTACAATTATACTGCACTATTTATCTATTCTACGTCCTACAAATTAGTACCACCAAATATAGTATTATTTAAGCTGTGCAGTTCTTTTGCCTGCATCCTGTGTGTGTTGCAATCATCATGCCATAGCTTGGTGCTGACTCAGGAGTCCAGCATGGGGCCAGATCCTGTCTCTGAGTGTTGTGACATCAGTTAACAGTGTTATTACACGTGTACTGACGTCAGTTGCTATCTCCTCAGAGTTGTGGCCTAGTGCGTAATTATTATTTCACTCCATAATGTTTTCTTAGGGAATTCTATTGTAGTGAAGGCAATGAGCTCCTTGTCTAGGCCTCGCACGTATTGGCCAAAGTCAGATACTTTGGATTTACTTGAGTTCTGACATCACAAAGTCTAGATTTCTAAGTTCCAGATCTGCCAGGCCTTGCATGTCATAGATCAATGTTGTGTGAAGTCTTAATTATCTCACAAGCGTGTCCTGCTCTATTCTTAGCGCATGCGTCCTATGCCCTGTCAGAGCACTTAGTGTGAAGCACTGGGACTTTATACCTAGTGCAGCCTTTCTAGTACTGGTCTTAGGTTAAGTCATGTGCTCCACCCAGCTTTACTAGATAATCTCATTACTGGTGTTATAAACATTGCACTCTGGTGTGTTTCTTCATGCCTTAGTATCTGGACGTTGTAGCTGGCACTTTTTTTTACAAAATGCAAAATTACATGTGTAAACACTTTCAGAGTGTGTCAGCACCAAACAACATGATAGAGAGCCTAGCATTTTGGAAAGATCTAAAAGAGAGCTATATAACCGCAGGGCTTCCAAAACCTGATGGAATGAGTGGTGACTTCAATTTAGTAGAAGAAGCAATAGACTGGCGTCCATCACACCTGGATGACCCAGAACTAGTGACAAGCTTTAGAGACCTGAAACACCATCTTGAACTTGCTGATGGATGGTGGAACAACAATCCTGACAAGCTAGAATACACATACATGCAACCAAGTGGAAACCAGTCATCATCCAGAACTGACAGGATATATGTTGTGAACAAAATTGAAAAGTACCGCACTGAATGGAAAATAAATGTACCCATGGTATCAACAGATCACATGGCAGCATCAGTTCGAATCTCCAGCCCTAAATCACCATACCTAGGAAAGGGTAGACTCTGTTTGCAGCTTCACCTGCTTTGAAACAAGAAAATGATGGCCGAGGTTGAAACAATCATGAAAACACTGCTGATAGAAATCAAGCAAACTCTGGAATATAGAACAGCAGAATCTAACCCCCAAACCAAATATGTGATGGCCAAGAATCTCATCCTTGAGGTAATCCGACGTTACTCTAAGAAGAGTGTCCCCATGAAAATAGCACAACTAGAGACACTAAGATACCACCTAGACAAGATACTGACTGATGACAGTATCAGCGAAGATGACAGGCTACTCACTGCAGCAGTGATACAGGAGAAAATAAATAGCCTACACTCTGAGATCCTAGATGATAAAAAGACTACAACAAAAATAAAAGCAAAATTAGAACTCGAAACAGTAAGTAAATACTGGATGAATATTGGGAAGACCAAGAAACCTAGAGATACAATTCAGTCCCTGCAGAAACCCAGTTCCACCCCTCCCAGATATGAAGAACAATCTGACAAGATGGCAAGCATAGCCAGAGACTACTATGATGACCTCCAGAATTCAAATGAATACTCACATATGATGCAGGATGAAAGAACAGAAATAACTGAAGAAGTGCTAGGACATATGAGTGCGTGGGTACCTGAAAATGAGAAAGACCTACTAGAACAACTCTTGTCAGACACAGAAATCCTAGAGGCACTGAAGAGTTCAAGTTGAGGAAAAGCTGCAGGACTCAATGGACTGCCCTACAAATTTTGGAAAGAACTATATGATCAATATCTAAAACAGGAAGAGAGAGACAACAAAGCAAATGGTGTGGAAATACTTAGAATGGTCTTCAACAACATCGAACTCTATGGAGTAGAATCAGAAACACACTTCTGTGATGGGTGGATATGCCCCCTCTTCAACAAGAAAGACAAGAGGAATATTGCAAATTACCGACCAATCACTCTACTGAACACAGACTACAAAATCATGACCAAAGCACTATCAATCTGACTGGCTACCAAAGCACCAAGGCTTATACACAAAAATCAAGCAGGCTTCATACAAGGCAGAAGCATCTTCGACCAGACAGATCTCGCTTGTGAAATGATATCATATGCAGAAGCAGAAGAACATAACAGGATGATTGTTGCACTTGATCAAGAAAAAGCATATAATAGAATAAAACATGACTATCTATGGACAGTAATGGAGACTGTGGAAATACCAAAACACTTTACAAACACTGTAAAAATATTATACGCAGATGCTGAGTCCATAGTGATTATAAATGGAGAGAGAAGTGTACCCTTCACTGTTAATCGAGGAGTGTGGCAAGGTGACCCCCTCTCATGCCTCCTCTTCAATCTAGCTATTGAACCCCTTGCACAAATGATATGAAACTCAGACTTACGTGGCTTTCAAATACCAAACCTGAAAGAATGAATCATGACCATGCTATTTGCTGATGACACAACAACATATCTGTCAGAGAAAGATAGATTTGAAGACCTTGCAGAAATACTAGAACACTGGTGTAAGGCATCTGGAGCGAAATTCAATCATGACAAAACTGTTGTTCTTCCAATGGGATCAGCCACATACAGGGAAAGGGTCCTAGAAACAAGAAAAATTAACCCAGACTCGACAGCCCTACCAGAAGATATACACATCACACCCAATGGTGAACTGACCCAGATACTAGGAGCATTTGTGGGGAATAATGTTGACCAAGCTACTCCCTGGACACCAATCCTTGAAAAGATAGATGAGACCCTATCCACATGGGATAAGACACACCCTACTATACATGGATGATGTCTCTTGATACAGATTGTAGTCGGCAGAATGACACAGTATCTAACATGCATGCAAGGCATGCCAAAATCAGTGGTGGACCATCTTAAGTTGACTATATACACATTTGCTTGGGATAATGAAGGGAAATCACCAGTTAAGGCTGACACAATGTCCGCCCCCATTGAAGAAGGAGGGGTGCAACTGATGGATCTGGAACTATGAAACAAGGCAATCCTTGTAATGAGATTAAAATCATATCTATCCCTGAATGATGACTGACCAGCAGCCATGTATGTCACTGACACTAGTAAATAAACACATTAGAGATCCCTGAGTCCATGAAACAACAGTTGCAAACACATTCCTACAAACTTGGCATGTCAACAGCAGATCAAACTCCAAATTGCCAAAACACATCACCGAGATGCTCAAGGTAGTAAAAGAATTGAATGTGTGCCTTGATATGCCTGCACCACCCCAATCCATCTGAAGACAAATCCCTATCTGGTTTCATATATACATGTGACCCAATATAAAAAGAATGAATAGCTCACAATGAAACCAATGGTTGATGGAACAACACAGCATTGAGACAGCTGGAGATGCAATGGACATTGTCTCTCAAATCCACAACCAGGATCATTCCAGGATGGTAGCCTGTGAATGCACAAGCTGTGACTATGACTGGATTGTCCTCCACTGTGAAGCCCTGCATCTGTGTACAGAAGCAGCAGAGAAACTGCTTAACCACCTGGTGTCGAAATGGGACCCGAGAAGAGAAGATAACAAAGATGGTCTGGAATTGACTGATGAGCAAATTGAGGAAAATCAAATAGCCTGGGAGAATAATGACACCCTAATCTTCAACTCCAACATTGACCGAACATCTAATCTGGCAGATGCATTCCATATATTTTGTCCAAAAACCAAAGTTTGCCCAGCACCAGCAAGAAGATTCGCAAAACCACAGCCAAACGATGAGGGGAATACAGAGATAGCATACACTGATGGTAGTGCTCTACACATCGAAACATCAAATGCAAGAGTAGGTGCCAGCATATGGTATGGCCACAATAACCAAAAGAACTGGGCAATTTGAATCCCTGGTATAAACCAAACCAGCAACACAGGGGAAGCATGAGCAATACACCAGTGGGTTCTGGATGCTGAAGTGCACATGAAAATCCACACATTATCAGACTCCAAATATGTCATAGGTGGGCTATGCATTCACCTGCAAAAATGGGAAGATTGGGGTTGGATTGCAGTACCCAACAGAGATATACTCAGAGCAACAGTGGCAAGAATGTAGGAACACAGCAACAGAATAACCTTTCAGTGGGTAAAAGGCCATGCAGGCATTGAAGGGAATGAGGAAGCAGACACACTAGTGCTGCAAGGAGCAATGGAGCCAGAAAAGGAAGGAGAAGACACCGATCTCACAATCAACCAGACATTTGAGGTCACCGAAGCCAGGCTATCAAAGATAACACAAGCAATTGCATATAGAGGTCTGATCGAACAATGACAGACCAAAGCAAGGGACACAACAAATGTAAACCTAGGAAGGATTAAAGCATCAATAGGAGAAGTAAACAACAGAGAACCTAATAAAGCAACTATATGGAAATCAATCTGAAACAAAGATATATCACGCCAGGCCAGAGGGTTCCTGTGGAAATCAATCCATGGAACATTTAAACTAGGGGACTTTTGGGAGAAACTTGGCCCCAAATACATGAATCAGGTGTACTGCCCAGAATGTGAGGTGCCCAAAACCATGGAACACATCCTCATAGAATGTCACATACCTGGGCAGGACATAATTTGGTGGCTCATGGAAGAACTATGGAAAAAGAAACATAACCAATGGTACCCACTCTCCTTTGGGCTCACTCTTGGAAGCCCCTTGGTGATGATCATGGATGATGAAGGGAAGAGAAACCATGGCGCTTCGAGACTACAAGATACTCATGTCTGAAGCAGTACATTTGATCTGGAAATTTTGATGCCAAAGATGAATAGTGTGGGGAGACACAGAACATGAGAAATAGCATAAAGAGGATGAAATCCGGAACATATGGCTGCACATTATCAACCAATGATTGACACTGAACAGAATAGCGACCAAACCAAGAAAGTTTGGCCTGAAAGCTGCAGGCTGAAGAATGGTGCTAAGAACTTGGAGTGGGGTCCTGAAAGAAGAGTTATCGCTCCTGGAAGACTGGATTGACCAGAAGGGGGTTTTAGTGGGTATGGAGCCAATACAGAAGAGGCCTTGGGGCCGGCACTGAATCCCACACTAGCAATGATGCTGTGCATAAAGCATTTCCCCCTGTGGACCTACTGGTGATGACACAGACCCAGATACAAGATATGATTCAACAAAATGGGTAGATCTACCCAGTCAAGTGGACTCGCAGGGTCAACCTTGTTGACTGCCAAAGTGTCAGTAATTCCAATTACATGCTTCAAAAAAAAAAAAAAAAACTCTTCACAGTTAAAAACCATGGAATAACTCTGGTGAGTTTAAGAGTTGACATGCAATCAAGAATATGCTGGGGTAAACAGTATATTGCAGTAGAATGGTGAATAAATGTGGTTTACTGGCGATAGACTAGAGTGTAATGATAATTGACATAGACTGTGGTCAACTAGAGATGAACTGCCTGTAACTATGTTTTTCTGGCTAGTTTTATAAATAGAGTAAATATGTCAGACTTAGTAAGGCTGTAAGGCCTTGGCTTTGTAAAAATCATAAGGAACATATGGTTCTTTTGTCTTCTGAAGTAACAGCAACTTGTCGATGTTGCCATGTATGGACAAACACCATATGGTTTTTACTGAGCAATGAACAGATCACTAGGTGCTGTTTAGCTGTGGATTACTGGGCAATAGTCATTGTACTGAGGAGTACATGTGGGGCTACATTTTCTTGAGTCCTTGGTGAAGTAACAGCTGTAGTAAATATAGTCTGTAGTTTCCGTAGCTGTAATTATTGTGGCTGGGAGGGTACTCATGCCAATCACGTCATTTTCATTAAGTGATCAATGAGCGTGTCAACTGGGTGCTTCTAAGTGATGCAGCAATTCCATATTGGGGTGATTGTTGATCAAAGGTGCCTTGCCATGATGGAATACAGCAATTATGATGTGTAATGAGATGGGATGGATATCAAAGCACATGCGGAGTAGTTGCCATAGGATGAAAGTGGTATCAATGTGTGTGCAATCATTGGTTTGCTGAAAGGCTGTTGAAGGGACAGTAGCATTAATTAGTAGGATAAATCCATGGATTCTGAGTATACAGAGCCTAGAGGCTCATCATACCCCCTAAATATTTATTATGTTACTTGGGAACATAAGACCGATATATGACTAACTGTATTCTCATGAGAAGTCAGGATTTTGGGCTCTGTTGCCAGGAGATAATGTGGTGGCTGTACAGTCCAGCCAATATTGGTGATCAAAGTGCTTTAGACGTGTTGGTGATCTAAAGATAGACACTGTTAATTGCTGTATCACAGGCACAGAAGCATTGTATGTCTTCTTGTTCTGTCATGGAATCTTCTGTGATGTGTAGAGGGAGTAAGAGACTTTTTTTGCTGCATGATGAGGTGAAGTTGGAGAAATTTTCCATTCCTCTCTCCTTCCCTTTTACTTCGCACTTCACCCTCTTGTTCTCTCTTCATCCTCTTTGCTTTGCTCATGTGCTCATTGTCTTTCCTCTCAAAAATGCTCTTCCTCCTCTACCTCTGAAGGTGAGTATTCCTCTTTGAGACACCATCTGTTACACAGACGGCTCTCTTCCACTTTGACGTGTACTAACAACTTCCTTTGGTTTCACTGAAGGCTTGTCCATGTCATTTCCTTTGCCCTTCATCCACTTCACCAGTGTTCAATGCTGGTGAAGTTATCCTATGAACATTTGACTTGCCGACTCTATGAAATGGCTGAACTGACTGATCCCGCTGAGGTCACTGTGCTCCAGGCTTATGATGATGCCCACCACAAGCTTGTCAACCTTCAAGATAATCTGCCAGATGTGGATACTGAGGGCACTGTCAATGCCTGGGTATTGAATGTCCATTCGCTCTGGCAAATTGTGCAGGCCAATTGGGCCAGAGCTGGGATAAATTTGAGGGCATGGCGTGGTGTTGAGATGGCTTTGGTGGAGACTTTGCCTAATATTCATGAAGACAGTATTAGTGATGCTTTTGTTGAGTACAACAAATTGGTCGCATGCATGGTGTGTCTATTTTTCTTTAGCTTTCTTTGCCTGGCTGACCCATCCTGTTTTTGTAGAGACAGTCCAGTATTAGGCTCTTTCCTTTGCCTGTCCCAGATGTGCTTGCGTGAAGACAAACTCCTGTACTTCGAGTGGTTTTGCAAGCCTCTTCAAGTCCTCTTGAAACATGTCAAAAATCTGTAGCACTGCCAACTACACCTCATCCGCCAACTCTTACTAAAGAAAAAACCCCAGCACTGTCTCAATGTTCTCCTCCTAGAGAACAGATGCCTGTGTCGCTGACCCCAAACCCAGCCTCTCTGTTGATGAGGCTGGTGATGGGCACCCATGAAACTGAGCATGGCCTAGCATGAACACACACTAAAACCTACACTCAATTCCACAAAACACACACACACACAATCTCCTTAAGTGGGGAGGGGAGCAAGTCTTTTAATTCCACTTGCATGCTGATAGTATCTCAAAGTATCTCAGCGAGCTCGCTAGAACGATACATGAAACAACATAGTATTCTCCAGCCAATCTCAATTTCTCTATTTGTTCAGAGCTTTTTACAAGAGAGCACTGCGAACCACGCTACCCTCAAGGCAAAGTATATTTCAATAAAACTCACAGATATGCAGATCCGCAAAATGACCAAATTTGGTCATTGAGCTCACTAAGTATGACTCACCATGAGATCTAATCTGCATGTGATGCCACCTTTCTCTTAGTTGCTAAACCTGACTTCCAAACTTGTCACAATAGAGGCCCTAAGCACTCCCAATCAAATCTCAGCTTTTCTCAAAACTGTCTCTGCAAGTCCTCACACACAGTGCGCTGATGAGCCTCCAGGCTCTGTATGCTCAGAATTCACAGATTTTCCCTGCTAATTAATGTTGCCATCCCTTTAACGGCCTTCCAGCAAACCAAAGATTGCACACACATTGATACTACTTTCATCCTATGGCAACCACTCCTCACACACTTTGTTATCCATCCCATCTTGCCATGCATCATAATTGCCATGTTCTATCATGGCAAGGCACCTTCAATCGCAAATCATCCTAAAACAGAATTGTTGCATCACTTCCCATAGCCTCATGGAAGCGCCAATCAATCACTTAATGAAATAACATGATTGCCATGGCCACTCATCCATCCAAGATATTTCGAGCACACGGTAACTACAGGCCATGCTTTACTAAGGCTGTTAGTTGACCAGACTATGTCAATTCTCATCACACTCTAGTCTAGCAACAGTAAACCACGTCTATTCACCATTCTATGGCAATATACCATTTACCCCAGCATATTCTTGATTGCACATCAACTCTTGAGCTCACCAGAGTTATTCCATGGTTTTTAACTGAGAAGAGTCTTTTGACACTCGCTCTTCACTCTTAACACTATTGGTACATGCTCATATTGTGCCAATACATGATCGCCGTGCCATACCTCACCCCTGTTATCTTTTATAGGCTGTCATCATTTCCCTTTCACACCATTGGAGTTTTTACAGTTTCTGTTTTGCCATCATTATCATTGCCCACTTGGGTAGTCTCGAAGTAGACTTAGGAATCAGCATAGGACCAGTTTCAGCAAGTTTCATATAGTATCATTCCCTCGAGTGGACTTGAAGGTTAGTTTGACATAGGATAGGATCATTTCAGCACCAGACCAGTTTTGACATCGACTTCAGCATTATCACACCATATAGGATCAGTTTCACCACTAGTTTTCGTAGCCCCATGTTTTCTCTTGACATTCCACTCTCAGTATCTCATCCCATGTTTTCTTTCGACACATGACATCTCCACTACATTTTCTCATTGCCTTGTTCACCCATATACTATTGCCGATCATTTAGTCTATCTCCCATCGTTCACCCTGCTCAGATTAACATCCAGTGACATTTTCTAGTCTAATTGCATGTTTTCTCATATGGATTCATGGTATTCATGTCATACCTGTCTTCGTTCCCTCTCACTTTGAGAGATCCCTACCAGCTTATAGCCATTGCATCTAGTACTCGACTACCAAGCAGTACTACTTCGCAGACTTAAAGTTGCAGTGTATACTTGCATATAGAGGAATTGATTTACTGCACAGAGGTTCCCCGAACCCACTTGCACACACGATCACCTTGATTACCATGCTACTATGTTAATTACCCAATGTTGTTCTGAGTTGGTGTTGCCGTTGCCATGGAAGTCTAGGCTCATCAGTGCTCACTCTAACAACGGTACCACGAGATCCAACTGTGCACACCTGTCACATTTTGTGCAACTGCTAGAACAGCTCAATCTGGCTGATTCCCTTGCAACTACTTCTAGACCTACACAGAGGCTGGCACAATACAATCTCTTCTTCTTACACTGAACCAGAAAAGGAACAGAGCTTTCTTTCAGATGTAACCAAGTAAACCTCTTGAGACAGGTGCAGTGTCACTGCTTCTGAATCTCTTTCTTATCTCAAGTAAACCGAAGTTTGTATCCAAAATTTCTCTCTTCTTCAATTTCTCTGTGAGCTTGCTAAACTGACGTTACAGCTGAGACTTGAAGTTACTAACTCTTATGTGGTGCAATGAGTCCAGATTCAAACTGAAACTTTATTATGTTATGTGGGGGGTAGGTAGTTTGGCTTACTACATGAAAATCTACTCTACCTATACTACGGGAGATTGATTGTTACAAATGGATTTTTAGTAATCTACTTCTTTTTCGGCTGGATATTCCTTGTCCGAGTTGGCACAGCGCTCTAGGTAGTATACCACTCATTCCTCTTTTTATTAGTCTCAAAGAGCTAAGTGATGTCGACATCGCTCGCCCTAACAGCAGAGTGGCTCATGAGCATGCACTCAATAGCTGCTTAATCCTCGATCACTGATCGTACTTTGTGTTCAGCTCTCAGGTCTGCTCTGAAGGTGACAGCATCATATTCTAGGCTTGGTAACCAAGGAATGCTTTGGACTTCGAGCCCGTTCACTACTTCCATTGGCCAAATCCTGTTTCTAGGCCATGCCCAGGATTTTCTTAGTTACCCCGCACATGATATCTTTTCTCTGGATCTCCAGGGACCACACATCATAGATTACAGACACATCGTTATCTAAATTAGCCTCAGCCCGCATACAAGCACATCCCACTGCAGTTGAGTTCTCTATTGTAAACATGTGGTTTGGCAAGCTAGCTTGCCCTTCGGCCTTGTTGCTGTGCATGCCCATAAGGTACAGTGCAATGATGAAGTCCTTATGTTTTAATTCCGTTGCTTCTTTTTTCTATTATAGAGCTCTCTACCTCAGTGACCTTGCTTCTCCATGCACCACTTGCACTGTCAGCCCGCTTGCAATGCCTCTGCATTGCTAATGTGTAAGATATGACATTTTTGCAAAATTACACCCTTAGACATGCTGCGGGCATGACACCGTCTGACTTGACATGGCCAATCCCTGTTTGACAGCTGGCCAATTCAAAATCTAAGACCAAGCCCCTTGCTACTTCTTCATTCCTTGACTTAAGGGAGAATGATGCCCATTTTGAAGGCTCTACCTGGGGAACATACACCACATCCTCTTCTCACAACCGGGGTGGGGTACTCCTGCTTTGTCTATTCCTTCTTCATCTGACAGAGACTCTCCTAGTCCTTCAAAGTCATCTTTTGGTTTTTCTTTTGGCCCAGCAACTTTGTTGCTGTTGTCTTTGCCATCCAATGATACTGGTGCTGACTTGTCCAGCCAAACTACAGTATTATGGCCTTCTAACTTGCTTGCTGTCAATGGTAGGCTCAAGCCTATTTATTCTTTTCACTCCTCACTGACTCCCATTTTTCTTAGCCAAGGACCATTCTAATTTTCTTCAAGGAGCTGGGTCCAGTGCTCCCCTTCCAGGTACCGTTTCTTCTTCTGCAGAGTTTCATATGTCCTTATTTTCTCTAGATACAGATGGCAAAGGGGCGGGAGATATTCAAACCCCAGAACAAGGTCAAGGTGCTCTGGTTGGCGATGCCTTCAAAGTTGCTCTTATCCAACTGATGGCTGGTAACAACAATGTTCCAATTCCACTTACTCATACTGTTTCCAATAGGAAGGCAAACCCTCCTCCCTATGTTCATCAAGAGCCCAAAATATTGTTCGTCTTTGATAATATAACCAGGGATTGGGATCCTTATCCTACAATTTTACTTCCTAGACCTCAATGCTCTGCTCCTACTGAGCAAGAAGTATGCTGCTCTTTCCATCCTTGCACCTCTTCTGTTGGTCATGATGCTGCCTATCTTGCAGCTGTTCAGGGGTCCAAGCCCAAGAAGGACAAGAAGAGCAAGAACCAAGGTACCACTACTGCTATGCCTTGCAAACATGCACATCATGAGGATAAAGAGAGTGAGACCACTGAGGGACCCTCCTCTAAGAAAACAAAGGTGAAGGATGTCATGATAGTTTCTGGTGATGAACATCAGTCTTTTCTTTTCTTATCCCAACTTTCCATTGCTCAATTTCCATATCTAGCTGTTGCTGCTACCAAGGTGATTCATAAGCAAGGACCTGGACCTGCAAAGCCCCTGCCTGTTACCCTAGGCATTAGTGGTAAGGGTTTCAGTGAGAAAGTGCCTTCATTGGCAAAGGTGGTTAAGAATGGTATCAAGATCATTGGCATTGACATGCTTTGCAAGTGTTCACGTGTGTAATTTTGCAATTCCTACTAAGGAATACATGCTACAGTGTCTAGATACTAAGGAACTAAGAAACTCAACAGAGCGCATGGATTATAATGCCATTAATAGAATTAACAGAGTAAGGCTGGGTGGAGCACATGACTTAACCTGAGGACAGTACTAGAAAGGCTGTACTAGGTATAAAGTCTCAGTACTTGACACTGAGTGCTCTGATGAGGCATGACATGCACATGCTGTGAATAGAGCAGGACATGCTTGTGAGATAATTAATGACTTCATGCAACATTGATCTATGACATGCATGGCATGGATGACCCAGTGCTTAGAGCTCTAGACCATATGATGTCAGAATTTGAAGTAAACCCGAAGTCACTGACTTCAGCGGAAGAGCATGAGGTCTAGACAAGAAACTAGTTGCCTTCCTGACCATAGAATTCCCTGGAAGAACAATATGAAGAGAAATGAGAGTTGCACGCTAGGCTGCAACTCCGAGGAGATAGTAGCCGGCATCAATACATGTGGAATAGCACTGCTAACCAATGTCGCAACACTCGGCACTAGGATCTGGCCCCGGGCTGGACTCCTGAGTCAGCACCAAGCTATGGCATGATAATTGCGACATGCACGGGATGCAGATGAGCAAGCCTTGCAACTGAAATAATACTATATAAGGTTGTACTAATTTGTAGAAAGTAGGATAGATAAATAGCACAGTGTAACTGTAGTGTACAAGTTTCAGACCCCCATTGTAGTCGCGTGCAAGCCTCCAGCTTGACACCATAGCATCAGGATTAGTTTGTAACTTCAAGTGAGAGAAGATATCTAGAATTGATATCATATTGAGTGAATTGAGTGGTGCACAAGGCATAGAAAGCTAACACGGTGCTTGTGTGACTGTTAATTGGTTGAGTGACTTGAGCCCTAACCTGAGAAGAAGAGTTTAGTGTCATTGCAGATGCACTCTTGTGCTTTGAGGGTTTCTTGTGATGTGAGGCACTACAGGTGGCAGAGGTTCAAACCCTTTGGCTTGATTAGTGCTCGCTTGAGGGTATATATTTCCCAAGTGGCATAGGTTCAAACCCTGTGGCTTGCAGACAGTGTTTTATAAGGTTTCTGTGTCTCTGGATCACATAGGTTAGAACCCTGTGGATCTATGATCAGTTTGGAAGCTCGAGCACATAGGTTTGAATCCTGTGGCTTTAGTGGATGGTTTTGTGAAGTGTTTCTGCTTAGAGCGCAAAGCTTTGAGTTGTGTGTAGTGTGTTTCAAGTCATTTGAGGTCATTCTGTGTGTTGATCTAGACTTATTGAGGGTTTTGTGGATGTCTCTCAATGTTGCATGTATTGTATTGCACCTTGCCTTGAGGCCCAGCGATGAACATCGCTCCTCTTGTTATTAAAAGCCTTTGGACTTTGAGAAATCTAGATAGTCATCACACGCTATTGCTATATGCATGTATCGTATATTCTGAGAGTTTGGTTGTCCTAATTCATTCTGCTTCTATCACATCAGAATCCCCCATGAACTTGAGGGTTTGTGTGTGTAGTATTGGGTGTGAGTGTGATTAGTGTCTTCGACGCTGTTGCATTTCTAGCTTGCATGCACAGAGTCTCTTCAGTGTTCTTGCCATTGACAAAGACATTGGGGAATTCTTTGAGGTTGACAAGGCATATTGGAACAAAGAGGTGGCTCCCTTCATGGGTGAATGGTTATGCTGTTTTATTTTCTTTGTAATGCTGTTTTTAATGTCCCTTTGCTTAGTATACTGAGGGTTGTGACCATTGGAAGCACTTGGGCATGCAATGTTGCAAATTCTTGACTAATACAGTCATTTGCATGCACTGCCACTACTCCAAGTTGCCATGGAAGGTTAATGGTGTCCCCACCTTGAATCCTATTGACCATTATTGTCCTAAGTCATATGGTATGTTCTTCCTTGTGGAACTGTTGTTTTTCTAACTTAGAGTATGCTTCAGAAACCCTCAATGCTTTCTTGGCTGCCCTTGATACCCTTGGACAACATGCCAACTTTATCAAGGATATCATCCTCAACTACTTGTCCAGTATCAATGTCCTAGCTCATGTAGCAGGTCTTCATCTTCAGGCCAGTCATATTCATGAGTGCACGGTTGCCGATGGCAGTGTTGATGAGGAAGACAGTGACGAGGATGATGATGCCACAGGGGACGACAATGAAGCACCAGAGGATGTCGCTGAAGGTGTCACCAGGCCTTCCAAGAAAAGGAAGCACAAGTAGGGTTGGGCTGCGGTATCAGGTTCCTTGGTCATCTGCCAGTGTTATCTCTTAGGAACTTGGCTCCATTATATGTTTGAACTCTTTATATATGGACTTGGACTTGTGTCATACCTTTGGGCAATATTTTTACATAGTGTTTGCATGTTGCTGCCCCAAAGAGAGTAAAATATAATTAAAATCATATTCTTTTGCCATTTGTGTTGACTTTTGTGGATTTTTGAGTGATTTTCAGTGAATTTGGACTTAGAGAAATTTCAGCAGCTGGGGCTCATGTGCTAGGGTTCATGTGATCATCCATTTTGGGCTGTTTCTTGAAATAATTTCTCTAAGTCCAAAATGCTGTGGAATTGAAATGGTAAGGAATGTGGCTGGCCATGGCTCTGGCCCCATTGGCCTTTAAATTCATCATGTTTCATGCTACTAGTCATGAGTTTTCATTACTGAAGTATGATTTTGGTGATATCTCCATCGTGTATAGTCAAATTGACAGTGGAGAATGGTATTTTTGTTGTTAAAACTGATTTTTTTGTGATTTTTCATGGGGTATTTTGTGAATTCAAAGGTCATTTCTTTCATGATTTCATTACTTTTGGCACAAAAATGTTGTGTTGGAAAGAATGCATGTTTTGTCCTATGAACAACATGGAGACCATGTCTCTCCCCCTTAAACCTTTTAAATCTTTGCCAGCCAAGGCTGGAAAGATTTAAACCAAGGTTCAAAGACTTGCAATTTGAAAGTGAATGCTGCTTAGTTTTGAAGGTTGCAAACATGCAGTTGGATTCCATGTTGGATTCTTTTGAGCATATGATCTAAGCCCAATAGGAAATTTTCACATAAATACAATGAGGTGAGTTGTCCTTCAGTTTTCATATAAAAGGAACATTTTCTCATCTTTGTGTCATTAGAATCATTGCATTTCACTGAATCACAATGTCTACTTCTGCTGCTCAAGCTATTCCTTCTCTCATCTCCCTTGTCAAGTATGCTGATGTTGTCTTGCACGACCCCCTTGAGCCTAACGTGCAATTGTTGTGTGTTACTACCTACTTTGATGAAGCGGTACATGTCAAGGTAAATTGCCGTGCTCTGTGTGCAGGTTTTCATGCTCTGATTAACATTGAATAGTGCTTGATCAAGGTGGACTACCCATCCGCTCTCAAGGAAGAATTCTTCAAGACTTTTGAGACTGTTGTCGCTGGCTGGGTTTCCAAGTATAATTTTGAAGAGACTTGGAACATCATGCTCAAGATTGAGTCCAACCACCTCAAGCTGTCTGTTGGTGGATGGTACTCCATCTCTGGTAACCAAATCTTGGACATGTTGGAGGTTCTCCCTCCCTTGCATCACTGTATCAATGACAATATCAAGATGTTTTCTGCTCCGTTTACTTCCAATGTCATCCCTTCCAAGGAAGTTCAGACCATGTCTTTGTCTCCAGATGCTGCATCTGTTTCTGCCTCACTGGATGCTGACATGGTATTGGAGGAGGAGACTCATGTTAGGGATGCTCGTGCTGTGTCTCCTTTTATGGTTTCTTCTGCAGATTTGGTGGTATGTGCTTCAAATCAATTAAAACTGTAGCATCATGTTAACTCAATTTGTGTGATCTAGATGCCATCTCCAGTTGTCACTCCTTCCAGTGCCTTCATTGAGCAATTTGCTGAGAAAGAAGGTACCCTCAAGGATGCCGTGGAGATTGGCAAGAAGATCACTGATCTGTATCGCCGATCTTTCAACAAGGCTGACCTCTGCTATGGTGACTTCTTCTGTGCCTATTGTTCAGGCACTCTGAGTCATCCTCCTCATTGATGTCCTGCTCATTCTGCCAAGGTATGTTTTCTTCTTAAATCCACGTTTTTCTCTTGTATTGATGTGATTTTAAGGCTGTCTGTCCTTGTGGGCCTTGCATACTTGAGGGCACTGAGTGTACTTTTGCCAGGCTGTCTTTGGTCTGCCATGCTTGCAGTAAATCTGTTACTCACCACTATGTCAGAGGCCTTCCTGACTGGCAAATCCTTTTGATGCCATTCCAGGATCCTCATCCAGAGGACGATCAAAACATCCTCAACATTATTGATGAGCTCATTGATGCTGACCCTTATGGAGCTAGTAATTTCTTGTTTTCTGCTTTTCCTGGTCTGCAGTTACTAATTCCATGTGTTTACAGAACTTTTGACCAATATTGGTGATGATCCTCATATGGAAGCCATTGTCCATAATGCTGCATGCTTCATTGGGGTGAACTACCAACAGTTCACTCCTCAGGGTGAATCTGTAGCCTTGCTGGTGAAAACAAAGGAATCTTCCTACCATCAGTTGGAGTCCAACACCCATGATCTCTATTTGAACCTGAAGCTTTGTCATGTCCTTGTCCAATATTACCATCTTGTTACAGTTAAACTCTATGAGGCATGCATCCATGAGGAAGCAGAGGCTAGTACTGCAGCCAAGATGAGGACCAACAATCATGCTATGTCTTATTCTTGCCACACCTATGTTCCTTGGTGGAGGAAGAAGTACCAGCATTTGGGTCGTGGCCATGGTAAGAAGAATTGTTCGAAGAACAAGGGTAAAAGGGAGGACCAGAAGGGTAAAGGTAAAAACAGGGCCACACAGCACATTAAAGAATGTGGTTGGGGTTGCGATCACAATAACTGTGACGCTAACCAGGAGGAGCCTGATCCAGCTCCAGCTCTTTATTCTTGCTGTGGGTGGGGCAGTTGTGGTCATGCTAACTGTCCTTCTAAAGGCAGCTGGACTCTGCATCCCAAGGAACCTGTTGAGTACCAGGACAGTGTCCCCAGTAACTATGGAGGAAACTTGCAGAGCAAGGTGGGCTCCAGTCATCATGGCCATTACTAGAGTTGCTGTGGTCTTCTAGGTAGTTGTATTCAATTCATACAGACATTTTCGCAGGGGCATATTTTGAAAGAATGTTGGGGGACCAGTATGGATATACCAGTCAGAATATTTAGCTATGAATGAATGTGTAGGGGTTCCAAAATGGAGCCCAATTATTTATATAAAATTTTTGGTTTTTGCCAATGTGTCAAGTGAAAATTAAGCAAGTTCAGCTTCATTATGCGCTCCTTCTAAGTCTGGGAGGTCATCAAGCATACCATCATCTAATGATGCAAAGAGATCATTGATCCATGCAGGTGGCACATCAATGATCATATTAATATCCAGTACATCAATAGCCTAAATGTGGCAACTGGTCTTGCGAAGGTCAAACCATCTAATTTGCAAAGGAGATATGCACTGCCTTTATTTCTCCCCAAGCTCACTAAGGGGCCCAAATATCTGGCACACATTTTACGATTTAGAGCCTTCTCTATCTGTGTGTTGTGCATTAAAACTAAATCTCCCTTCTGGAAGTTGAAGTCTCTGATAGAGTATTCGTGGTCCTTCTTGAATTTAACTGTGGCATTTCTTCTGGCTTCATAGACTTTAGACCTTAAATGCTCAATATCTTGAGAACATTTTTGAAGTCTAGTGGCTCAGCATGCAATTAATGATGTGGTACTGATGATATTGTCTGGTGGTGGCATTAACCATGTCGATTTGACTATATCCATTGGAAGAAGGGGTTCCATCCTGGTTGCAGCAAAATACAGTGAACAACCCATACGTCTCCTGATTGTTATTTGGTCTGCCCAAAATACAGAATAGGTGTTTTGACTCCACTTCTTTTGATCACCATCAGACACCTTAAACAGTCCTTGTTGGACATTGAAGTGTGGTCTTTCAGCAATTCCATTGGCTCTGGAGTTATAACCAGAGATCCAGATGTGATTGATATGATACTTCTTGCTCAAATAATTGATTGCAGCAACAAAGGCGGATCCATTGTCGGTAACGATCTTGACTAAGGATCCCCATCAGCATAAGATATCCTCAAAAATCCATTCTCCTAATGTTCATGCTGTTTCCTTGTGCAAGCAATGAAATTCTGGATAATGACTAAGTGAACATTTGCCTTGGACAATGTAATTTTATTGTCCTGAAACTGGCATGATCATGGTATCCATATACATCTTGGAAAACAAAGAAGCGGGAAGAGTGATGGTAGGTGGGATATAGATTTGTCAGGTTTGCTGGATTTGGCATAGATGACATGTCCTTACGAATCAGGAAATATCATATTTCATATCTGGCCACCAATAATGTTCCTTGATTTGTATGTGTGTCACATAGAAACCCTTGTGAGCAACATCATCATGACAAAACATCATTACTTGGATGTGACAGTCGGGGAATAATACAAGCTGATGTCTCCCATCTACATTTTTGCACCATAGCTTTCCTTGTCTCTCAAAGAAATGAACAGCATATTTCATGAATTTTGCATATGCAATATTGTCAAATCCTGAAGGTCTCTTGAGATATAGATGCCATGGCAATAGGTGCATTAGCCATTCATCTAGTTGTTTTTGCTTTGTGGTATGAGGAACTGTCGAGTAAAGAATGATTTCCATGGATCCTATGGCAACTTCTTGTTGTAGAACTTGAATTAACTTGATTGGTGAATTAACCATAGGTGAAGTTGAATTAATAAAATGCATAAGCCCATAATGAGTGTGTAAGAAGTCTTCCATGCTGTCTTTAGGTGGAGGACGGTCTCCTAGTTGGGGTGGGCATCGCGATAATCCATCTGGACCATGCTTGGAGCAACAGAGTTGCATTGTGCAAGATAGTAACCAACTGCAGCAGGTCCTGTATCAACAGCTAGTATAACAGCTCCAGTTGAAGTGTAAGTGAGGGGTCTTAATGCTGGGCTGACTCTAACTGCGTCTTTAAGATCTTCTTGTGTGGCAATCTCTGCTGATTCGAATTTGAAAGGAATATCTTTTCTGAATAACTTGGTAATGGTTAGAGCTTGGGTTGCAAAATTATCGATGAATATTCATAGGACTCTGATGGTACCAATGAAGGCACATGCATCAGACATCAATACAAGGTCCTCATTGTAATATTGAGGCAACAATACTTTTGAGAGGAAGTCAGCCAGAATATGTGCATCTATGTCCTAGCACAGTAATTTCTGTGTAACAAAGGTAGGCTTTCTTGCCTGAAAATGTGCCTCCACAATATTTCATGCATTGAACAATTCTGTTTAGGTTTTGGAAGTGCTTCCAAACAAAACATTGAATGCCAGTATTGAGAGGAATGGTTTCGTAGCCTCCTATGATTTTGTATTGAGTTTCTGATCCTCGAACTGGAATGTCATCAATATAGGGAATGGTGAACTCTGGGATTTTTTGGTTGTAGAATGAAGGTTACATTGTCATGGAATATTGGTACAGAATTTGTCCAACCCATGGGTAGAGTAACGAGTAGAAGTGCTCCATAAGGAGTCTGGAAAGTGGTAAGGTCGCAAGATGACTCTGCCAATAGACATTCATTGTATTCAACAAATAAGTCTAGAGTAGCACCGCATGCATGACCTGCAAAATGTTCTGCAAGAGGATCTGTTGCCGGTGGTAATCCAGAATGTGCAATAGTAATTTTGTTCAATGGTTCTAGACTGTGAACTATGTGAAGACTTTTGTCATCTTTCTTTAAAACCATAAACCATCTCGAGTGGTAGGAAGAATTGGAAGGTCCATAAACGCCTGCATCAATCTTTGTCTTGATCATATGACAAACTTCTGTGTAAATTCCTGGAGGTATAGAAATATTTCGTAGAACCCAAGGGGTGTGTTTGATGACTGGAATATCAATTGGAGGGAAGAAATCTTTACAAAAACTGCCTTGTTCTGAATCTTCCCATGTGAATGCTTTCTCCTGAACTGTCATGAAGTGATGCATGAGCTTCATTTCTTCTGGCCAAAGGAAACCATCATTATGGATGGAATTGATGTACTCTTTGCGTTCTTGGGTATAACATTCAGTGGGAATGAAAGGGGGTGGTGTTGGAGATAACATAGGTATATTGGCCAATGGATCTCCTTGAATATTGCAAATGATATGGAATTTATCAGGCAAGGTTGCAAGTATGGGCTTAGTTTTCAAAGTGAATAGCTTGTACTTCTTGCCTGTGAAAACTGAGACTTTCTTAGAGAACCATGGCTCATAGGATTGATCTCCAATAATATTAGAACTGTATAGATGATACATGTAATCTCAGGGCAGGGAAACAGAACTGAAATCTGAAGAATCTTGAGGAATATGAGTAGGAATAGAATATAACAGTAACAATTGTTTGTGATCTGTTGGTAAAGAGAATTCAGCATATGGGGTAGAACTGTACACAGTTTCGGTCGACCATAGTGATTGTGTAAACGTAGTGGATTGGATAAGGAATTTATTAGGGTCACAAGCTGATAAATATTGGGTTGAAGCTTTTTCTGAGTCAAATTTGGAAGAGGATGTCATGTATGCAATAATTTTAGGTTCTTGATTCACGTCTAATTCAATGATGAGGGTGATCTTCTCAATATCATCATTGGGTTCTTCTAGTCAACTTTCCCAAGAAAATAGGACATGGTTAAGGATGCGGGGACGACCACAAGGGATCGTCGGGATAGTGGTGGTTTTGCCGGTATTCAGATCATGAATGGTAATGGTCTGGTTTTTGTCTGAATAATTGTGAACAATGCTTTAAGTTAATGTGTTGAAAGGTCTGCCAAGCAAGATATTGTAGGCAGATTGCCGAATGACATGAACTTGCAGATATAGTGTGATATCTCCAAACAAAAATGCAACATTTCATGCTAGACCCAAGGAATAATTCATAGTTCCATTAGCTGACTGCATTTCCAATATAACCGTAGGATCATAGATCAACCCCAAGTGCAAGCACACAGTTTCTGACATGGATATCAATGAAGCACTTGACTTTGAGCTGGTGATCCACCACTGGGACAATAGATCTTAATGAAATGGAATCTGCTGCACATTTCAAGGGTCTGATCTTCTCCCCTTTCTTGATGCGAGCTTCATATGGGTTTAGGACGATCCTGCCAGTGGTTCCTTCTGAGTGGTACTGGTCTGCTCAAGAGTCTGAATGAAATTGTCTGGCATGCTATATAAAAGAGTGGAAGTTTTGCTGTTTTCATGGTCTCCTAGTGCCTTTACTGTGATTTCTATGGTTTCAGGTCCAGTGAATGGTAAAGCTACCTCCTTTTGGAACTGTTCCACAGTATTTGGTACTTTGTGCTTCATGTTATCCTCCTTAATCATTTCCCTGATTGCTGGTGATAAGAAATAAAGCTCTTGATGTGACAAAGTGATTGTGGAGTCAAGCACACACTCGTAGACTTCTCGTGCAACATGCAAGCATTCTATTGGTGCCTGCATCCTATAAGGAGGTTCATTGTCTTTGGGATGCTTGCAGATATCTGGCTTTGCACCTGTGTTACAAACTGCTGGCAGTGCATAATTGGGTGGCCTTGCTGCTGCAAATGGATGAATATCTTTGGGGATGAGCTGAGCTACATGTTCCTTAGCTGGTGCATGCTTGGGTACTGCCATGACAGTCTTGGATGGTTCATGTCGTGGAGTAACAGGTGGCATGTAAGACAGAAATTTAGAACTAATATCCTGGTTATTGCCATGGATGACTGTCTTGGCTTTCTCGAATTGATGTGGAGAGTAAGACTCAATAATAGCTGTGGCAAATTTGTTGTCTTGCTTGGTTTGAAGGGGTATGGAATTATCTTCTTTGTCATCTGAATATTCAACTAAGTCGGGCATGCCATCATAGTCTGGGGTAAGATCTTGATCAAAGTGATTGCAAATCTTGGGTATGGCAACTTCTTCCTCATCATTAAGCACTGCTTCTTCAGTGGCCTTCTGACTAGTATGAGTTTGTCACTCCCCCTGCCTGCAGAACAGTGGCTTCCACTTTTGCTGTGGGAACTGCCTTCTTGGGTGGTCTGCATTTAAGGTGTGGTACTTTGACTATGACTTGGCAAAGCATAGAATCCATACTGTCTGTGGTATTTGGACTAGGAGAGTCTTCTTTGGCAACATGCATGAACTATTTGATGCCCTGAATCTCTTTTCCAATAGTTTCAGATTTGGCAATGAGCACCTCGAGGCATTGACATGCGTCAATCCCAGAAACAGGCATGCTGAGTGACTGAGCATCTGCATTAACTGGTGACAAACAGTGCCAACTAAGATGTGGAACTGGCTTGACAATAGTGTTCATCATCTGATTGACAATGCCAATTTGGCCTGGATTTTGATGGTGCCATTCCTCAATGCGATCTTTAAGCCAAGTGCCTTGGAGACCTCTAGGGACCCAAGCGACAGTAGATAGGATGATTTTTCCATCTATATTGTGCCTGCATTTCCCTTCTTTAATCATCTCCTTGACTTTGAGACATTCACAAATGAAATGTCTGATTTCTCCACAGAAACTGCAATTCTGACTGGTTGATGTATTGGCATAACTGCTCTGCTGTGGAGGACTGGACAGAAACAAGTGTTGCTGAGCTTTCTGAAAATGATCATTTGAGTTCAGCTGTAATAATGTTTCTCCAAGTTTAATGAGCTGTTTAATATACTCCATTTTAACTTGTGGTTCCATGGGTTCCTCTTTAACACGAATGGTAGGCTGAGGCTGTGGGACTGGGATGGGATACGGTATCTTGGAGGGTCTAGCTGGAACAGCATCATGAAAACTATGAGTGGGCATGCTGCTAAGTGTGCTTTCGCCTTTATTCGTGCCTTGTTGAACGAACTGAGCAGCTGCATAAATATCACTGAGATTGTATGGGTCTACTGGATGATGGTCTGGTAATTTAATCTGGAGTCAATGGGCAATGACATCCCAAACGTGGTTAGGAAAACCTTTGCTGAACATGTTGCCAGTCTCGTGGTCTGACAAACGATTATTCATGACTACGTGCTTTACTTTGGGATAGAACTCCTGATACAATGCTCCTAGGTCTGCAAGATTATCAACTTCTCATGCATATTTTCCAATAACGTGTTCGAGGTCATGTCTCTTGTATTTACAAGTGGTACTTGCATCAGGATACTGGGCAACTATGGCATCCTTAAAATCTTTGTAGGTTTTTCCAGCATTGCTGTATTCAGGCAAGCTTTCCCAAAACTCGGAAATAATGAGACCAGGATAGTAGATAAACCACTTCTTCCTTTCTGCATTATCTGTGATGCAATGCCGAGAAAAGAGGCCTTCAATATCACTGATATAACACATCAATTTGTGTCCTGGACTGATTTTGTCAATGATATTCAGAGTGCTCTTCTCCTTTCTGAAAGGCATAGATGCCGCTGCCATGGCTGTTGGTTGTACAGGTGGTTGAACTGGAGATTGTACTGGTGGTTGTGCATCTGGTTGCACTACAGAGGCTGGTTGTTGATTCAGGTTGACTGATGGTAAAATGGGGAAAACAGGAAAATAAGAGGTGGATGCCTCTGTCAGTGGTTCAAAAGGGATGCTTTGTTCAAAAGACTCATCCTTGATATCAAAGTTTATGGTGATAGTGGTATCTGGTACTAATTTGTCACTAGATTTGACGGATTCTTCTGGTCAGTAATTGGTGAAAGAGGTGGATTCTATATGGTAGCCTCCAAAAGTGTGTCCGGAATAAGGGGTGCCTGGGGTTGTCCCGTAAGTTGAACCAAAAAGTTCAGCAGTTACTTCAGTTTCTTCGGTGTCATCTGGTTCAGAAAATGACAAACTCTCTCTGTTAGAGATATCTAGTTCTTCAGGGAACGGGGATGTGGGGGATTCAATGAAAGACCCGGTGACACGCTTGGAAAGTGTTCACACATGTAATTTCACGATTTGTAGAAATGAGTACCAGCAACAACGCCCAGATACTAAGGCAATGAGAAAAGCAACAGAGTGCAGTGTTTATAATGCCAGTAATTATATTACCAGGGTAAAGCTGGGTGGAGCGCATGGCTTAACCTGAGGATGGTACTAGAAAGGCCATACTAGGTATAAAGTCCCAGTGCTTGACACTGAGTGCTCTGACAAGGCAAAGCATACATGCACTAAGAATAGAGCAGGACATGCATGTGGGATAATTAAGACTTCACATAACAGTGATCTATGATGCACAAGGCACAGCAGACCCAGAGCTTAGAATTCCAGACCTTATGATGTCAGAACTCAAGTAAATCTGAAGTTTCCAACTTTGGCCAAAGTGTGCAAGGCCTAGACAAGGAGCACATTGCCCTCACTACAATAGAATTCCCTATGAGAATACTAGGAAGCAAAATGAGAGTCACAGGGTAGGCTATAACTCCAAGGATATGGCAACTGATGTTAATACACATGTAATAGCATTGGTAACCGACATCGTGACAATCAGAGACAGGATCTGGCCCTGAGCTGGACTCCTGAGTCAGTGCCAAGCTATGGCATGATAATTGTGACATGCATGGGATGCAGGCGAAGGTGCTCTGCAGCTTAAATAATACTATATTTGGTGGTACTAATTTGTAGAACATACAATAGATAAATAGTGCAGTGTAAATGTAGTGTAGAAGTTTTGGACCCCTGCTGTAGACACATGCAAGCCTCCAGCTTAGTGCTCTAGCTTTGGGATCAGTTTGTAGCTTCGAGTGAGAGAATAGACCCTTTATTGATAACCTCAGAGTGACTTGAGTAGCGCGCGAGGCATAGAAAGCTAACACAGGACTTGTGTACTGTTTGAGTGATTGGTTGACTGCGCTCTAACCTGAGAATAAGAGATTTGTGTCATTGCAGATGTGCTCTTGAGTTTTGAGGTTTTCTTGTGATGCATGGTGCTACAGGCGGCAGAGGTTCAAATCCTTTGGTCTGATTAGCATGGGCTTAGTTGGGTATACCATCCTGCAAGTGGCAGAGGTTCAAACCCTTTGGTCTGGTTAGTATTTGTGCAGAGGCCTTCATTGTATGCACAGTGTTACAGGTGGCACATGTTCAAACCCTGTGGTCTGATTAGCACACACTTGAGGGTTCTCATTCCCGCAAGTGGCAGAGGTTCAAACCCTTTGGCTTGTTGGATGGGGTTTATTTGGTTATTGTGTCTCTGGATCACATAGGTTTGAACCCTGTGGGTCTACGATCGGTTTGGAAGCTTAAGTGCATAGATTCAAATCCTGTGGCTTGAGTGGACATTTTGTGAAGGGTTTCTGCTTAGAGCACAAGCTTTGAGTCGTGTTTAGGGTGTGTTTAAGTTCTTTGTGGTCACCTGTGTGTGTTGCGCAAGACTTATTGAGGGTTTTGTTGGTGTGTGGCAATGTGTTGTGTATTGTAGTACACCTTGCCTTGAGGCCCAGCAACACCTGTCACTCCTCTTGTTATAAAAGCCTTTGAACTTAGAGAGATCTAGATACCCTATGAGTGCTGTCACTATATGTGTGTATTGTATATTCTGAGAGTTTAGTTGTTTTGCTTCAATCTGCTTCTATTGCATAATATCCCCCCAAGAACTTGAGAGTTTGTGTGTGTAGTGTTGGGTGTGGTGTGATCAGTGTCTTTGACACTGTTGCATTTCTAGCCTGCATGCACAGAGTCTCTTCACCGGGAATGGGACTACGGGGGGATTTTGTAGCGAGCATCAAAGACAATGCTTCAGACAATGCTAAATGGGCTGTAGATTCTTGTAACTGAAGACATGCAGAGGTATTTCGAAGTCCTCTGCCTGGAACTGGGACATAAGGTGTTTTATGTTCAAATTTTCATGAAATAGTGAAGAATCCGGGTTTGCAGCAAGTATGAGCTCGCTACGAAGGGCAAATTTAAAGGTGATAGGCATATATAAATGTGATCAAAGAATTGATCTGGGATGCGAACCAATCCCCCTCATGGTGGGCTCCAGAAATGATGAGCCTAGACTTCCATGGAAATGGCAACACCAACTCAGAATGAGATTGGGTTATTAATATAGTAGCATGGCAATCAAGGTGATTGTGTGTGCGAGTGGGTTCAGGGCACCTCTGTGCAGTAAATCAATTCATCTATATGCAAGTATACACTGCAACTTTAAGTCAGCAAAGTAGTACTGCTTGGTAGTTGAGTACTAGATGCTCTGGCTGTAAGCTGGTAGGGATCTCTTGAAAGGAGAGGGCACGGAATCAGGTATGACGTTGACATGCTTGGAAAGCATTTACATGTGTAATTTCGCGAAATGTATCAATACATACATTTTATAAAATCTGGATGCCAAGGCAATGAGATATACCTTAGAGCGCAATGTCCTAAGTGTGGGCAATGAAATACCTTGAGTGATATTCGGTGGAGCACATGGCTTAACTGTAGAGTGATACTATAAGGGTCACACTAAGTATAAAGTCCCAGCACTTGACACTGAGTGCGCCGACAATGCACAAACAACGCGCGCTAAGAATAGAACCAGAGAAGCTCAGGAGATAATTAATACTTTGCATAGCCTTGATCTATGACGTGCAAGGCACTGCCATGCCAGGAGCTAGCGCTCTAGACCTCAGAATGTATAGAATTGCAGCAAGACCGAAGTTCCTGACTTCAGCCGACGCGCGCGAGGTCTAGACAAGGAGCATGTTGCCCTCACTACAATAGAATTCCCTATGAGAATACTAGGAAGTGAAATGAGAGTCGCGGGGTAGGCTATAACTCCGAGGATATGGTAACCGATGTCAATACTCGTGTAATAGCGGTGGTAACTGACGTCGCACAACTGAGAGACCAGGATCTGGCCCCGAGCCGGAGCTCTGAGTAAGCGCCAAGCAATGGCATGATTATGGCAACATGTGCAGGACCCAGGAAAGGAAGTTCCGCAGGCAAAGAGTTACTATTTAAGGATGTATTAAAATGTAGAGCGCGTAGTATATAAATACTGTAGTATAGTAATAGTGTACAAGTTTCGGACCCCTGCTGTAGACGCGTGCAAGCCTCCAGCTTAGTGCTCTAGCTTTGGGATCAGTTTGTAGCTTCGAGTGAGAGAATAGAACCTTTATTGATAACATCAGAGTGACTTGAGTAGCGCGCGAGGCTTAGAAAGCTAACGCGGGACTTGTGTATTGTTGGAGTGATTGGTTGAGTGCGCTCTAACCTGAGAATAAGAGATTTGTGTCATTGCAGATGCGCTCTTGAGTTTTGAGGTTTTGTTGTGACGCACGGTGCTACAGGTGGCAGAGGTTCAAACCCTTTGGTCTGGTTAGTATTTGTGCAGAGGCCTTCATTGTATGCGCGGTGTTACAGGCAGCACAGGTTCAAACCCTGTGGTCTGATTAGCATGCGCTTGAGGGTTCTCATTTCCACAAGCAGCAGAGGTTCAAACCCTTTGGCTTGTTGGACAGGGTTTATTTGGTTATTGTGTCTCTGGATCGCATGGGTTCGAACCCCATGGGTCTACGATCAGTTTGGAAGCTTGAGTGCATAGGTTCAAATCCGGTGGCTTGAGTGGACATTTTGTGAAGGGTTTCTGCTTAGAGCGTGAAGCTTTGAGTCATGTGTAGTGTGTTTTGAGTTGTTTGAGGTCACCCCGCATGTCGCTCGAGACTTATTGAGGGTTTTGTTGGTGTGTGGCGATGAGTTGTGTATTGTAGTACACCTTGCCTTGAGGCCCGCCAACATCTGTCGCTCCTCTTGTTATAAAAGCCTTTGGACTTAGAGAGATCTAGATACCCTACGAGCGCGATTGCTATATATGTGTATCGTATATTCTGAGAGTTTAGTTTTTTTGCTTCAATCTGCTTCTATTGCATAATATCCCCCCAAGAACTTGAGGGTTTGTGTGTGTAGTGTTGGGTGTGGTGTGATCAGTGTCTTCGACGCTGTTGCATTTCTAGCCTGCGCACACAGAGTCTCTTCAATGTGAATACCATGAATCCTTATGAGGAAATGTAAGACAAGACTAGAAAACATCGCTAGACAGTAATCTGAGTGGGGTGAACTGTAGGAGATAGACTAAACAGTCACCAATAGTCTATGAATGAGTGAGGCAATGAGAAAATGTGGGGTAGAGACTGCGAGTGGTGAGAGAAAACATGGAATGAGGTGCCGAGGGTTGAATGGCAAAAGAAAACATTGAACTATAAAAACTGGCTGTGATACTGATCCTATATGGTGTGATAATGCTGAAGTCAATGTCAAAACTGGTCTGGTACTGAAAGGATCCTATCTTATGTCAAACTAACCTTCAAGTCCACTCGAGGGACTGATACTATACAAAAACTTGCTGTAACTGATCCTATACTGATCCTAAGTCTACTTGGAGACTACCCAAGTGGGCAACGATAATGATGGTGAAAGTGAAACTGTAAAAACTCCAATGGTGTGAAAGTGAAAAGATAATGGCCTATAAAAGATAACAGGGACAAGGTATGCCACGGCGATCATGTATTGGCACAATATGAGCATGTACCAATAGTGTTAAGAGTGAAGAGCGAGTGTCAAGAGACTCTTCACAGTTAAAAACCATGGAATAACTCTGGTGAGTTTAAGAGTTGATGTGAAATCGAGAATATGCTGGGGTAAACAGTATATTGCTGTAGAATGGTGAATAAATGTGGTTTACTGGCAATAGACTAGAGTGTGATGATAATTGACATAGACTGGGGTCAACTGGAGATGAACTGAGGCATAACTACATTTTCTAGCTATCTTTTTATACTACAAGTATGAATTTATAAATAGAGTAAATATGCGAGACTTAGTAAGGCTGTAAGGCCTTGGCTTTGTAAAAATCATAAGGAACATATGGTCTTTTTGTCTTCTGAAGTAACAGCAACTTATCGACATTGCTGTGTATGGATGAACACCGTATGGTTTTTACTGAGTGATGAGTGGATCACTAAGTGCTGTTTAGCTGCGGATTTGAGGCGATAATTGTTGTACTGAGGAGTACATGTGGGGCTACATTTTCTTGAGGCCTTGGTGAAGTAACAGCCTTAGTAAAACATGGTCTGTAGTTGCCATAGCTGTAATTATCGTAGCTGATAGGGTACTTGCATCAATCACATCATTTTTATTAAGTGATCAATGAGCACATCAACTGGGTGTTTCTGAGTGATGTGGCAATTCCATATTGGGGTGATTGTCAATCAAAGATGCCTTGCCATGATGGAATACAGCAATTAGGATGTGTAATGAGATGGGATGGATATCAAAGTGCATGCAGAGTAGTTGCCATCAGATGAAAGTGGTATCAATGTGTGTGCAATTATTGGTTTGCTGAAAGGCCATTAAAGGGACAGTAGCATTAATTAGCAGGATAAATCCATGAATTCTGAGCGTACAGAGCCTGGAGGCTCATCACCAGTGAAAGAGTGGAGAAAAGCTTTGAGCTAATTGTTAGACCCAAACTTCAAACAAGAGTAAACCATGGCTGTCTTATGTTTGGACAATCACTGATGAGTCTCTGAGTGAATGAAGTGATGGACTAATGTCTTAGTCTAGGCGCAAGTGAGCAAAGAGAAAAGTTTGGTGTAGATTAACTTTAGCTCAAAGCTGAGGCTTCAGAGCATTAGAGGTCCTACTTAAATACTAGTGCCAAGAGTTCTAAATATACATATGTAGTCAGATGTCTGCATGTATAACAATAGAAACAGAAAGGAAGACAAGTGATAGTTGTGAGTTGCAGTACAATTGCTGAAGTCATTTGGTATAGTCATGGCAACGATCCGGGCACCTATAGATAAGATGATGATAAGATAAGTGCCAAAGATAAGATAGATGCTGAGGTGCTTAGATAAAGAAAATGAAAGAATTCATAACAGAATGCCTGTTTGGATTTTCTATTGCTGGTTGGGCTTCTTTGTTACCAACTCCACTGTGGCTCATGTAGTGTCCAGTTTTAGTTCAGCCAGAGAGAGCTGACTGGGAACAATGTAACATTGCTCAAGAGGTATCTGAGCACCCAGCATTGTTTTCAGTCTAATAGAGGACAAATATTTCTTTGATTACATGAGTAATGAACATACCTACACACAAACAATATTCAGATAGTGTAACTCCTGGTTCGCCTGCATATAAGTAGGACTGTGCTATGTTGATCTGTCATCTACTATCTGAAATGAATATTGTGGAGGCAGCATCTTGCTCTGTTAGTTTGTGGATAGCAAGAAGCTTCTTGCTTTGAGAATATGTACCTCATTGGCCTGGTAGCCAGAAAGACAGAGAACAATGCCTTAGTATGTCATCAGCACCAGGGTAGCAAAAACAGTTCTGGTAGTGGAAACTGTCAGTGCTTGTAGATCAGCTTCTTGATCCTGCTTAAAACCAAAGAAAGCAATGATGTCCTTGAGGAAAGGTGAGTAGATGATGGGAGAAGCAGAATGAAACTCACAGTATATGCTTAGGCAATAGTGAGAAGACAAGCTTTAAAAAAAGAGTCCAAACCTGAAATCCATACCTAATATTATGAGCTCATTGACGGAACTTTTAGGCTGTGGCACCATCAGGGCTTTGGATATACAGATGATGATGCAGCTTGTGTTCAGTGCCCATCTAGACCATTGGGAAATGCAGCCATAAATAAGCTGCAAAGAAGTTAGGAGATCAGAATTATATAAGTAAATTGAGAGCTACATGGTAAAGCCAAACCTGGGAATAATTAGCAGCTAAGTTTGGAATAGAGGCAAGCTGCTTACTTGTCAAAAGGTAACTTGATGAGAATATAATCATGAGATGTACTGACAATATCTCATATATGGTTCACTGGATGTAACATCTGCAGGGACAGTCAGTATTCATCAAAAATATGACACAATTCACCACACACACATCAGTGCCTGTCTTATCCTTAACAGCATGACAGAATCCACACTCACTACTTCCCACTCAATTACAGGCAGTAGTCTCTCATTTGTCTTGCTTTTGGCAGCCTTCATCTGCTTCCTGGATCCAGCCTGAGACAGGATGAGCGAATTTTCAGCTTCCTCCATCTTAGCTGACTGAGAAGTGGTAAATTTGTCAATCCACTATCATATATGCATTAGTATATACCTCCATTCCCATGGTGGCCTCCAAAATTGTACAAACATCAGCATGCAGTAATGAACACATTGTGTTGGAGTACATTTTGGAATAGCTTTGTCAAGCAATCAATGAGCCATCATGCTCCTGTCAGGACCTCAAGACCATGCTCTTAGGAAGAGATCCCATGGTCAAAATGAGGCTACCTATCTTTGCAGCTCAACAGTTTGATGAGCAACATGTAATGAATAGGCTCCAACCAAGAAATATAGAATAAATACAATGGCAAAATGTATGCAGGTTCTGTATACATATTGGATGTCCTGAGATGTTGTATCTTGCAATCTCGTTCTGAAATCAAAAAATTGCCATATACATCCATCCATAAAAGAATGTAGGAATCGAATGCACCAAAATGTTGGTCCAAAAACAAGAAAGAATCACAGGGAATCTGTAGCTGAGAAAGCATAAATTATTTGATATACCTTCAGCAAGAAAACACAATATCAATTGGAAAGTACCTTTGAGGAGGGCAGTCAACAGACAACAAACTGTGGTCCAGAGCTGGGACAGAACAACAATGGGGTCAGTAATTGTTAGACCCAAACTTCAAACAAGAGTAAACAATGGCTGTCTCATGTTCAGGCAGTCACCAATGAGTCTCTGAATGAATGAAGTGAGAGACTAATATCTTAGTCTAGGCACAAGTGAGTGAAGAGAGAAGTTTGGCATGATTTAAACTTTAGCTCAAAGCTGGGAAATATACAGCAAGAGCTACACTACTTACATATGAAAAGTGAGGGTCTGAATATAAGTCCTTGGTGAGAGAAAGAAGTAGAAACATGCACAAAGTGAATGACAGCTACGAGGTCATTGACAAGGTCATGGTGAAGTCATGGCCTGGATGCCTAGAGATAAGATAAGTGCCAAAGATAAGATAGATGCTGAGGTGCTTAGGTAAAGAGAATAAAAGAATTCATAACATTACCCCCTTGTTAAGGCAGGTGTCCTGACTGCTGTTATGGTCTGCTCCAGTTATTTGGAAAGTCTTTTTGATACATCCCTCTAGCCTCTCCTCCACAACCATCATCAAAAGGGTGATCATGATAGAGCCAAAATGTGTCAATCAGGGATTGATGGTTCTTTAGCTCTGTTTCATGATACCATTTGAGTGAGACATGTGGCAATTCAACAAGATATTCAAATCTGAAGTAATTGGTGGCTTTCTTGTCTAGTTTGGCATCAATAATACAAGCAGACATTATGAACATTGTGTTGATGTGCTCAGCCAGAAATTTGGCGATTGCTTCTTTCGCATCCATGTTGTCCTCCCTGATCCAACTGTTTGACTCTGGTCCATAACCTTTTATTTGACAAAATAGTCAGTAACCATATTTGGTCCCTCTCCTCACTGTCCCTGGGTTTTACAAAGTCTACTGTCAAGGACTTTTTCAACTTCATAATACTCTGCACCATTGTTAGACCCATGTCCCAATCAAGAATAAACAACAGCTGTCTTGCATTCAGGCAGTCACTGTTGAGTCTCTTTGGATGAAAGGGGGTACAGGTAATGTCTTAGCATCTTAGCAAGGATATTAGTGAGAGTTATTCAGTATAGATCACCTGTTAAGCCCACAACGTAGAAGATATAATAGATGTTAATTATGTCAGGTAACGCCTATAACAAGAGGAGAGATAAATGAAACTCACGGTACCCCAATAATTATTGGATAAAGTCTGCCGGATGTCATAAGATAAGGTGCAATCTGGCACGCTGTGTCATCCGCATCATCGTATCCATGTGCACTGATGCCCCGTCATTCCCGAAGCGCGCGCGATGCTCCCATGCCTAAGCTCGCCGTCCCTCTCGATGTTGACGGTATCTACCTCATTTCTTCACGGAAAAACACGGAAAAAAGGGAAGAAAATTAAGATTAAATTATATACTTCATAATCACATAGAGAACGTGTCCATAAGCATAATTAACTGTTCTTCAACTTGATCATCAGTATCATCCCGGTCATCGTCATCTGCCCCAGCATCATCAATAGCAGTGTCTGGGCCAATGGAGAAGTCACCAGCTGTTCTTGAAGGCATTGATTCATCACTGATGGAAGGTGCTTCCGAAGTGTTAGGGCCATACCACCCCGGTCTTCTCCCTAACACCTTCCCGGGTAACAAAGACACGGTGACGCCTGCTGTTCCAGACAGGCATGCAAAGCGTTTATGGTGTTGATCATAGAAGCGTAGTCAATCCTGGCGATAACAGGAGATCTGGTGGGCAAGAGCCGGTGAGGACTCCTTGAGGCGGCAGCATTGATCTTCAAGGTAGTGATCCTCATCTTCCATATACGTGAGCAGTCGCGGAATCTCAACGTTGAGACGGTCGATTTCCTCCTCTGCACGCTTGATCTTGAAATACCTGTCCATGGTTGCTCGTCCAGCTGGCGTTGCCCAGACTTTCTTTGATATCTCTTGGATGCCTTCGCATGTGCCAGGATCCCGGAGGAGGTCGAAGTCAGAAAGGAAGGCGTATTCAACTACTTGTTCCCATCGAAGCATGGCACGAGGTGGATCCAGAGCCCGAGCCACATTGTTGTACCTCTCTAATGCTGTCCGGATAGCCTGTGAGCGCGACTGCAAAGCCTTTCCAATATGCTTTCTCATTTTATAGCCTGAAAATGTCATTAATAAGGCATACATAATGCAGCAAAGACTTTACCGGTGTGTGACATATTCATCTTGGTCAATTCAAAGATGCGTGAGACTACCAGATGCTCCAAATTGTCGATCGCACGCTGGTACGTTCGCATCTTCACTCGCTTCTCATTTTCCAACCATTTTTCACACCCGACCTCCCAGCGTCGTGTCTCTAGGCGTGCCTCCAGCACTTGGACTATCTTGAGTGCATTGTTGCGCCTTTCTATGAGGTGTCAACGTGCTGTTTCTGTCTTATGTGTGTGTCTGTCGACCGTCTCGGCTGTTACTGTCATCCAAACATTTGTGGCATCATCCACTGAAGTTCTGCAGCCAAAATTAGTACATTATACACTTCAGAGACCTTTCATAACACTTACTGAACAGTATAATAATCTAACAGTGCTGTATAGTACTCCATTTTGAGTGTCTCTTGTGGCGGCTCCTTGGACAGTGTTGCAAGGTACTCTTCTTCCTCTTTCAGCCATCCCTCAAGGATAGACTCACTTTCTACCCCCAGCCGACGCATTGAATCATCAAGAATCGGGCGCTCCTGCAAGATTTCCAAAGCTTGACGATAGTTGTTACATAGAAAAGCACCTAAGCAATATCGTCCTTTGATCTCTATCAAAATGAAGCAAAGACTCACTAAGGTTTTGAAATGTATCAAATCGGTCCTTGCACCTCATATAATTTGTGATCGCTTGATGACGATGGTACCTGCTCGCATGCCGAACACCCAATGCAAGGGCATTTGAACCTGCAAAGTAGCGTTCACAGCCTTCGAGATCTTCAAGTCCCAGGCCGAGTACATAAGTTCCAAGGTGTTGGAGCTGGCACCGACGCTGGTGGGCATGTCCATGAAACAATCCGATCAATGCGCAGAATCTGTGTTCACATGCACGCTCTCCCAATGGTGACCGTGAAACAGTGATACCAAATTTACAACCAACATCGTACCCAATACCGATGTCATCACCGTAGAGATTCAGTAGCTCGTCCACAATGGCAAGAGGATATTTTGCTCTGGATAGATATCTGTAAGTACATATGTTACCAATGCAAAAGAGTTACTTACAATTCACTGCTTCAAACCATATCTGCTACCAGCAACACAAACCCGTGCCTACACAAGCACACAAAGATCCCCATCTCATCAAAAATGCCCCATGCCTGTGCCAACATATCGTTAATCATGTTCTGCCATCGATCCAAGCAAGGACTTTCATCATTGCCATCTCTTGAATGGACCAGAGACTCGCCAATTGCCTCCTTCAACCACTTGTCCACTTTGTCTCGAGGTATGAAGTAGTCTCCTCGGCCGTTTCGTAGATCCAGTCTCTCGATGGCTTTACCAGGTAGGGTGCCTCCATCATCATCAATAACTTCACTTTCTCGCTTCTCGATGCGCTTCATCGAGTCGTTGCCATCCATGGTCCCGAGCATCGCAAATTTCAGAGGCTGCTCACCCTCCAGCTTGTATGTGCAACAGGGACAAGCATTTAATGCTCGCCAATTGGGAATGTCACAACCCAGAGCCTTAAGAACACGGCCATGAACAGTGTTGAGAAGATCGAGATATAAATCATAGCAGATGGAAAATTGTTGGAGCAGGTATGGTCGAAATGCCACAGAGTGGAGGTCGCAGAGCATCTTTACGAAGGGCTGGATATTAAATTGAGGACACCGCAAGTGAGCAGTATGGTAGACTTGCATTGCTGGGATGGTGATGACAACAGAGGGGTGAAATGGGGCACATGGAAGAAGTCCTTGACGAATGAGTGCAGCAGCTATAAATTTATCTGTAGAAAGTGTTTGTATGGTAGTATCATATTCTCCTATTCAACAGATGAGATGCATTGCCTTGAATGAGAACGAAGATACACACGGTATAAATCCACCACTTTCACACAGACCAAGCCGTCTACCATCTCATTGCATATATTGGACTGTATCCCTTGACTACGATTCCAGTCCCACTCCATGTACGCATCAGCCAGAGCTGGCATCTGGGGGTCGAAGCCTTGATGGCGGAGGTATGTTCGGTCCTTCCTTGTTCGCCCATCGCGTTTACGCCTAAGGACAGGTCAGAGGAGTCTCCACAGCAGCCAAAAGAAGGACGTGCCATTTCTCCTTCATGGCAGAGCGTAACTGGCCCATAACTTCAACATACTCTCCTCCCCCATGACTGATATCTAGTTGCGCCCGCCCTGCCAGTACGTCATTCATCATCTCCATATCGGCCGCATCTGTATCTGAATAATCGGGACCATCTGTAGTGATTGTGGAGTCTCCTTGGGTCATAGCAAGTCGAGCTTCTTCCATCTGTTGTAGCTGCTGTGGGGTAAGAACTGGCTATTGTTGAGACTGGTAGATACAGAAACAACATGGAAATACAACATACGCTCTCTCCCCATTGCCCGCAATGCAGCAGCCTCCTTTTTTCGTCGGGAAATCTGGGCCTGGCTGCGGAATGTTGTCGACACACTGGTCCCAACATGATTCTCGAAATTTGCACGAATTTTTTTTGAGGTCGATTTTCGGCCCATGGTGATGTTCCAATAAATAAGCTTGAGTTTAGTCCATAGAGTGAAAGAATGCACGCATTTCAAAGTGGTGCTGGTCAGTCGTGTTCAGTCAACGAAGCCAGAACGTGATTGGATGTGCGGGCCGATTGCCGAGACAGAACTTGGGTATATAGCTACGAAGTCTGATACAGAAGTAGCTTCTGAGAATGCAGTCTCCTAAACTCTACACATCCTACTATTGCGTTCATAACCACATCCTCCATCTGCTGCTTAATATCTGCAAGCTTGTTGACAAGTTCCTCCCCTTCGTGAAATATTGGTGACGCTCCAGACTCCGTATATATCCTTTGTAAATCCCGGTTGGCATTGTCATAGATCTTCACAATGTTGGAAAGAGCCTCCTCGAGAGTAGCTATGTTCTCCTCTTTGGCACCCAGGTAATCTGAACAGAGACGGCCGATGTATTTGGTAGAATTGTTTCCAGTCAGCACCATGAGTTGGCCACGACATAGCTTGATTCCACGTAGTAAGCGCACACACACAGCTGCTTTCGACGAGCTAGAGCACCAGGTGAGAGTGAAAAATAGACAGGAAATTCAACATACATGGCCTGGGAGCCCTTCGAGGATGATGGCACAGTATGCTCTGAGTCTTGTTCTCGTGGTCTGCAACGTCGAGACTTGATATGGGGAGGTTTCTTGCTGTGATATCGGTGCCGCATACCATCATTAATCTCCAAACGATTCCTGTACACAGTGCAGGCATCAGTCAACATATTTGATAGCAAGAAACAGAGACGCACCTTTCATAGTACCGTGCCTGAGTGCTTGCCCTTGCTACTCTCCATTCTTCTTCAGTTTCATGTTTTCGTGGTCTTCCACGATGTTGAACCTTTCTATTATCCATTTTGATGCATATATCGAAGGGTGGGGGGAGAGGTAAAAATGAGTGTTGGTGGTAAGAGTCAAAGAATGATCGATCCGCATGTGTAAAGGTATGGACCTCTGAAATCATCAGACATTAATCAGACATTTAATCTGTTTCAGAAGATTACTTCTCATGGCTCAGACAGGTCATATATATACTTTGATACATCCAAAATCAATAAATTTTACTGGCCTTAGCGATACACAAAGCACAGTATCGTCGTCGTGGTCAATATTGAGTCCAAGTTGGCAGGGCACATAGCCGGAGCCGGATGCTGACACATCCTGCCAATTTGACTGAGTACGGAGGCAGCCGAGGCTGGCGCGAGAGGCTTAGGAAGTACAATATCAGACTGAAGAAATTGTATTCGAGCTGAGAGGTTACACATAAGTACTTTGAATACATTATCTACTGTAGCAGAATGTTCAATGATCATCGATGGTACTTAATAAGGCCATGGCTGACACCCCAGGCCTGAATCTCATATGCATCTTTCAAAGTCCAGGTTATGCGAAGAAGATATGGGTTGTCTTCACCGACAGCGGCCATCGCATCAGCACTTCAGGAATAGCATTAGAATCGCAGCAAGTCCATCAAAGAAAAACGTACTGATTCATATGAATTCCGGGTGTGACTCCCTCAATAACAACCCAATAGAGTTGAATCCTCGTGTTGGCATCAGCTTCGTTAGCAGAAGAGAGACCAGATGCACCAAATGCGATCTTCTTGTTACGCCATGCATGATCCCAAGCTCCTCGTGCAGCCTTTAAGGTGGGATATCCTCGTGTTTTCGCTGTATGGAAGCTCTCGTTGATCTTCTGGGCCTCTTCACTATGATAAGACTATATAAAATCAAGATCAATGATTTAAGTGACTAACTTACTGGTCGTCGTAGATACCCATCACCTGGCCAAGATATACCACCCAAAAAGTATTTGAACGCTTTCCCCCAGTACTCGGCTTTGTGACACTGAAGCTCTTCACGAGCTTCTTGAGATCCGGCTCAGTGTCGTTGGCTTTCTGAGTACTTTTGCTGTCGCAAGACTCTGAACTGTCGTTGTTGTCAGGGAAAACCCCATGAAAGCGAAATCCCTTAGGCTGCTTTGGCATGGATGGAGTTGGAGCGGGTGGAGGCAGTAGAGGATGCGGGGCAGTGGGGAATGGAGTAGGGGGATATTTGGGCTTGAACAGGGAGAGCGGCTGTCCACAGGGCTTCGCAAGAGTACTGTCCATCAATCTGCCCTCATGGAGGGAGTCATTGGGTCCATCAACAATGTCAGACAAGTCTGGCAGACTTGAGACAGTATCCCAAATAGCAGAGCTCTCTGAACGAGTTGCTAGGGCCGGCATAACGATCGATGGTGCTGGTGGAAGCTGAGAGACTGGTCCGACCCTTGGAGACACTGGAGGAGTGGTGAGATCGATATAGATGGTGGGTTTGTCGCTCTTTTTCTTCAAGTGTTTAGATGGTTTGTTGGAGCTTTGGGGGTGCTCATTTTCGACATCGACGGCTGTTGCTGTCATGGTTTTGTCAGTTGTTGTGAGGCTAGACTCTGTGGATGGCTCAGACGACCACGAAGGCATGGCTAGAGTGAAGGTGAGTACTCAATAGCATGTGGCACCACTCAACTCACTGTATTGCTCATGGCCAGGGTTGTACAGGCCTTGCTCCACCAATAGTCGTTCATAGCTCACCATGATGGTTGCGAATACGAGTGAACAGGGTCCCATTCGCCATGAGCAAATTCATTGTCATCTGAGGTGATGAGGAATGCAGAGATGGAGCCTCTCGGAGAAGTCCAGTCTCGATCAGATGACGCGTCAGACGCGTTTGTTTTAATTTCTCACTGTTGTTGGCCATACAGGCATCTTCTCTTGGTCTCTCAGAAACGGTGAGTGTCTTGCTCTGGCCTGTTTATTCTTTCTTCTGATACAGTGACCTTGAAGTCATGGTCAAGCTGTTGAGCTGACCCCTGATGTCCGCCGCTGGTGCTCCCAAACTGCCGTCACATAGCATCGGCTTGGAGCGGCTGTCATTGGATAACACTTGTTAGGTTTAATGAAGGCTCCTGATTTCAAAAGGACTATCGCAATGTGCCAGGATTTTCAACAAAGACCAGGCGAACATGGTATCTTAGGGGGCTCTGTAAGATGAAATTGAGACTTCAATGGACGCATCCACCCTTCCCCAAGAGTCCCAAGAATCCATGCCTTTGCAAGATCGTACGAACACCTTCCAGTCTGTGGACAATGCATTGGTACATCCATTTGACGCATCTGGGATGCTACCCCTCAACACCAGCTTTCTGAGCACCATGCAATTCGACATCATGAATGGTCTGATGGATCCTATGGATCCTCGTACATTCATGCCCTCTTCCAGCGAGTCTTCCAGCCTTGACGAAGACTTTCCTTGTACAATCCTTCCCTCTTCCGGTGACTTTTCCTGCCTCGACGAAGATTTCCCAGCTCTCGATGACATGCATAGCACCCAAGGTGACTTCGGCTGGGCCTTCAACATCCGCTCTCCAGTTGAAGCCTCATCAGACCATGACGCGCAGCAGACTGACACAATGGGCCTCAGCGAGGATCTCACTGGTGTGGAGGATGATGACGATGACGATGGTCACAATGCAGCTGGAATTGTCATTGACACGTCTCACTGGGATCGTGCATTCCCTGCTATAGACGAGGATGAGGAGGGAACAATGTGGGCACAGCGGAACTCAGAGCGCCCAGTTGTTCCTGTACAGTCGCAGAGGGGAAATGCAAGCAAGGAGACCCGTAAATTGATGGCATTGCAGGCGCATGCAAGGCACAAAGCCCTCATCGTGGCCACAGAGGGCGCAAAACACGAGATCGACACCATTCTTCAACGTGTAGCCAACAAACATGGGAAGAAAATCGATGTCATCAAGCAGCTTGCCTTTAGTCAAACGAGGCATCGTTATCAACGCGCCGTCTCTCTGCAAGATGCCAAGGTCAGCTGGAAAATGAAGCAGGAGAAAGATAGTGAGTCATCATTCTTCCCTCCATTGGTTTGCACGCACTGATAGCTCATTTGTTCAGAACTTTTACCAGAGGAGAGGCCCAAAACCCTTGCCGAAATCCAGGCCCTTGTGAAGGACGATATTGAGATGGAGAATTGGTCAAAGGAAACACAGGAGAAGATGATTCAGAGGGTTCGGGAGATCCGAGCAATCAAGGCTCAAGGAGCACAAGTATCTAATCACGCCGCAGCGATGGATTACAGGAAGACCATTGACCGTGTTGAGCAAGAGGTAAGTCGGAGGTTCTCAACCACATCAACCTTCTTCTGATATTAAATCATACAGCTATCCAATCTCGCGCCGAGGACTGGCGCTATGGCCATTGCCCTATTCACGCGAGCACATGTCGACGATACATTCGCTCCCGACATCTTCGCCTCCTCTGGGGCAGAGGGCTTTGTTCGGGAAATTCTACGAATGGACCCTTTAGACCTTGTACGAAAATTTGAGCAGTGGGCCTGTAGTCGTGCGCTGAGTTCGTTTCGTGTTCTTTTATTTAGACTTTGAACTGACTATTCCTTCAGCCCTTGAAGACCGTGAAACGATGCCAAATTTACGCAAGGACATTACTAGTAGGATCCTCGCAAGTCTACGTGTGTTTGCATGACACTATTCTATACTCTTACTCACATTGTGGCCGTAGGATTCATCATGAAGAAACCAACGGCTTCTATGTCGTACTCTCGGTATCAAACTGACATCATCGAGAGGCATGGCGTTGAGCTTACTGGCTGGCCTGCACGGCTTCTCCCCCTCAAACCGCCATCGGATATTTGTGTTCTTGCAGACTTGAAGCTCTTGCGTAACGCTCTTGTGGAGGGGTCATGTCGATGGATTCATTTAAGTCAGCCGGATGTTCAGGACCGTATCAACGAACATCAGCGACGTGCTGAAAGTAGTGACATCCAGACAAAGAAGAGGAAGGTCCGTTCTGACAAGGGCAAGAAGCGTGGCCCAAACAAACGAAACAAGACTTCTGAGTGACCTCTGCCTCTGTTCATTAGATATATTCACTTTTCTAAGTTAAAATGATTGTAGTAAACTTGACATTAGCATACTAATATTATATTGTGATTTTCTTCCCTTTTTTCCGTGTTTTTCCGTGAAGAAATGAGGTAGATACCATCAACATCGAGGGGGACGGCGAGCTTAGGCATGGGAGCATCGTGCGTGCTTCGGGAATGACGGGGCATCAGTGCACATGGATACGATGACGCGGATGACACAGCGTGTCAGATTGCGTCTTATCTTATGACATCCGGCAGACTTTATCCAATAATTATTGGGGTACCGTGAGTTTCATTCATCTCTCCTCTTGTTATAGGCGTTACCTGACATAATTAACATCTATTATATCTTCTACGTTGTGGGCTTAACAGGTGGTATAGATAAACATTAGCTCAAAGCTGGAGAATATACAGCAAGAGCTACACTACTTATATACTAAAAGTGAGGGTCTAAATATAAGTCTCTTGTGAGAGAAAGAAGTGATAACACATGTAAAGTGAATGGCAAGTGAACGACAACTGCAAGTTATTTGATAAGTCGGCCTGGGCATCAAGAGATAAGATGAGATAAGGTAAGTGCTGAAGATAAGATAGAAAGAAATAAATAAATCATAACATTACCCCCTTCTTAAGGCAGGCATCCCAACTGCTGTTAAGGAATCTCATCCAGTTCAAAAGGTGACTTTGTATCCATTGATAGGTCATCATGTCCTCCTAACAGGTCCCACATTTGTTCTTCATTGTACCATACTTGTTTGCCAGTGAAAGGCTCATGGTAGGATTGCCAGACAGGTGGTCGATGAGTTATTATAGTGTTAACATGTTCTGTGAGGAATTCTTTGATCAATTCTTCACTGTCCATGTTGTCCTCTCATACCCAACTGTTTGATTCTGGCCCATATCCCTTCCACTTGACAAAATAGTCTGTGATGCTCTTGGAAGATTGTCCTCATTTTCCCCTGATCCTGCACCGATGGCTGTCAAGAACCTTTTTGACTTTGTAATGTTCTGCACTGTCAATTAGGTCTGGTGCAGGCGGTGATGTGCTCAGTAACGGTGAGTGGCAAAAGAACTAGTGAAGGACAATGAACACCAACAACACTAAACCTAACACTAACTCCACACTTATCACTAATGTATTGAATTTGGGTGTTTCGAGTATGATAGAAGCACTCTGCAGACTTCAATAATCAAGGAAAGCTGTTTAAAGACTTTTTATTCATTACTAGTGAGCTATACAAGTGTACTACTCACACTAGCAGGGTTGATAAGACACAATTGGGTGAATAGTGACTTGACTTGAGCTACTGCACTCACTCTGACTGGAACTGCTTCAAACTAGTGGCTCTCTCGGCCCTATACTGCTTCCTACAAGTGATAAACACTTGACTAGTTGCACTCTGGGCTGACTAGTGGTGCTCTTGGCCTAAGAATAATACTTTAAACTTCGAGAACTTGCTTGAACTAACTTTGAAACACTCTTGGCCTTTGCAGGACATGAAAGATGGCTCTAAGACACTTCAATTCACTCAATGCTATGGGTAACTTAGCAACTAGTTGCTGCTGTTATGATTTTTCCTTATCTAATCTTCAGTGCCTAGATCATCTTATCTAATCAACAGCGCTAAAGCTTATCTGATCGTAACACGAATCGGACGTAGATAACAAGGTATCAGGATCCGATCCCTTGCAATCTACGCCCACCAACCGAACGACTTCCGCATGGCTCGGCTTACACGCTGTCACCATGCTTCCATTCCCAGTTATTCTTAGAACATTCCTTGGGGTATATAAGTAACTACAATCTCACCTATGTACCCTAGTTTCGAACTATGTTTATATATACCGAACTTTACTCCCTCGCTTGCCGAGCTTGACTAAAAGTGTTATACCGCCTTGTACTACATACTCCGCAGCTATAGAGGTGACTGCCCGAACACGAAGCAGCCTTTATACGTCCTGTGTGTTCTACCCGAGGTTCGGGCATAACAATTAGTTCGAAACTTTCTACTAGCCTTCCTACGTCCCACCGCGGAAGCCTTATGCCCTCGAACCGACAACCGAAATACCAGAAGAACGCGTCAGACCCCAACGACAAGAATCACAAAGGAGGAAGGAAAAAGAGGGGTAGAAAAGCAAGGAAGTATCCCAAGAAACCAACGTACCAGGTCCGAAGCGACAGCAAAGATGAGCAGTACCACTACGACTACTGCGGGTACTACGGAGGGGACTACGACTTGAACATCGACTAGATGCCCAGCGACCTCGACCGACAACAGAAGGAAATCATAGGCCTTGCCCTCTCCTTCGCTATCATCCTCCTCCTACTCATCTTCACCCTGCTTGCTCTTCACACCCTTGACACGCAACAAAGAAACGCCGCTCGCAGACGACGGAACCTTCCACCTCTGCATTATGTCCCTAACCACATCATACGACCAGAACCGTCCGTAACCATCCACGACGGCGCCACCACTCCAAACCCCGCCGCCAACTCCGCCTGAAGAGAAGGCACTAGAAAACGACAATCTTGTCACCCTTCTAGCAGACCTCGTCCTTTTTCTCTTCCTCGAACACGAGTGGGACAGAGTCCTATCCCGCCTCGAAAACCATCTATGACCCCCGACCTCACTCCCATCCAAACCATCACCATTGGCGTAACCATTGCCGTCGTCACCCTTATTATCACTGTTTTTCTCCTCACTCTCACCTTTGCCCACGAGTTACGACACTTACTCGAACAAATCGGGATCTTGCAAGCAGCAAGATTCCCCAGAACCAACTTCGACACCGCCCCCTTCCCTCGACACTATGTCGAACCCCGAATGGCCATACAACCCCCGCGGGTACGAACAACCAGGACCGCCACGGTCACCCTCGTCCAACATGCTCTCTCCGAGAGCGTCCTTAGGGACATCACGGAGCTCCCAACGAATCGGGAGGACGTCCCACGAAACGCAACCCCGGGGCCCAGTAACAACCGCCGGACCCCCACTCCAGGGCCGGAACCCATTCTGAACCAACATCTACGGGTTATGAACCCCGACGACCCCTGGGGCCCTGCAACGACTCCTCCACCCAATGACCCCGACTACCCAGCCGGAACGTGGTCCAGCGCGACGGAGCACGAGCGGTTCCAAAATTGAGACCAGCCCGTCGCGGTACTGGACACCCCCTACGAGCCCGAAGCCTTCGACCCGGTCCCACCCTACTTCACCACTCGGGCTTTACTCGCCAACCGAACACGACGAACGGAGTTTAACACCTCCTTCCGAACAGGGCTCCCCGAGCGACACGGGGACATACCCTTTCCCGTCTCCAGCGGGATACGACTACGATGACCTGCTCGCCCGCCGAATCCTTGGCCACCAGAGGATTCCGACACCAGTTCCAAATCGGACACCGAGTCCGAAATCGGACGACAGCGACAACGAGAGCGGGTTGACGACCCCTTTATAGACCCTGACAATGCTCCCAGAAGCATCACAGACCCCTTCAACCCCCATGGGGCCGATTATGAGTGGAACGAGCTCGAAGATATCGACCGACACATTTTCGGTGTCCACAGAGTCGCCGCCTGGGAACTCCGGCGCGCCGACGTTGAAGCCAGAACTGTCTGGCCCCGCGAACGCACCCACAAGAACATGGACTACTTCCTCGCCATCAACCGAGGAGCCCCATTCTCGTTCGGAGAACCTCACCCCGTGGAGATCGTGGCCCGAGTCCATGCGAACCAATTCCGGGAACTATTCCGTTCCCACCCGGGCCATCGCCGCCCCGATTTACGCCCCCGAACCGAGGAGGAGCAGAGCATCATACAACGCGAGCTCCTCCGCCTATCCCGACTACAGGGAGACCGTCCGGACTTGGACGGAACCCCCGACGAACCTCTTTGACGGGTTCCAATATGCGTTCGAACCAGGTTTCGAACCCTCCCAGATCGCCGAAGACATTCCCGACTTCTACATCGGACCGTCCCGGAAGGACCCCAGGTTTCACCCGAGACTTCCAAAACCACTCCCCGACTCGCCACCAGACCCCCAACGCCCTGGGTACTATACTGGGAAGTGAACCAGCAGGCGCATCACAGGAGCAGGACCGGAGGGAGAAATGGAGGGGTTAGAAGCAGGAGGTTCCGGACAAGCACCGCCCTCCGATGATGTACAGCGCCTTCAACAAGCGCACCAACAAGCCGCGATGCTACGCGCAGAAAACGACCACCTGACTCAGGAACTGGATCAGGCAAAGAAAGGAAAAGACAGGGGGCGGCCACCACGGAGGGGACCGCCCCGCGACCAGTTCTTGGTCCCACGACCATGGAACTATGACGGACCGCCCCCGCACGGGCCCACAGACGCCTGGCCGGAAGACCACCTGGCTTCGATGGCAGGGATCAAGCCGATCCTCATGCGAACCCCCGCTCTCTTCAAAGGAGAGCACGATGACATTGAACGCTTTGTCGGGGACTGCCTCACGTACTTCGAGGTGTTCCGCATGTACTATCTCAGCCACCCAGCGCTGATGATAGTATTCCTAACTTCGCACCTCGAGGGACCCGCCCAAGACTGGTGGGTCCATCTCCGCGACGAATACTGGTACGTCCCCAGTGAGGACGACAAAGAAGAAAGCTACGCAGTGGGACCCCACTACCACTACCTGGAGTGGGATGACTTCCTGGAGCTCTTCCGTGAGCAATTCAGGAACCCCGCCGTCCAAGAGTACCACGAGAAGGAGATGCGCGAACTCAAGATGGAGCGCGACAATGCCAATGCCTTCTTCCACAAAATGGAGCACCTTGCCAAGCTAGCAGGACGACGCACCGACAAGTCACCCCGAGGCCCACTAGTCCTCGCCATACACCAGGGCATACCATTCGGGTATGCCTCCATCATCGCCAATATCAGTGTGGGCATTCCTCACACCTACCAGGAGTGGAAAGCCCGAATCACGACAATGGCGGAAGAGCGACAGAAGCAGAGGGCCCATGACCAGTCATATAGACATCGAGAAGAGAAGAAGGGCGGCCAGCAGGGGAACCAGAAACAGGTTACCGCCCCTAGTAGTAAAGGCACCACTGGGGGCGCATCAAGTTCCTCGACGAGCAAAGACAGTGCCAACAAGGGTTGTGACGCCTCCGGGCGATGGCACACGACAAAAGGAACGACATACGGAGGGGCAGGAGAGCCCATGCAGATCGACACAAAAAAGGAAAAGCAATGCAGCGAAGGGCGGTGCTTCAGGTGCGACGAGAAGGGGCATCTCAGCAGGGATTGCCCACACAAGAAGAAGGAGCAGGTGCGCTCAGTGGAGGCGAACGTTGAACCGCTTGCTGAGAACACCAGAATCGAAGAGGTAAAAGAATAGGTTGTCGGGCGCCAGATTCCGCCGCGACGACCAAGGACTTAAATACTGGTGAACGTTTCTCTTCTGTCGGCCGGTCTGACACTTTTATATCACATGCAGACAATTTACCTACCATGCATTCGAATATACCCCCGCCCCACATTTTGGGACGGGTTTTTACGACTTCCACCCGCTCACCAGCATTAGAATCGACGAACTGATACGACGTCCTTCAGGACACGACTAACTTTGACTTAGACACCGGGGCCGCCGTCCCCAGGCTTGCGCAACCGGCTAAACGTCCGGCGAGTAGCTCATTACGAGCGAAAGCATCGAACGACAAGTCGTCCACCATAACGACACCCCTCTCAACGGCGAAGCACCAGTCGAGGCCCTCCTTCGGGACCGCCGCAGTGATGAATGCCCGACCAGAGGGGACCGAGGAAGCGCTTGTCGCTGACTCCGCGAAAGCCACCTTGCACGACGGCAAGGTGCCTCTACGGGACCCCCACCTCGTGGGCGGTTTAGAGGGAATAGCCCGAGTGAAACCTCCCCTGGGAACAGAGAGACCCGTGAGCAGGACGGAGTTGCAATCTCCTTCCTGACAGGAGGCTCCAGCGACGCAAGCGAAGGACGAGAGCGAGTCGTGAGGCAGGTGCCTCCGAAGCAAGGATGCTCGTCGAGACGAATGGCGGCCCGGAACACCGAAAGCAACGAGGGACCCTGTGGGCCCAGAGGAAACTGGTAGCGTTGGTCGCGACTCGAGCGACTCTTCGCCATCTGGAGCGACGTGGATCCTGCCTGTTGTTCCCCCTGGGAACGACGCCTCTGGGATATGCACCTCACGTTCCTACGCGACCGACTCAGGAAGTAGAACCGTTGGATGCGCAATGGCCCCGACCAAGACAGCCACAGGACAGGAAGCTGCTAGTGCCCAGGCAGTGAATAGGGGGCATACGGTAACTATGATAGAAGTTCCCGACGAAGACGACGACGTCGCCTACCAACGATGGCTCACTAAAGGATCACCTATAGTAAGCCCAACACGGAAATTGGCGGCATTACCCACGCCACCTGAATCACCGACACTCCCGAAAAGGTCACTTCCTCAAAAGGAAGTGACCACGACTTACGTTAAGAACACCGAGGTGACCTCGTTGACGGTAGCTATGCCCACCGGGGCTAGTGCGAAGACTACAGAGGTCCCTCATTGATGGATGCGACCCTTTGAGGTCGATTGGATGCTCTGCGCCATCTGCGAAGCACGAAACGACAATGCCGCCCTTGCTGTATGGATACACAAGGACAGGGCCAATGACTTGACCAATGAACTCATGAACGAGCTACAAGCAGGAGGAGAGCCCGCTAGGGAACGACTCTATGAACTCCGCGAACCCCCTCGCATCATTCATCGACTCGAAAGCAAAAAAAACCGACTTCATGATCAACATTCTCTTGAACCCGGTCACTGGAACATCGGCGTTGTCCACCAAGGGACTCTTGGATAGCGGTTGCACCAGCAGCACCATCAACCGACGTTTCATTGAGAAACACCAACTCGAGACCAGAAAGGTACTCATACCGATTCCCGTCTACAACGCCGATGGGACCTGAAACACAGGAGGAGACATCACCGACTACGTCGAACTCCGAATGACGATCGGAGGACATGCTGAACGCATTGACCTCGCCGTCACAAACCTCAGCTCAAAAGACTTGTACCTAGGCCACAACTGGCTAAAGCGCCACAACCCTTCAGTCAACTGGAAAACCCAGACGGTAATCTTCGGCCACTGCCAATGCACTGGAAACTGACTTGACCTGCCCGACGCAGATCCCGACGACCGATGGGATGAAGAACTCAAAGAAGGAGACACTATTCTTGCTGTCCAAATGGAAGAAGAATTAGTAATCCACGCCATGCATCACACCAATGACCTGGCCGCCACAGCACACGCCGACAAGCCCAAAAAGAGCTTCGAAGAATTGGTACCCGAGCAATATCAATCCTTCCGCGACCTGTTCTCCAAGGAGAACTTCGACGAACTCCCCGAACAAAAACCATGGGATCATGCCATTGAGCTAATCCCGAACGCCAAAGCGACGCTAGACTGTAAGATCTATCCGCTGAACCGAAACGAACAAGAACAACTCGACAAGTTCCTTGACGAAAACCTGGAATTGGGACGAATCCGTCCCTCGAAATCCCCGTTCGCATCCCCGTTCTTCTTTGTGAAGAAAAAGGACGGGTCGCTACGACCTGTGCAGGATTACCGAAAGCTCAATGAGATGACGATCAAGAATCGATATCCACTTCCTCTCATCTCCGAACTCATTGACAAACTACGGGGCGCCAAATACTTCACGAAGCTCGACGTTAGATGGGGATATAATAATGTCCGCATCAAGGAAGGGGACGAAGAAAAGGCCGCCTTCCGCACAAACCGAGGCCTCTACGAACCCACTGTCATGTTCTTCGGACTAACGAATTCACCAGCCACCTTCCAATGGATGATGAACGACATTTTCCGTGACCTCATCGGAGAAGGAAAAGTCACGATTTATCTCGACGATATCCTAATCTTCACGAAGGACCGAGCCAAGCACCGACAGATCGTAAAACAAGTGCCTCAACGCCTGAGGGAACACAAGCTGTTCCTCAAGGCCGAGAAGTGTGAATTCGAAGTACTAGAGACCGAGTACCTGAGCGTAATCATCAGCCAGGACTCTGTACGAATGGACCCCGTCAAGATCGCTGGGATCGTGGAATGGCCCACGCCAACGAAGAAAAAGGAGTTACAGTCATTCCTCGGCTTCACCAACTTCTACCGCAAGTTCATCAAGAACTATTCGAAAGTCGTAAAAGCGCTCACCACCCTTACTGGACTAGCCGCCTGGAAATGGGGCACGGACCAGGACCGCGCGTTTGCGGAACTGAAGAAACGCATGGCTGAGGACGTCATCCTCGCCATCCCCAACGAGACCGACCCTTTCATGGTGGAAGCAGACGCCAGCGAGGGGGCAGTAGGCGCAGTCCTAAGTCAGAAGCAGAACGGAAAATGGAGGCCAGTCGCCTTCATGTCGAAGTCCCTTTCGGTCACCGAAAGGAACTACGAGATCTACGACAAGGAGCTGCTCGCCATCATGCTGGCGCTCTCCGAATGGCGTCACTACTTAATGGGCACTGCCGAAGATGTCGAAATCTGGACGGATCATCAAAACCTCCAGTATTTCCGACTTCCCCAGAAACTAAACCGACGACAAGGACGATGGGTAACGGAGTTGGCGGAGTACCACTTCACCCTATGACACAAACCTGGCGCCCTCAACCAGAAGGTGGACTTGCTATCCCGTCGTGATGACCACGACCAGGGAAAGGAGGACAACCGCGACATGATAGTCCTCCAACCGGCGCACTTCCGCGCCCTTATCATGCCCATAACGAACGAGCTCATTCACCGAGTAGAGGAAGTAACCCGCCAAGAAGAGCTATGGGACGAAGGCATTGCCGCCTCAGTCCGCCATGAACGAGGAGTATCACGCGAAGCCGGACTCCTCAAATACGACGGACGAATCTACGTTCCCAGAAAGGACTCTCTCCGAAGGGAGATCATCGCGCGATGCCACGACCACATAGTCGCAGGACATCCCGGCATCAAGAAGACGAAGGAATTGGTTCTCAGAGAATTCTGGTGGCCCAAGATGAAGAAGACGATAGAAGCCTACGTCAAAGGATGTGAGGTCTGCCAGCGAACGAAGACGAGCACGCAGACAAAAGCCGCCCCGCTTCACCCAAACGCGATACCCGAGGGACCATGGACCCACATCTCAGTAGACATGGTCACCAGCCTTCCGAGCTCGAACGGCTGTGACGCCTTGCTCATAATCGTCGACCGATTCTCGAAAGCCATCATCCCAGTGGCCTGTAACGTAGAGCTCTCCACGGAGGGCTGGGCTCGCATACTACGCAACCACGTATACGCACAACATGGTATGCCCCAAGTCGTCATCTCTGACTGAGGACCCCAATTCGTCTCGAAGTTCATGAAAGAGCTTTACCGACTCCTCGACATCACGCCAAACGCGTCCACGGCCTTCCATCCACAGACCGACGGACAGACCGAACGAGTTAACCAAGAGATCGAGAAATACCTTCGAATCTTCATCAACTACCGACAGAACGACTGGACCGACTGGTTGCCACTTGCGGAATTCGCGCATAACAACCGAATCCATGGCGCCACGGGCAAAAGTCCCTTTATGGTACTCTATGGCCAAAACCCTCGCGTCCTACCAGACTCTTCGGATTACTACTCGTTTTCCAGTCCCACGGCAGAAGAATTCACAAAGACAATGACGCGAATTCACAAGGAAACCAAGACCGCTCTCGAGAAGGCCGCGGAAAGCATGAAAAGGCAGTACGACAAACGAAAAGGCAACGCACGAAGCTATGCCATTGGAGATAGAGTATGGCTAGATACCACAAACCTCCGTCTCCCCAGGCCGAAGAAGAAGCTGGACGACAAACGAGTTGGTCCATTCGAAATCCTCGACAAGGCAGGAGCCTCTGCCTATAAGCTCAAACTTCCCCCGCACTGGAAGATTCACCCACGATTCAACGAAAAACTCCTAAATCCATACATCCCGCCGTCATTTCCTAATCAGGAAATCCCGCCTCCTCCGCCTCCCGACTTAATTGACGGAGAAGAGGAACACGAAATCAAAAAAATCCTCGACTCCAAACCACGAACCATCAGGGGAGGACGAGGAAAGAAGTCACGAACCGTCATCGACTACTTCGTCAAATGGAAAGGATGGACTCGCGAACACAATTCGTGGGTCCGCAACGCAGAGATGGGCAATGCCCAAGAAGCAATCGAAGAGTACGAAATGGAAACAGCAGACGCCAGGGGGACGAGCAAGTCTTAATGGCAGTCGGGATGCCTGCCTTAAGGAGGGGGTAATGTTACGATTTTTCCTTATCTAATCTTCAGTGCCTAGATCATCTTATCTAATCAACGGCGCTAAAGCTTATCTGATCGTAACACGAATCGGACGTAGATAACAAGGTATCAGGATCCGATCCCTTGCAATCTACGCCCACCAACCGAACGACTTCCGCATGGCTCGGCTTACACGCTGTCACCATGCTTCCATTCCCAGTTATTCTTAGAACATTCCTTGGGGTATATAAGTAACTACAATCTCACCTATGTACCCTAGTTTCGAACTATGTTTATATATACCGAACTTTACTCCCTCGCTTGCCGAGCTTGACTAAAAGTGTTATACCGCCTTGTACTACATACTCTGCGGCTATAGAGGTGACTGCCCGAACACGAAGCAGCCTTTATACGTCCTGTGTGTTCTACCCGAGGTTTGGGCGTAACAGCCGCTTCATCGATGTTAAGCACAAAAGCCTTTAATTGGGGCACTAGGTACTGACTAGTAGGTCACAATTGCGGAGATGGCTTGCCTGGCCATGTGTGCACCTATTCTACTACTTATATACTGACAAACAAGGTACAATTGAGATATAAATAACTGACTAGAGGGGTATTATTGATAAGGATTTCTTGGCTAGTCACAAATAATGGTGAATAATCACGCAATAGTTGGTCTAGAAATGGTCACTCACTGACTAGTGAGTCTAGGAGCTCTGCTAGCAGTGGTATTCCATACCCTTGGCCCAGCGATGCTCCACTAGTGTCAAGGATAAAGGACTAGGCCAGCAACCGTGCCTGTAGCAGCTGTCGATCATGATCAAAGGTGCAGCCTGGCTATACTAGTGCTGATTGTAATAGATCTGTATCACACTAGTTGGATCTGCTGCAAGGTTAATCCATTGCTAATTCATTTCTAAGTCCTGTTTCGACATTGTCACATGACTGGTTAACCTGACTTAGGTGTTTGTGCCCAGATCGGTCCACTAGTGACTGAACTTCATGAGATTGTCTCCTCTGCCTCTTGTTGGGTGCACTAGTCATGTTACTTGTCTGCTAGTGGCCATGTTTATTTAGCCCTGCTAGCATTCAAGTCACTAGTATGGCTGGCTGGTAGATTTGACCCACTAGTGGTATCACATCTAAGTCCTGGCTCTACTAGCTGCATACTAGTCTAACTATCAGCTCAAAGCCTCAGCTATAGTCCTCTTTGTATCACTAATGTAAGGTAGATATGCAATAGTATTTACATAAAATCACAAAATCTAGGTGTGAATGCATAGACAGCATATCAGCAGAGGTGGTTGTTCTTGATTGGGAAAGGCAGGGGCATGTATGGAGTGAGGAGTACTTCATTGAAAGTAGGATGGATATGCCAGTTTGTCAGGAGTTTAAGGGTGTATGCAGAAGCTCCTTTCTTTGCCATGATTTTGAACAGGCCAGTTTGTTTGTCTGAAAGTTTCTTCTTTGGATGAGGGAGGTGTAGATTGGTGGTGTCAAGCCAAACCTTGTCACATGGTTGGTATTCAACTGCTGGCTTCCTCTTCTTGTCACATTGTGCTTTTATTTGATTAGCAGTCTTTTCAAGGGATTGCTTGGCTTTAGCATGGATTTCCTGCATTTTAGATACAAAGGTGATCGAGGCAGGAGTTCAGAAGGGAGTTTGTGGTTTAGCACCTGGTACAATGTCAGGATTGAAGCCATAATTAACTTCAAAAGGACTCTTGCCAGTAGATGAGTGTGTATAATTGTTGTGAGTGAAGGCAGCGAGTGGCAACCAGTTGGTCCAGTCTGTTTGTAAATGATTGACAAAGATTCAGAGATATTTTTGAATCTCTTGGTTAATGTGTTCCATCTGCCCATCAGTTTGGGGGTGAAAGGCTGTAGATACATTGCTTTTGATCTGCAATAAGTCATAGAGGTCCTTCATAAATTTAGAGACAAATTGGGTTCCCCTGTCTGAGATGACTACTTGGGGCATTCTGTGTTTGGTGTATACTTCATCTTGTAGGATCTTTGCTCAGCCTTCCGATGAGAGCTCTGTGGAGCAGGTGACAGGGATTATTTCTTTGAAGAACTGGTCTACAATCATAATGATTGTGTTGTAGCCGTTACTCTCTGGAAGACCAGTGATCATGTCTACAGAAATATGGGTCCATGGTCATGAAGGTAGGACATTGGGATGATGTTACGCCCAGACTCGGGTAGAACACACAGGGCGTACAGAGGCTGCTTTGCATTCGGGCAGTCACCTCTATAGCTGCGGAGTATGTAATACGAGGCGGTATAATGCTTAGTCAAGCTCGGCAAGCGAGAGAGTAAAGTTCGGTATATATAAACGTAGTTCAAAACTAGGGTACATGGATGAGAACGTAGTTACTTATATACAAAGTTCGGAGTCTAAGAATAGAGTGATGGAGGTATGGCTACCGCGTGTTGCAGTGGCCATGCTGTAGTCATTCGGTTCATGCCTAGAGGTCAAGGGATCAGGGCATCCTGATACCTTGTCATCTAGGTTCAACATGGGTTGTTGCGATAAGATAAGCTTCTAGCGCCGAAGATTAGATAAGGGAAAATCGTAACAGATGAAGGGGGTGCTGCTTTGGCTTGCATGCTTGACTTGGTTTGCTGGCACGTTTCACAGGCTCAGATATGGGCTTCGACATCTCTCTTCATTTTGGGCCACCAATATTCTCATAGGATAAGCTCCTTGGTCTTCTTGACACCTGGATGTCCTGCCATTATGTGATCATGCAATCGAGCAATGACATCTCCTCGCAATGTGTGATCTTTGGGAACATAGATTCTGTTGTCATACCAAAAGAGTCCTCCTTTTAATTCCATTACCTGATCATGATTGACTGATCCTATGACATTCTGATCCCATAGCCGGATGTTGCATGTGGCTTGTTTTATGTGATCATGGGTCTCATTGATAGTGGGCATGATCATTGCCTGGAAGTGTTCAGGTTTAAGGACCACAACTTGATCATTATCGTCTCTGTCCTGTTCATGGTCTGCTTGTCAACTAAGGAGATCTGCCTTTTTATTGGCAGTGCCGGCTTTGTGATGGAGAGTGAAGTGGTATTCTGCTAATTCAGTAACCCAATGAGCTTGTTGCACTGCATGGAGAATCCAATATTTTGGCTTAAAATATTGAATTCTATAATTATTTATTTTTTCCAACATCTAAGCTGAAATATTGAAAGATTATTTTGAATATTATTTCAATATTTTTGTTTATTGAAAAAATATTGGAAATTTCCCAAATATCACAATTATATTAAAAATATTATCTCAATATTTTAGTCCAATATATGGCAAAAATAAATAGTTATAGAATTCAATATTTTAAGCTAAAATATTGGATTCTCCATGCAGTGTTGTTGGTTTAGCTTCTGCGGTTTTCGGAAGTACTGAAGATTTTGGTGATCTGTCCAGATTTCAAAATCCTGGAAAGTGCCTATGAGATAATGTCTCCACTCATCAAGTGCTAGCATGATGGCAAGGAGTTCCTTGTTGTATATTTTGTAGTTGCATTCTGTGACCGATAGCACTTTGGATAAAAATGAAATGGGTCTCTACTTTCCATCTTGTTCTTGAGAAAGAACAACACCAATTTCCCCCTCACTGGAATCCGCTTCCACACAGAATTTGCCTTTCTCTGTTGGTATGGCCAAGACTACATCCTCCGCTAGCTGTTTCTTCAGCTGATTGAATGCCTCCTGTTGTTTTGCCCCCCACTTCCATGGTTTGTTCCCTGTCAATTGAGTCACTGGTTTCATGATTTTGCTGTAGTTTTTTATGAAGTGACAGTAGAAATTGGTGAAACCAAGGAATGATTGTAGTTCCTTTTTCTTTGTCAGCGTTGGCCATTCTGTGATTCCTTTGACTTTAACGGGATCCATGTGAATGCTTTCTTCACTTATGATGATTCCCAGATACTCCATTTCCAAAACTTCAAATTTGCACTTCTCGGCTTTAAGGAACAATTTGTGTTTCAGTAAGACTTTTAACACCTCTCATGTAATGCAGTGGTGTTCCTCTTTGGTTTTGGATATGATGAGGATGTCATCAAGATAAATGGTTACCACTCCTGACACAATAAGGTCTTTGAAGATATCATTCATCATCCATTGGAAAGTAGCAGGGGAATTTGTAAGCCTGAAAAACATAACTGTTGGCTCATACAAGCCTCAGTTGGTTTGGAATGCTGCTTTCCATTCATCTCTGGTTTTGATGTGAACATTGTTATAGCACCATTGAACATCAAGCTTGGAGAAGTACTTTGCCTCTCATAGCTTGTCCATAAGTTCAGAGATTAGAGGAAGCGGGTAACAGTTTTTAATCATCATTTCATTCAGCTTCCTATAATCCTGGACGGGCCTAATTTTACCATCCTTCTTTTTGACAAAGAAGAACAGTGAAGCCATGGGAGATTTGGAGGGTCGTATCCTTCCACTGGAGAGGTTCTCATTGAGGAATTTATCAAGCTCTTCTTGTTCAGCATGGTTGAGCAGGTAAAATTTACAGTCAAGGTTGGCATTGGTGTTTGGAATAAGTTCAATGGCATGGTCCCATGGTTTTGGTTCAGGTAACTTGTCAAAATTATCTTTGTTGAATAAGTCTTTAAAGTCTCTGCACCAGTCGGGAATCATTTTTTCGAATGTTTTTGCCTTCTTCTCTGCATTTGCTTTGGCTGCTAAATCATTGGCTATGTGTTGCATTGCCTGGACTTGGATAGCTTCTTTAAAGCTTATAGCTAGTATTGTGTCTCCTTCCTCTAGCTCCTTGTCCCACTTGTCATACGGATCTGCATCTGGTAGAGCAATTGGAGTATGGCGACAATTGCATCTGCCAAAGATTATTTTCCCAGTTCTCCAGTTCATTGATGGATTGTGTCTTATTAGCCAGTTGTGACCCAGAAAGATATCACAGTCTTTTAGATTGGTAACTGTGAGATCTATTCGTTCAGCATGATCCCTGATTCTGATGTGCAGCTCCATAAATGCAGTGATTTGCCCTGAACTATTTTTGGTACCATTGGCATTATAGACAGTGATTGGAGCAGCAGTGGTGTGATTCAGGATATTATTTTTTTAAACAAATTCCCAACTGATGGCACTACTGGTGCACCCACTGTCAACTAAGGTGGAGGTGGAAATTTGCATTCAGTTTTTGAGTGTCTCAACCTGAAGGTTGGTTACTAGATCCTTGCCTCCCCCACTTAGTCGACAGACATATCATTTGGGTCGCTGTAGCTCATCCAACCACCACAAAGCTCTGCTCCGATCTGCCTTTTTTATTTCTTTGATCAATTCATGAAACTACTAGTGAAAAGGGTTGTTAATTCCCAGAAGAATGTCTACCCTCTGTATGTCAGAATAGCTGGACTAAGTCAGCCTCAAGAGCCCAAGACCAGATCGGCGAAAGCAGCCAGTGGAATACCTGTGCCAGCGATATATCCATTTCCCATGCAACAGCGGCAACAGAATAGAGTTGACGCAAACCAAGCTGCTAGGAAACCAAGGAGCGTGTCAGTACCAAGACCATCTCCCGTTCCTGACTCCAAGTTTAGTCTCTTTCGACATTGGATACCACCCAGCGAAGCTGTGCCTGCAGAACCAGTACCCGGTTCTAATTCGAACTTGCAACTTATAACAAACCAAAATCCGGGTCCAACAGCCCCGCATAATCAGATGATTGCAAACATGGCACCATCTATGCCAGGCCCTAATGAAAAGGCCACCCCATGATTTGAAAGTTCCTCTGATCCAGAGGAGCTCGAGCGATTCTTCTCCAGACTTGAAGACCTCTTCGATAAATGCGCAGTAACAGATGAGGAGGAGAAAAAGAAAGCCGCAGTGTCATATACGGATATTAAGACGGAGCGACAGTGGAAAGTACTCCCCAAGTATGCTGCCAGTGAAAAATATAAGGACTTTAAGTTGGAAGGAATGGATTGCTATGATGGCACGCGTGATAGCAACCGTGATGCTGTTCAAGAACTAAAAAGATTGGTTTGTCACTATGATATAGCACAGATATCTGACAAGAGTCAGTTCATGGAGTTCAAGAGGGAGTTTCAAGTACTCGCGTCCATGCTAAGCAAAGTACTGTCAAACAGGGAACTGGTTGACACCTTCTTGGCACATATGTCTAATGAGTTGTACAGATCTATTAAGCTTCAGTTAGAGCACCTCCCAGTGCCTGCGGGTCTAACAAAAAGGGAGAATGCAGATCCGTATACCCTGAAAGAGATTATGGAAGCTGGCTTGCGGGTGCTACAAGGAGTGTTCTCCTCGATGGACAGGAAAAGAGATGAGGCTAGAGGTATTCCAACAGCAGCAACCACAACGTGGGAGCAGCATAGGTCTACAACAGCCGCACGCAACTCCCCTGCAGTTGAGGACAGAGCTGTTAAACAGGAAGAAATGGGGAGCGTCATGGCAGTCATGAAAGACTTCATGGAGCAGCAAACCTCGGCGAATGATAAGAGGCTGGCAAGCTTAGAAAAGGCTATGATAGAAAACCAAAAGAGTATCCTAAGCTTCTTGCAGCAACAGGCGAGTAGGCTGCCAGGCCCCTCTTACGAACCCGCTCATAGAATGAATAACTATGGGCAAGACCATAGGCACATGTGCTTCTTCTGTGGAGAAACAGACTGGCACATCTCAAGCGAGTGTCTAGTTAAGTCTTCATATATTAAAGCGGGGAAGATAGAGATTGTTGATGGGAGACCTCGTCTACCTGGTGGAGGTGAAATCCCAAAGGACATACAAGGACAGTATGTCAAGGACCATATTGATGAGTACTACATGTGGGCGAAGTCTGGCAAGATGCAGAGCCAGAATGTAGTTATATCTACAACCTCGATGCAAGGACTCTTCTACATCCCAGGAGGCTATAGCGCACTACTTCAAGAGAAGCAGGAGTTGGAGCGTCAGGTGTATGTGATGAGATCGCAGCAGGCAAGCAATGACACGGGTGTCAGGATGCGTAGCAAGAGCCTGCCACCAGATGATCCACTCGAACAAATGCCAACAGACGAAGAGCGAGAGCAGGGTTTTTCTAGATGTTCAATGAAGGCAGGCGGGAGCCATACAAAGATCAGTGGAGTTGCCAGGTCTGGTTCACCATCATCCCCGGAGGACGTAACCAACAAAAGGAGGAGTGGAGCAGTACAAGTTGAATTGGCAGACACCTCGTCGGATGAATCAGAAGACGAGTGCCTGCAAAAAGTGATGAGCAAGAAGCAGGTACGGTTGGACCCCATACCCAAGCCCATACCTACTGCGCACAGCGTGACACCGGAACCAGAGATGCCATATCTCAATGTTCCAGACGTAACCAACGCAGGTAAGGAGGGAGGTCCTTCAAAACGACTACCAAAGAAGATGGGATTCGTCCCTTTTGCAGCAGAAGATAAGCAAGCGGCTTATCAATTGAAAGCACCTGTTGAGGAGCGTGGGAGCTCACCTGAAGTATTGGAGCAACTCATGAAGTCTCCAATAGCTGTAACAGTCGGAGAACTCCTTGCGCTCTCGAAGATAGGTGGAGCAGTGAAACAAGAGTTAACAATGAAGCGGGTGTCTCTTGGTAAATCCAAGAAGAACGGCAAGCAGCAGTTTGGGTTAGTCATTGAGGAAGAGTTGGAATCAGAAGGAGAAGGAGTTGCGCAAGCATTCCCCTTTGCTGAGACTGAAGATGAGCAGGATGATGGGCTACCCCAAGGTGCGGTACATCTTTTGAAGATACTGTTTGTTGGAACCTTCATCATAACCACGGAAGCCAGGAATGGCATCCCAAAAGGTGCGCTTGTCTGGCAAGACCTGTTTGAACAATACCTGAATGATGCAGAAGCTAAGGGAGAAGTTCCAAAGCAAGTATATGTAGCTAAAGACTCACAAGCCTTGTGCTCGGTCTTTCCCTTCATTAACAGCTCGGAGCACTTTGAGAGCTTGTATGATACTGGCTCACAGATAGTATCCATGTCAAGTCGAGTTGCAGACAGGCTAGACCTGATATATGATCCAGACATTGTGATTAACAAGCAGTCCACGAACAAGCAGGTAGAAAAGTCCCTTGGCATGGCAAAGAATATTCCGTTCCTGTTTGGTGACATTACTGTATATCTACAAGTGCATATCATTAAGGATCCGGCCTATGATGTCTTACTAGGTCGACCTTTTGATGCGCTAACTACAAGTGCAGTGTATAACACAGCAGATGGAGGACAAACCATAAAGATATGAGATCCTAACTCCGTGTGAAGCGCTATGATACCCATGTTCCCCAGGGGACAGAAAAAGTTTATAACACGTGAAGTTGAGGAGGGTTTTCAGTGATTGATGATTTGATCGACGATCCAGGAGAGTTAGCACTAATAATAGAAACTGATCAAGATGGAGATCTAATGATCAGTGGATATGCAAAACCCACAGGATCTCAGAAGTTTAAACAAGATGAATTACGAGCGGTGTATGCTGTTGCCAGCTCAAAGGTGTATGGCGGGGATACAAAGGCATGCGGGACATTATCCTCGTATTTTGGGGCGCTAAGAGATATCAAAGATATGAGAAAACAGCGGAAAGGTGCAGATGAGGCAGCAAGACTGCTCAAAGCGAATCCTAGTCGGTGGATAGAGATGTACTTCTACAATACAGTAGATCCAGAATATGCTCTCTCCACAGTAGGAACTGTAAACGATGTATTTGCGATGAAGAAGTATAAACCAGTAGCGCAAAAGATCAGGCCAATTGCAGGAGGATTACCTTCTGAGTTCAGAATTGTGCACAAAATTAAGGGAGATCCCCTTAAAGACATGCCTCAGTTGAGTACCCACCCATTGGAATATACGCCCATGGGAAGATACACCGCGGAGCGCAAAGAAATAATTGAGAGAGTACACAAGGAAGACTTCCTTTGGCCAGAAGAGCGCAAGCTCATGCACGAGTTTATGAGTGTCCAGAATGAAGGATTTGCATGGGATGATATGGAGCGCGGACATTTCAAAGAAGAATATTTCCCTATGGTTGTAATAGTAGGAAATAATTATTTTTGGGTATATTGTAACACAACAACTGTAATATTGCCTGCTATGGGACACTATTTCATTTATTTTTGAACTGTGTAACACATGAAATTTATCAATTGGGTTCCTGCAACGCAAAACACTGTCATGACTGATTAGATCACACAAATCACTCCAATCAATAGATTGTGCAACACATTTTGATCTACAGTCTTGGTCTGTGACACATATAACAAGTCTTGCTGGAAGCTATAACACAACACTGATTTTTAAGAGTAGCTTTAGCAAGCTTCACAAATAATAAACTAGTCATATCCCACAAGCATCTGTCAATGATGGACTGTGCAACACAATTTAAATCACAATGTTAATCTATGGCACATATAGCTGAAATCACTCTTTATGTGACATGACACCAACCCACTGGTAACAGCAGTGAAGCAAATTGAAGCAATTATTATTATGTGTTGCACAAGATAGTTTAACATTTTTAGATGCAACATCTAGTAAAGACTTCTTAGCTTACTGTGTGCACAGCAGTGCAAAAATTGATCATGTGCAACAAGTTGATTGTTCTAAAAATATATATAAGAACCCAGACCCACACAATATGGGTGTGGTAACATCGGATATGTTGGCAGGGGTCTGGACTCTGGACTACCTTTTCTCCAGCAAAATAAAAAAAAATAACAAGGCCAGTAGGGTTCAAACACTCACCATAAAGGAATACAACAAGACATTAGCCAACTTAACCATTAAGCCAACATACCATGGTAGTTAGGTAAATTATATTCAATATGTAATGCTAACTATAATATTTCTGGTATTAAAAAAAATTACGCGCCGTTGCAGTGAGCACTGCGAGGGTAGGGATCATTGGAGGGCACAGCAGGCATGCTCATCACGGGGGTATACATGCTGCACGTCCAAACGGACAGTATCGGGGTCATCATATTGGTTACGATGTGGTTGAGATGAAGAAAAGGGGAGGGGAGGGGTCCGTGCCGTTTTGACGGCAATGAAGAGATCTAGGGAGGAAAAGGACCTCACCACTGAGTTCCCCGATATCGAAAACGGGGGTGTTGGGGTCATCGGCATGGTGGTCAATCCATAGGAGAGGATATGAGAAAGGAAGCATGGGGAGAGGATGGGGTGCTCCTGAACGACGAACGGGGGGCCGGAGATCCTGGTGCACAGCAGATTTGTGTTCCCCCACCCAAAGAATGGGGGATACCCGAAGATGGGGTGGCTGGGGTGGTTGCATGGCACAGGGGACACCAATGTTGGTGCTCGGTTGGGCAGGCAGCGGTGGGCAGGCAAATCATTGCAGAACAATAATTCTTGGCACATTTGGTGCACCCTGTAGTCATCCCTCAATGCCCCAAAGGGCTTGGTCATCGTTGTCGTCGTTCGTTGTCGGCGTCCCGATCTTCATCCCACCCACCTCCTCAATGTCTCCCGGCATCCATCATCCTCTCCTCTACATCCTCCTTGAAAAAAAACCTTCCCCAAGACATTCCAATGGCCTCCAATCAGAGTACAACCGCCCCCGCCATCGTCGCCGTCGTCATGTTCATCGTCATCGTCGTGGCTAGTTCCATGTTCGATTGCTCCTCCCACGCCGAGATGGTGGCCGATGTCTAATTTCTGAACACATTACATACTCTTGTGGTGTGCAGATGTTGTGGTTGGCAGTGATTGGCACCGATGTCGATGCCAGAGGTGCTGGGCATGTTGGGATGAGGCTGGGAGTCGGATACGTGGCCCTGGCGGAACATGGGCGGGGTCGTCGTCGTCAGTATGTGAATCGGTGTCATTGTCATTGTCATAGATGCATGAATTGTGTTCCTGCCTCGAGTGAGGGCTTATGTGGCTGGTGGTGGGAGGATACACACAATCCAGAGCTCATGGGGGCCCTGGATGCGCAGAAAACACCTAAAAAGCAATGAGAAGTAATAAAATAAAATAGACACACTTTTGAAAATGAAAGAGAGCACAATTTGTGTGCTATAGGAGCATGGAGGCGAGGTGAGGTGGTGGTGAAAGTGAAAAAAAGAAGATGCACAGCCACTCGATCACTGTGTGGACTTACGGTCTGGGGCAATCAAACCAGCAAAATGCATCCTTGGCATGCATCCGCTACTCGATGCATGCATTCCGAGGACCTGTAAACCTTCAGCAATGCATTATACGTGTATTAATAACATATTTCTGTAGTAATATCTGAAATTCGGAACCAATAGAACATGATAATAGCTATTTAATCTGATTTACCCCACATTTTTGTACTTTTTGAAGCATATATCATGTATATGTACTTCAATACTGCATATATCAGTGTAATTTCTGTTGGATATACTTTAATATGCCTTATAGTAGCCAACCTACCTGTCCGATCCACCCCAATCTACCGCTAAGGAGTTCGTTACCCACTTCTTTATTTTAAGTGAAAGTGGATGAAACAGGAATTTCTGTGTGCTCATTTCACATCCTCAGAGCTTTCATGATATATCTCTTTCAGGGCAGGTGCATCTATTGATACATACTATTCTTAAATAATGTTAGCTACCCTACTTTGGTCATTATATTCAGATTTGGATGTATGGTAGATCATATACTCTTCAAAAATAGCGAATTTTGATCATTCCAATGACTTCTTTTGCCTTTATCTCCCCTTTGAGCAAGTAGTATAGCATAAATTGTTTATATCCAAGTATTTTCAGTAGTATGCCAACTGTGTATAATATATCCGGGCCATAGAAAGGTCTCGGGAACCTCAAACGACAAAAATATGGTGTACAGCCAGCCATTTTGAGTGAGCTCAGCAAACTCCGGAATTCATTGAAAACTAGTAGTACTGTTCGAAAACTGCTAAGTCTGAATGGTAAAGTTGCAGTCTGAATCCTGATACATTTGAAAGGTGTGCCACACCAATTCTGACCACTTCCTGTTGTGTCAATGTGACTAAACAATATAATTATGAATGCACAGTACAGGTAATGATGTGATTACTCGGACACATGGTAAAGGTGATAATGTGATTATGATGCACACAAAGATGTGCTGCACCTGAATGTGTCACAGTCCAGTTTAATTGGGTGATTTGCATCACACACACTTTAATTTTGGTCATTTGCATCACAGACACTTTAGTGTTGTCGCTTTTTGTGTCACGCATCTGAACTTCTGAAAGACCGAATGCACAGTCAAATTCATAGGTGTACAAATACTACACACAGGTTCAGGCATATACAATGAAGTGTGACATTTACAGCTATTAGATACAGAATGAGACATAGTATACTATATACATCTTTTTTGTGTTGTAAAGATGCAAATATTTTTGATTTGTGTTAGATAAAAGACATATAGATCAATTTGTGGTCACAGCTGAAAATATAGCTGATTTTGGTGTTGTACACAATGCATTTTCTGCTATTACACACCTTAATTATTTCTGTCTATTTGGACCATATTTCCCTCCTGTTACTATCCCCGCAGTGAGCATACACCCTGGATACAGAAGAACATACCTATCCCGCCAGGAATCTTCGACCAAGTGTGTAAGATAATCAAGACCAAGATAGATGTGGGGGTGTATGAGCCATCGAACTCCTTGTACCGCTCCCATTGGTTCTGTGTAGTAAAGAAGGATGGAAAGAGTCTACGACTCGTGCACAGCTTGGAGCCACTAAATGTGGTGACTATAAAGCACTCAGGTGTGCCCCTGGCGACTGATGAGCTAGTGGAGCACTTTGTGGGACGATCCTGTGGTGGAACACTGGATCTGTACGTGGACTATGATGAGTGGACATTAGATGAGAAGTCTAGAAACCTTACGATGTTTCAAACACCGTTTGGTGCACTAAGACTAGTGACATTGCCCATGGGTTGGACTAACTCGGTACCTATATTTCACGACAATGTGACTTATATTCTTAAAGATGAAGTACTGCATGTCACAATTCCATATGTAGATGATGTGCCAGTACGAGGCCCAAAGACACGCTATGAAACCAAGGAGGGAGGTTATGAAACCATCAAAGAAAATGCAGGAATCAGGAGATTCGTATGGGAACATTTCCAGAACCTAAACCATGTGGTACAGCAAATGAAATATGCTGGGGGAACTTTCTCCGGGCACAAGGCTGTACTCTGCATGTCTGAAATTATGGTAGTTGGCCACCGCTGCACTTATGAAGGTAGGAAGCCTGAGACGGACCGAGTAGGTGTTATAATGAGATGGGGACCTTGTGAAGAACTAGGAGACGTGCACTCGTTCTTAGGGATGGTAGGCATGCATAGGATGTTTATAAAGGACTACGCAAAGAAAGCAGATGCCTTAACCAAGCTAACATGCCTTAAGGTACCATTTGAATTTGGAGAAGACCAGAAAGAGTCAATGCAAATGCTGAAAGACATGCTGCGAGATAGCCTCTCTTTGATGCTGATTGACTACAATTTAGAAACAGACATTATCTTGGGGGTGGATACTTCGTACCGTGCGATAGGATTCCACATCTGTCAAGTTGACCCAGATAATCCTAAGAGAAGACGTTACGTGCGCTTTGGATCCATAGTCTTGAACGAGTGCGAAGCTCGTTTCTCGCAACCCAAACGAGAGCTGTACGGGCTCTTCAGAGCTCTACACGCGTGTCGACATTGGTTGTTTGGTGTACGGAAATTGGTAGTAGAGATGGACACAAAGTATATCGCTGGAATGCTTAGAAACCCGGATGAGGTTCCTAATGCTGTGATAAATCGTTGGATCGAGAGTATCCTCATGTTCCACTTCACTTTGGTACATATTCCAGGAGAGAGACACGCTCCTGACGGTCTGTCGAGGCGAAGCTTCCAGCCTGGAGACAAAGAGTACTCAAACCCAGAAGACGAGTATGGTCCACCAGATGAAGCCCCTTGGGAATTCGTCAATGAAACCGAGAATGAGGTGGAAGATATTGCAGACTTCAAAGATAGAATTGATACCAGGCATGGGTATGTAACCATTGAGAGGGCAGTGCATGACTTTCATGAAGACAAAGTCATGCAAGAGGCAGTAGAACATGGTGAAACTTACTCAGTATTTCACAATGCGGGACCTCTATTACCTGACACAGCAGAATATAGTGACGTAGCGAGCTATGATGAGGAGCGCAGGAGTGGGTATGCAAGAATGCTGGACCGCCAGTTACCTCAAGTAATTCAATGGCATGAGAATCCTACTGCACAACTTCCAGGCTTCAAGGATGATCAATACCGGAACTTCCTAAGATATGCGAAGAACTTCATCGTGGATAAAGGCAAACTGTATCGATGTGACATAGAATCAGAATACAAGCTAGTTATCTACCCTGAGAGGCGAATGTATATAATGAAGGCCGCGCATGATCAACTTGGACACAGAGGAATGTACACGACGAAGATGCTGATAAAAGAAAGGTTCTGGTGGCCTAAGATGGAGCGAGACATCTCATGGTTTGTCAGTATCTGTGAGATATGTCAACAGCACCAGAAGACAGTTATTAAGGCCCCACCGACTGTGACCTTTACGCCTTCGATCTTGCAGGTGTTACATGCAGACACTATGCACATGCCCAAAGCTTCGAACCACTATAAGTACATTGTTCATGGATGCTGTGCATTAACGAGCTGGATGGAAGGGAGGACTTTAGCAAGTGAGTCAGCACAAGCGATAGCGGAATGGATATTCGAAGATATCATTTGTCGCTGGGGCTGCATCTCCTTGATTATAACTGATAATGGCAAACCATTCAAAGCTGCGGTAGCTTATTTGGAACGCAAGTATGGGATAAAAGGGATTATAATCTTGCTTTACAACTCACAAGCTAATGGGAGAATAGAGCGCCCACACTGGGATGTGCGGCAGAGCTTGTTCAAGGCTTGCGGTGGTAATGAGAAGAAATGGCACTACTACTTCATATTGATAATGTGGGCGGACCATATTACTGTTAGAAAAAGAATGGGATGTTCACCATTCTTTGCGGTAACAGGAGCGCATCCCATATTACCACTCGATGTGCTTGAAGCAACTTGGCTCGTAGAATACCCTGGGAGGATCCTAGAAGATTGGGAACTCTGAGGCCTGCACGCGATAGCACTTGAGAAACATGTGGATAAAGTAGCAGAGATGCGAGATACTATGGATGAAAAGAAGAAGCAGGAAACACTGAAGTACGCGACCATGCATGCAAATAAAATCAAGTCATATAACTTCAAGAGAGGGGACTTGGTTTTAAGGTGCAATAGTCAGATCGAGAGCACACTGAACACAAAGATGAAGCCACAATATCTGGGACCATTAGTTGTTGTAGACCGCTCGAGTGCAGGAAATTATATTCTAGCTGAGCTGGATGGTGCGCTAATAGGATCCAAGATCGCAGCCTTCCGTGTGATCCCGTATTTGGTGCAGCGCTCTATAGAAATAGATGATAAAGTGCTATATTGGATGCGCAAGGATTCCAAAGAGCTGTGCAGAATCCTGGAGTCGCCAGAACCTAAGGACAGATGGCCAGCAAACTTCACAGAAGAGTTTGAAGAGATAGCGAACCCAAAGGTCTCAGATGCTGTGAACTTAGATGAGGACTAGGGAACAGCACGGAAACACCTTCCACAGGTATGGCATTATTGTAACGACAGGATATACAGCACTAGCTACTGTAATTGCGATAGAGAAGAGAAACGGACTAAGGGTACAAGCTACTAAAACCTCGAACGACCTGCAAGCTCAAATCATCAAAGAGCGGGAGGGTAAATTCGCAGATAGGTAACAGGAGCTCCACTTCAAAGTCAGGAAAAGAGAAAGAGAAAAGAAACTCGTGATATACTGCTAAAATAAGACCAGAAGACTGATGAATACCGTAGATAGCAAGCACCACTGGCCTGGGATTAGGCAGAGAGAGGCTCCATACTAGATGAGGTGGAAGGAGCAGAAGAAGCTTCGGCCTCCAAAGGAGCGGTATCTCGAGAGTCGGCTGCGTCTGAAACCATTGAACGAAGGGCAGACTGTACATGGTCAAGCTTGTTGAGTAGAAACTCACGCTGCTTCTCCGCAGCGTACAGAGTGTGCTGAAGCACGATGACATCGCCCATGAGGGCACTCTCGAGCTTGGCCAGATGCTCAGGTCTCTCCACCATGGAAGGGCCCACGGACAATCCCTTATGACTCTCACGAAGAGAATTGATGCTTGGAAGATTTCCCCCTTCTCCGGCATCTAGCACATAACACGAGATCAGTAACGAGAAGTAATGCGCAAAGAATAGAAGGAAAACTCACAGGTACTAGTAAGTCCAAGAGCTGAGGCCGCACACCGCTCTCTGACTCCCTTAGCACCACAATGGAAATACTCCTGGGCTGAAGGAAGTGGGAACAACTGTTTAGCGCGCTTACTAGCTCGAGCACTGTCCTTGCTGAGAGACTTGTTGGAAGTTGGCTAAGCCACTTAAGGAGTAAGAAACTGAAAATAGTGCGCGAAAGAAATAAGACTTACATGGGCTTTCTCTGGGCACTCCGCAAAAGGATGGCTGTTGACACCGCAGTGAGTGCAGCCAGAAGGCTCCTCCTAAAGCAAGAATCATTTAGTGAGGGGGACATCGAGCTAAGGAAAAGATATCCTACCTTGGAAGGTTCCTTGCACTTCTCACTGATGGCAGCATCATTACCCTTAGTCTTGGTGAACTTGAGAGACTTGGGAGCCTTGGCAGTCTCATCATCGAGGACCATCTTGAAGAGATTGGCGGTCAGAACGTCAAGCATAGAGCGTGGAGACTGTGCATACTTTAAAGGACTCAGCTTCGGAATCAGAATTGGCAGCTACCTTGTCATGGTCATCATACTCCTCATCAGACTCGCTCTCGATAGTAGCGTGTGAACGACGAGTAGAGCAACCTTTTCCCTTGCTTTGAGTAGTAGCACCAGTCTAACAGAGCGCGCATAAGTGGAAAACAAAGAGAGATACAAGGATAAGAACTTACAGACTTGGACTCACGATGCGGACCAGTAGGAACAGAGGGAGCACTAGCGCCTCCATCATTGACCTGGCTGTGCTTGCTCTGAACCCACCTGGTAATCGTCTTGAGCACTTTATGGATAGGTTGCTTCGATGCGTTAGTATGAAACTCCTTCTCGACGGCGGTACGAGCGCGGAAGACAGACTCCTTGAGGTCCTTGTCTTTAGCCAACTCAACCTTGTAATGTTCAAGATGGGACTAGGAACGTGAGAAGTCAATCAGAAAAATAGTGAAGCGCGCGAAGACATACAGTGTACTCCTGGAACTGATCAAGATGATCATTTGCAGTAGTAGCCGGATCCTTGCAAAGAGACATGATGACGGCCTTCACAACGATGAAAGTAGGAATCATTTTGAGAGATAGAACAATAGAGCGCAAGCTGTAAGCACAAGTAAGGATGGGGGAAAGTTTGGTTGGTTGAGTAAACTATACCGACGAAACCCAACACCTTTTATACTTGAACAGCAGCAATACAATGGCAAAGATATTAGCAGCCATCAAAGAAAATAGCATAAAAGTCAAAAAGAGGAATTGCAGAAAGTCTGTGGGAATAGCTAGCATCCCGCACGACAACATCTGAGTTAGAAAGTTTGACTTTATGAAATAAAGAATATTTGATTTTATGACTGAGGACAGTCAGACTCTTTTAGTGTGGGGGATATAGTAGTATACCTAAGGTACTACTATGACTATATTACTGGTAAAGGTACCATAAATTTTGCGATTTCTGCAGAACAGAAAGATAGAGTGCGGAAAGAGTACCTACGGAAAGAAGAAGAAAATCAAATTCGGAGCAGGATCAAACCCGTAGCAGACGCCACAAGGTGGCAGCAAACGGACAAGAAAGACACATTTCACGTCGCGTGCCAGAATCCATGCACTGGGCTCCGTGAAGGTGAAGAAAATAACGTCTAGAGTGCAGTGAAGCGACTTCACATGAAATAACAAGAGAAAGGATATGAGATAGTAGGAGCCATGCAGCGCCATGACTTAGACACCGCAAATCAGGGATATCAAGGGACGCCCTGATTAAGCACACAGTTACTTAACCGATGTGAATAACTTAGTGCGAGTCACATGGAGAAGAGTGCAAGTAAGGAGATATATTGGAGACCCTATAGGCCACAAGAGAGATGTGTGGGATAATTATATACGCGTGGCAACTGCTGGCTGCATTCAAAGACCCTGAGAGCTACGATAAATAAAGAAAATTGTGTCTACAAGAAAACATAGGGCACAGGATAACAGAAGATGTGTAAAGAAAGCGTCCAAGATGTATTAAGAGAATACAATGACATTTACACGGCACCGGCACCAGAAGCCACACCCTCAGCATCAGAACCCCCATCAGCCTCACCGAGTCGGACGATAAAGGACTTAAGAAAGTCGGAGATTTGAGTGTAGGCATCGATGATCTCAGTACCATGCTCACGAGAAGCAATGGCATCGAGACCATCAGCCAACTCACCGACAATCTTTTCACGGTCTTCGCGCAGACAGTGCATCGCCCTACCAAGTAGAGCAATCTCAGCATTGATGCACTCAACACAGTTGACACCATGGCGGATAGCTGAAGAAGGAAACAAGTTAGAAAGGAAACAGATAACGCACGAGGGAAAAGGGAGACATACCTCTGTCACTACTAAGAGTGAGAGGGTCCAGAAGGGTGGCAGCATGGCGAAGTTGATTGGCATCCCAGCACGCAGAGCAGGGACCATGGCAACCAGTCTTGCATTGACTGCAGACCTCCTCCCCAACGTCGCCCTCGAACTCGCACTCCTCAGGGTACCCAGACAGAGTACAATTGTAGCAAGGCGAGGTAAGCTAGCGTGGGAGGAGAGTGAGTGAAATAAAATAACTGAGAACAGTGATGTGCTCGGTAACGGCGAGTGGCAAAAGGACTAGTGAATGGCAATGAACACCAACAACACTAAACCAAACACTAACTCTGCACTTATCACCAATGTATTGAATTCGGGTGTTTCAAGTACGATAGAAGCACTCTGCAGACTTCAATAATCAAGGAAAGTTGTTTAAAGATGTTTTATTTCATTACTAGTGAGCTACACAAGCATACTACTCGCACTAGCGGGGTTGGTAAGACACAATTGGATAGATAGTGACTTGACTTGAGCTACTGCACTTGCTCTGACTGGGACTGCTTCGAACTAGTGGCTCACTTGGCCCTATAATGTCTTACAAGTGAATAAACACTTGACTAGTCGCTTTCTAGGCAGACTAGTGGCACTCTTGGCCTAAGAATAATCCTTTAAACTTTGAGAGCTTGCTTGAACTAACTTCGAAACACGCTTGGCCTTTGCAGGACACAAAAGATTGCTCTAAGACGCTTCTATTCACTCAATGCTATGGGTAACTTAGCGACTCGCAGCTGCTTCGTTGAGGTTAAGCACAAAAGCCTTTAATTGGGGCACTAGATACTGACTAGTAGGTCACAATTGCGGGGATGGCTTGCCTGAATTGCATGTGCACCTATTCTACTACTTATATGCTGACAAACAAGGTACAATCGAGATATAAATAACTGGCTAGAGGGGTATTATTGATAAGGATTTCTTGGCTAGTCATGAATAATGGTGAATAATCACGCAATAGTCGGTCTAGAAACGGTCGCTTGCTGACTAGTGAGCCTAGGAGCTCTGCTAGCAGTGGTATTCCGTACCCTTGGCACAGCAACGCTCCACTAGTGTCAAGGGTAAACAACTGGACCAGCGAGCGTGCCTGTAGCAGCTGTTGATCGTGATCGAAGGCGCAGCCCGGCTATACTAGTTCCAATTGTAATAGATCTATATCGTACTAGCCCAATCAGGACAGCTGCACTTCATTGCTAAATTTATTTCTAAGTCCCGTTAGAGACTGCTGCACCGCTAGTCAACTCGTCTTTAAGCACTCACGCGCAGACCGTTCCACTAGTGACTGTACTTTCACGAGACCTGTATGTTCTGCTTCTTGTTGGGTGCACTCGTAGCTACCCTCGTCGACTAGCGGTCGTTATTTACTGACTCGCTTGGTATTCGAGGTGCTAGTCATACCGGCTGATAGGCTTGACCCAATAGTGGTATCATGCCTACATACTGGCTCAACTAGTAGCTTTCTGGCTTGACTATCAGCTTGAAGCCTCTGCTATAGTCCTTTAGCTATGGCTAGTCTAAGATAGATATGCGCTCGTATGATTACAGAATCGCAAAATCCAGGTGTGAACGCATAGACGGCGTATCAGCACGAGGCAAAGAAAGCTAACGCAGCACTTGTGTGACTGTTAATTGGTTGGGAGACATACACTCTAGCCTGAGAAGAAGAGCTAGTGTTATTGAGGACGCCCTCTTGTGCTTTGAGGGTTTCTTGTGACACGAGGCACTACAGGTGGCAGAGGTTCAAACCCTTTGGCTTGATTAGTGCTTGCTTGAGGGTATATATTTCTGCAAGTGGCAGAGGTTCAAACCCTCTGGCTTGTCGGACGGTGTTATAAGGTTTTTGTGTCTCTGGATCACATAGGTTAGAACCCTGTGGATCTACAATCGGTTTGGAAGCTTGAGCACGTAGGTTTGAACCCAGTGGTGTTAGTGGACAGTTTTGTGAAGTGTTTCTGCTTAGAGCGCAAAGCTTTGAGTCATGTGTAGTGTGTGTCAAGTCGTTTGAGGTCACCCTGCATGTTGCTTGAGACTTATTGAGGGTTTTGTGTATGTCTCTCAATGTTACATGTATTGTATTGCACCTTGCCTTGAGGCCCAGCGACGAACGTTGCTCCTCTTGTTATTAAAAGCCTTTGGACTTTGAGAGATTTAGGTAAGGACCGCGTGCTATTGCTATACACATGTATCATATATTCTGAGAGTCCCATTGTTCTAATTCATTCTGCTTCTATTGCATCAGAATCCCCCACGAACTTGAGGGTTTGTGTGTGTAGTGTTGGGTGTGGGTGTGATCAGTGTCTTCGACACTGTTGCATTTCTAGCTTGCGTGCACAGAGTCTCTTCAATGACACTGGAGGTCTTTGCTGAAGCATGTTCGGTGGGGAGGAAAGAAGGTGCTACAAAAGAGAAGGAACATTGGATTGGGGCAGGACATGCAGAGTCAGGTGTTTGTCAAGCTGGTTGGAAGGATTTCGTCAACATCGCCATCTCGGTCAGAACCCTTACACGTTGTTTTGCTGATGCTGCGGTTGTTACAGAATTACATGACGACTCGAACCTGACCAATTTATTGTTCACAAAGTCAGAGCCTTTCAGCTGGGCAGATGATGTTTCCTCCATCCCTATCCATTCGGTCGAGCCTCTTGTCTCTTCAACGCCTCCACCAAGGGATATTTCATGTCTCTCTTCAGGTGCTCAGAAACCATTCGCATCATTACAACATTGCTTGAAGCGCAATTCCATTCAGCAACAGCGTAGTACAGGATATAGCCAATCCAGGTATCAAGTGCCAGTACATCAGCACTTTACTTGACAGTCATCTCGGTTGTCTGCACCATTGTGCCGAGTCAATACCTTTATGACACATGTTTCTTCATTGGACTGGACTGGTGATCCCCGTTTGTTTCGTTTGCGGGATGCTTTGGAGGACCTAGGCTGGTTCAGAAGATGAGGTTTTGTTCTTCCTTTTGCTTTGTCTTGGATGCAGTAGGGCGACAGCAATGCAGGGGCATCGCCTGGTTGTAAAGGGGGGCACATGGGAGCGTTGGGTGTGGCCCGCATCCCACCAGTCATGTGCAGGTTTCAGGGACCTTTCCATAGTTCTCCAGTTGTTCATAACTTACCTTGCACTATCATATCCATTTGCCTAGCAGACCTAGCAATACGGTTCCAACACACTTGTGAGATAATTAAGACTTTGCACAACATTGATCTATGATGTGCAAGGCACAGCAGACCCAAAACTCAGAGCTCTAGACCTTGTGATGTCAGAACTCAAGTAAATCCAAAGTCTCTGACTTTGGCCAAAGCGTGCAAGGTCTAGACAAGAAACTAGTTGCCTTCACTACCATAGAATTCCCTGGAAGAATATTAGGAAGAGAAATGAGAGTCACGCACTAGGCTGCAACTCCAAGGAGATAGCAACTGACATCAATACATGTGCCATGGCACTGCTAACCAATGTCACAACACTCAGAGACAGGATCTGGCCCCATGCTGGACTCCTGAGTCAGCATCAAGCTATGGCATGATGATTGAAACACACATGGGATGCAGGCAAAAGAGCTGTGCAGCCTAAATAATACTGTATTTGGTGGTACTAATTTGTAGAACATAGAATAGATAAGTAGTGCAGCATAACTGTAGTGTACAGGTTTTGGACCCCCATTGTAGTCACACGCAAGCTCTCAGCTTAGGACTATAGCTTTGGGATTAGTTTGTAACTTTGAGCGAGAGAATATACCTGGAATTGATATCATACTGAGTGAATTGAGTTGTGCGCGAGGCGAAGAAGGCTAATGCGGCACTTTTGTGACTGTTAATTGGTTGGGAGACTTGCACTCTAGCCTGAGGAGAAGAGCTAGTGTTATTGAGGATGCGCTCTTGTGCTTTGAGGGTTTCTTGTGACGCAAGGCACTACAGGTGGCAGAGGTTCAAACCCTTTGGCTTGTCGGACAGTGTTATAAGGTTTTTGTGTCTCTGGATCACATAGGTTAGAACCCTGTGGATCTACAATCGGTTTGGAAGCTCGAGCACATAGGTGTGAACCCAGTGGTGTTAGTGGACAGTTTTGTGAAGTGTTTCTGTTTAGAGTGCAAAGCTTTGAGTCATGTGTAGTGTGTGTCAAGTCATTTGAGGTCACCCCACATGTCGCTCAAGACTTATTGAGGGTTTTGTGTACGTCTCTCAATGTTACATGTATTGTATTGCATCTTGCCTTGAGGCCCAGTGACGAACATCGCTCCTCTTGTTATTAAAAGTCTTTGGACTTTGAGAGATCTAGATTGTTACTGCGCGCTATCGCTATCGCGTGTATTGTATATTCTGAGAGTCCTGTTGTTCTAGTTCATTCTGCTTCTATTGCATCAGAATCCCCCACGAACTTGAGGGTTTGTGTGTGTAGTGTTGGGTGTGGGTGTGATCAGTGTCTTCAATGCTGTTGCATTTCTAGCTTGCACGCACAGAGTCTCTTCAGCGCGACACACACAGGTGACCACAAAGAACTTAAACACACCCTAAACATGACTCAAAGCTTGCGCTCTAAGCAGAAACCCTTCACAAAATGTCCACTCAAGCCACAGGATTTGAACCTACATGCTCAAGCTTCCAAACTGATCATAGATGCACAGGGTTCGAACCTATGCGATCCAGAGACACAATAACCAAATAAACCCCGTCTGACAAGCCAAAGGGTTTGAACCTCTGCTGCTTGCGGAAATGAGAACCCTCAAGTGAATGCTAATCAGACCACAGGGTTTGAACCTGTGCCACCTGTAACACTGCACATACAATGAAGGCCCCTGCACAAATACTAACCAGACCAAAGGGTTTGAACCTCTGCCACCTGTAGCACCATGCATCACAAGAAAACCTCAAAACTCAAGAGCGCATCTGCAATGACACAAATCTCTTATTCTCAGGTTAGAGTGCAGTCAACCAATCACTCAAACAGTACACAAGTCCCATGTTAGCTTTCTACACCTCGTGCGCTACTCAAGTCACTCTGATGTTATCAATAAAGGGTCTATTCTCTCGCTTGAAGCTACAAACTGATCCCAAAGCTAGAGCACTGAGCTGGAGGCTTGCGCGTGTCTACAGCAGGGGTCCAAAACTTGTACACTACCATTACACTGTGCTATTTATCTATTTTACCTTCTACAAATTAGTGTCACCCAATATAGTATTATTTAAGCTGTGGGGCACCTTTGCCTGAGTCCCACGGTGACACGCTTGGAAAGTGTTTACACGTGTAATTTCGCGAAATGTATCAATACATACATTTTATAAAAACTGGATGCCAAGGCAATGAGATATACCTTAGAGCGCAATGTCCTAAGTGTGGGCAATGAAATACCTTGAGTGATATTCGGTGGAGTGCATGGCTTAACTGTAGAGTGATACTATAAGGGTCACACTAAGTATAAAGTCCCAGCACTTGACACTGAGTGCGCCGACAATGCACAGACAACGTGTGCTAAGAATAGAACCAGAGAAGCTCAGGAGATAATTAATACTTCGCATAGCCTTGATCTATGACACGCAAGGCACTGCCATGCCAGGAGCTAGCACTCTAGACCTCAGAATGTATAGAATTGCAGTAAGACCGAAGTTCCTGACTTCGGCCGACATGTGCGAGGTCTAGACAAGGAGCACATTGCCCTCACTACAATAGATTCCCTATGAGAATACTAGGAAGTGAAATGAGAGTCGCGGGGTAGGCTATAACTCCGAGGATATGGTAACTGATGTCAATACACATGTAATAGCAGTGGTAACCGACGTCACGGAACTGAGAGACCAGGATCTGGCCCCGAGCCGGAGCTCTGAGTAAGCACCAAGCAATGGCGTGATTATGGCAACATGTGCAGGACCCAGGAAAGGAAGTTCCGCAGGCAAAGAGTTACTATTTAAGGATGTATTAAAATGTAGAGCACGTAGTATATAAATACTGTAGTATAGTAATAGTGTACAAGTTTCGGACCCCCACTGTAGACGCGTGCAAGCCTCCAGCTTAGTGCTCTACCTTTGGGATCAGTTTGTAGCTTCGAGTGAGAGAATAGAACCTTTATTGATAACATCAGAGTGACTTGAGTAGCATGCGAGGCTTAGAAAGCTAACGCAGGACTTGTGTATTGTTTGAGTGATTGGTTGACTGCACTCTAACCTGAGAATAAGAGATTTGTGTCATTGCGGACGCGCTCTTGAGTTTTGAGGTTTTCTTGTGATGTGCGGTGCTACAGGCGGCAGAGGTTCAAACCCTTTGGTCTGATTAGCACACACTTAGTTGGGTATACCATCCCGCAAGTGGCAGAGGTTCAAACCCTTTGGCTTGTGGGCGGTGTTTCTTGTTGTACGAGATACTACAGGTGGCAGAGGTTCAAACCCTTTGGTCTGGTTAGTATTCGTGCAGAGGCCTTCATTGTACGCGCGGTGTTACAGGCAGCACAGGTTCAAACCCTGTGGTCTGATTAGCACGCGCTTGAGGGTTCTCATTTCCGCAAGCAGCAGAGGTTCAAACCCTTTGGCTTGTTGGACGGGGTTTATTTGGTTATTGTGTCTCTGGATCGCACGGGTTCGAACCCTGTGGGTCTACGATCGGTTTGGAAGCTTAAGTGCATAGATTCAAATCCTGTGGCTTGAGTGGACGTTTTGTGAAGGGTTTCTGCTTAGAGCGCGAAGCTTTGAGTTGTGTGTAGTGTGTTTTGAGTCATTTGAGGTCACCCCACATGTCGCTCGAGACTTATTGAGGGTTTTGTTGGTGTGTGGCGACGAGTTGTGTATTGTAGTACACCTTGCCTTGAGGCCCAGCGACATCTGTCGCTCCTCTTGTTATAAAAGCCTTTGGACTTAGAGAGATCTAGATACCCTATGAGCGCAATTGCTATACGTGTGTATTGTATATTCTGAGAGTTTAGTTGTTTTGCTTCAATCTGCTTCTATTGCATAATATCCCCCCAAGAACTTGAGGGTTTGTGTGTGTAGTGTTGGGTGTGGTGTGATCAGTGTCTTCAATGCTGTTGCATTTCTAGCCTGCGCACACAGAGTCTCTTCAATGGGTGTTGCAATTATCATGCCATAGCTTGGCACTGACTCAGGAGTCCGGCTCACGGCCAGATCCTGTCTCTGAGTGTCATGATGTCGGTTACCAACACTATTACATGTGTATTGACATTGGTTGCCATATTCTCAGGGTTATAGCCTACCCCGTGACTCTTATTTTGCTTCCTAGTATTCTCATAGGGAATTCCATTGTAGTGAGGGCAACGTTGATGAGCCTCCAGGCTCTGTGCGCTCTGCAATCGTGGACACCACTTACAATTTATTGCCTATCTCCCTTACGTGGCCTTTCACTAAACCAAACATTGCAAGTCTGGCACAGGTCGAATCATATTAAATCTCCCACTCCAAGTGAACTTTCACTTGTTTATCTATGAGTCATTGTGCCTCAAGGCACAGTGACTGCCAATCCTTCCGCAGTAAATTAAACACATGTCATTATTCTAGGCCTTCACACATGGATAGAGCCATATGGTCACGTGGTTTAACTATGCATAGGCTATGCATAGCTACAAATTTGCAAGAAACCATATGGGTACGCCTCTACGGCTTAGCAATATAGCAGGGATTAGTGAGCTATTAACTACGGATGAGTAAATAGTAAGTATATTAGTAAACCTTCCAAAGTTTTATTAGGCTATGCAAACTTTTAATAAGCATGCACAGTAGAATAGCACATAGTATAGTGAACTACGGTCACTAATAGTTCGCTATGCTCACTAATCGTGTGCTGCGGTTATCAAGACAAAGCAAAAGTTCACTTACTTAGCAGATACAATTCTGTAGTATAAAAGATGACAGCCAGTAGATAGAAAAAGAACAATCCCCTGGAGGATACATACACCACACATATCACCCTATACACGAGAATTAAAAGTTAATATCTCTATGTTCTTGAGAGATACAACACTTTGTGAACTTTCTAAAGGCTCGCTACTTACCAAGTGTTCAATAACTTAATTCACATCCTCTTGTTCAAAAACCAAGCAAGGATATCGTATAAAGACTACCTTGTTTGGCATCCTCTCATCATAAATTTGTATACTTGAAGACTTAAAAAGGGTAATCTGTAGCTAGGGTTCTGAACTTTTAGTCTCTAACACCAACAGCCTACTGTTCCTATTAGGAACAATACTAATTCAAGTTTCTTTAGTTAAGCCAGCTCCATCTCTGCGTTTCTTAGAAAGTACGCGAGTATAGGAAAATATATTCTACTGGAACCGTAGCCAGGATTCTGACATCACATAGTTCGCGCCGCATCTAGGTCACCCCCGCTCAGCATACATCCACGTTTACACATCCCTTCCCTTCCAGGAAAGTTTGTGTACATACCTTGAGTCTCTGAACAGCCTTCAGAGAATCATAACAAAGCATAGCAATACTTCACTACACCACCAGGAAGCTATAGTCACCACACGGAGGTGCAAGACTAGACTCGCTAGAACCTGCCTTCAGATTCTGTGCTTGGTTACACTTGCCATTACAGGTCTTGTGTTTTTTGCCCACAGGAGTCAATAGGTTCATCAATTGTCTAGGCCTCGCGCGCTTCAGCAGAAGTCAGGAACTTCGGATTTACTTGAGTTCTGACATCACAAAGTCTAGAACTCTAAGCTCCAGGCCTGCTGTACCTTGCGCATCATTGATCACTGTTACGCGAAGTCTTAATTATCCCACATGTGTGTCCTGCTCTATTCTTAGTGCACGTATGCTTTGCCCCATCAGAGCACTTAGTGTCAAGCACTGGGACTTTATACCTAGTATGGCCTTTCTAGTACCATCCTCAGGTTAAGCCATGCGCTCCACCCAGCTTTACCCTGGTAATATCATTACTGGCATTATAAACACTGTACTCTGTTGCTTTGCTCATTGCCTTAGTATCTGGGCATTGTTGCCTGTACTCATTTCTACAAATCACAAATTTACACGCGTGAATGCTCATAGAGCGTGTCAATGCACAGAGTCTCTTCACTGTTTGGTAAGCTTGTTGTCTGAGAGGGGAGTGGGGGTTCAAACAACATAGGGGGTAGAGCTGGTGCTGCTGGAGGTAGAGGGGGAAAGGATGATGACAGGGGTAGATCCTCGAGAACTAATGGTAGATCCGCCCTCTGAAACATTGACTTCACCCAGCTGAACAGCATCCTCCACTGTTCACTCATGAGGGAGCCAAGGGAACTGGTAGATTGCTGTTGGTCCTCTACCTGGTATGGGTGGGTAGCTGTGGGTCAGTTGTTGCTGGAGCAGGAGGTCATGGCTTGGGGCAGGGGGTATAACATGCTGGTTAATGTTTATGGTCTGGGTTCACCTGTTGAACTGTACAGCTAAGATGATGGCTGCTATGAGAAGGCTGGTGCCAATAGCAGTTTCAACAGTGTAATGAACAATAGTTTCTGTAGACATGGATGTTCCAGTAAAGGAACAGAAGGAAAGCTTCAAGTTAATTGTTAGACCCAAACTTCAAACAAGAGTAAACAATGACTGTCTCATGTTCAGGCAGTCACCAATGAGTCTCTGAACGAATGAAGTGAGAGACTAATGTCTTAGTCTAGGCGCAAGTGAGCAAAGAGAGAAGTTTGGTATGATTTAAACTTTAGCTCAAAGCTGGGGAATATACAGCAAGAGCTATGCTACTTATATATGAAAAGTGAGGGTCTAAATATAAGTCCTTGGTGAGAGAAAGAAGTAGAAACATGTGCAAAGTGAATGACAGCTATGAGATCATTGATGAGGTCATGGTGAAGTCATGGCCTGGATGCCTAGAGATAAGATAAGCACCAAAGATAAGATAGATGCTGAGGTGCTTAGGTAAAGAAAATAAAAGAATTTGTAACAGTAATATCCAGATCAATGTCTCTGCTGCTTTTTCCGACCAAGCACAAGGCATTACTTTGGGCAGTTCTACATCAATTCTTAAGTCTTCAAAGCTTCAAGCTTCACTCATCACATCTGTTCTACTGTGGTATTTCTTGTATCCTGAAGGAAATGGCTAAGCTGATGCTATGGGACTGTGATTTTTTGATCTAATTCAAATCTGAGTCTGTACTAGTAAAAATGGTCACAAAGGTATGCACAGCTCAAGCAAGAAAGAACTTTGCCTCTATAGCAATCTTCAGGTCATCCAGTCTCTTCACTTCTTCCTTGTCCGGAATATGAAACACTGACACCTTCTCAAACTTCTGCTCTGGTAACCTTTGCCCAACTACCCAGTATTGATCAAGGAGCTGGCCATCAAAATCACTATATGGGCGACTACTCAGGAGTGTGTATAGACCATCAGGTATTTGGTATTGGTGGTTTGCTATAATTTTGAATGTGTGCCTTGTCCCAGCATCATCTGTGACAATGAGCTCTCCCTGTCAACAATTCCCATCATGTGATCCTTGGGCAAATCCCTGCACATATCCCAATTCGATAGAGACTTCCTGAGCCCAATCAGAATCTGTAACCTCTCTCCGTTGAACCAAAGCATCAATTCTATCATGGCTTGATGGCAGAACCTCAATGTTATTCATGACCTGGTTCCATGATGGTCTCCAAACTTTGTTTCTGTTCCCAGGTCTGGGATATGTAAAGAACAAAGCAGCCCGATCCCAACTCACCAGCACATCCACCAATGCTGTCCATGCATCCTCCATGGATTGCATCTCATAGTAAGCTGGTAGTGCGGAGTTCTCAAAGTGCAGGAGATACACCAACCCCACAATTCTATCGACGGGATTGGTACACACTCGATCCCGCATGTGCAACAACGCGGCCCAGATGCCATAAAAGTCAGTTAGACCTTGCAGACCTAGGAGCCGCCTGTCAATCTCTGTGCGTACCTCCTTTTCCATGCCATTGTCATCGCCTGTATCCCCACCGATGATCCTGTCGTGATGAGAGAACTCCTGCAGTGTCCACACACATTTGAACCAACTCCGATCGCTCTCAAAGTCGCCTGCCTTGATGGGCAAAGGCCGGCCCAGTCCGTTGAAGTAGTACATTACTGGCTCAAAGCCTGTATACACCCTTCCGATGGTAGGCACATCCACCTTCCACTCCTCCACATGCAGATCCTCCTGCAGTCCGCCCACTTGTCTCAAACAGAGTACATCCAGCCACGCATACTCCGCACCCGCATTCAGCATCTCGATACGGATCAGATCGAGATTGGTGTCCTTTGGAATCGGCACGGGCCATTCATATCCATTGATAGATGTCAGCACATCCATGCGGTCCTTCTCTTCCACCCATGCATGTGATATTGCATATGGCCATCTGTGTGCGACCCAATATGGAACCACATGATTACTGTACAGGTCCCAGACACGTCGAGGAGGCACATATTTAGTGATGATTCTCTTATTCACGAGTACATCTTCCCGCATCATCAGGTCCCGTTCTTCACGGGTCTGTAGTTCATCTTCGACATCGGTGAAATCATGCCTGTACCAAAATGGGCAGAGATATGCATAGGCAGTTCCAAAATCCGAGTCCTTCGTAATGAACGCCCCAAGAAGTGAGTATAACCATGCCATGTGGAGTGTATATGATGTGTTAAGGATGGTGTTGAGCGTTGCTAAAAGTCCAGCTACACCAAGGACTCTGCATGGAGTGTCGGAGAGAGATGATGGTATTACTGGCTTTCTACCTTGAAACCTGTGTTGGTTCGGCACTGAGATGGATGATTCTACTTGTCCAGCCTCGGTGTTAACAGCGGAGATCGTGACCTCGGGCAGACTGTCATAATGCGATCTGTCTATGTTATCGGGAAAAAGTAAAGAATTTCTTATCTGTTCATATTTCATTCAGCTTACCTGTTGATTCATCCAGGACGTGGTTATAAATGACATCTTTATAATTCTTGTACCATTCCTCAGCATTCATTGGAAGCTTTTTTATCACAGCCGTGAAAGCCGTAGTTTCCATCGGGACGCATGCAGAGAGTTGGGTAGCCTTGTTCTGGTGGGGGGAAGCAAAAGCAGTAAGTGCTGTATCATGCTGGCGCTGAATGCCATCATAAGATAACACGGTCACGCATCATTTTCGAAAGCTGTGGGGAAAATAGTAGACGCCGGTGGATTTTGTTCGAACCAGTCCAACATAATCCACATTCAACAATTCGATATCGGGAGCGATGTGATGATGATTATCATAACAGCGTGCAGTACCTTTTTATCACGTCCTGGCATGCCCGTCCACTGTTCAGTGGCGGAGTTCTCCTTGCGAGATACGATCTGATAAATCATAAACTATGAGTCCCACCCTTCACAAGACAAAAATAAACAACGAATCAAGGTCACCTTCCATCGAAGACTAAGCGCGCGCTATCTATCACGCTTTTACTCCCGATATGGGCAACATCTGAATCTCGTCCCCTGGTTTGGTGATACCTGACGCTTAACGAGTTCGAAATGCAATATTCCGGACTCTTTTTTGGACTCGGGCCCTTAGCCCCGATGGAATTTCTTTTGGCGCCAGCACCAGAATACCTAATACTGGCGTCTATCAGGAAATGATTGACAGAAGGAAGTGATGGGTTACCTTATGATACAGAGAGTTTATTATCCACTGCAGCAGGGAATGCTTTAGCACGGATGAACGTACGTACTGCCAGTGAGGTTAAGAGACGATGAAATGTAAATGAGCCCCACACCTTCTGCAAAAAGCCTAACCTCAGCCTCGGAGGAATTGAGCGCTGTTGATTGATCAACAAGCACGCGCTAACAATCGGGCGCTAAGTGAGACTTCGAGGGCAGATATCCTCTAAATCTGTCAGCTCGAACGTAAGTTCTTCTAGTCTGGCGCTGAGGATCAAATGGAGTAAAGTTGGGCGTATGGTTGTTATTCCTATCCGCTGCCATAGTAGGATGTAATACGGCTAATGAAATCACCTAACATACAGAGATCGTTTTGATCTAGCAAGGAATGCAACAGGGTAAGCTAAGTCGACGAGTAGGAAGTCCTTGAACAAGATGCGAGGCGGAATGCTGGCCAAGCCAAACCAAAGAGTCAGATGTTTTCGGCAGCTCCATCTGACCTTCGAATATGATTCTTTAATTCGGTGAGATTATTCACAACGAGTTTGAAGCTTCCTCTATTATCGGATCTCGCGACGTTCAATGTGAATGTTCCAAGCATCGTTCATATTCCACTATCTCCGACGCATGATCCCGCAAGACTAGCACATAGTCATACTCGACTATCCATCCCACGACATTCATCCTTCCAATGGCTGCCGTGACACGGCGCCTACGCAGCGCAGAACCCCGATAATCCGCCTCCAGTGCCTGATCCGTAAATCGTTCTGCAGAATGCTCCTGCGGCGAAGCTGAGTCGGGTGATTTATGACCGGGCGTCCGTTAGCAGATAATGCCGCGCGGTCTAACAGGAGCATTCTATTTGCTGTGGGCCCGGTGACAATTGCAAACAGAAATCGATGATGGCAACGGGAGTGGTCATTGGTAAGACTTTCTTCGAGCACAGACACACTGAGGATAGCATCTGTTCATATTGTGGTCATTGGTGGGAGATTTGACCATGACGATCCGCAATGCAAAGGTTACCGTTCTCAGGGACATGGTGATTGAGGGCGAGAGATGGGACTGGATGGAGATTTCTGATGCGGGATGGAATGTGTAGAACGTGGTGATTATTCTGTGATTGGATTATCCTACAAAAATCCAGTCAAGTCTACGTCAGATGAGGAGATGAGAGTCAACGTAAGCTTGCTGAAAAACTCGACCTATTATTCTATAGTGCTGATTGACGATGATATCCAACACACGACGCCCAAGGACGGAGTCCGCAGTCTTTTCTCCACACTGCAGATGACAATGGAGAGGTGTGCATATTCTAACGGCCCCTGATGCTATGAACGACTCGAGTCTTAGCAGGCACCGAAATGACATCTAGCCATTCACGTCGGAGTGGAAGCATAGAGTAGAGGTATTGCTGGAGTGACAAAACCGAGAAGTGGCAGGAAGGAGTGTCTGTAAAGGAACGTTTAGTATGCACTAACGCGGAATAAGAATTGGCAACATACGCTGAAATCCTAGCTAGGAGATTGAAAGAGATGACAACGACGCCAAAGCAGAAGGAACACAGAAAACACTCCTCCGATGCATGGTTATTGCGGTCGAGAACCGTTCACGAGATGGAGAAGAGTTCCCGAAAGATGCTTGCCTTTGCTATTGGGCATGGAGTGAAGACAGGCCGCGTGCATCATGGCGACATTAGGTGGAGCCAGAAAGAGGTAAGGCTCGACGACTGAATATAACGTTGAACGTTAACGGGCCGATGAATACTGAAAGAAGAAAGGATGCAGTTAACTCTGTGCGCATGTAGATCCAGATCCTGGCCTGGTTTTCTCTTGTGAGTTGGTGCTGCACAAGACCAAAGAAAAAGACCCACGAATGTGGTCGCAGCCATCTGAGCTACGGTGTTAAGGACTCCTCCGCAAATCCTTCGTAGCTCGCCACGATGCCCTCATATGCGCCGCCGCTGCACAGAGTTTTGTTGGAATATGGCAATCCGGCATCATGCCGAGCTTGCTGATTAAGGAAGAAGAAGTAGGAAAGGTATAGAAGATTCTAGTAAAAATAGTATTTAGTATAAAAGTAGGTACTGTAGTGTACATCCTCATGCATTTTGCAGAGCTCAGCCAAGCGCAATACTATTGGCTCGACACCGCGCGTCTATACTGGGAACGAACTGATCCCCCGTTTTCCAACAAGTTTGAAGGCTCCGTCAATATCAGATTGATAGCCAATATTCTAGTGGTTCTTCGCCAAGTCATTGGAGAACCCGCTCTGTCCATCCCATCGAAATCATACGGCAACAGGATAGGCCTTCTCTGAAGACTGACAACCCAAACAATGGTCAAGGCTCGTCAGGCTCGTCGGAAATGGTTGCGAGAGGGCGGCATACCTATTTCATCACAACAAAAAGAAGCCCTCCGTTGTCTATTTGGCAAAGTAATTCGAGTTTTCCATCGTGTGTCGTCATGCATACATGGGAAACTCTTGATAGCACGTTTGTGCAAGCATGATGGCTGCCAGCATGAGTGATCATCATGCTGCCAGCGTAAGTGATACGAGAAATTTCCTGGCCGTCTTCACAGTCTGCATACCATTAGATATAGATGTTTTCTGTCCGACGACCAGGAATTAGGATACTCTCTGCATACATCTATCCATGAAAAGGAACGATCCTACAATTTAAAGTCTTCATGCATAGCCAAAAAAACCATGAGGGCAGCCAGCGTAGAAGCAATATTTGATACTTGATGAAGAGATACAAGTGAACACAAGATAATATCGAAGAGATTGCAGCGGACGACGAACCATGGGTCATGGCAGGCATGATAGATATTGGCGCGGATGGATAGAGGCAGGAGAATGGCATCGGCTGCTGGACAGTTGACTGTGCTATATCAAATCGAACAAGTGTTCTGTTTTTTCCCTCGCACTCTGCCGCCCGGAAGGAACGAGAAGTCAAGGAAAGGAAAATGTAGGGAAAAGTTAAAACGTCTGAGGCGGCAGTCATGACGTCATGATGCGAACTTGATGCCGAGATCTGCCGAAGTGGCCGCTCCGTCTTCACCACGTCCATGACCACCGTGCTATCCCCCGAGCTTCCACCCGCCATTAACGGCCAAGCACGAAAAAATTATATATCTGGCCGACTGCTACAGCCTTCCCACGACCTCTCTTTCCCTGGACTTGTGTTTCAAACGCGTACTTTCTCAGCATTGCAACAGGCATGTCGATAAACGAAGAGTGTCTTTGTAGAGAATTATTATCGGAGGCCGGAATTTTAGCGATGGAAGTAACTTGGTGCGTACGGAAATTTGCTCGTCACGCTTCTTCTGCTTACCGTATTCCCGTAAAGCCGTCAAATCGGATCTCCAGCTTCTGCAATGTCGTTTTGAAAACAGCGTGTAGCCGTCTTGAATTGGACCTCTTTTCACCAATTCTTCTACAAGAGACTGCATAACAAGAAGAAGGCACGTGCACCCCCAGCCCGAGTGCTTTAGCTGACCGTCTGTAATGGAACTTCCAATTACTCGGCGAACAATCGCACTGTACAGCACCGTTTCAACATTTGATTTGTGGAACTCTTCACATGTTTCTATACGCCACCTTTGGAAGCCTTTCTTTCCTCAATACAGACTCAGGCCTGAATTTTAATCATGAAGACGTCAGGCTTGTCGTCGTGGACGAGGTCGCTCTACGACATTTGGAACCGGTTACCATTGGACTGAGTCTATCTTCATCTCTGCGATGCATCCGGCAGGTGTGTACCACCATTCGTCCATTTCCTTAGTTATGCTAACCTCCTCCCCTAGATATAAAGACGGCAGCTTTATCGTGGTTCAAAGCTGTGCTTCTGGGACTCCGTGACGGGCATACCGTCTTTTGCGCAGAACAATACAGGGAGGATGGTTGAGTTACCGGGTCCATGGTGAAACGTACGTACGCTTAGTTCCCGCTTAACCTCATGAGCTTGATTATGTTATAGCCTGGGCACCAAGAGTCACTACCTTATATTCTACCCCGTCTCCCGCTAATAGCAAGCACCCCCGTCGTCGCCTGTCCCGATTTTCCGACGTTGCAAAGTCTCAAACGTTCTCCGTCCAACCCACGCAGGCGGCGGCGAGGTCATTTGAATTAATGCCTCCTGGTTCAGCTGCGCCCAGCCACTTGCCCAGGTTCCCGATCGTCGACATCTTCAGTAACGGCGGCCTCTCTACCATCTACTGCCAAAACATCTTGAGTATCCCGCGCTTCCCACCTTAGGGCCATACATGAATCTATCAACAAATCAGAAAGGGGAATCGGTGGGAGATGATCTAGAGTGATCAGCTCTTCGCGATCCTCCTTCGCCGTTCGCCAGATTCAACCAGGCGATTGACTTTATCTGCACCTGTACCAGCCAATTGAAATCTTTAAATAGTCTTCGCGATACGCTACTTGGGCCAACCGTATTTCATCTTGCGTGGTCAGTAGATACTGCTGTAGATCGGTCGACGACAAAATACTAGGTGGGTGCTCGATTAGACTTCCCCGGACGTTCTCTTCCTGATATCCATGACCTTAGCATTGACGGAACTATTCCATAGATGTTCGGTATCTCCTTTGTAGCGAAGGCGAGTGACGAACGCATGTTTGAGATGGTCGCGGCGGGTTGGAGGGAGGTTGCCGTGTGGTAGCGCTGACATGGTCCATAGCTGACTATGCGGACATTCGTGAGTTCTCCTCCATCATTATTTGCTGATCGCAATCAAATCATCTACTCACCGTAGAGCGATACACGCTTTTCAAACAAGATACTTGTCTTTACGACTGTGGGGGGTCGCTACCCTGGGTGAAAGAAGGCACAAGCGATCTCTTTGTACTAAGATCTCGATGAGAGACTCCTGCTCGCGTACGTTCCTTTTGGCAAATCTCTTCCCCCGACTCACTTCTTTCCGTAGACTTCTTCGTCCTACTGGCCGACGATATACATGGCTCCGATTTCATCACATTTGTCCTTCCGTTTAGAGTCGGCATACGTGATTGTGTTACGGACAGATATACCGATGGGCGTCAAATCGAAGACGGGTCCATCATTGCCTGACAACAAGGGCCCATACATTATGCAGGTCGTCTTTTTGCACGATAGCTTCTGATAGATGGGAACAATTCGGCGCATACAACAAGGTTATTCACACCAGGAAGGTTTGTCCTTAATCTTCACGTTCAATGACAGAAACGAATATTCACGAGGAAATAGATAGATCTCCATCTTTATGGAGACTAGCCATTTCTTATTGTCAAAGGGAACATTTGGGCGGCTATCTCTGATGATGGTTTAGCGCTGGGAGGTACGTCGGTAGTTACGCGGCGCCGTGATTTATACTCATCTTCTTCACACAGGTTCCGAGTGGTGATAGGTGAACTCAGATCTATTCTTCAAGGATTTGGGATAGCGGAGGGCACCGCGAAAAGCCATCCCGTAATTCAACGGTATGTTTTTGCTCGTCTCTTCATTAAACTGTTGCTGAGGGCACCGTCTAGATTGCCGAGGAGCAGAGATCCTATTTCGCAGGGACGGGTGCCTTTCGGAAGACAGTGGTATCATGTACGATGTATCTCGAAGATTGAGTGGCGGATGGAGTGACGGTATCTATTCACTCGGGGTGAAAGTAGCATCTCATGGTGTAACATGGGAGTTTAGAGCTGGGAAACAATTTCTCGCAAACCAAATGGATTCGCAGAACTACGACTTATGCAATTGACCTTCAGATTCAGAAAGCCCCCTTTCCGCCTTGGATGTCTATCTTTCTGAAGGATAGAGAAGATGAACCGTGCACTTGCATGTCCTGCAGATGTCGACGTTCAGTTCCCAGAATATGGACGCTATTGCAATCATTCAGGATCCATACTACCCTTTGGATGCCTTTGCCGAAGAGTTGGACGGTTTACCTGACCGGTATCTCCACATATTACTCGCGGTCCCGCGGCTATACAACCTTAACCTACCAACTATGTACTAAATCCAATTTTGCTCGACTTGACTATGGCTGAAGTGATACTAGGCCGTCGCGGAAAAAGATTCTTTTCATCAAGCCAGTGGATCGTGTGTACGAACCTTTCTGGTCATAAACGGGACCGTCCTGGTATTTTGTATCGTCGTCATCTTGCCTGCATGCTCCCGCAATCCTGATACTTGAAGCTGAGAGTCGAAACAGGCATCGGTTAATTCGGTCTAACTTACGACTAACCGGTCCCTGCTGTTTCCTCCGTCCGCCACATTAGTCCTTCCCACCATGGCTTGCGTTTGTCCCGAGCTTTCTTAACATCTCCCATTGCTTCTTCTGCCGGGCATTCTCTCGCTGACAATGTCAGGATGATCTTCTTGCAAAGATACAAGCACGATACACATTTCTTGGGGTGTAGCCAACCGTGACATCCAACATCGTTGACGATGTCTGGCAGCCTGTGGAGAGATACTGATCTGTCGGCCTCCTGTTTCTGCGGGAACTCGATTACTGTGCTGCTCGCACCAAGCTCACCAGCGACGATATTCGGCTCACCGGCGGTCATACAACTGCTATCCAGACCAGTGAAAGTTCGATGTCGCTTGAGGTAGGTTGTAATTGGAGGATGGCCTGGATGGTGGTGCTCGTCGCAATCTGGGATACATTGAGTCCGTGATTCTTATCTTTTTGTACACCATCGCTTACATACAACTTTCAGCAGAAGGACGATCTTGAGATGTTGTATGGCATATGTTAAGTAGGGCGACTATGTTTTTCACAGCCGTAAGGCATTGTTATGTTCTGAGAACATGTAGTTGACCTTGCTGCTCGTCGTTACAGAAGTTGCTCAAATCACAATATCCTTTTTTCCACCGTCCAGGGAAGATCACGGCCGAGCTACGCGAGAGAAGAATTCCCATTAAAAGATGACGATGCTGATAGCCTCAGTTGTTTCGACCAGAAATAATGTGTCCGGCGATCCTGGCGATCCTTTAAGCAAGAAGTTCTCACTGCGCAGGAGGGATGCTGGATCACTGATGCCTCGACATTGTCAAGTGATACTTTCGTGGCGTCAACTCAATGTCGAGGGATCATTTTTGTTCCTCAAGCTGCTGCGTCGTGCGTTCTATTGCCCCGTTACTTCTTTCTTGTGCTAATCATGTTTTTCCTATGTAGACGTCTATCACAGAACTCCTCCCGCTTCAATCTACACTCGTACCGCCTTATAAAACTTCTGAAAAATTTAGTTCCACGCAATCATCGAAGCCTATCACTGGAGGACTTCTCTGATGGCAACCAGAATTCAATATAACGAGGACAAATCGCGCAGCAATAGGCGAATCTCTCTGCTTTCCAATTTTTTCGTACGCTCTGTCCTCTGCTAGATGCCAAACACGTGCTATTAATCGAATTACCTCTGGATATCTTCCTTGAACAACTGTCTCTGTATAATTTCGCTCAAATCTTCGACTCATGGTGTGGTACGTTTTATTTGTAGCCGGCAGGGAATAGAATACGAAAGACGTACACTGCGCTTAATTCATGCTTACTTTGTTGAGTGAGCGATGCTTTCACTTTCGAATCAAAGACGTCGGTGGTATGAACATAGCTTCCTTTACATTCTGAAGTTGACGACCATGCCGTCAACACACAGAAGCCAGTTTTCAGTACTAAGTCTTCGGAGCTTCTGATTTTTTCATATAATTTGAAGACGTTCCAATAGGAATAAGTCGCTCTCCGAGACTGTTAATTATCTTGGTACATATTCCTTCTTAACATCGGTGATGTATCTTGTGGAATGGAGAACCCTTAGATTATGGTGGCCGAAAGGAAGATACGATACAAGGCAAGGAATCCTATCTGTTGAAACTCAACCCAAAAATGAAGTGACTTTCGAGAGGGTATCATAGATTGAGTATTGAAACGAGTGCAAAATTCGAGGAGAATATGTATCTCTAGCATATTACAGGGCTATGACAATTCCTAAACCTGTACTATCAAAATTACCACAAAGATATGCGCAGTCAATCAAGAAATGTCTTGGTTTTAAGAGAGATATCTAGATCACGTAGCCTCTGTACTTCCTTCGTATCACGTATCTCGAACATTGAAAATTTCTTGAATAGCTGTTTCGGTGGATGTCGTTTCCCGATGACCAAATATTGTATCCACCCACCGGCGCTATATGCACCACAAAAACTGTAAAAAGATAACCAGGATTAATAAATCTTTGTGATATTCGTAATGAAAAATAATGCTTCGTGTCTGTCATAAAGTCTTGTAAGGAGGGCAATAATCCGAGGCACTTATTATGGCTAATAAGCGGTATAAGGCCTTGAAAACACAATACATCGTTAGCCACAATTGTGGAGCTTTGCAAACCGCTCGTAAAGGGCTTGGGAAACATTATAAAGGCGCATGACCGGTTCCTCTTGGATCCGATCCAAGATGAACAGATATCCTTAAATCAATATTGGACGCCTTCTCTTGCTGAACTCCAGTGGATAATACAGAGAATGATACATCTCTCATAGAGGAGCATACCCTAATGCCTCTACTACGCCATCACGATTGTCGCCATGCTCGTTATCATCCTCATCACATTCTGCATCAAATTCCTCTTCAAGATCTGAGTCCAGCTGATCCTCGAGTTTGTCCTCAGGCTCATTCACGGCCGCAGTATCATTGCTCTCAGACTCGGACTCATCAGTCTCCCAGCCATTCTCACTCTTGCTGTCATCATCTTCTCCCGCTGCCATCTGCACATCATGAGGTAACCTATTGCCCATATCAGACTCGGACTCGATATCACCATAATCCGACTCCACATCACTGGTATCCATGTCGTCCTCCGAGTCGGCATCTGGATCCAACAATCTACTGGGGAGCTTGAAGGTTTTCCAGATCTCCTCGCGGAAGACATGCGTAGCATCCCAAGTACTTTGATGTCCAACTCCCAGTCCAGAATAGCGGTAGGTCATATCACGATCCACCCACCTGTATACAACATAGTATTAATGCTTTGTATTAAGGGACTGAGCCAGTACATGACTTACATGTCAACAGAGTAGCGCTCATAATCTTCGTCATGTTCATTTGGTCGCCGTGAAATCGATGGCGGCATGAAATCTGATGTTCTTCCGAGCTTGTAGACTGGAACCAGATGTATAGCACGAATAACATCAGCAGGATCAAGGAATCCAAATGCTTCAGGATCCTCGGTATCCACAAATCCAACCCAGTGTGGCCATTTTGCCTTGAAGCCAGACCGGTGTTTGGTGTCAAAGCCATACCAACAAACCCACAAGAAATCGATGTTAAACGGCCTTGCATCTTCGATCGAACCATTCGGGTCATGGTAGCGCGCCTCAGCATGGAATATCCCAATAACGCGGGCATACCAGTAGGGGTGGGTGCAGTTCAAGTCTGTTTCATTCGCGAGGACGATTACGTCAGAACGTGTCCGTGGATTTATCGAGTCCTGGTCTCGACGGACATCATATGTTGTGTAATTGATCCGAAGAACTTTGTGGCGATAAATACGATCATTGGTTATGTGGAGATAGCTTAGTTGCTCGGGGGTGGGATCATCATTAGGGCCAATTTCGTCACCAAGAAGACAACGGAGTATGTGGTCCTTGAGCTTCGGTATAAAGTCCTTAAAGAAGTCCTCAGCAAATAGATATAACCATCACACAGCCAGCGAATATCATACCACAATAGCATGGTCACCTTTATTCTCTGCAAGCCATGCATGCGTATCAAGAGGATAGCGCCTCGATGTCGACATCTGATACCGATCCTGGGGGTTTCCCTGAGGCAGAGGATCCTTCTCATTCGGATCCAGGTGAGGTGCCTGCCTCTTTGATTTCTTTGTTGCTGACTGTCGGGCATGAATCTGGCGTAGTCGGCGTTGGTGGCGTTCAAGAATAGCTATCTGCTTGACATGACTACGCTTGTTTGTTCGTGCGTAAAAGAGTTTGACTCGATGGTGTTCCTGTTCTCCCTAGAAGACAATCAGAAATGGTAACCGCATCAAGATAAAGCACGTACAATTTGCGTGCTATAGGAATCGGTCGTCCCAAACATCCGAATTGCACGAGGATAGTCACCAAGCGAATGAAATTTGTATGTGAGTAAATTGAATGTCTTGCCCGTTTTTTCTGTAGCACCAGAGCGAGCAGGAGTCTGTGAAGTACTTTTGGAAATGAATGACTTCTTTGTTGCTGCGCCAATATGACGCCGAACTCGAGCTGCCATCTCAGATGGGGTTTCCTTTGTTTTGAACCGAGGGCAGACATTGGCGGCAAATTTACGAAGTTGGGAGCCTAATGATCCGGTGACTGCCTGTAGCAGTTCCAGACTCGAATCTGTATGCATCCGACTCTTTGCCAGAGCATGCCATGTAGCAAAATCAAACAGGGTATCCATCGTAATCTTGTCGTCTGGTTCAGGTAGCAGGCCTTCAAAACATGGAATAGCACACTATGTTGATAACATAAGAATGGCTCCTCAGTATCAACACATTAGCTTACCTGAAGAAGGTCTTCATAGTCTCTCGCAGCGAGCTTTTTTTGGCCGGAAACATCATTACTAAACTTGCGTATTGTTGAACGACCAAATGTCGGAACAGCACGGAAACTAGTAGTGAAACGTTAGTCAACAAGGCACTGCTCAAGTTACAGCTAATGGGACATACCGCCGATTCAGCATCTGAATAGTCCCTGGACCAACGGCATAACAAATGCGTATCAAATGTGTAAACAATGCCTTCCATCCACCACTTTCACCTTCATGCATAAGATCGGGCACAAACATCTGATAGAAATTAAAGTCGTATGGGAGCAATGCCTCAGAGAATGAATTCTATGGTAGTTAAAATTAACAATGATCATCGAAAATTGAGTTCGAACGTACTCGGTTGGGCGTCAGCGATGTGGGATTCAAAACCTTTTCAACTTGAGCTCCAGAAACTGGAAAGCCTTTCTCGTAAATCCATTTCCGGACCATCTCTATACTAAACTGCCTGGATGTTCCATCCTCACGTGCTTGAGCCTCGCGTCTAGTCATATCTCGCTTCATTCCGAGCTCTGATACCTTATCCTTAGTGATTAAACACCGAGGACAGAGACATCTACCAAGTGATTTGATACTTGCTAGGAGTGTTCTGATACACCGCTAATGAGTAAAATATCCATTCATAAAGCACATAATACTCACTTCTCTGGGTAATCAGCTGAGTATGTGAAAAACCGAGGATAAACTCTCCGACTGATTCCATCGGTGCAAGCAATGACAATTCCATGCTCATATGCCTCCATGAACTCTGAGTCAAGCAGAAGAGCCCAAATCTTCTGCATGAGCTCACGTTTAAGAAATGTGAGCAGCTCGCTCGAAGCTGGCTTGTCAAATAATGTGAGATACATGTCTTGAATATTATCAGGAAGCTGTTACGAAGATTAGAATGCAGAAGGAGATAAAATGAATTAAATAATACATACACAGGGAAAATATGCGACATGATGATTCGCAAACGATGTTGGCATTGTGCGGGTATACTTTGACATCAGACCAAGTCCAAGATAAGCGGGCCATAATGAAGCTGTGCCAAAGCTTGCGAGATGAGTGCTATTGGAATGTAACATCATTGGTGCAACAACCGTCTCCAAGGAACATCCAGACTCAGGAACAATCTCATCCTCCATCTCGAGAAATACATCAGAGCAGTATGCCTCCCCGTATACACGTTCTGAACATCCATCTGGTCTGATCCACATCTGGCGAAACCCTTTCATATGAAAATCGAGCGCTGAAGGGTCTTGAAATGCATCGACAATGACATCTAGGAGTGAGCGATGCCAAACACCTGCAATATCAAGTGTTGGTGCCGCACTCTCAGACTCAAAGGCAATGCCTATCTGAGGAAGATGCAAGGTAACGAAATCCTCTTTCCATCCATCAGAATGAAACGATGGCAAATTTGGAATGCCATCAGAATCAAGACGCTTGGCCTCGTAATTCGCATCAAAACCATGGAGATCAGTCTTGGAGAAATCAGGTGCTAATATCACGTCGCGGATGAGGGTATTCAGATCTGCCAGCGTTTTTGTAGTGCTCGAGTAGAACCAATTCATGAGTCGGCAAACTGTAGAATTGAGGAAGGGATAAAACCACTGTATGCCTTTGTCATCGGGATGAGGCAGTGAGTAATTGTCTGCAGTGCAAGAGCCATATATACTGAGTGGTGACTGGGAAGTAGAAGCGTTGGCTGGTAGGGAATATGTTGGAGCGTCACAGAAATCTCCCAGAGTTTTGGACTCTTCAGGATCAAGAGATGGGATGGTTTTATATTGGCGAAATAGACCAAAGTCATTGGGTTCAGTCGAGTAAATATTGATTGGCTCGGGAGATAAGGATGGAGATGGTGAGCCGCTAGTTGTAGTGGTACGAGGTGGAGGTGGGGGAGGCGTGGGAGGTCGAAGAGTTGCATATTGGGTCATCTTCAGTGTTTCGGAACGTGAAGGAATATAATTGTGTAGCCGTTTTGGAATCATTCGGGTTCTTTGTGGTCGTCCTGTCTCTGCCGTTTCTATAACACTGTTCTCGGGCTCTGGGTCCTGTTCCACACCATCCATTAAATCATTGAAAGGAATATGGGGTCCGGAGCCATCTACATCTATAAGCTAATGAGATTTTATTAGAAAAAGATCACGAAAAAGATGATTAAAACACACATCTGAGGCAACAGCAACCTCTTCCAATCCACCAGAGGGTAGCGCAGACCTTTTGTTGAGTGCTAGTTGACGCATTGCTCCTCCAGCTGAAGACTTCATCATGCTGAGGCCACCTTTTGCCAAGATCCGAGTTCTGGAAGCAATTTTTGGACATTTGGCCTTGTGTCCAGCGATGACACGGGATCCAGAAAATTTCTTTCCACATTCGCATTCATAAACCATGGCAAGAGTGAAAAAGAGGATGATCAAAGCTGTGAATAACCGCATTCAAGGGTGAGGCTGCGACAAGGAAATAGCAGAATAACAAGTCCGAAAATAGCAGGTGGCTGACGCGACAGTCACGAGATCAAGGTCGCGTCGTTTACCTCTTGACTTCCTACCATCATTATGCCTATTCCTGCCCCTCGTACTCGGTCTATTACTCGTGGCAACCAACCACGAGCTGCTTCCAGTAAGGCAAAGGCTCACTATCCTTCTCCTACCAACAAGGCTTTGGTGCATGGCAGCGGCAGCGGCAACAAATCGACAACGGCTAGTACTGTCAGGAAGAACGTGCAATCTGGACGACGACAGCGAACTCACATTGTGGTCTCTGATGATGAGCTAGATGCAAGCGTGGTGCCTCTCCATTCAGCATGCCCGGCTGCCAGCAAGTCTTCCCGCAGGATACCTACTCACCATACTCGTCATCCTGTATCACCACCAGTGACCTCTGACATGGAGCGTAATGAAGAGGACCCTCCAGAGGATGCAACAGGTAGTGGAGATGAGCTTCCAGAACACCTGCAAGACAATGATAACAATAATGGGAAGATGGGCAGCAAGCGCAAGCGGTCAGGACGGGGGAAGAAGGAGAAGTCAAGGAAAAAGCAGCTGTGTGACTACGAAACCGATACTGAAAAGTTCGTCTTCTTTTTTGTCACCTTGTGCGCATATAAGCAGCTCATGACTCTCAGACGTGAATATATTGAAGATGTTTGTCGAGCACTCGGTCGCTATTTTCCTCGTGCCATAGATCCTTGGGTTGATGTTGACAATGTCATCTGGGTGGGCTTAAGGCTGGCAGATGAAGCCAATAAGTATGTCTCTTGCACCTTTCTTGTATCTTACACTGATATGTGAATGCAGGCAGAACGTGTATGTCGAGCAAATGAAGCCTACAACCCGAAATGAATACTCTTGGTCAATTCTTCTGGAGCTCCTGCAACGCGACATCACTTTTCCCCAGATTTTCAGCGTTTACAAGACAGATCAAATTGGAGTGAAAGCGGTGATACACGAGGTATGTTTTGCTTGTGTTATGTATGAAGTCTGACTTCATATCTAGATGCACGAGGGTGCCAAAGAAGCTCGAGCTACAGATACCAATAAGGTCTGGCGTGAAATTCTGACTCTCATTCTGGAGGATCCTCGGACCAATACCGTCACAATGCCAAAGCCTATTGCAAAAACATCATACGGCTTCAATTATGTGGATACCGGCCGTCTCTTGTGCCCTCAAATCTATTTGTCTGACTTTAATGCAAAGTACGCTCTCAGTTGCTCGTTAATCTAGCTGATTATTTATCTCTCTAGTCCTCGGTTCCTTCAAAAACTTGCTGATGGAAAGGTCGAGGTCACGGCATCTTACTGGCCCTCGTTTCTGTACTGTCAAAAACTGCACAAACCGAACGATATTGAAAGTGGACTCATGAAGGGATATTTACTCTTGCGGGTGCGTCATTTGCTTTATAGGTTGAGAACATTTACCAGAGCATTCACAGGTGTTCCAACATATATTCTGCAGCACTGGGGACCCGACAAAGCAAGGAGGAACAAAACGCCGCAACGTTGCCAAGATTAATCGGATGCACAAGATCACGGGCCGTCACATCGCATATGCTGCATGCCAGGTTCGTCATGTTCTCTTCGTTTGCAGGTTTCTCACTACGCTCTATCTTTTTCTAGACAAGATATGCTCTCTGCGCAAAGGATAGTTGGACCGAGCGTGATGGAGCCTTCGACATGGATGCGTTTTATATTGCTATCATCGACCTCTTTGAGGAGTATCCCGATGACGAGTGGGCTACAGCAACCCTCGCATGGTGGAATGAGTACGTGTAACTCTTTTCCTCCACGTTTACTCACCTTTTTGTGTCCAGGCAGGTGTTTGGTGATGCTGAGGGCCGCGTGATCACCACTGCTGAGAAACAAACTCACCCTCCCGATAGCTCCGTTGCGCAAATGGCTGCTGCAAGGGCAGCTCGTGCGAAAGCTCGTGCTGAAGCTGCTGCCGTCGCTGCTGATACAAATGCTGAACATGAACATGAGACTGATGATATGTGAAGGTCCTCGAAACTGGTATGTTGTTCTTCCATATCTTATCACGGCTTTTCCTTAACTAACACCATGCTAGTTATTGCTCCTTGCTTGCTCGCTTTGTCAACCGATTGTCAACTCCTTGTCTTCGCTCCCTTCTGCATCTCGTGCTAGACCTGTTTTTCTTCTGCGTCTCGACTGGACTAACTAGTAACCTGTGCCTCGTACATCATACTTTCTCCCATAGATCTCGCTTGTGAACCCTTCTTCGAACCAGTGTACTGTACTTTATGTCTATTCATCTCAAATATGATGTCGTATTCTCTCAATTCGTGCAATGGCAGGTCAAATTTGGCAGTAATCAATAGCATTCAATGCGAACGGTATAAATTCTTATTATCCTTTCCAATGGCTCTAAAGATATATGATAGAAACAATTGTTAGCTGTGATCGCAAGGTATTGTAACGATTGCATACCCCTTACAAAGGCCATATTTGTCCTTACGATGCGAGGGGACCTATATCGGATACCCTACTAACTGGTACTATGAGTTGGGCTCATTACGACGAATTGGGGTGGTGCTAAGCGGCTTAGATTATCTTGGTGTAGTTACATTTGCTAGTAATAACTACGCATTTTTTGTGGTGTGGTTCATTCCCTAACAGTATATATAAATCCTCTGGTATTGGGTATTGGTGTTCGGCGATGATTTTGAACACGTGTTTTGATCCAGACCTATCTTCGACGATCAACTCTCCCTGTCGGGGCCTCTCCTCGGGAGATGGTTTGCCCAATCCCCGCACATAAGCCGAATCAATACAGAGTCCCTCAAAGTGGTCAGCACCCGTCTCCTCTGTCTGGTAAACATCCGCGTACCACAGCTTTCCATGGTGTAACGGTAGTGTATCGTTCATGACCTGTGTCCACGTTGGTTGCCAAACTTTGGTTCCACTTCCAGGTTTGGGATACCAGAAGAACAATTCTGCCCGAAGCTGGGTATTCATCACAGCCACCAGTGCTGCCCATGCATCCTCTTCAGTTGCGGCCTCGTGGTACGCTGGTAGAGCATCTGCCTGCAGAAGGTACGCCAATCCCGCAATCCTGTCCACCGGATTCGTTGACACCCGCTTCTGCATCTCCGACAGTTTCTTGAACACATTTCCATCGCAGTGCTTTGTCAATGACAGCTGCTTCTGAAATCTCGCTCGTATTGCCTCGTCTGTGACCCCATCATCACCTATTTCCCCACCAATCGTTGGATCATCGTAGATCTCCTGTAGCGTCCACGCACGTCTGAACCAGCTCCGATCACTCTCAAAATCGCATGCCTCTAAATTCAAAGGACGCCCTAGGCCGCTGAAGTAGCACACCACCCCAGGCTCGTTCCAGTACACAAACCCGATAGTGGGTACATCCAATGTCCACTCCTCTGTGCGCAGGTCCTCCCCCTGCCCACCCACCTGTCTCAAACAGAGAACATCCAACCACGCGTACTCCATGCCCAGATTAAGCATTTCAATGCGGATGAGGTCAAGATTGGCATCCGTCGGGATCGGCACGGGCCATTCACGCCCGTTGATGGGTGTCAACACATACATGCGATCGTCTGTGTTCACCCATGCATGTGAGATTGGTTGTGGCCATCGGCGTGCGACCCACCATGGCACTACTCGGTTGCTGTATAGATCCGATACACGTCGAGGACGCAACCAGCTGCTGATGATCCTGTCATTAACGAGTACATCTCGCCGCATCTCGAGATCCTTTGCTTCGCGAGTGCGTAATCTCTGTTCAATGTCACTCAAGCCATCATACCAAAATGGGCGGAGATGTCCATAGAGAGTGCCAAAATCGTAGTCATTGGCGATATAGTCTTCTAGAAGGGTAGGTAGGGATGTATTGTCCAGCTTGTACGACGTTCCGAGGATAGTGTTGATCTTCTCTAAGAGTCCAGCAACTCCAAGGTCGACGCAAGGAGTGTCTGCGAGAGAGGATGGTATGACGGGCTTTCTTCCTGTGTAGGACTGCTGTTTTAATACTAGAATGGGGAAGTTTTCTCGACCAGTCTCGGTGAAAGCCGAGAGGGTGACCTCGGGGAGGCTCTTATACTTGATAACTGCCTGGATTGATCAGGAATATGCTGCTATGTTCCCATCCGGTTGTATTTTTGCATTCCTACCTGTTCATTCCAGTCAAGATTTTCGAGGGCGTCCTCATAATGACGATGAAACCAATCGTACCCCCTCATTTTCCTAATCATATCAGAATGAGAATGTGAAATTTACACAGCGATATAGCCACGCATACTCTATTGTGTCCTCGAGAACTTTGAAAACGTGGCGTGGTACTAGGCTGTAGTTGCACTGCGCTGTATACAGACGATTGATACACCTGGTCTTCGTGGTAGGAAGCAAAATCGTAGACGCTGGTCCGGGCCGGAATCATCCCGTATTACAGGAGCCTACATGCGGATCTGATATGTAACGGCTTAAATTATCCGTGCGTACTACTTAGTGCAAATACTCAATAGAGCTCGATTGCACGTAACATTCCTATCATATTTTTAAAATCGTCCACCTCGTCGAATCTATCGGTATTGGCGCAGCAAAACGTATGTAATGCGACTTTTGGATCATTCGTGTTTGTATTTTGAGGTAAAGAAATCACATTGTCGCACATACGTTTGATAAACGCCCACCGCATGGCTCTCATATCTTCATGGTGCATGTTGCGCTTCACTCCCCAACGAGAAGTAGCTCCAGGATGAAATGAGTTGCACCCTTTCGGAAAAGAAGAAACCACCAACGTCAATTTCGCCAACCAACAAACGCTCGCTGTTCCTGGAGTTCTTCTCTCAACAACCCCGGTGCGCAGTGAAAACGTTTCATGGGTGGTCGTTCTATGCGATTCTCGCCACTTGTACGTCATCTTGACGGAGTCATCACGAGTTCTAGCGATGTGGATGAATTAACCGCGCTAGATCAACGTTAAATTTGCAGCCGAATATACCCAGCACTGAAGATCTATGACGTGAGAAGCGTCTACGGTGAAATGAAACCGCCGGTATACCTACCTTTCATCTTATCACATTCATTACCAGAGCTCCAGCCATCCCCCGAAGACGTCTCACCAGCAAAGTCAGCGCAGAGTCAAACAATAAAATAAGTTATTCCATTTTGGACAAGGGAAGGAGGAAGGACGGACGTCGAGAGGAGAAATCATCCATAAAGAAGCGCGCGCTACTTCATCGACGCTATGTGAAAATCCGGAGTACATCACTCTCACTGGTTTATACCACTTCTTCGTTTCTCGGCTGTAATTGATTCCCAGCCCTAGACCCTCGTACGTTAGCCTGATGGACAGTATCGAAGCCGAAGAACAGCATTGACAGGAGTCTTGGAGCACGGCGATTCATCAATCTGATACGATGTTATAAGGAAACCATCGTACATCATTACTAGATCATAACCCGTGGGTAAGCCGAGCCTGAAGATTAGCGAGAACGGTAGCGTCCAACTCGTATTAGAGTGTGAGTCAGGATATGGTCTATGGATTGAAGCGAGAAGGGTTACTTGTTTACGGTTGGACGAGCAGGAGGAGAGGGTCTGTCGTACATGATTGAGTCGAGGTCAAATCGAATTAAAGAGCCAACATACTTCGTACATCTGATTGAAATTTGAATCAATGGCAAATGCAGTACATACGATCTCTACGGACTTCCCAAAGTGAGATGCTGGACGATTTGGCCTAGAAAATTAGGCGAAGATGTAAGAAAATGCTTACCTCGCCTTCCTGCAATTGTATAATCGCGTTATTGTGTCCCTGAATCCTTCAGTTAAAGTGTGTGCGCAACTGGATTCTATGAAGTGCGGTGGAAATCACTCACAAAAGTACTAACTGCCATATCGCCCTCATCAATTACCGCGAGCTCTCAACGTCCCAGAAATTTCTGCTCCGAAGCTGCAGCTTCTTGAGTATCTGTCAATCCCCAAGAATCGGGCGATATACAAGTAAACCAGATCATCGGTGAAATGTCGACGGGTCACACGTAGCACATCAAACGAAAGGCAAAAAGCAGTGATTTCGAGCGGTATTCCTGAGAGTACCAGGTGGCACGTCAGACGAAGATGGTGGCAACATGTCAAAGATCGGCTGAATTGGTCTGGCTTCCGGTTTACCGATCTTTACCGATGTTCGATTCATGTCGGCGTCTGCAACAAGTTTTCACCGTATCCATGCTCGTTCCAGGCCTTCGCGAAATCAAAATTTGGCCATTCGCGCTATTCAGCGTCGCCGTCGACGCACTTCACGAGCCCCGCTAAGGACTGAACCATCATATCCCGACTACCTACGCCCACCTTGGCGTCACCCAGTCCACTTTCCAAGGACGACCTTCGTCTTTTGCGGGTACTGGTGGTTGCCATGGGTTATGTACTCCCCAGGGTATTCCATCCATTATCCCGTCTTGCTCGCGCGCGTACATGTAGACAAGACTTCGCATGGGCGAGGTGTCCTGGCGGGTCTTTGGCGTATACATCACGGAACTCCTCACCCAGTAATGTCCATCTCACCGGGAAGGAGAGAGGCCGCATCATAGATGCTTCGACATTTCCCAGGTACATCCGTGGGGTCAAATCAATGCCGAGGGATCGTTTTTACCTCTCACGCTGCTACATTGTACGTATTATCTGCCTCATTTTGCCTTATCGTGCTAATTCTATTCGCCCCAGATAGACGACCTGTTCCAAATGTCATCCACTCCGATCTATCCTATTCATACCTCCCGGAATTTACATACCCCAGTGTTCTGCGCTCCAGACTTTCCAGATGTATATTCTCCAGGAGCTGATATTTCCTTCCTGTTTTGCAATGTCAACCTTCCGAGTACTGATATCGTGGGGGCCACTGAAGACGGCCGGACTTTGGTGGATTCGCGTTATATTGATATCAAGTAAACGACACAAGTACCGAAGACTGAAACTGTCAAATAGATCCGTGTTGCACTCGTTCTCGGAAGATTTACTAGGTCGTGTGGCGTGTGTACTGGCGCCAGGAGGTCCCAATCAGGTTGGCATCAGCGAAGGATACAGCTCGAGCAGCGTTTACTCACATGTGAACCGTAATGTTTCTCATCCCGCTCAACACGTACGATATTTTTCGGAGCTAGCACATACTAATCTGCAATTCTGAAAGCTGTATAATAAGATCTCATTCAAAATTATACTGGAGACATGGCGAGCCATGCGTCTAAGTACGTCTACATTGTAATGCTCCGGCTGACTAAGTGCATTGAGAACTGCTTCAGCCCGGATCATTAAATCTGAGCTGTTTCCTGACATGGTGGATTATGATATCCATGCAGCCGGGGAACATCTGCTTGCTTCGAAGCCGTCACGACCTCCACTTTGCATACGGCCAACGGAAAGTTTGACTGACTGGAAAATGGGAAATAGTATGCATCCCGCTTCAACGCGGTTCTGAGCTTAACATCACCCTTGGAACATCGTACACACTAGACATTTGCCATCCTCATCCTCCCTCCTCGAAGTCTGTATCGCAAACGATTACGACTTTGGCACTGCATTTGGTCGTCTTCGCACAAACGCAGAGGTATTGAGGTATTGAGGCTCTCTCTCACACACAGATATGCAAGGGAACGATAGTAAAAAGGAATGGAATTAAATGATACCACATCCAGGTTACTCTACAGTGTTCCGTGGAAAATTATACATCGATTCAAAGAATGTCACGACCACTCGAAATCACAATTTTGATAACGTAGCCTCAGGAATCTCGCTGCCTCAGCCCTCACCGGACCTGTTGAGGTTCGACATATGGCTGCGCCCTAATTCTCTTCGATAGTACAAGATAAGGGAGAAAAAAGTCGCACGCTGCAGGACCACAAATGACGCGGAAGGCATGGAAGTTCGCCACGCGCCAAATATCCACATCAATATCATTGTCAGCAGCTTTGATCGACCCTTGCTAACCCTCTTGCGCTTCCGCCAAATATCATCGATGACAGCAGAACCAAAGCTTGCTTGCTCATCAACTCGCACATCAATCGTATTGATGGGCAGCGTTCCCCATCAGACCAAGACTGGATGTCAATATCGACAGTGTCTGCATGCGAGGGCATGCGTGTGACCTGGCAGCTGTCTGGTTCGAGGATGGACACGATAGCTGATGATGAGCGTAACCTAGTAGCCAATGTGAGGATTATGTTCTAAGAGAAGGGAACTGAGATCGGAAGTAGCAGGTGTGGTAAGGTATCCACTTCGGCTCGGCGGTGTCCGTGATGACGCAATGTCATTGCTCGAAAGGACAGAAAAGGTGATGATGTCAGAACAGGCAGATATATTAGGCAGAGGAGAATATAGCTTGGAACGCGCAGGGGCTGTTGTGAAAGCCGGGCACTATGAATACCGTAGATTGAAGCGGGTTTGCAGAGACTTCTATAGCGAACAAGGATGGTTAGCACAATATAGAAAGATGAGCCAGACAGGATGCACGATAGGAACAGCCCCGAGGTGCAAAACCGATCCCTCCAGATTGATTTGATGCCACAGACGGACTACCCGAGAAGTCGAAGTGGGGATGATTCGACCTCACTTCTCCGTGGCGAGCTTGTCGTCGGTGGCTGAGAAGGTCCGCGATATTGCGATTGTTGTAGAAAAGACACCTGAAAAGATCCGGCAGGATAAGCTCAGAGGTTCGGCCTTATATATGCGCACGGATTCAAGGGATATTCAATGAAAGACCCGCGGTAAGGGGCAAGGGCATAACCCATAGGAACAATCGATGGCAAATGGCAGGACTCTCCTTGGAAAGTGGATTAGGCGACGTCAATGCAGATGTAGGAAGTCGTGACGTTCAAGTCTTTGACTGGGGCCGCGAAGTGCGACGATGGTCATACACGAGGCTTGGTAGTGCCGATGTCCAGATGCTTGGGATAGAAAGATGAATTGGAATGAGCACGAGACTGCGAATGCAGACGTGCACTAAACCCAGCATTGGTGATACAGATCGCGGGGATGTAAGATTGGATGGCAAGTGCAGCGTAGGTCGCAGAAGCATTTTGATGGCACCTGTAACAACGCTGTAAGTTAAATATAAACGGGAAAGAAAGGTAGGTGGAACGTACCAGCTTGAAAATCGGAACTTCCTCGGCTTGGCGCCACATAAAAGCCATGCAGCACCGGTTGTTCAAGCTCAAGCGAGTGCTCAGTACTCAGTTTCTCCACACAATCCGAACGACGATAGGTATCATTCTATGGGTGCTCCTCGTCTCGAGTTGCCTGGTCGTGGTTCCCTTGTACGACAGAAACGACAAAATTGTAAGCTGGTCGTTTTCTAGACGGTCTTCACAGACGATCAAGGATGTCAGTGTGAGAAAGGTGCTCAGAGAACAACGATGCCTTACCTGTCGTGACGCGTGACGCGTGAAGCTTTGAAGACTCGTTAAATCTTGATCATACTAGAAATGGCCCTGTGTCTTGGTAGATGCCTTTCTTCTGCTAAAGGTCATGAGCGAAGGTCTGTCACAAGATGCAAATGAATCACTCACAAAATTGACCTAAAGCGTCTATGAGCATCATCGTCGACCCTAAATCGATATCCAGCCTGGGTAGCAGATGCCCGGTAAGTGCCGAGTGCTGAATATCCTTGGCGGCGAGCTCGGTAAGAGCTCGTTCTCGTCAATGCTTGGAATAAACGGGGGTCATCGAACGTTTATGGATTAGTATTTGCCAGAGACCGCGAATCCTAAAAAAACGGTGCATGTCAACGTTGGCTGAATACTGAAAAACGTGTGCCGTACTTGGAAGGACCATCCCGAAATGATCTGGAAGAGAAACTGAGCAGCACACGAGGTGACAGCAGAAGAAAACGAGTTTTAAGAAAGCTTTGATAGAGCAGAAGCGACGACAGAATGGTGCTGGCGGAAAGAGAGAAGAGAGTGTCAGGGACAAAACGGCGCTATCGGAACCGGTAAACGCCATCTGGACCGAAATAGCCGAAGCTTCTCTTCTCCTCTGCTCCCAGCTACTTCTTCGAGCCTAGGCCTCAACGCCTGCTACTCTCATTTTACTTCTGAGTATTCTTGCCTTTAAAAACTTTGCTGGACCCTTTCTTCTATCTTTCGAATGACCACGATGCTCTGACCCACTGACGCCAATCTTAAAGAGGGTTTCTCACTTTCGAGACGCGTATATTGCGTGGCTCTTGCCTTTCGGATTAGCACGGTGCGTCTTGCTCTTTATTTTTGCTCGCACGGCTAAAGGTTGTCTTTACAGATGGACCAAGGACCCGTTGCAAATCCCCAGTTAGGTCCTGTACACTTTGTTTCTTCCGTCATGGACTTCGTGGCGACTTCAAAACTAGACGATACCGTGTCAAGCATCACGACTCGTTGGATATTTTTGGCCAAACTTCGATGATGGTTAGCGATCTGTGATACGACGAAGTGGTCACTGACTCACTGGTAAGCCAAATTCCAATAGAGGTGTTTCGCCGTGAGTAGCAACTTCGTGTTTCGACCTCATTCACCGGATAATCCGCTCATTCGAGTGACGACATACGATATATGAGGGCAGGACTATGAGTGACAAGAAGCACCTTGTTCAGATCTGAGAGAGAACCTGGCTGTAAGGAACTTTGTCCCTGCTGTAGAACCTTAAAATAGTGATGGACATAATAAAATGGGTCGACGAGATGACAAAAGTAATAAAACACGTCCAGAACACGTAAATGGATGCGATGGAGAATAGCATCGCGAACAAGTCGTGAAGCCCACATGAAATTCTGGGCCGGCAATAGCCGAGAGTAGTGATGGCTGACGTCACCTCCAACGGTCCAACCTTCGTCTTCACCGCTGTTGCAGCCTTCAACCAACGTCACAAGCACTGAAACGCACCTCACCTGGGTGCAGGGTCCATTATCATTTATTGATTCCCGTGGCTATTCTCCCGACCACTGTTCTCCACAACGATTCCGGCATACCGTCAAGATGAAGCTGTGAAGGAAAGAAGGGGTGACAGAGCGAAGGGCGGTCTAGGAAGGGCTTTTCTTCAAATATATTTATATTTATTATCATTGCTACGGTGAGTATCATATCCTCCCCGCATTACTCATGCTTATTCTAGCCCCCAGCACAAAGTCATAATTAGGATCGACTCTGTCTCAACTACGCAGTTACCGCGACGTGATGACGATTTAAAAGTCTGAGATCACTGCTACCACAGACCAATACATTCAATTCTCCGTCTGAAGCGAGATACAAAAAAATCCAGGTCGGCAGGATCGTCAAATACCCTGGGACGACGCGTGCAACCTGATTGTCCTTTGTCGCTCAACATACGACTAGTCAGAAAACTATCCCTTCGAAAATTCCAATACTTCCTGTACGTGATAAAAACCAGTAGAGCGGGCTACTCAACGGTATTTACAATGCCGCAATAGTGCATCATTGTCTGTCTCCGTACTGCGTCCGCCAACGGTGTTTCAGCTCGTTTACCCCGAATCATTACCGAAAGTGATACTCCAACCCAAATCGTCGACTCTCCTCCAATTCCTAACTGCAACTCCGTTGGGGCTGATCTCCTCTCTCACTGGTCCTTCCTCGGACTACAATGAGGGAATTTGATAAAAGCCGGTATCGGTTATTGCTACCCGAGTAGAATGACTGAGGTGATCAATGTTTATTATAAATACGTCTTCTTGCTAAAACCTCTGCACCCATTAGATCGCCGGGCCGTCGACAAATTCATCCTTGGCTGGGAATACCAACGCGAGATCACCGGTGAGTTACCATCCAGCTCTACAATACGTAACCACTCACGCGCGCTGACGCAGGAAGATATGCAAAGTCTATGAATACAAGGGCCTATGCAGAATTTTAGTGTTTCCGAGGATACTACAGGTAGGGTTTCCCAAAGTTTCTTTCCTTCACGTTGCGCTGAGCGTTCCTTCACAGATGAGAGGATCACCACCATGATTATGACTCAAGGATCCCTGTCTAATACAGTTGTGCTGCCATTTCCGCCTTGCTCTGCATTGCGACTTTGGACGACAATATGTCTAATGTCATGCCCATATCCGGTTGGGCTTCGGAACACATCTTGCGCTACATTCGCATATCCTTCCAATCTTGCTGGATAGAATTCCTTACGAGGATCTCGCTTCTTTGTCAAAGCCGTCAGGACGCAGACCGACGGGAGGGTGTGGTTTTCAGCCGTCTCTGTCACCTCTGTGCCGCAATTCCCTCGTAGATTCTGCATGCTCTGTATCTACGAGGAGGATTCGAAGTCATTGCTTCTGCCGAGGATGACTGATGACGGCAAACGATAAAACGACGCGAACAAAGACGAAAGGCCATTTTCAGGATCGACAAGACGCGAGGTGCTACGACGAGGCTGGTTTCCGCTTGCTGCAGAGGATGACTGGGCATTCTGTGTACCCCACTGGGCTAAGGATACACACTTTTTCATCGAGCGGATCAACCTAATCGTCGTGTCGGCTGAAAGCAAGAGATGTTTGTGAGATGCAAGCGTTTAGGTTAGGTCAATCTCTCTCAGGACCGGGCGTCGAGTACAGATGGGGGTCGATCTCGCCTATGAGACGACTCACCAGATTTTCAACTGCAGCGATAACCCGGTCTGAAAGCCAGTGCAAACAGTAACCCGGATTTCCTCATCGATGAACAAGCCTTCTCAGTTATGTTCCACTCTCGCTCCGTGGACAGGGAGGCTACTATCGGAGAATTTGCCAAGCGCAACACCCTTCGTCGCCTTCATCGCTGCCACAGACAGTATCTTCCGTATCCTTTGCCAATATGATATTGCTCAAGATAATCGGCGCCTATCAAAGGAGAGATGATGTGGGGGGATTATCGATTACTTGCTGTTGAGTGACTGCCGAGTTATTTAGAGTTCTACAAGAAGGCTCACTGGCAATCATACGATTGCTCTCTGCTTCTATTATGTTGAGCTCATTGGTCCTGTACAGGCTCCCACACATATAGCCATTGTAGTCGGATGCAGGATGGACATTCAAAATCTTGTCGTCTGATCTCATATCTAAAATGCTCTCGACATCTTCTCATATAGTATCAAAGGCCTTTCCGCGCAAACGGCTTGCTCCGTGACGTCTCCTTGTCAATGTATCCTTCAGACGTCATTCAGAAGGATTACTCGCAAGCACTTACCAAGGGGTTTTCAGCATAGATGCGGTGATATGTTCGATTACCTTGTCTTGATGGGTTTTCCGCTTACCACATGTGCCGCAGGGCCCCAAAACATTCACATCTATTTCTTCGTCCGCACGTACAGGTCAGTGGAGATGCTCAAGTCACAAAAACGGTCTCTCGTTAACTTCGCCTCGTTGGGGACCACCCTCAGCATTTGAAGAGAAGAGATGGTATCTGGTATTCTTCTATGTGTTTTATGTAGCTGCAGTTTCCTTATCCTATGACTGTTTCTCAGTTCGGTGCGCTGGTTTGAAGGCCTTTCCGGTGTAGGCAATCAAATCAAACAGTTCAATGCTATGATATAGGCACCTTTGGCTCGATATCTACAATCCTGATACTCACTGTCCGCCCGACAAATGATGAACAAAATTCAGCGCTCTTCGACTCGGGTTTTTTCGAGGATGCCTCACAGTGGGGAGAGGGAACTGCGACGAGTGTCGCGTGTCAAGAAAGTGATGAACGATTGTCTCAGATGTACGATAGATAAAGTTTCGGTGCTACTTTATTTCATCAGTCAACATGCGAGCACTACGTCAGACCATCGCCACAAGTGCGTACTGCAAGGAAACTCCGAGGATGTCAACGAGAAAAAGTCGGGAGAGGCGTCGGTCCTGATGTCATGATCAGAACTTGATGCCGGAATCTGCCGAAACCGGTTCCTTCATCAATGTCCATGACCACCTGCTCTCTTCGAATATCTGCACGCTATCTACGCTAAATCACTGAAGAAACGACATCCGGCCGAATAATACGGCCTTCAAACGCGCTGCCGATTATGGGTCTTATGTTTCAAAACCAGAATTCCGATCTGACAACGGAGAAGCAAAAGATATGAAGAGGGAATTTTTGCCATGTAACTGGTGTGGTGCGTATGAATTTTTTCTTGTCACGCTTCTTTTGCTTACTGTATTCCCTCAGAGTCGCCTAACACGATCTCCACCTGCTACGATGCCTTCTTGGAATGACCCGTCAGGACCAGGCTCCAGCGGGTGGCTACCTTGAATCAGGCAGCTTTGCGCCATTTCTTCTACCAGAGTCCACCTAGTGAGAAGCATGTACGTGTATCCTTAGCTCGTATACATGCAACTACTGCATGTATACATGGTATCTCCCGAGAGCTTGACAGCGAACTTGGTATGAAATCGGTGATTAATATTGTAGATGAAGTCAACGAACAAAATGCACGCGCACCCTGTACAAAGACTGCACATCCTGAGAGATAGGATCCATCTTAATCAATGCCAGAAATCGAAAAATTGCGCCATACATCTATCCTTGAAAGAATAGGACTTGAAGGTGATAGCTTGGTCCAAAACGGAGAAAGAATCACGGTGAATCCGTGGCTGAGAAAGCATAAATTATTTGAGACGCCTTCGGCAATAAAACCCAATATCAATGGGAAAGAGCCTTTCAGGAGGGCAGTCAACAGACAACGAACTGTGGTCGGGAATCGGGACAAAACAATAACGGGGTTGGCAATATACATCAGTCCTGATGCCATTGCAGCTGCTTTTTCCGACCATGAACATTGCATTTCTTTAAGCTTTTCTACGTCGACTTGTGAGTCTTCACACATCACATCTGATCTACAGTGGTATTTCTTGTATCTGCGAGGAAATTGGCTAAGCTGATGCTACGGGACTGTTATTTTTTAATCTAATTCGAATCCGAGTCAATACTAGTCAAAATGGCCACAAAGGTACGCACAGCTCAAGAAAGAAAGAATTTCGCCTCTATAGCAATCTTCAGGTCATCCAGTCTCTTCACTTCTTCTTTGTCTGCAATTTGAAACACTGACACCTTCTCAAACTTCTGCTCTGGCAACCTTTGACCGACTACCCAGTATTGGTCAAAGAGCCGGCGATTAAAATATGGGCTACTACCCAGGAGTGCATATACACCATCGGATATTTGGTATTGGTGGTCGGCTGTGATACTGATTGTGTGCCGTATTCCAGCATCATCTGTGACAATGAGCTCTCCCTGTCGACGTTTCCCATCATGTGATCCTTCGGCCAATCCCTGCACATATCCCGATTCGATAGAGACTGCCTCAGCCCAGTCGGAATCTGTATCCTCTGTCCGTTCAACCCAAGCTTCAAGGCTGTCATAGTTTGATGGCAGAACCTCGATGTTATTCATGATCTGGCTCCATGATGGTCTCCAAACTTTGTTTCCGTTCCCGGGTCTGGGATATGTAAAGAACAAAGCGGCCCGATCCCAACCCCCCAGCATGTCGACCAATGCTGTCCATGCATCCTCGATAGACTGCATCGCATAGTAAGCTGGTATTGCGTCTACACCCCCCAGAAGATACAGCAACCCCGCAATTCTATCGACGGGATTGGTGCACGCTCGATCCCGCATGTGCGACAATGCGTTCCACACGCCAGGAAAGCCGGAGTGAAAGCCTGAGAGAATTTCTTGCAGAGCTAGTAGCCGCCTGTCCAACTCTGCACGTACCTCCTCTTCCATGGTGTTGTCATCGCCCGCATCTCCACCGATGATCCTCCGATTAGACCACTCCTGTAGTGTCCATGCACGTTTGAACCAACTCCGATCGCTCTCAAAGTCGTCCGCCTTGATGCGCAAAGGCCGGCCCAGTCCGTTGAAGTAGTACACTATCGGGTCGATGTCCCTATACACCCTTCCGATGGTGGGTACATCCACCTTCCACTCCTCTGCACGCAGATCCTCCCGGCGCCCGCCTGCCTGTCTCAAACAGAGCACATCTAACCATGCATACTCCGCGCCCGCGTTCAGCATCTCGATACGGATGAGATCAAGATGGGTGTCCTTCGGGATCGGCACGGGCCATTCATATCCATTGATGGGTGTCAGCACATCCATGCGATCCTTCTCTTCCACCCATGCATGTGATATCGCGCACACCAATCTGTGTGCGACCCACCATGGCACCACACGATTACTGTAAAGGTCCCAGGCATTCCGCGGAGGCACATCGCTGTTGATGATCCTCTTATTCACGAGTACATCTTCTCGCATCTTTGAGTCCTGTTCTTTGCGCGTGCGTAGTTCGTTTTCGACATCGGTGAAATCATCTTTGTACCAAAATGGGCGGAGATGTGCATAGGCGATTCCGAAATCCGAGTTCTTCGTAATGAAGTCCAAAAGAAGTGAATATATGCAAGGTTTGTCGAGTGTGTATGATGTCCCAAGGAAAGTGTTAAGCTTCCATAACAATCCATCTACACCAAGAACCTTGCAGGGGGTGTTGGAAAGAGAAGATGGCATAACAGGCTCTCTACCCTTGTACATGCGTTGGTTTGGCACGGTGATAGATGATTCTGCTCGTCCGGCCTCGGTAAGGGCAGATATGGTGACCTCACGGAGATGCTTATAACGGCGGTCTGCCTATGTTATTGCAGAATGTCAGTAAATTATTGTCTGTTCATATTTCTTTCAGTTTACCTCTGCACTCCGGTATTCTCCCTGAATGGTGTCTAGGTAACGCTGGCTCCATTCATGCCCATTCATCGGAAACTTTTGCATCACAGCGGTGAAAATTAGAAATTGTTACCATGACCAATCACAAATACTTACTATTTCACCTCTTTTATGGGGTCAATTAGATGTCGTCTCAAAGCCGTAGTTTCACTAGGGACGCATGCAGAGAAGTCGGGTAGAATCGTTCTGGTGGAGAGAAGTAAACGCAGTAGGTGCTGTATCATGCCGGTGCCGAATGCCATCACAGGGTAACACGGTCACGCATCGTTGTTGAAAGCTGTGGGAAAATAGTAGGTGCCGACGGATTTTGTTCGGATCAGCCTAACATAATCCATGTTTAACAACCGGACATCGTGAGCTGTGTGATGATGATGATAACAGCATGTAGTACCCTTTTATCAGTTCTTGGTGTGCACGCCACTTGGGAGGAGATGCTCCCAGGAGCATCTATCATTCAGTACTTGGTGTCTGCTTGAAAGATACGATCTAATGAATCGTAAACAATGAGATGTACCCTCCAAGCGGAAAAGATACAACGAATTAAGGGCATGTTCCATCGAAGACTCAGTGCCCGCCATCTATCACGCTTCCAGTCTCAATATAGGCCGCATTTGCATCTCTTCCCCCTGGTATGGTGATATTCGACGCTTAACAAGTTTGAAGGACAATATTCCGGACTCCTTTTGGACTCGGGCCATTAGCATCGAGGGAAATTCTTTGGCACCAGCACCAGAATACCTAATACTTGCGTCTATCAAGAAATGATTGTCAGAAGGAAGTGATGGATTACCTTATGATACGGAAAGATTATCATCCACTGCAACAGCAAATACTTTAGCGCGGATGAATGCACGTGCTTTTGGTGATGTTATGAGACAATGAAATGTACATGAGTCGCACCAGTGACCTTTTACAAGAAGCCTAGGAAGAACTGAGAGATCTTGATTGATCAAGCGTGCGCTAACGGTTGGGCGCTAAGTGAGACTTCTATGGCAGGCGGCCTCTGAGTCTGTCAGATTGAACGTAAGTTCTAGTCTAGCGCTGAGGATCAAATGGAGTAAAGTTGGATGTATGGTTGTCATTCCTATCCACCGCCATAAAAAGATGTAATACGGCTAATGAAGTCGCCTAACATGCAGAGATCGTTTGGATGCAGCAAGGAATCCAACAGGCTAAGTTAAGTCAACGAGCAGGAGGTTCTTGAACAAAGTGCAAGGCGGAATGCTGGCCAAGCCAAAATCAAAGAGTCAGATGTTTTCGGCAGTTCCATCCAACCTTCGGATGTGATTTTTCATTCGCTGAGATTAGGGACAATGAGTTCGAAATTCCTTCCATTATAGGATCTCGTGATGTGTGCTCCAAATACCCTTCATATTCCACTATCTCCGATGAATGATCCCGCAAGGCCAGTACATACTCGTCTGCTGTCCATCTCATGACAGTCTTCCTTCTAACGACTGCGAGGACGTGGTGCCTATGCAGCGCTGAACCTTGATAATTTTCTCCGAGTGCTTGATCAGTAAATTGTTCTGCAGAATGATCATGCAGCGAAGCCGTGTCCGGTGACTTATGTCCGGGTGTCTATCAGCAGGGGATGGCACGCACTTGGACAGTAGCGTTCTATATGAAGTAGGTTTGGGTGATTATTGTAAACAGAAAATGTTGGGGACGGTAATGTGGCGAGACTTGCTTTGAACGCAGACGAAGGTATCTATTCAAATTGAACGACAAGTGGGCGCTGGTGAGAGATTTGATGCAGTAGATATATAATCAAAGTTTACCGTTTGCAGAGACACGGCGATTGCAGGCGAGAGATGGGGCTGGGGGTCCCATGGGGGATGCAATGTGAACAATGTTTTAATTGTTCTGTGACTGAATTATCCTGCTGCTTTTGTCTACAAAAATTCAGTGAAGTCTATGTTAAAAGTGGAGACAGCAGTAAACGTACATTTCCTGAAAAATCTAACTCAGTGTTCAACATCGCTGGGACCTGGGACTAATGAACTCAATCTCCACAACTCATTGAGATCTCTAGCCTCAAGGTAGCGACTATTTTCTGTCCCTGTAGCACCAAACAGCGACACTGCCTTTTATTATTATGATGCGCCAATCCTCTACAAGAACATCATACGGCCCAGAGGAATACATATATTAGTCGCGTTATAAATCCTCCTGAGTACTACGTGTTGAGTAAGATGAAAGAATATCATATCAAATAGAATATCACCTTCACGCAGCAACATTGATCTTCTTTTTCGCAGAAGAGTGAATTATTTTCTCATATTAAGTCGGTGCAGGCGCTGCGTCTGCATATTTAAACTTGGAAATTGAGTCACCCTTTCTTGGAACAAAAGGAAGTAACAAATGACGAACCTAGGCCAATTACAGGTTCAACAGCCAACAAGAGTGTTGAATGAAGCTTTTAGATGAGAAGACACGCGTGCAATCTTGTTGTTCCCTGAGACTTTGAGCGGCTTGCACCTCTTGTACGTCACTCTGATTGATGAAGATATTCGACACAGGACATCGAAGCATGTTCCGCATTTGCTTGTCCACATTGCATATGAGACGAGAGAAGGGATGGTTTTGTATATTCCGATGTGTCATGACCACATGAATGAGTCAAGCCTCAGCGAACACTGAAATGACATCTGGCAGTTCATCTCGGGGTGCAAGCATAGAGTAGAGACATGGCTGGAATGACAATGCCCAGAAGTCGGAGGCCGACAAAGGATAGGGAGGACGATCTGTCGAGGAGGGTTTAGTAAGTATAAAAACGGAATAAGAATTAGCAGCATACCATGCTGAAATCTTGGCTGATGTAAAAACCAGGAGATTGAATGAGTTGAAAACGACGCGAAAGGAAAAGGCACAGAGAAACCCCTCCATAGCCATGGCCATAGAGAACGGTCCACGAGACGGAGAAGAATATTCAGCAGGAGCTTGTCCTGTGCGGTCTGGTACAGAGTGAAGAGAATCATCTAATTCGGTCAGGCCGCATACATCGTGGCGAAGGTAACACTGAAAAAGGTAGGGCTCGATGACTGAGTATAACGTTGACATAGAGCTTTATGTGCATGTGGACTCGTACGTCAAACTGGACCTCTTCCCATCCCGATGACGGTCCTTTTTTCTCCTGTGAACTGGTGCCCCAAATGAAAAAAGAACAATCAGAAATGGAGTGGAAGCGATCTGAAAGGACTCTTCGTAAATCATTCGTCGCCCCCATGACGCCGTCATATGCGCAGCTACTACACAAAATGTGAAGGGACTGCCGACATTGGATGTAGCCAATGTTTAGTGGTTTCTCGCCAACTCATTGAAGGAACCACTCTGTCCAGGCTGTCGAAATCATGCGTCATCAGGATAAGCCTCCTCTGAAGACTGAATACCCAAAAAATGGTCGACGCTCGTCAGGTTCATCAGAAATCATCAAAAGAGAGCGGCATACCTTTTTCCTCATAACAACGACGGGCTCTCTGTTGTCTATGTGGAAAGACAATTGAGTTTTCCATCCTGGGTCGTCGTTACGTATATCTGAAATTTTATTCATAGCACGCATGTAAAGAAGACTATGAGCATGAGAAACACAAAAGGCTCGCTGGCGCTCTTCGGAATCTGCTTGTCCTGAGAGAGAATATTTTAATTATTAATACCAGGCACTAAAATAGTCTCTACGTACATTTATCCATGAAAAAGAACAATCCTACAGTTCAGAAACGTCGTGCACTATGAAAAAAGAACGATGAGATCAACCAGTGCAAAAAAGCTATTTGAGACGTGATGAAGAGATACGAATAATTACAAGATAATATCGACGAGAGGGCAGGGGACAACGAACCATGGATAGAGATTGATGGATGGAGGCGGGAGAGTGGTATCGGTTGCTAGACAATTGGCTGTACAGTATAGTGGATCAAAGGTGTTCTGTGTTTTCTCTAACACTGTGCCGCCGAAAAGAACTTGGAAAGAACCAGAGAAATGAGTGAAAGGTTGATTAAAGGAAAATGTGCCGGTTATGATGTCATGATGCAAATGTGGTGCCAAGATCTGCTGAAGTGGCTGCTCTGCCTTCACCATGGACGCCCATGACCTGTTATCCTCGAGTCTCCGCCCGCTATTAGCGGTCAAGCTCAAGCACGAAAGAAACGACACCTGGCCGACTGATCCAACCCTCCAACGACCTGTCTTTTTCGGACCTTGTGTTTCAAACACATAGTTTCTCTTTATTGCAACCTGGCACGTCGATAAGCGAAGCCTGTGTGGAGAACATGACTGGAGGGTGAAATTTCGGCCATGGAACTAGCGTGGTGCATACGAATCTTTGCTCGTCACACTTCTTCTGCCTACTTTATTTCCGCAAAGTCGCCTGGCACGATCTCCAGCTACGGCAATTTCGCCTTGGAGGGTCCCATCAAGACCAAACTCCAGCGCGTGGTCGCCTGAAATTTGGTTGTTTTTTGTCTACCTGAGCCTGTCTATCGAGAAGCAGGTACATGCACCCCTAGCTCAAAGGCGTTAGCTGACCATATGTACCAGAACAATCCATCTCTTGACGAACACTCCCACTGGATTGCATTGTTTCGGTCCTCAATACCGACTGATGCCTATGAACAAGAAACATGAAGACATCAGGCTTGTCGTCGGGGACGAGGTCACTCTACGAACTCTGGAACCGGTTACGATTAAATTGTGTCTATCGTCATCACTGCCAGGTACTCTGGCAGGTGTGTACCACTATTCGTGTATCCCCTCAGTTATGCTGACTTCCTCCCCTAGATATCAAAACAGCAGCTCTATCGTAGTTTGAAGTCGTGTTTCTGGGACTCCGTGACGGCATACCTTCCTTGCACACAACGTTACGGGCAGGAGGATTACGATACCAGGTCTATGGTGCATACACTTCTTTCCCACTTAACCTCCTACGTCTCATTATATCATAGCCTGGGCACGAAGATTCCCTTATTCTCCCGCCATTAGCAAATGCACCCGTCGTCGCGTGTCCGAATTTGCCGATGTTGCGAAATCTCAAACCGTCCCTATCTATCCCGCTCAAGTTTCCTCATACTGTTGCAGGCCGCGGCGAAGTCATTCGATTCTATGTCTCTGGGTTCAGCTGCGCCCAGGCACTTCCCTAGGGTGACTATCATCTATATCTTTAGTAGCGACGGCCTCTCTACCATTAGGATACGCGCATCCCTCCTTAGGGTTACGTGAACAAGCTGGGAAGGCAAATCGATGAGAGATTATCTAGACTGATCAACCTTTCGATCCTCTTGGAGCATTCGCCAGATCCAAGCAAGTGAGTGATTTTATCTGCGTCGGGACTAACAAATTGAAATCTTCAAATACAGTTCCCATCTTGATCGACTACATGGGCCTTTTCAAATGGTCTTCCGCTTTGCGCAGTCAAGACGGGTCGACGACAAAATAATAGGTGGGTGCTCGATTAGACCTCCCCATACTTTCTCTTCCTGATACCAACGACCTTAGCCTTGACTATTGCCTGGAAGTTCGGTATCTCCATTACAGTAAATGCGAGCGACGAACGCCAGTTTGAGACGGTCGCCGCGGGTAGGAGGAAATTGCTGTGTGGTAGCGTTGACATGGCACGGAGCTGGCCAAGCGGACATTCGTGAGTTCTTCGCCATCGTTATTCGTTAATCACATAGACCACATCTCTTACAGACACCTAGCGTCGGGGGATACTCGCTTTTAAAAGGAAATCGTTGTCTTTCCCACTGCGGTGGGTCACTATCCAATGTGAAAGAGGCACAAGGGTTCTCTGGGTACCAAGATTTCAATGAGAAACCTCTGCTAGAGTACGTTCTTTTCGATGATTTTGTCACCTTGACTGACTTCTTTTTCGTAGATCTCTTTGTCCTGTTGACTGACGATATACATGGCTCGGATGAAATCACATTTGTCCATCCGTTTAGTGCCGGCATACGTGATCGTTTTAATGTACTGATATACCGATGTGTGTCAAATCAAATACAGATCTATCATTGCTTGCAAACAAGGGAAAGTACATTGTACAGGTCATCTTTCATCACGATGACTTCCGATAGATGTAGCTATTAGGCGCATATAATGAGATTATTCACACCGTTTAGTCCTCACGATTTACATTCAACGAAAGAAATGGATGTATCCACGTCGAAACGGATAGGTGTCCAGCTTTGTGGTGACTACAGGACAACTGTAGCTATTTTCTCACTGTCTCTCACTGAACCTTTCGGCGCCTAACTCTGACGATGGATTAGCGCTGAGAGGTAGATTGGCGAGTCCGCGTCGCCATGATTTGTACTTATCTTCATCGCACAGGTTCCGAGTAATGGGCGACAGATGAACTTAGACCTGTCGTTCATGGAGTTAGTATGGCAGAAGATCGATGCAACATACGTTCGATAAGAGCTGTTCTAAGCTCTAACTCAGATTCAAGCCGGAAGGTAACGGAAACGGTGGGGTGGCGAGTCGGTAGATGCACTGTGGGAGTGTAGCGTAAAGGGTAAAATTAGCGGCCAGCATGGCGGGTGAAACTACAGCTCTGGAGATGACACGAGTGGTCGAAGAGAAAGGGATTGGTTCATCGGTCCTGGCTTCCGGTTTCTATACCTGGATACTTTGTTCCGTTGTTGACTTCGTAGTGGCTTCAAAACTAGACGATACAGTGTCCAGCGTCACGACTCGTTGGATATCTTTGGCCGGACTTTGATGCTGGTTACCCCTCTGTGATATGATGTAGTGGTGAGCCAAGTCCCAATAGAGGTCTTTCGCCATGGGTAGCGACTTTGTTTCAACTTCATGCCTCAGATAATCTGTTCATTGGAGTGATGGCACATGGGGGCGGGACCATGAGTGACGAGAAGCAGCTTGTTCGGATCTGGGAGAACCTAGCTATAAAGAACTTTGTCACTGCTGTAGAGCCTTAAAATCGTGACGGACATAGTAAAATGGGTCAAAAAGATGACAAAAGTAAGAAAACACGTCCAGAACACGTAAACGGACGCGATGGAGAATAGCATCGCGAAGAAGTCGCAACGTGGATGAAATTTTGGGCCGGAAATAGCTGTAAGTAGTGATGGCTTACGTCACCACCTTCGCTCATCTTGACCGTTCATGAGCACTGTTGCAATTTTCAACCAACGGCAATGATATATCCCCATATGCGGCTGGGTTTTGAATCCATCTTGCGTTACATTAGCTGGTCCTTCTCATCTTACTGGATGGACCTCCTTCCGAGGATTTTGTTTCTTTGTCGAGGCCGTGAGGGCGCACACCGACGGGAGGATGTAGTTTGCAGCTGCCTCTGTCACCTGAGTGCCGCAACTCGCTCGTATCTTCGGTGTCGACGAGGGGGATTCGAAGTTCTTGGTTCTCCCGAGGATGATTGATGGCAACAAAATCAAACAAAACCTACAACGACGCGAACAAAGGCGAAAGGCCATTTTCAGGATCGACAAGATGCGAGGTGCGACGACGACGCTGGTTTGCACTTACTGCGGAGGATCTCTGGGCATTCTGTGTACCCTGCCGGACTAACGATACACGCTTTTTCATCGAGCGGATCAGGCTAACCGCCGCGCCGGCTGAAAGCTAGATATGTTTGTGAGACGCAAGCCCTTAGGCCAGGTCAATCCCTCACATGACTGGGCATCGAGTAAAGGTGGGGATCGATCTCGTATATGAGACGACTCACCAGATCTTCAACTGCAGTGTTGACCCGATCTCAAAACCAGTGCAAGCAGTAAGCCCGATTTCCTCATCGACGAACGCGCCTCCTCAGGTATGTTCCACTCTTGCTCCGTGGAAAGGGAGGCTACTATCGAAGAAGCTCCGAGTGCAACGCCTTTGTCGCTACCACAAACAGTAGCTTTCGCGTCCTTTCCTGACATGATACTACTCAAGATAATCAGTGCCTGTCAAACGAGAGATGATGGGGGGTTCATCGATTGCTTGACATAGAGCTACTGCCGAGGTATTCAGAGTACCTCGAGCAGACTCACGGTGAATCATACGACTCCTCTCTGTTTTTATTATGTTGAGCTCATCATTCCTGTACAGGCTCCCAAACACCTAGCCATTCTAGCGAAATGCAAGGACGAACTTTCCAAAAATCTCGACGTCCGGTCTTATATCCGAAATGCTCTCTACATCCTCTTATATAGCATCAAGGGCTATGCTGTGGCAACTTGCTCAGCGACGTTTCCTCATGAATCAGGAAGATTAGTCGCAAGCACTTACCAAGGATTTTGCAGCATATATTCGGTAATATGTACGAATACCTTGTCTTGATGACTTTCCCCTTACCACATATGCCGCAGGGTCGGAAATCCTGTACCCGTGGTAGAAGAAATAGATATCAAGATGTTCAAGTCACAAAACAGTCTCCTGTTGAGCTCGCCTCGTTCGTGAGTACACTCAGCATTCTAAGGCAAGAGAAGATGCATGGTGTGCTCCTATTTGTTTTATCTAGCTGCAGTTACCTTATCCTATGACATTTTTGGCAGTTTCGTGCACCAGTTTGAAGGCCTTTCCGGTGCAGGCGGGATAACAGTGCTCAATGAAATCAGACGGCTCAACAGTACGATGCCATGGCCCATGAGCGCATTCTGCTTGATATTTATGATCCTGTTACTCACTAACCGGTATTACCCGTGATGAAAAAATTCAGTGCTCTTTGACTCGTGTTTTTCGTCGAGGATGCCAGAGGGTGCTGTGACGAGTGTCGCATATCGGAAAAGTGATGGATTGACTGAGATGTACGATAGGTAATGCTTCGCTGTTCATTAACTTCTTGAGTCAAGATGTGAGTTCCACGTCAGACCATCGCCACAAGTGCATACTGCAAAGAAAGGCTGAAGATGTCAATGAGAAAACGTCGGGAAACGTCGGTCATGATGTCATCATCAGAACTTGATGCCGGGATCTGCCGAACCCCGCTCCTTCATCGACGTCCATGACCACTTGCCATCCCCGACTATCTGCACGCTATTTATGCTAACGCAAAGAAGAAGCGACATCCAGCGGAATACTATACCCTTCGAATGCGCTGTCGATCATCGGCCTTATGTTTCAAACCCAAATTTCGGTCTGACATCGGAGAAGCAAAGGATATGCGAGGATGGTGAAGACGAGTGTTAGTTACGGAGTTGGCGTGGTGCGTAATGAAGCTTTGCTCGTCGTACTTCTTCTGCTTACCGTATTCCCACAGAGCCACCTAACACGATCCCCAGCTGCTACAATGCCGCCTTGGAACGGCCCGTCAGGACAAGACTCCAGGACATATCCACCTTGAATTCTGCTGCTTTATACTGGACTCTGCGTAGCGAGGACTGACAGGTACGTGAACCCCTAGCTTGAGAGCTTTGTCTGACCGTGTATACCAGAGCATTCAATTAGGCCACGAACATTCACAGTGAACCACGTCCTTTCAAAATTCGACTCGTGGAATTATTCACATGTATCTATATGCTACCTTTGGAAGCACTTCAAGGTCTCAATATTAAATACAACCTCGCGCCTACAAATAAGATGAATACATCAAAGCAATGGCGGAGGGGGTCGCTCTACAACATCTGGAACTGGTTACCGTTGGATTGAGTCTACCGTCGTCTCTGCGAGGGATTTGGCAGGTGTGTACTAGTATTCGTATATTTCCTGAGTTACGCTCATCTTCTCCCCTAGATATCAAGACAGAAGCTGTATTGTTGTTCGAATTTGTGCTGCTGGGGCCCAAGAATTTACGGGCAGGAGGATTATGATACGGAGTCCATGGTGTGTGTGCTTTGTTACCGCTTAACCTCCTCCATCTCATCATATCATAGCCTCGGCACGAAGATTCCCTAATTTATTTTCTACCCTATTTCCCGCTATTAGTAGACCCCCGTCGTCATATGTCCAAATTCGCCAGTGTTGCAAAACTCAACCCTTCTCTATCGATCTTACTAAGCTCTCCTCGTACCATCGCAGACCGCAGTGATGATGTCCGATCTCATGCCTCCCGGCTCAGCCACTCCCCACGGTGATGACAGCCTCTTTATCTTCTACTGCCAAAATATCGGGAGTACCACGAGCTTCCTACGATAGTGTCATAAATGAATCTACCAACAAGTTAGGAAGGCGAATCAATGGGAAGCGATTTAGAGTGATTAGCCTTTCATGATCGTCTTCGGCCGTTCACCAGATGCAAGCAAGTGAGTGACATTATCTACACTGGGACCGGCCAATTGAATCTTCGAATAGAGTTCTCCTTTTGATCCACTACTTGGGTATTTTCAAACGGTATTCCGCTTCTCACGGTCAGTAGATAAAGTCGTAGACCGGTCGACGATTCAATACTCGGTGGGTGCTCGATTAGACTTACTCCCACCTTTGCTTCCTGATATCTATGACCTTAGCCTTGGCCATTCCCTGGAAGTGCGGTATCTCCTTTGCAGTGAAGGCCAGTGATGAACGTCAGTTTGAGATGGTCGTCACTGGTGGAGGTATGATAGCGTTGACATGGTCAAGAGGTCGCCAAGCGAAGATTCGTGGGTTTTCCTCCACCATTATTTATCAATCTCACTGGCCTCCTCTCGTACAGACACCCCGCGTCGATGGATACATGCTTTTTAAACAGGATCTTTGTGATTCCCACTGTAGTGGGTTGCTACCCTGGGTGAGAGAGGGCACAAGTAATCTCTATGCACCAAGATCTCGATGAGAAATTACTGCTCGCGTACGTTCCTTTAGATAAATCTCTTCCCTCGACGGTTCGTAGATCTCTTCGACTTTCTGACTGACGATATACATAGCTCAGATATAGTCACATTTGTGCGTCCGTTTACAGTGGGCATTTGTGATCGTTTTATGGACTGATATACTGATGGGCCAATAAAGACGGATCTATCATTTTCAGGGATGGGTGTGATTTGGAAGGTGTCGGCATTATGTACCCATGTATGTGAGATCCTTTATATTTTCGGAAAATTGAGTGGCGGATGAAGCGACAACATCTATTCACTCAGAGCGAAAATAACATCTCAGGGTGTATACATGATAATTTAGAGCTAGGAATCAACTTGTCGCAAACTGGATTGATTTTCAGAAGTACGACTCGTTCGATTGATCTGCAAGTCAATCGAGATTTTGAAAGTTGCTTCCGTACCAGGAATAAAATATTCGCTTGCTTGAGGTAAGTACGAGGCTTCAGCCATGACAACACTGCATGGCCTCATGTCTCCTTGACACCACGTCAAAGAAACCGAATAGAGAGAATATGGAAATACAAACAGCTTCCCGTCTCAATTAAAAAACGACAAGGACAAGAAGACGGCAGTGAGGCATCTCCAACGTCTGCAAGGAACCAACTCCATTCACTGATACGTCGAATGCTGTTGTCTGATAGGAAGAAGACAAATGCGTGCGGGCTCATGATATTCTGACCAGGACGTGACTGTCATGCAACCATAATCACCCCGAATACCTGATTGATCCATCTCGGAACGGAAATCACTGGCACTCGGCGATGCCACAGGGATCATACAAGCAGCCAGCTTGAATGAGCCTTGGTGCTGAGTCGTAAAATTAGAGATCGCGCACTAATCTTGTAAAAAAATATACCACTGCGATCATTGCTGGACAGCGAAGTTATGATCGGAACACACCTCTCCTTAAACTTTGGTTCCACACTCGTACAGCATGGGTCTGAGGATCCTTTCCCATTGTGTAGGGGTACTTGAAGGTCCTCATCCTTTCAGGAATGCAAACTGAACATCGTCAGTGCATTATGAGATCGGAAAAATGCAAGTAGCAAGTGAGCGTACGATTAGACTGGATGGCTTGCGTCTTGTTCTTTTCGTGCCTGCCCTCTGAAGCACAAAATCTCGGAATGTATACATAACATATGCTTGCCCTGTAATGAATAGAAGTCAGGTCGGTTGAAATGAGAGCGATTGAAGGAAGCTGACATGTTGGTGAAAGGATACCGATGACGAGAATAACCATAAAGTTTATACTGTAATTTACGAGCTGATAACGAACCAGCATTAAAGGTGAGGCTTTGAAGTACCGAGAATACGCAACGATTGCCCAGTTATCAGGCGATAAGTATTCGTAGTAGCCGAATCGAAGCAATGGAATTATCACGAAGAGATAGATTAAACCAAGGAGTTATAGACGTTGTAGAGTTACCTACCCAGCGATGTTCGAGTATCACGAACATAGAAATACTGCACCTTGAGAATATGGATACTTCTCTGTGTGGGTGTACTAGTACATGGAGAAGGCGTACCACCGATCGACGTCGTATCTCGAGAGATGCCAGCGGCAAGATCGGGTCGATAACGTCACTTTTTCAACTTTAGGGCAGGGGGTTGTCGCTTGATTCTTCTCCCACCAAATACATCTCTCGATTCTGCGAGTATTCCAATAACAACCTACGTGACAAGTATTTCATACCTGGACATTTCAGTCTGGTACACTCTTTGTCCCAGAGCCATTCATTCCCCCGTCTTCGAGCTCATCCTGAATATGGTATGTTTATTTTTGTGCCGCGCTACCTACCGCCTGACGAACTATTTCCCAGTCTAAGCAAGGTCTTCAAGATATGGCCATGTTCTTCCAGTGACGACGTCACCCATCAAAGCGGCAGGCCTGGTGATGAAAAGGATGCCGCTGATTTTGTAGCCATGGCAAAAGGTGCTAAAGCCAATTGGAGCTACGGGGAGATGGTGGAAGAGGATGAGGACAGGGGCAAGATATTAGGAAATCTGACTCAGTGGGCGTATAGCTTGTCGAAGATGCGGGTGGTGCCTGTGTACGGCGAAGTGCTGTTATTGCACGATTCCTCTCATCCCGCCATCCCATCTCTCGGGCTTTGCGACTCTGAAAGTTTCTGGCTCCGAGTCGCGTATGCGTCTTCGATTACTTCTATCATACGCATCGGGTCACTTTGCTGTGCATACCTCTGGTTCTATCACCATGTCCGTGCCTATATATACTGGGCGTCGTTTTACCGCCGCTCTCCCTCTGTCTGTTCGCCGTCTCACACTCCTCTTCTCGTGGGAAAATGAACCGAAGAAAAGACACTTTGCAGTGCTGTCATCGTATGCCCTAACATCAAAATACTCGAAGTAGAAGGAGAGAGTGGCGACGAATGCCAGTGTAGTGTTGTTCCTTGTTTCAAGACCCTTCGGGTATGGATTATGCATAAACCGGGGATGGCACAAGTGAAAACATCAATAGAAGAGCTTGACAAGAATTTCCTACTCCTGAAACATGCTCGGACACAGTCGGTTAGTCATTCCGGACACTACTCAACGGTAGTGCGCGAGCGTGCATGCGCAGGTTGTCTAGGCGACCAGGTTCCACACCCTGGAACGTGACATTTTCTGAATGGAGTGCACTGGCGCCCACCTCCCTCGCCACAGACACTCGCCCAATCCTGATCCTCGCCGTGTCTCACGTACGATCTCTTCGTGAAGAAGATGTTTCTCCTTCGCCTCTGAGGAAAGTTGTTCCCTTTGAAGGCGCAAAGGTTCCCCAGGGGAGAGCAGTGCTTCAAATTTGCCGTGAACGACAACGATGAGGGCGGAGACCTGTTTTATAAACCCAGTCCACTAAACGAGAGCGTTTTGCTGAAGCTCTGCCTCAAGCAGGTCAAGGTTAACATTCACAGCCCTGCAAATATGGTGATCGGGCCTGTGTAGCTTAAGTTACGCGTTCGTTTCTTCTACTTTCCATTCAGGAGTCTAATAGTGCGTCGTATATTCTCTGCTGTCCCCTACAAGACAAATCGATTTTACTCCCGATTCACGTATATATCTTTATCTGCGTCTTACTTTACCTTCACTCTCTGGTTGATGGATTTATACCCGATTGCATGCTATCTTCTTTCTTCAGAAGTTGTTTGCGCTTTGGTTCTTGGTGGCGATAAGGAGAAAGCGCAAACATTTCCAGATGCGGATAGCATATACACTGTACCTTATATCCGTGAGTAAAGAGAAGATATGGAAGCAGAAATCAATGTACGCCTGGACAGCCAAGAGAACAATCAGCTGAAAATGGCGTTCAGTCTCGGAGTTGAATATAATTAGAGGGGGAACAGTGAGCACTATTTGAAGCTAAGGATGTAATATTACGGTTAGGTGCCTCGTTCATTATCGAACTGGGACCAAGAGAAGTACCTTGTATTGCGGGAATGGAGCTGCCGCACTTGGAGAAATGTGAACATCACATATCCAAGGCGGAAGAGGTTCACGCCGAGGAGAATTAGGTAGTTTCGCAACTGATTCACAGACGGACTCTGGCCAGGCGGTGTTGGGTTGAAGCTGAAGGCTCAAGTGCCGAACAATGATCCCGCATTACTAGGTGATAAGTTTCGACAATAGCAAAATCGAAGCAACAAGTCTACCTTGAGATGAGGTACTGTAGGTCAAGGAGTCCCAGAGTCTCTTACTTAGCCAGGTTGGAGCGCAGAAATACCGCACATTGAGAAGATAGATGCTGCCAAATTTCCTGCTTGGTACTGGAAGGCGTATTACTGAGACCGATGATCACATCTCGATGCAGTGCGGTCGATGAGGAACTGGACAACCAGTACCTTTAATCGTGGGACATGCAAGCAGAAATCGTGAATATTGCCCAATTGAAAGACTCACAAAAGGTCAAAGGAAAGTTTAGATGAGCGTGTATCATTCAGGAAAGGTTCCCATCATTGTAAATTAATGGGAGGCGCTTACCCACAATAGGAAGGGATACGAACACGATGTCGGATAAAATTCTTGGATGATTCCTGTGATTCCAAGGGTTTAGACAGGGAAATATTGTCACTGCAGACGGGACGATGTCGCGAAGCTTATCCAATGGTTTGAGACGCGGAAGAATGAGGTGAGACAAAGAAGAGATGTCTGCGGCAAGATCGGGCCGATAACGTCAATTTTCAAATTTTAGGGCAGGGGTTTTCGTCGCTTGATTAAATTCTTCATCCATCTCTCGACTCTGCGAGCGTTCGAATACTAACCGACGTGACAAGGCTTGGCGGTGAAATGGAATGACTCATCGATACTCTAACATTCCGGTCTGGCACATCCTTTGCTTCCTTCTTTCGGAGCCGTCCATTCTCCATGTTGTTCGAGCAGTTCGTGAATCTGGTGTGTATATTTTTGTGTCTTGCCGCCTACCGCCTGACGAAACGAGTAGAAGCAAGGTCTTGAAGACTTAGACAATGACCCTGCTCCTCCAGCGGCGGTATACAGCCACAGCGTTACCAGTCAAAGGGGGAGGCCAGCTGATGAAGAGGATGTCAACTATTTTCAAGCCGTCGCGGAGGGCGCTGGAATGAGTCAGAGACGTCGAAGACTTGGTGGAAGAGGATGAGGAGAGCAAGGTGTCCGCGACATCGAGTGAGCATCAATGTGTGATATTCATATAGACGTTGATCGAGGAACATGCAGGCGTCATGTATGCATATTGCGTTCATGTCTCACGTACACCATTCGCATGGCCATCCCCACAAACTATGGCGCATCTCATAGTACCATGCGTATTCACACGCATGGACGACCGAGGCTAAGCTTCGCGGATATCTCAATGGCCAGACTAACATTGTCTCCCTCCGTTTTTGTCCCTCCTCGATGATGACGATGTCTCGTCACCACCTACGCCACTTTCCGCCATCCCTACCCTCATCCCATCCCGCCAAGCGGAGACTTTCTACTTCCCACGCCTCCGCTCCCGCCAACTCAAGATTTGTTCACGCATCTAGCTACTACTCTGCTCCCTGCCCTTGCCACCCTCCAGGGCCTTCCACATCATATTATCTTCCTAGCGCCCTCTCGTTCTCTAGTTGATGCGTCTATCACCATCTCTATGCCAATCTATGCGGTACGCCATGACATTGACATGGAAGAACTCGAAATAGAAGGAGATGCTGGCAAAGAGACGCGATCAACTTCGTCAATGATTAGTCACTCCGCCCACTCTCGTCTAGCCAACGCATGCCCTGTCCTTCAAGGTGTCGTCTTCACAAACGGAGTACAATGGCTCCATACATCCCCCTCGCTACCGACTCTCCCCCACTTCTGATCCTCGCCTTGTCTGCCATTCGATGATCTCTTCGTGATGATGATCGATTGCGATGTTTTTCTTCCTCCGCTTCCTAGGAATGTCGTCCCTTTGGAACAACAACGGTTCATGAAAGAAGAGTAGTGCTTCGACCTCAACGCAAGCGATGACGACGACGACCCCTGTTACGTACTTGTATGGATGAGACGTAACGCGTAACGCTGGCGCCGTCTCGTCTCTGAAAACAAAGGATATAACGCGTAACGAGGGGGTCGGTTTCGTCCTCAGAGAGCGTTACTGACCAGAATTTCTCCCAGCCTAGCGGCCGGCAACTCATACCGTCTCTTTTTTGAGAAACGTAACACGTAACGATGGTATGGGTTTCATCGGCGAATCCGTAACGCTGTGGATCCACGTCTCATCCATACAAGTACATACAGTAATTCGATACGACGTTGCCGCGAGCAGGTCGAGGTTGACGTCCAAGGTGCTGGAGAGATGGTGATGACGCTGGTGTAGCGTCAGGTACGCTTCTTCTTCTCCGTTCTTGCTATTTAAACTTAAAACGTTGCTCCGTAGATCGCTCTACCGTCGCCATCAAGACAAATTGATCCATGTATATATCATTATCATTATCTATCCTGCGACTTGTGGATTTATACCCAATTATATTCGTTGCTCCCCTTTTGTACCTTTCGACCCCGTTAACCTTCAACATCTCAGTTCGTTCAAGAGTGTTTACGCTTGTCCGGTGATCATTCGACGCTTTCTCCCCGCTCCTCGCCTCGTATGGAAAGATATGAAGAGCTGTACGTCAGCTGGTCATTAATACGTCCGGGGATTAAGCTTGGCTCCGCTCAGATTGCTCCACCTCGTGTCTAATCAATTAAAGTCACTTCCTGAGGACTTCCTTCTGTAATTATTACCATCACCGACGATGATGGCAGCATCAATTACGTCTTCTACTCCCGCTTACTCCGAAGCGTTGATGCCCATATTGGGACTGTGGCGTGATTCGAGCACGTTATTCTTCCCTTCTCCTTGTCATCTTGCTTAGAACCATATTATAGCAGCTTGATTTGAGGATGCGTTTAAATATTGTACGTTTCTTTGACCTTGGTTTTTCAGGTTCTCTTTTCTTTCTCTCAAGATCGCAAGAATCAATGTCTTCTGGCGAAACTGTTCGACTTCCGTGATGAGTATGAATTAACTACAGATGTTGATGTCACGATTCATACTAACATGTTCTCCCATACTCGCAGTTACCGACTTTGCATTTCTCCGGGAGCTGTTCCTTCGAAATGTATGCTTTGCACCGAGACGTCTTACGGCACGATGACCTAAAGGAGATATGCGGATTCATTTCGCTTCATCTTGGAATATTCTGGTGCTCTTTTCCACTTGCTATCTACGAGGGAGAAAAATCATGCCCAAACATATCACTCCTTTTATTTACACGTCGTGTTGCATTTGGTCGCTGCCGTATCAGGATTGACGACCTTTGTCTCTTCGGGTGACTACGTAGCCAGACGGACATCGCCACCCTCAGCCTTCCACCGCTGACGACGATAACTCTCCCCTGTCCATATCACCGTTTCCCACCACCTGGATTCGCTCTATGCACCAAGTCAACGCTCTCCGACTCAACATCCTGCTCCATCATGCTACTCTACGATCATCACATCTACCAATCGAAAATCTTTCGTCATGTTCCACCGCCTTCCCGAAACTTCCTGAAGGAGAGTGCCCCCAGGGCAGGAAGTGCGGAACATATTTTTGTCCCCACCGATAGCGAAATGTTCTTCAAATGATATCAAAGGAACGATCACAGCTCCCTGCGATGTTACGAGACAGGGTTCAAGGTGATGGGAGAGCGTTCATGAGTATTTCTTGCGTGTCTGTTTCATCCATCTTGTTATTCGCCTCCCAGGTCCTAACAGTACCTCGTAAATTCTTGGACGCTACCATAAAGACCACTGGTTGTTGTACTCGTGCGCTTTTCGTTTTTATCACGATTCACTACATCCTTACCATCTTTCGTGTATTTACACCGAATTATACTATCTTCATTCTTTGCAACGTTGACGATGGACGACTTCAGTGTACTATCTTCGAGGACAACCGCACAGGACCGGCCATGCAAATAGGTCTCAGGGCTTATCTTCTTCCGCGAGGGTGACAGGCACCGTTTATTGTACACAAAATCATATATTTGTGAGGCCAGAAGAAATGGGGGAAATAACACTGTCGGAAACACGAATCGGCACGGTTCTCTATCATACAAATTTTTCGACGTGATCACGCATCATTCTCGCTGATCATTACGGCCCCAAGTTCAAATCTTTCTACGTCTGAGCTCCTGTTCCGTGGATTCCTCATCAAATTGTCAATCGGGATCGATGTTGAGTTGAGGGCGACCCTTTTTGAGGGTTGAAACTCGTCGATGGCTATAGGAGAGTATTCAGTTTACGGTGGATTGGATAATTTATATCCAAATACCTGATTGATAACATTCCTGCCACGCCTTGCCGCCTGGAGACATTCATCTAAAATCCCGACAGTCTCATTTATAATGAAATTTTCGTGAGTTGGTGACTTTAATGATTCCATGATTCCATTCCATCCAGAGTGATTGGGATTAATTGAAACCAGGGAGGATAAGATAGGACCTCGCTCGGTGCCGCTGGAGGCAATGCTCGCACAAATGCAGCGAACGACATCTGCTCGATGGAGGTTTTGAACATGCCAGTGGAGAAAACCGTCCGGTTGGATATTCGGAAGATTCCCCGCTTTCGAAACCCCAGTGATATAAACGCGCAGTAGCTTGATGAGTCCTGGGCAGAGGCTGCTGTTATCTGCAATATAACGCAAACTGTTTGTCTCTCGGAAAGCTTCATACGCTCCGGGAATTCCCCGAGAGAATGCCTGATCCAATAACAAGCCGACTACGCCAATTATACAGTCATCATGGTGAAGAGAATCAGGGATGTCTCCAACGGGGGGCAGACGGGGTATATTTGCTACACCTTCATCATGGATGAATTGTAGGATGTTTAAAAATGTAGGCTTCTTGGCCCGATCTGCATTCCATTCAACGACCCAGTCCTCGCGGCTTTCACTCATAAGTGAAGCCATGCATATAAGAGCATCAGCGTGGAAGGTCCAACAGAGGTCCCTGAACTCTGAATCCTCCGAATTTTTCCAGGAACGCTCGGCAAATAAACCAGACATCATATAAGAGTGTATCGCCCAGAAAGTATCGGTGTGCCATTGTTTCAAAGAATTATCAACGGCATGATCATTAATGGCTTTGTTTATCGCATGTAATGCAATGCGCAGCAGCCGGTACTTGGAAATCGTAGAATCACGATCCAACGGATGAGCTTGGTGCGAATTAAAGATTGATCGGGCTGCGTCGGGCCCCAAGGCACGCACAATGGCGAGCAAGAGTCTTCGCTCGTCACCGACTGCGTCGGTGTTTGACTCGGATGTCGAGAAGAGTGTGAGAAGGCCTGTCAGATGTTTTTGTTTATAATATGTTACTGAGGCGTGCGCCAAAGTGCAGCTGTACGATTCGGGAGGACTGTCTTGGGGGAGATATATGGTTGTTACCAAGTTGAGACACATCTTGATGGTAAAGACGTCCCACAGGTCATGAAACAGCTTTTCTTCGTCCACATAACGCTCTAAGAGCTTCTTCCAGACGAGAGGATGGTGGACACCATTGTCCACCAAGGCGTTCATGAGGACTTGCTTCTGCTCCGTAGGCTTCTGAATACGTGCATCGTCGATGGAAGACAGAGTTATCGACAACGTATTGGAAAGCTTCCTCGAGAAATCCAGATTATGCTCTCCGAAGAGTCGGGATGGGAGCTTCCTGCGCAAAGCAGGGAACAGAATCTCCAACCGGAGGAGCGGCTCGATCCTGATGTCGATATTGGGAATATCCCTGGGAATCCACTGAGTAGACCCATCTCTGGATAGCTCCATACAATCCATCAACATTCTGTCCTTCTCCTCTCGAATGTTAGCCCAGTGAGGGCTGAAAACTTCCTCAACACGCGCAATATAGTCTGGGGATAATCCAGCAAGAGCCTGGATAATGAGACGATGGATGGCTGAGGTCGACGATCTCTCGTATAACCAATGAAGCGCATCAACTTCATTTTCAATACGTGATTCCTCCGCAGTATCAATCTCAATATCCTGCACCTTATCGACTTCTGAGAGATTCGTGACTGCAGTAATTGGTTCAAGTGTCCGCGTGCTGATAGCAGATATAAGAAAAGTGAGGGGCGTTTTCCACGGACAATCCGGCTTAAACAGAGGGATAGAACTGGATATGAGGTAAAAGGACCAACTGAGCGTGAATATCCCGAACATCACAACTGCCGATGTGATGTTCTCTGTCGCGACAGAGAGTGTAAGGCCGCAGAAGAATATGATGAGGGAAAAATGCAACAGAAGTTGTAGGAAGCTAATGGAGGCGCGGACGCGCCATTTTATAAGGCCTTTGTAACGGAAATTTCTGGTACGGGCGCGAACTTTGGGTTCTCCAACGATGGGCGATAAGTAATGGCAATACCATGCATCTACAAGAATGGCGAAAAATGCAGTTATAAGACTGAGAGTGAGACTCGCCAACCAGAGCCCATTTATGAAAACAGTATTCGGGTCCGGAGTAAAAGGAGCGGTAGGGTCGGTGCCGGAAGTAGTGATATCGTCAAGGGAAGTGCCGTTAGCTAGCGCACGTTGAATATTGATCTGATCGAACAGCAAAAGAGCAGACATTTCCTGATAGTTTGGTTGAAACTGTACTGCTAACTGTCCAATGTAGTTGCTGACAACTGCGGAGAATAATCCCGCCTACAAAAGACAACACAATTAAAGTCACGACGTAATTCATATTTGACTGAACCAACTCACGAAAACCAGGAGAATATTAAGTTCTCCTCTCTTGTTTCCAAGCCTATTGGTGTCATCAATGAAGCTCTCATCCATATATGCCCGCCAAATGCTGGATGCTGGCCCCGCTTCTTCAAAAGGGAGACTCGGCACATAAGGATCAGGATCAACTATAAGTACTTGTGAGGAAAGAGTGGACTGCTTAACGACATACACGTACTAGTTCGCACTCTTGGAGGTGCCCTATGAACATCCATCAGAGGAAAAGCCTCTGGGGTTGTCTCCGTCGCTGTTGACTGGGACAAGGCGAAATCCTTCCCTTCGGCCGTACTGACAGATTCTGCCAATGTCTTTGGAGACTCTCCAGGCCCATAAATCTGGCTTGTCAGTTAAATGTATCTCGAGCTATCACTCGATATAGTTTGGAATACCTCACGGAACCCAATCTGTAGCCATTCAATATGATTGAAACGAGGCGGAAGCGCTCAGCAATCAGCGCAACCACGACAGCACAAGGAATTACCACCATCAAGCAAACCAGACCAATAAGAGGCATCGTAATAGAGGCAGGTCATGAATAATCCTGAAAGGTAAAAGGTGGATCGGGCTGGTACTGCGACTGTATCACCTTCTGAATGCAAATAGAAGTAACATCCTTTCAGGAAAAATAAAAGAGCCAACACATTAAACACAGGTAAACTGAGGAGAGAAACACGGGGGCGACGATACAAGCCTTGAGGTCAAATCCCAATTTCCCGAGCATGGAGTCCCACTGGCATCGAGGCCGGATCTAATTGGACTGGCCACCATCCTTTTCAAATGTTGGAATTGAACATTCAACGTAACAAACGTAACCCTTATTTTCACCTGTTGCCTCCTCAACTTAGCGCTATTGACGAACTCGAATTTCTCTCAAATTTCTCAGATAAACATCATTGATAATTGGTGGTCAGCATGCTGGGACTTGAGGCGGTAGATGTCAGAAAAAGAAGGTAATGGTGGCAAAGTGTGCTAGCTAACCAACGGTGGTGCTGTTGGAACCCCTCGTTGACTCCGAGAGATAGAATCGATCGATGGGGAAAATCCTAGGTACGGAACTCTACAAAAACCGGAAAAACTACTTCTTCCCGCCTTAAACCGTAACATGGCTCGGTCGGAATCCGCGTCAGTCCGTTCTCGCACTGTTCCTAACAGTGCATGGGCTAGGCACTAAGTAGAGAAATCAGGAAAGAAGCGATGATTATGTTGTGTTCGGAGATGCTGACGAATGAGACGGGAGAGCTTGTCTGGAGGAGGAAAAGTTCTATTCTAACCAGGTCAAGCCGATCGTGCTACTTTCCAAATTTTAGTGTAGGTGGTTGTCATTGCCTGATTTCTGTCATCACGCCATTCCTTCTTGGACTCTGCAAGTCCGACAGTTCCTCAATCGCACTCGTCTTTGATTGCTTCTCTCATACCCATCAGGTCCCTTGGCGGTGCATATTTCTGGACATGGTACATTCCTTTTCAAGGGGGTGGCGCAGCTAAAATCCGGCACATAGGGTAGGGGGGAGGGGGGGAGGGGTCTGAGCCTTAAACGCGAAACCGATCTGCCTTATTTAGGGCTGTTAAAACATTGCTGGAGGTCTGACTTACGTTTACTTTAATGGTTTCATACAAACACACATTTTTTCATGTTTAAACACCCTTCTTAGAGAGGTTCCTAGTGAAAGTGAGGTAGAGCAGCTGAGCGGCAACGATCGGCAGTGAGCCGGCACAAGCCGGTACCTTTCCAGTAGCTTAGATAGTATTACTAAGCACTCCAAATATGGATATACTACTGCCGTATATGGCAGGAGAGGGGGGGAGGGGGGGTTCTGCTTGACCTTAAACGCGAAAATGTACGTCATGTGCAGGATTTTATTTCCGTGTTCCTTTTCGGCTCTCTCCGGCTGCCACCTGACCAAATAAATCTCGCTTTTGCCAGTGGATGCCCTACAACATGTCGTCTTTCCGAGTGGAGTACAGTGGCGCCGTCCATCTCCCTCGCCACCGCATCTCCCCTGCTCCCGATCCTCGCCGTGCCTCCCATTCAACGACCTCTTTGTGAGGAAGATCGATCACGATGTTCCACCGCCGCTGCCGCCTCCGAGGAAAGTTGTCCCTTTGACGGAGTAGAGGTTCATGAAAGGAGAGGAGTGCTTCGACCTCAACGCAAGCCAGCATAGATGGACAATTGTCAGGCTCCAGGTCTTACGGCTGCGAGCACGGAAGAAAAAAATGGGTAATGTATGATCTCTCTCTTCCTCCTCCTTTAGATCTGAACGATTCCGGGACCAGCATTACCGTAACGAGATATTATTTAATATCATGCTATCCGTCAGGCGGCGAGCCCTTTCAGAGTGAAGAGGTAATTGAATGATTACTGTTAAGAATATGGGTAGTCAAGCTGATATATGAGTGAAGGAATACTCGAAGAAAAGCCTGATGAGAGCGAGGATGTCCGTAAGCTGAGTCCGATTACCAAGAGGGATCCGCAAGTTTGTTAACAAGCGCTAAGCGTAGTCGGTAAGCGAGTGGAACGGCAAGCGCTAAGTGTAACCGATCTTGATCACTTAGGTTCACACAGGGACTGTGGAGGTTGAAAGGTGAGTTGGTAGCTGCAGATACGATAGCATGGACAGTGTTTATATACTAGAGGATTCGAGTCATTCTTTTTCTACTCGTATTCTAGTGTCTGCAAGAAGAAAGGAGAAAGTAAGAGAAAATACCAGTAGGCCGGGAGCAGGCATGTGTTGACTCGTGCTTAGTTCGGAAGAGACCCTGATATCCACAACAATTACTCAAACCAGAAGCGTCGCCTCGTGCATTAAATGCACGACTGATTTGAAAAAATGCATTTAGGATTGCTTCCGAGAGAATCGCTCAATCTACACCACTGACCATACAGCGAGCCCTGAGTATTTCTATGGCTTCTGTGATCTGGTGACCAAATCTCTACGGAAGCGAAGGGCAATCCAGCATCGTGACGGAAGCTTTGTCCTTTGTCCCGTGAGTTCGTTTTTAGCGCGCTTCTTATTTCCACTTTTTAAACTGATGATATTTTCCGTTGTCACGCGGGATGATAGTGTACACGGACGTGATTCCAGACATGAAGATTTATGGCTAAATATTTATTTACATTATACGTGAAAATCGAGATCCTCATGCCCAGATACAGAACGACGAGATCCATTATAGGAAGACATCCGAGGTGCACATTTCATCGATATCAACACCAGGTTTGTCAGCAGTTTCAGTTCGGACGAATATCAAAACCCTCGTTGTAAGCACATAGCAAGTAGCGGGAAGTTGACAAAGACTACGTGGCATTAGATCTGTCATGAACGCACAAGAGACGAAGCTCGGTATTTTGGTAGGATCGAATCGATATAATCGGGAAATGTGAGAGTCCAGCGAGATGATTGACGGCGGAAGGTGAAAACATACAAGTCGGTGCGGAACCGCCACAACATCACGAGAGCAAGAAGAGAACACGCGCTCAGAGCGAATCAGTTCTTGCAACCATTGAAAAGAAAATGTCACCTCATGGCCAATGCTGACACCGCGATGAGCCGCATCAGACCCTGAAGCATCGCAGAACTGTTAATACAGGTTGACAACATAAGAATAAAGAGGGGAAACAGCTCATCTAGAGAACTCCAAGGCTGGGATCAATAGGGTCTGTGACTTGGAGTAGTTATGAATTTTTGAGTTCGTGAATTTAGATCGGTCACCGATCACCGGTGTCACTGGGGATTACCAGTCACCTCTGAGTGTTGGATGACGTTGTCATTGCATACAAAAATATACCTTCTCTCTCACGATCATTCACAGCAATATCGGCGATTCCAAGGCGCCGGAAGAATGTGCAAGCGCCAGTTAGTATAATTTTGAATAACCGCAAGGAACTGTATCGTCTAGACATTTAAAGACGGTTGAAACGAGGCGAAGGCGCTGACCTAGTGCCACAGCATGAGGATATGACTGACTAGGGTCAAGGGTCGTTGCCACAAAGGTATTCGAGTCTCACGAGAGCGTGGAAGGTAGAATGGGCCGTTATAGCTACATTATCGCAATATCCTTCTGGCAGAAAGAAGGAGGAGTGAAATACAGATATACGGAGGAAAGAAACACGGAAGTGATAATGCAACTTTCCAAGTCTTGAAGCCACTTTGTTCCAATTGCTTGAGTGCGAAGCTACGTGTTTCTGAAGGGAATCGCTGGAGATCCTTGGACTGAGAATGAAAATACGTACATACCACTCACTAGGTCTGTGTTCAACACATAAGAGGGAGTAAGATACATCAAAACGAGGATATGCAAAGGCAAAAGTCGCGCCACGGGTAAATCGGATCAAGCCGGCTACGTGCATCAGGCACCGTCCTTTTCGAAATTTGGAATTGGACCCTCATCGAGTCTTCACCTGTTGCCTCCCCGATCCTCTCATTCCTCCCACTGATATCACTCGCTCTACTCTCTGCGTACCGCGCTCCTCATCACACGGCACTCCCCCAAATCTCTTACTCGGCGACACTCATCCGTCCGAGGACAGACGAGCGTTGTCTCTCTCCAATGTCCCATGCCTCCGCTGTCACCGCTCCTGCATACTTCAACACCGACTCAGGATACATTCACGCATGCTGCTGACATTCTGCTCCCCAATCTTACTACTCTCCAAAGCCCTCCGCATCGTGTCAACCTCCTCGCGCCCTCTCGTTCTCTAATCGACGCGTCTATCACCTCATACCCCGCGTACTCGCACGCATGGACAACCTTCGCTCACTCTCACTCCCTTCCTTTGATATACACATCCTACGTCATCACTCTGCCTTTGGAGTATGCCATATCGAGTTCAGGAACACACGTCTCTCTCTGGGCAGGGATGGCCAGACCAACGTCGTCTCCCTCCGTTTTCCGTTCCTCGGCCTCATTGATGATGACGATGATGACGCGTCATCCCCTACGCCACTTCCCGCCACTCATACGCGTACCCGCCTTCTCTCCGCACCCACCACGCGAAGCCAATCATTTCTATTCCTGATGCCTCCGCATCGCCGCTCCCGCCTACTCCTACACAGACTCAGGACACCTTCACGCATACAGGCGCCACTGTGACTCTGCTCCCCAATCTAACGACCCTCCAAGACCCTCCACATCTTATTATTCTCCTCGCCCTGTCTCGAGCACTAATTGACCTGTCCATCACCATTTCTGCCCTGATATATGGAGGGTTTCGACCTACGACTACCCTCAAGTCTCTCCCTCCCTCTATTCGCCGTCTCTGCTTCACGTTCAAGTCCGTAGGCAAACGTACCCAAGAAAAGACACTTCGCAGTGCTACCGTCGTATGCCCCGCCATTGAAAAACTTGAAATAGAGGGAGAGGGAGGCGAGGAACGCTGGTCTTCCGTTGTCCCTCATTTCAAGACCCTTCAAATCCTGGTCATATGTAAACCTGGGACAGCGAAAGTGGAAACAGCGAAGGAAGAGCTCGATGAGAGGCTCCCGCTCCCGAAACGTGCGAGAACACACTTGACATTGTGTACCATCGGTCACTCGGACCACTCAATGGTCGTCAGCGAACGAGCCTGCGCAGCTCATCTAGCGAATGCCTGCCCTGCCCTCCAAAGCGTCGTCTTCTCAAACAGAGTCCAGTGGCGCCGTCCATCTTCCTCCTTCCCCCTCTCCCGACCCTCACTATGTCTCCCATTCGACGATCTCTTCGTGAAGAAAATCGATCGTGATGTTCCTCCGCCGCCGCCTCTGAGGAAAGTAGTCCCTTTGGCGGAGCAAAGGTTCGTGAAATGAGCGCAGTGCTTTGATCTCAAATACAGCGACGACAACGACTCCCTGTTCTTTAAACCAAGTCCGAGAAAGCAGAGTAGTTCAATACAAATTTTCTGCGAACAAGTCGAGGTTGACGTTCATGATACTGGAAACGTGTGCTGCTGTAGCATAGGGCACGTGTCTGTCTCTCCGTTCTTGTTATTCAATAGCATAATCCTTCTACGTAGATTCTGTACCCATCGCCATCATGAAGACCAATTCGACTGTCATTCCATGATTATATCTTTATCTTTATTTATCCTTACCTTCATTCTCCGGCTTGTGTATTCATATGCAATTACATTTCTGCTTCCCATTCGTAGCTTTGCACCTCAAGGATATCCATAGCCGTTGATGTCCCCTATTTATACAAACGTGTTCCCGTGCCCGCAGATCGTCGACTCTGACTTTTGTCCGGGAGCCGTTTCTTGAATCTAACGAGACGTCTTACGGCACGATAACATGAAGGCCTCGCAAAGCAATAACCCGCACCATCGGGTCAGTCCATGGTCGACACCATTAGCTTTGTTCATTTCCTGCCAAATCGTCTGTACTTTAGCGTGCGCCTCAGCAACATATTCTGACCCTGACACTCCCAAAGGCCTTCTCTCATTCTTCGAGGCAGTGTATTTACATAAAGACGCAGTCGATCTCAAGTGACCAATCTGGCTCACTGTTGTGCACGCCTTGGCCTCCAACTTGGACCCGTTAACCTTTCATTGAAACCAACATTATCCGTTTCATCGTGATTCTACGATCTCCAATTACTGGCTGTTCCGCATTGCATTACACACGATATACAAATACATTCCTTATAATCCCATCAATCTGTCATCAAATCAGTGGCGGACCGATGTTTTCGAGACGATACTACCTGAAGTCATGTCTGATTTTCTTACCGCGACTTCTTTGAGTCATTTGCAGGATTAAGAGGTCACAGACCTCTTTTAGACATGCGTGCTCATACTCCTGTTTCCATGGCTTCGCCGATGGATGAAGGCCCCGAGTACTGTGTCACAGTGGGACGAAATTTTTGCTCGATGGTGTCTACCCTAGGGACACTCTCCTCCTTCAGCGAGGTGAAGTTTTCCCTGAAGGACGGCAGAACATAATGAACGATCTTCGATTGGGAGATGACTTGATGACCTAGAGTATTGCTCTCCGAGAGCCTCATGTTATCTTGCCGTAAGACAAAAGCATCCGTATCGAAGAAACAGCTTCCGGACAAAAGTCAAAGAAGATATCTGAGATTGTGTGAACACTTTAGTATAAATAGTGACATCAACGGATGTAGTTGAATCCGTACCCATCACTGAAGTCGGACAGTATCGCCAGACGACATCGATGGTTGGGATTGTGAGGGAAAGAAATGAGAACATGAAAAATCACGCCCAAAGAAACGTACAATAGTAAAAAAAACCATCTTCAAATCAAACTATTGTGATAAGTTCTGAAGAGGACTATAAGGAGAAGGAAAGAAGAACACACGAAAGAAACAAAGACGGGCCTGGATCACATCGTGGTCCCAATATGGGTATCAACGCTTCGGAGTAAGCGGGAAAAGAAGACATGTACTGTCATCATCGTCAGTGATGGTAACAGTCACGGTCGGAGGTATTTAGAATTTTGCTTTGAGGGATTTGATACAACGTGCAGGTATCGAGCTGATGAGTGCACCCGAGCTTAGTATGAGAATCTTCATATCTTCAGACACAATAAGGGGAGCAGCGAGAAAACCTTGGACGATGCCGGACAAGTACGAGTGTTCTTGAACCAGTTGAGATGCTTGAGTTCTAAAGCTACGAATGGGGAACAATACTGTAATTAAGTGTAAATCCTCCAGTCAGAGAACAAAGGATATACAAGGGCAAAGATATATACATGAACGGATAGTCAAATTGGTCGTGATGATGTTGATGGGTGGGGATCTACGAGGAATGATTATGACATTGAATAATAAGAACGGAGAAACAAAGGCGTGTCTCACGCTATACCAGCGCACATTTCCAGCACCATGGACGTCAACCTCTACCTGTTCCTGGCAACGTTGCACCTAACTACTCTGCCTTCTCGGACTCAGATCAAAGAACAGGAAGTCGTCGTCACCGTCGCTGTCGCTGAGGATGAAGCACTACTCTCCCTTCATGAACCCTTTGCTCCGTCAAAGGGACAACTTTCTTTAGAGGCGGCGGAGGAAGAACATCGCGCGATAGATCTAAGTCTTAAAGATATCCTCAAATGGGAGAGACAGTGAAGATCGGGGAGCGGGGGAGAGGCGGAAGCAAGGGAGATGGACAGCGCCACTGTACAACATTCGGAAAAACGTGTTGGAGGGTAGGGCACGCGTTGGCTAGACTAGCTGCGCAGGCTCGTTCGCTGACGACCATTGAGTACGAGTGGCCCGAGTGACTGATGGTGGATAACGTCGAGCGTGTTTGGCATGTTTCGGGAAGGGAAACCCCTCATTAATGTCCTCCTTCGCTGCTTTCACTTGTGCTGTCGCAGGTTTACGCATGGCGAACACTGTAAGAGACTTGAAATGAAAAAAGGAACGATGGAAGACCAGCATTCCTCACCAGCCTCGCCATCTATCTCGAGTTCTTCAATGTTAGGACATACCAAACCCAGGATTGATCGGCGTGGAAATGGTGATAGACGCGCCGACTAGAGGAAGCGACGGCACCAGGAAGATAACAAGATGTGCAAGGCCTTGGAGAACAGTAATATTGGGAACAGAGCATCGACAGTGTGCGTAAGACTTGGGAACAGAGTGCCCGCAGTATGCGGAGGGCCTTGGAAAATGGTACAGATTGGCATCTGTATGCGTGAAGGTGTCCTGAGTCGGCGATAGTGGAGGCATGAGAAATAGACAGGTCCACTTGGCGTGGTGGGAGCGGGTACACGTAGGAGTGGCAGGAAGTGATGTAGGCGGTGACGCGGACGCCTCGTCATCGGCATCGACAAGGAACGGGGATCGATATCGCGTAGTCCAAAGGCAGAATGGTGGCGCACGGTGTGTAGATCGAAGGAGGGGAGCGATAAAGAGGGGAGGTTGTCTATCCGGGCAAGCACGGGGTATGAGATGCGCCTGAGCTTGCGCAGATGACCATCCACGGGCGCAGGGAGTGTGCGTGAAAGAAGTGAGATCTCGTTGTGTGACGAGGAATATATACAGTGCGTCGGATTCCGAACATCCCGGATATCGAGGTCCCGGCCGGCACCGACGCACATGGGGGGAGGGAGAAGATCTCAGTCAGCCTCCACTGGATGAGACGGGGCAACGTTTGCAGGCGAGAGGGAGGGAGAGGTAAAAGTAAACGCGATACACGGGCTTCCCTGCTCCTCGATCAACGCCCCGAGTCCAGACGGCGTATGAGTATCGTCCATCGACGACTCCCTCGATAGCAAAGACATCTTGATGTTCTCCTCACCCCCTTCCAGCACGGATTTGACTCGTTCGACCACTTTGCGACAGCTTGAAAAAAGTCGGCATCCTCCTTATGCGCCTTCCTCCCGTTTCACTGGCGAAGCTGTGGCTGTATGCTGCTGCTACTGGAGGACTGTTGTCTTCAGATTTGTGGCATCAGATGGTGGGCTGCAAGAGGAAAATTTGAACGTACTATATCAGAAGAGCGAAAAGCAGACAGAATCAATCAAAAAGGGGTCCTGTCCATCGAGTTCTCTCGCACATCTACCAGTACCAACCCGCCGAATCCATAAAAATCGTCAGACATTCTTTTGGATCTTTGGGAAACGAGATAGGACCAAGCCGAGAATGGAACGAGAAAGAGATGAGGGGCTCGTTTAAGTACAGTAATATCCATGGGCGGCTTAGCGAGAATGTCAGAGGTCGCGTCAGGAACGGTTCGACTTCTCACAACCATCCCCGCTGGAAGAGGCGCTGCAACGTCAAATGGTTCTCGAGAACAAGTCACGGTCGTCGATAAAAGAAAGCAAGAAGAACAGACCTCTAGGGATAGATCAAAGAAGAAGCGTGCACTATTTAAGTCGGTACAGGCACTTCATCGTCCTATTGGGAAATCGAGAGTCACCCTTTCTTGAAAGAACAAGTAACAAAGTACGAACCTAGGCCAACAATGGAGTCAATGACTAGGAGAGCATTTAATGACAACTTCTAGATATATGTCGGAATATCGCCATCATGAGAGAATAAACAGGTCCAATGCTGGCTACCTGAAACTGATCGCGCGAAAGGGACGCCCGTCCCTGGTAGGTCGCTCTGATCGACGATGATATCCAACAGGCAATGTGTTGAACCATGCAGTCCACAGTCCCTTGTCTACACTGCAGATGAGACCAGAGAAGAGACGGGGTTGCATGTACTGACGGGCCGTGACCTCACGAATGACTCGAGCCTCAGACAGCACTGAGCTGACATCTGGTCATTTACCTAGGAGCGCACGAGGTAGAGTGGATGGAATGGACGGAGTAATAAGACCAAGAAGTCTGAGACCGACGAATGGCAGGAAGGACGGTCTGTCGAGGAGGGCTTAGTATACTTGAAAGCGGAATATGAATTAGCAACATACATTGAAAACATGACTTATATCAACATAAGGAGATTGAATGAGCTGGCAACTATGCCAAAGCAAAAGGCATAGAGAAACTCTCCGATGCGTGGCCATTGCGATAGAGAACGGTTCATGATATGGAGAAGAGTTTCCGAAGGAAGTTTGTTTTTTGCAGTAGGGCATGGAGTGAAGACAGGCCGCATGCATCATGGCGACAATAAGTGAAGTCAGAAAGAGGTAAGACTTGACGCGTGAGGACTGGTCAAATCTTGATCATACTAGATACGACTGTGCGTCTTGGTAGATGCCTTTCTTTCGCTAAGCTCATGAGCGATGGTCCGCCACAAGATGCAAATGAATCACTCACAAGATTGACCGCATGCGCCTACTAGCACTATCGTCGACCCTAAATCGATATCCAGCCTGAGTAGCAGATGACTGATAAGTGCCGAGTGCCGAATATTCTTGGCGAAGAGCTTGGTGCAATATCGTTCCCGTCAATTTTTGAAAGAAACGGGGGCCATCATTTTCCAGAGACTGCGAATCCTTAAAAACGGTGCATGTCAGCGTTGGCTGAATACTGAAAAAGTGTGCCGTACTTGGAAGGACCATCCCGAAATGATCAGGAAAAGAAATTGTGCAGCACACGAGGAGATGACAGAAGAGAATGAGTTTTAAGAAAGCTTTGATAGAGCAGAAGCGACGACAGGATGGTGGTGGCGGAAGGAGAGAAGAGAGTGTCACGGACAAAACGGCATTATCAGAACCGGTAAACAGTATCCGGACCGAAATAGCCGAAGCGTCTCTTCTCCGATGCTCCCAGTCGTTTACTAAGTACTTCTTCGACACGACTCTCCACCTCAAGCTCTCCATCTGACGTGCAGACTGTTACTCTCATTCTACTGCTAGGGTCCTTGCTGTTAAAACCCTGGTAGTTGCTTTGCCCCGTCATTCGAATGACCATGATGCTCTGGCCTACTACGGACGCCAATCTTAGAGGGTTTTGTCACTTTCGAGACGTGTTACGTTTCGCTACGTTTCGCGCTTCTCGCATTTTCGATTAGCCCCGACGCTGGCTACTTATATTCTGCCGTATCTCATGAGATGATTGTGGGACATTGAAGATGGGCATATGGATGACCGAATGGCTCTCCGTAACTTTTTAAGTGATTCCCTTCAAATTCGATAGTCTTGGAACTTGAAAGAAGATTCTAACCATTTCATTTAGCTGCAAGTATATTTTTATTGAAAGACCGAGGGACACGATGAACTAGCACAGGAAGGCGCCAATGTAAGTACCTATGGTATCTTCTGCTGATGTCTCCCTCAACCAAATTATGGTGTCTCGCAAAAAAGGAAATCAGCTAGATGTGATTCTACTTGAGAACTAGCGAGCTGGAAGGAAAGGGCGAGCGTAATCTGGTCTTACGGTCACGAAAACTCGTAGCTGTGGTCAGGAGAGATAGAAGTTATGACAGCCGTCAATGTGGGTCTTGCTCTTTGTCTTCTCCCTCCGAAGCTGAGGATTTGCCTTTACAGACGGACCAAGGGTAATCAACATGTCGCTCTTCCCCATCGCATAGGACCTACATCGCAGTTATGAACATGAAACACCCAACACCCAATCTCGAGAGGGCCAAGAGAATTCTGCGTTTGCGTGCTGCGTGGATGCGTTCATCTGCGTTTCTCACGGGTTTGGATGCGTTCATTTGCGTTTACATAAGTGCGTGTACGTCGCTATGTCTGCGTGAAATTATACATGAATGCGAGTGAGAATTTGAATTACTGAGCCTTACCAAAATATCTTGATTTCCTGACAGTGTACTCGATCATACCAAGTTGACAAGTACCTAAGAGTGCTATGATGTGTCTTTGAGCCTTAGTGGACATCGAATTATGTATTTACAAGACCACAGAGGATGCTCCAATGGCGAAGTAATGCTAAAAAAGGCCTACACATGCCAACGACAGTGAACGCATGTCACGCACTTCACGCACTTTGAGATTTCTGCGTTTACATCTTGAACGCATGCGTTAGCTTTGTTCACGCATGCGTTCATATGTGAACGCATACGTTATAGCATTCCACGCATGCGTTCGTGTACCAACGCAAACGGTAAGACATCCCACGCATGTAACAAGATAAGAACGCACGCGTTATGAAAAGAACGCAGCGAACGCAGATGTGTGACAAGTCTGTCACATCTGCGTTTAACTCAAGTTTAACTTAGTTTACTTTGAGAAACGGGTGTTTCGTCGTCGCACAGTCTCTGATCAATCTCCCTTATAAACCAGATACCTAAGATATCAAGTGATCAAAGGAGCACACGCTCAAATATCATAAATATCAACTACAAGGCTTCTCTTTTGTCTACAAGTCAGGATCTGTACCGTCCGTTAATTTCCTGCGACTGCGTTTAGTAGGTGGCGCGGTATCTTTGTCAGGACTACCAGGCCTCACAGCACTCGGTTCAGCCAGAGTATCATCCAGGGCTCGGCGCTTTCCTGCATGGCGAGACAGCATCCTGGGTTTTGGACAGGTTACCTCATGTGCTCGCATCCTCTCTTCTTCCTTCTCTAATTCTGCTCTATGCCATTGCGCAAGCTCTTCTGTATCAAATTCTGCCCCCGCCTGTAGTAGAAATTCAGTCCGACTTCGCTCACGACAATTGGAATGATCGTGATGGGCAATCGAAATGCTTCAGTTCATATCCGCAACGGCATGGCTGCTCGAGTTGCTTATCCCGAACTCCTGGACTGGTTCCAGGACGACAGACCACTTTACATTCTGGATTCTCGCAGCGAAGGACGCCGAGACATCGTCTGTTGCTGATCTTGCCATCGCGAATCGTCGAAGCCGTCTCAGACCCTTCAGGATCACCACCATTATTACGCATTGCCCAATTCACTTGTAGCTTCTTGGTTTGTTTGAAGTCTTCGAATGATACATCTATTGCAAAGAGGCCTGATGGCCAGCCGTTCCAGCCACCAGGAAAGTTCGATAGAGTGGTGAATACCACACCATCATCAATCCCTCGCCGTGCCTCCGGTTCTGGCTGTGTTTCGAGGGGTATATACACAGTCAACGGTACAGGATCCGAAAGATCAATGTCAGGCCAGCGAGTGAAGCCGTGGGGAACATTTTCCTTTGATAGCTCTAGAGTGGGGCGTTTGATTCCTTGTAGACGAGCTGTGGATAAGGGGAGTGCATTCTTCTGATCCGAGGTCGAAAGGTCTGCAGATGGTCCTTCGAAACGGACAGGGCCACTATTTCTATGCTGATAGGGCGGTACAGGAGTGCGTGGATTAATTCCTGTATGCGAAGCCTCTGCTGAAGGGTTACTTTGGGCATGACTAACATCTCTAATGATGGCCCCTAATCAACGGAATAAGTTAATAATTTTCTAGATGATGGATCAGTTTAAAAGGACGTACCAGTTTTATGACTATAAATAGGAACAATTCTGTCGAGGTTAGGTACTGCTGTCGGCAGCGTGTCCTCAGTACTAGGAGCAGCAGACTGGTTCTCCTCGTGGTCTATGTCCTCAGACTCGGAGTCAGTTTCCAGAAGCCAGGTAGCTATGGCGCGCTTGATTTTTTTCTGTTAAAGGTACATTAGAGTAGTGTCATTCAAGAATGCCACTGAGACTCACGATAGTACTCATGAAAGTTTTGTGGTAAGGTATCGGAGCGACGGACTCCCACCGTGGCATGATTTCTGGCATGATTTGAAAAACGAGGCGGAATATTGGATATCGAATAATGTTGATCACGATAGCATGCAGGTTGGCCTGGCAAAGTATATGAATGTATCACGATATCAATTTATTCGGTGCTATCCTGTATGAACTTGGTACGTATCTGCGGAAAAATTAGAGGCAATGGCAAGGGAGAGACAAACTGACATACTAACGAAAGTAGACACGAGATACTACTGCAAAAAGAAGGGTATGCAATATGAAGGGAAATAAGAATTAGGCATGGTAGCCTGCATGGCTGGGTGGTTGCGCGGAGCGTGGCTGCATGGTCGACGAGCGACGGACTCCTATCAAAAGTTGATCGAGTCCATCAAACGCGACGAGAGTTGACGCGTTCCATTCTTTTTCGTCACTCCTTGCACCGAATCAGCTTGACCATGAGATGTATAGTCTAGGTATGATTGCTAAAGAGATAGGTGATTCTGCAGGACTTTCAAACCCTTCAAAGTTTCGTCAATACAAAGAAAATATCATTCCGAATTCATTCAAATTGGATTGCCTGGTTTAAGAACACGAAAGGCTATGTAGCTGGAGTAGATACTTTTTCGAGTATCCCAATGGTATAAAATAACCTTAGAGACATTCTTATAAGCTAGAATTAATATGGTACACGCTGTGGGGTTCCCATTTTCTATTTGTGTCACGCACGCAGATGATGTCACACATACGAACGCAAACGCATCTCAACTAACGCAACTGCTATTTATAGAAACGCATGCGTATGAACGCAAACGGAAACGCAGGTGCGAGAACGCAAGCTAACGCACTCACGCATCTGGATAACGCAGAATTCTATGTGCCCCATCTCGAGACCGCAGCCCGGGTATTGGCCCGTTCACAAACCTTCATATCCATGTCGAACCCCATATTAGACACCATCGACACCTTTCCCAGATCTGCCACATTTATCTTTCGCATTGCCATATTGAATAACATAGGCAGGAGGGCCGTTGCTGATTGTTTATACTCAAAATACACTTTGTGAATTTCATTCAGTTCCGAACTTTAATCGAGCTTCATTGATGGATTTCTCAAACACTACTGACACGCATTCAGTCCGAAATCACGCTGGAAAAAACGGCTCACCATTCCATTGAGTCCATCGTCGTCTCTGCGAGGTGTCTGGCAAGTGTGCACCATTATTCGTGTCTTTCCTCAGTTATGCTAATCTCCGCTAGATATCAAGACGACCAGCCTTATCGTGATTCAAAGTCGTGTTTCTGGGACTCCCCGATGCGCATACTGTCTTCGCGCAAGATGTTACTGGCGGGAGGGTTGCATTACCGGGCCATGGTGCAGCGGACGTACGCCTAATTCCTGCTTAACCTCATGCATTTGATCATATTATAATCTGCACATGAAGATTCCCTAACCCAAGTGCTACCCTGTAACCTGTTTCCCACCGTTACCGAATGCACTCGTCTTCTCGTGTCCAAAATTTCCGACGTTACAAAATCTCAACCGTTCTCCTTCCATCGTGCTAAACTATCCTCGTACTGTCGCAGGCAGCAGCGAGGTCATTGGAGCTCATGCCTCCGCTCAGGTGTGCCCAGCCACTTCGGTGAGGTGACAATCGTTGATATCTTCAGCGATGACGGCGTGTCTACCATCTACTGCCATAACATCTGGAGTATCGTGTACTTCGCACCTCAGGGTCTTACGTCTTACACGAATCTATCCACAAGCCAGGAGAGCGAATTTATGGGTGATGAACTAGACTGATCAGCCTTTCACGATGCACTTGCTAGATCTATACAGGTGAGTGATTCTGTCAAGACCGGGACCAGTGAATTGAAATCTTCAAATAGTCCTTGTGATTCGCTACTTGTGCATTTTCTAACGATACACCTCACGCATACAGGGGATAATACCGTACACCAACATTGGTCGACGACAAAATACTAGGTGGTTGCTTGATTAGACTTCCCCGTACGTACTCTCTGTTATCTACCACCTTAGCCTTACCTATTCCCTGGAATTTCGGTGTCTCCTTCACAAGGCGAGCGCCAAACGCTAGCTTAAGATAGTCGCCGTTGGTAAGAGAGAGGTGATTTCGTGGTAGCGTTGACATGGCACGGACCTGGCCAAGCGGAAGTTCGTGAGTACTCCTCCGTCATATTAATCGCATCGACATTCAGCGTCGGGAGATACACCATTTCTAAGCAAGACCGTTGTCCTTACCACTGTGGTAGGTCGCTACCCTATGTGAATGATGGCGGAAGTTGTCTCTGGGTAACACGATCCCGATGAGAATCTCCTGCTCAAGTACGTTCCTTTTGATAATTCTGTTCCCTCGACTGACTTCTTTTCCGTAGATCTGTTCCCCCCTGCTGACCCGACGATATACATGGCTCGAATGTCATCACATTTATTCGTCCGTTTAGAGAGGGCACACCTGATTGTTTTATGGACTGATATACCAATGGTCCTCTGAACAAAGACGAATCTACCATTGCTTGCGAGCAAGGGCAAGTATATTATGCAGGTCATCTTTCGTCACGGTGACTTCCGAGAGATGTGGCTATTAGTCGCATATAACGAGGTGACTCACACCAGCACACCAGGAAGGTTTGTCCAGGGATGGGTGCATTTCCAAAGGCATTGGCGTCATGTACGTGGGTACGTGAGATCCTTTATATTTTCGGAAGATTGAGTGGTGGATGAAGCGACGACATCTATTCACTCGGAGCGAAGATAGCATCTCAGGGTGTAACATGAGAATTTAGAGCTAGGAATCAATTACTCGCAAACTGGATTGATTTACAGCAGTACGACTCGTGCGATTGATATGCAAGTCAATCGAGATTTTATAAGTCGCCTCAGTACCAGGAATGAAATATTCACTCGTTTGAGGAACGTACGAGGCTTCGGCCATGAGAACACTGCATGGTCTCGCGTCTTCTTGATACCATGTCAAAGAAACCGAAGAGAGAGAATATCTGGGAACCCAATAAGGACAGGGTCACTCACAGAAACGACGCTACTCAGAGTAAACGTTCAGAACTTCGAGAGCTTAGGGCATGCTAAATGCTCAAAGAGTCCCATAAATCTCCCCAATGTGCTTGTGAACACCCGCATATACCGATCCTCTCGCAGAGATACATTGGGCAAAAGACATCTCCATGAAGGTCGGCGGAAGGGGTCCGTTCATCTGCACGGATGAAACTTATAAAGAAAGACAACATCTGGGTGGTACGGCTCACCTGCGAATAAGATGATTACCTTCATTGCCACTACAATGCTACGGCCCATCATGATCCGTATACGTAGATGGTGCCTTATTCCCATCGTGTTGAAACTTTTTGTTTTCCTGCGAGAAGAACTTAGAAAATAGAAAAACATTCAAAAAACCAAAGGCAAATCTGTGCATAAACAGCGACGAGATCACCTCCCTCGGAACATAAGCATCTTATTGAAGCCTCGAACTGGGTTCTAGCCTGCTGGCGCAACAGACAGCATGCATACACGGTATCTCCCAAGAGCTTGATGGCGAACTTGGTCTGAGATAGGTAATTAAGACTGTAGTTATGAAATGAATGGCAAAAATGTACACGGGTTCTGTACACATTTGATGTCCTTAGAGATGTTGATATTGCAATCGAGGCCTGAACTTGAAAAACTACCACGTACATCCATCCATGAAAGAATGTAGGACTTGAATGCGCCGAAATGTTGGTCCAAACGAGAAAGAATCACGGTGAATCCGAGGCAGATGAAGCATAAATTATTTGAGATATTTGAGTGAGAAAACACGATATAAATATGAAGAGCCTTGGAGGAGGGCAGTCAACAGACAATGAACCGTGGGCAGGAATCGGGACAGAACAAGGATGGGGTCCGCAAAATCTGGATCGGTCCTGATGCCGTCTCTGCTCCTTTTTCCGACTATGCACATTGCATTTCTTGAAGCCATTCTACATCGACTCTTGAGTATTCACGTGTCACGTCTGTTCTACAGTGGTATTCCTTGTATCTCCAAGGAAATTTGCTAAGCCGATGCTACGGGACTATGATTTTGTAATCTAATTTGAATCCGAGTCCGTACTAGTAAAAAATGGACACAAAGGTGCGCGCAGCTCAAGAAAGAAATATTGTCGCCTCCCTAGCAATCCCCAGCTGATCCAGTCTCTCCACTTCTCCGTGGTCTGCAATCTGAAACACCGACACCTTCTCAAACTTCCGCTCTGGAAACCTTCGACCGACAACCCAGTATTGGTCAAGGAACTCGCCGTCAAAATGGCTATATGGGCTACTATCCAGGAGTGTGTATATGCCATTGGGTATTTGGTATTGGTGGTCGGCTGTAATTTTGAATGTGTGCCTTGTTCCAGCATCATCTGTGACAATGAGCTCTCCTTGTCGACGTTTCCCATTGTGTGATCCTTCGGCCAATCCCTGCACATATCCCGATTCAATAAAGACTGCGTCAACCCCGTCAGAATCTGTATCCTCTGTCCGTGGAACTGAAGCTCGAAGGCTATCAGGTTTTGATGGCGGACCTTCGACGTCATTGATGACTTGGCTCCATGATGGTCTCCAAACTTTGTTTCTGTTCCCAGGTCTGGGATATGTAAAGAACAAAGTGGCCCGCTCGACATCATCCAACACATCCACCAATGCTGTCCATGCATCCTCCATGGATTGCATCTCATAGTAAGCTGGTATTGCGTCCACACAGTCCAGGAGATACACCAACCCCGCAATTCTATCGACGGGATTGGTACACACTCGATCCCGTATGTGCGACAGTGCGGTCCACACTTCAGGAAAGCCGGAGAGTTCTTGCAGAGCTAGTAGCTGCCTGTCAAATTCTGCGCGTACCTCCTCTTCCATGGTGTTGTCATCGCCCGTATCTCCCCCGATGATCCTATTGTAACCATACTCCTGTAGTGTCCATACACGCTTGAACCAACTCCGATCGCTCTCAAAGTCGCCCGCCTTGATGCGCAAAGGCCGGCCCAGTCCGTTGAAGTAGTACACTATCGGCTCGAAGCCCGTATACACCCTTCCGATGGTAGGCACGTCCACCTTCCATTCCACTGCACGCAGATCCTCCCGCCGTCCGCGCTCCTGTCTCAAACAGAGCACATCTAGCCACGCATACTCCGCACCCGCATTCAGCATCTCAATACGGATCAGATCAAGATTAGAGTCCTTTGGGATCGGCACAGGCCATTCATATCCGTTGATGGGTGTCTTCACAGCCATGCGATCCTTCTCTTCCACCCATGCATGTGATATCGCCCACGGCCATGTGCGTGCGACCCACCATGGCACCACGCGATTACTGTAAAGGTCCCAGAGGCGCCGTGGAGGCACCAGTGAGCTGATGATCCTGTTATTCACGAGTACATCTTCCCGCATCTTTGAGTCCATTTCTTCACAGGTGCGTAGTTGGTCTTCGACATCGGTGAAATCATATTTGTACCAAAATGGGCGGAGATGTGCACAAGCAGTTCCAAAATCCAAGTCCTTTGTAATGAAGATCCCAAGAAGTGAGTATATCCATGGCACGTGGAGTGCATATGATGTGCCAAGGATAGCGTTGAGTGCCGCTAAAAGTCGAGCTACACCGAGGTCCTTGCATGGAGTGTTGGAGAGAGAAGATGGAATAACAGGCCTTCTGGCTTTATACATGCGTTGGTTCGGCACTGCGATGGATGATTCTGCTTGTCCAGCCTCAGTAAAGGCGGAAATTGTGACCTCAGGGAGACTATAATACCAATATGGCTCCGACACAAGTTTCCAAATGTAAGTGATCTCGTATCTGTTCATATTGTTTCGGCGTACCTGTAGATCCAACTTTGCCTTTATCTGGAAGACATCTTTGTAATGTATTCTCCATGTGTCGCCATCCATGGTAAGTTATCTATCTTGGCTGTGAAAAATCAAGAGTATTGCAAATCAAAGATACAGTACTTACTCTTCTATGCAGTCGAGTGGTATCGTCTTGAAGCCGTACCTTCACTTGGGCCGTGCCGTGGAACCTCGTCCTCGTGGAGGGAAGTGCAAGCAGTGTGTGCTGTATCAAGCCTGTTCTGAACGACAGGTGAACAATATATCTGTATTAAACATCAGAATTCCGGCTTCGCTGATATGTGACCTGCATTGATCTCTGCGTATTATATCGTGTTAATATTCATCCCGAATCATGAGCGAGTGAGCTGGATTGTGTCGAATCCGTATTGCTAACATTGTATCCTAATCGAAGGAAAGTCTTCGTCGATAGTCGTCTGCAACAGGAAGCTATTGGACAGGCGCTCATGAGTATACCACCGACATCTGTACTGGAGGATAACGTGAGTGGCAATGTCCATTGCGCGGTCACAATACGGAAAGAGATCGCTGTTGATTAATAATTTGTCATTAGGAGCTAGGTGATGAATCATGATTATCATAACAGCCTGGTAAGGCACTCTTTTATCACCTCACAGCATGCCCGACACTTTGGAGGAGATGATCCCAGGAGTATTTACCATTCAGTAGGTACGACTCACGTTCTACTTGCGAGACATGAATGGTTAACAATGGGACGCACCCTTCACATAGACAAAACGAACTACTTATGGGCGCCTTCCATCAAACAATAAGCGCGCTATGCTTCATGTCAATATGAGCAGTTTTTGAATCTTGTTCCATTGACTTCCTGATATCCGACGCATCACAAGTTCGAAAGATAGTATTCCGAACTTGGATTGATTGCGCTCTTAGCGTTGAGCACAAGGCTTTGATTCAACCACAACCAGGCATCTATCAAATATGATTGACAGAAAGAAGAGATGGTTACCTAGGGTTACGGAAAGATTGTTATCCATCACCACAGCCGACACTAAAACGGCGAGTACGATATCTGTAGAAACATACGGAGGATTTGGCATGGGACGAGGCAGTGTAGTTGAGACGTTCATACAGCCCTATACTTGGCATAGGCGTCTAATTGTTTCCCATCAATTAAATGCAATAGACAACAGTAAATTTAAATGAACAACACACCGGCATGCCGTTGACATCAAGGCCGCCGCAATTGAAACATCAATAACAGATCCGAGCAGGACTACGCTGATGAGATACAGCCACAAGTATCAGGTACCTTGAGGATACTTCACGTTCGAAAGGATCTGTTGAAAGATGGAGAGCCGGATACCCGAATCTAAGAAAGTGATAGTTAGTACCTTCCTTCGAGTTCTGTTCCCTATAGAAAGGGATCACTTACAATGCTACAGAGCGTACCCAGCCAGAGGCGATGGCCGTCCATCTCGAGATTTTATGGTTTTAGCACCAATCTAAAGCCAAGAGTCACGCAACATACGCATCTGTACAGCGATCAAACCCAGGAAATAATGGTGTCTGCTGCTTCTGTAGATCAGAGAACTAGTGTCATATGAGCGACAGAGCGACCATTCCAAGGGAGCTTTAAGAGTAGCTATCCTCGGTAGGAACGTCAGTTGGGCAGGCAGACAGAGAGCTTGAAGATAAGAGTCACGTCTTAGTCCAATTAGTCGCGTCTTAGGTGTCAGCTAACCGGTCCGGCTTCTGACATCGGGTATTGTGTCCTCGTCAATTTTCTCTTATAGCGACACGAAAAGTTATTGATGAGGGTGCGACATACATGCTCTAATTCTGCAGAGAATCAATGAGATCGCTGCCTCCTGCAGTCGTCTTGATGTAGCCTACCTTGCTTTTCAAGGGGAGCCACGCCCTTTACAATTCCTGTTTGTTCCTATGGCTTATGCGATTGCCGAGGATCGTATTGATTATCCTTCTTGTTCATGCACATAAGTACAATGTACATGAAGACGAGCCTCATCGCGGGTAAGGCATCCTGCTTGGTCTTCATTAGGTGGCTCGTTTAGATATAGTAATATCCATGGGTGGCTCACCGAGAACGTCAGAGGACGTGTCAGCAACGGTACAACTTCTCACGATTTTCTCTGCTGGCAAAGACGCCGCACCGTCAAACAGTTCCTGTAGAGACCTCTAGAGATAAATCAAAGCAGAAGCGCGCGCTAGTTAAGTTGGTACATGCGCTTCATCTTCCTATTGGGAAGTAGAAATTGAGTTGCCCTTTTTGAAAAAGCAAGAAGTAACGTAGTACGAGGCTCGTCCAACGACGGAGTCAACGGCCAACAAGAGCATTTGATGAAGCTTCTGGATATATGGAAGATCACTATTGAGAAAGAATCAACAGGTCCAGTCCTGCCTTCCTTCAACTCTGATCAAGCGCGAGCAACTCCCACGTCACTGAAGATGATATCCAACAGGGCAGATGAGACGATAAAAGGACCGGCGAGTCGGTCATCGCCCCGACGAATGACTCGAGGCTCAGCGCGCACTCAACTGACATCAACCCACGTGTATCAAAGTTCAAGTGTAGAGTAGAGGCATGGCTGGAGTAACAAACCGAGAATTCTGAGGCTGAAGAAGGGCAGGAAGGACGGTATTATGAGAAGGGTTTAGTGTGCATGAAATTGAAATGATAATTAGCGACATACGCTGAAATACTGGCTAGGAGATTGAATGAGATGACAACGACGCGAAAGCAAAATGCGCACAGAAAACCCTGCTCCGATGCCTGGCCAGTGCAGTAGAGGAACGTTCACGAGATGCAGAGGAGTTTCCGAAAGAAGCTTGTCCTTTGCGGTTGAGCATGCAGTGAAGACAGGCGGTGTACATCATGGCGACAATAGGTGAAATCAGAATGAAGTAACACTCGACGACTAGATATAATGCTGAACGTTAACCGGTCGGTCGATGGTGAAAGAGGAAAGGATGAAATTTACTATGCGCATGTGGACCCGCACGTCAAACTGAAGTTTTTCCCATCTCGATGAAGGCCTGTTTTTCTCCTGTGAGCCGGAGTCGCACAAGAAAGAAAAACACTGACAAATGGGGTAGCATCCATCTGATCAACGGCATTAAGCACTCTTCCTCAAATCATGTGTAGCTCGCTATGAGGCCTTCATATGCGCCACAGCTGCTCGGAGTTTGAAGCTCCTGTCGCTATGTCATCGATAGCAAGTGGTCCCTGGCAAAGTCGTTGGATAAACCACTTGCCGCCCGGTCCAGCTCATCGAAGAACACCCAAGAAATGGTCGAGTATCATTAGAAATCATAGAGAGAGAGCCGCATGTCTATTTCCGTAGAAAAAAGGCGGGTCATTGATCCTCTATCGGGCAACAGAACAGAGTATTCCATTGTGAGTTGTCGTTGCGTATATCCGGAAAATTATTAATAGCACGAGACAAGAAGCTATGAGCGTAAGTGACGCGAGAAGCGCGCAGGCGGTCTTCAGAATCTGTCATGAAAGATGAATATTTTCAGTATGAAGACCAGGAATAGGAATAGTCTCCACGTACATCTATCCACGAAAAAGAACAATCCTAGAATTCAAAATCTTCGTACATAATGAAACGAACCGCGAGAGCGGTCAACGCAGCTGACCTATTTGAGATGTGATAGAGAGATACAAAGAAAAGCAAGATAACATCGACCAGAGGCAGGGGACGGCGGACCATGGCGGGGTTGATGGAGATTGATGGAGATTGATGGAATGAGGGGGCAGAATGACATCGGCTGCTGGAATATTGACTGTACTATAGCGAATATAGCATAGGTGCTATATTTTCCCCAGCACTGTACAGCCAGAAAGAAAATCAGTAAAAGGAGAACGTTGGGAGCACACGAGAGCCGGTAGTTATGACGTCAGGACCCGAACTTGATGCCGAGATCTGCCGAAGTGGCCGCTCCGCCTTCACCATGGACGTCCATGATCACTCGAGCTTCTGCCCGTCATTTGCATTAACGGTCAAGCACGGAAGAAATGACATCTGGACGACTGCTACAGCCTTCTAACACACTATTTATCGCCGGCCTTGTGTTCAAACACGTCCTTTCTCAGTATTGCAAGTTGGCACGTCAATAAGCGAAGACTGTGTGGAGCGAGTCACCATCCAAGGGCTGACTGTTAGCCACGGAAGAAGTGTGGTGCGTATGAAACTTTGTTCGTCACGCTTCTTCTGCTTACCGTATTTCTACGAAGTCATCTAACCGGATCTCCAGCTGCTGTAATGTCATCTTGAAAGCAGGGTGTGGCCGTCTTGACCTGGGCTGCCTCGCGCTATTTCTTCTACCAGACTCTACCTAGTGAGAAGCAAATACGTTTACCACGAGCTCCAGGGCTTTAACCGACCGTATGTAGCAGAACATCCAATTACTCGGCGAACATTCGCACTCGACAGCCTGGTTTCGACATTTGATTCATGCAACTCTTAACGTGCCTCTATGCGCCACCTTTGGAAGTGCTTCGGTCCTCAATACAGACCCATGCCCATGAACGAGAATCATGAAGACGTCAAGCTTGTCGTCGGGGAGGAGGTCGCTTTACGAAATCTGGTACCGGTTACCTTTGGGTTGAGTCTGTCGTAATCTCTTCGATGGACCTGGTAGGTGTGTACCACTATTTGTGTATTTCCTCAGTCATACTCATTTCCTCCCGTAGATATCAAGGCAGCAGCTTTATCGTGGTTCGGAGTCGTATTTCTGTAACTCTGTATGGGGCATACCGTCTTTGCCCAAGACGTTACGGGCAGGAGTGTTATGATACTGGTTCCATGGTGCGTAGGCTTCCTTCATAGTTAGCCTCCTCTATCTCATTATATCATAGCCTGGCCATGAATATTCCTTAACTTATTTTGTACCCTATCTCCCGCCATTAGCAAATGCACCCGTCGTCGCGTGTCCAAAGTTTCCGATGTTGCAAAATTTCAGCCGTTCACTGTCCTTCTCGCGAAACTCTCCTTGTACTGACACAGACGGCGGTGATGTCATTCGAGCTCACGCCTCCTGGCTCAGCTGTGCCAACCCACTTCACTAGGGCGACGATCACCGATATTTTCATTACATTTTCTGCCAAAACATTGGGAGTACTATGCGCTTCTCACCTTAGGATCATAGGCAAATCTAACAACAAGCATCAATGGGTGATGAACTCGAGTGATCAGCCTTTCATTGTCCTCTTGGACCGTTCGTCAAATCCAAGCAGGTGAATGACTTTATCTGCACCGGGACCAGCCGATTGAATTTTTCAAACAGAGTTCCCCTTTGGTCCGCGTCTTGTGCGCCTTCAAACCGTATCCCGCTTCGCACAATCAATAGATAATGTCGTAGATTGGTCGACATCAAAACACTAGGTGGGTGCTCGATTAGACTTCCCCGTACGTTCTCTTCCTGGTATCTATGACCTTAGCCTTGATTATTCCCTTGAAGTTCGGTATCTCTTTCGCAGTCCAAGTGGCCGACAAACGCTAGTTTGAGATGGTCGCCAGACTCGCCACGGGTAGGAGGCAGGTTGCAGTGTGGTAGCATTGACATGCTCCAGAGCTGGACAAGCGGATGATTGTAAGTTCTCCTATATCGTTATTCGTGAATCGCATTGACCCCATCTCTTTCAGACAGTCCGCGTCGACGGATACATACTTTTTAAACGAGTTCCCTGTCTTTTTGACTGTGGTGGGCCACTACCCTGGTAAGCGATCTCTGGGTACCAATATCTCTATGAGAATCCCCTGGCTCGAGTACATTCCTTTCGATAATTCTGTTCCCTCAAATTAATTAATTTCCGTAGACCTCTTCGTCCTGCTGACCGACAATATGCATGGCTCGGATGTAATTACGTTCATCCATCTGTTTAGAGCCGGCATACATGATTGGTTTACTGCACTGGTACACTGATGGTCGTCAAATCAAAGACGGATCTGTCATTGCTTGCAAACAAGGGAAGTACATTGTACATCTTTCATCACGATGGCTTCCGATAGATGTGGCTATCCAAATCAGGAAGGTTTGTCCTCACTATTCACGTTCAATGACAGAAACAAACATCTTGACGCTGAAATACAGACTTTCAGCTTTATAGCAACTAGACGACTACTATGACCATTTTTTCACTGTCTGAAACGGAACATTTTGGGAGGCTATATCTGTTGATGGTTTAGCCCTGGGCGGTACATCGGCAATTCCGCGGCGCCGTGATTTATACTCATCTTCTTTGCACAGGTTCCGAGTAATGGGTGATATATGAACTCTGATCTATCCGTCAAGGATTTAGTTTAGCGCAGAGCATGGCGAAAAGCCATCCCATAATTAGACGTTCGGTATCTCCTTTGAGGTGAATGCGAGCATCATACATCACTTTGAGATGGTCGCCATGGTTAGGAGGGAAGTAGTGTTGACGTGGTTCAGAGTCGGTCAAGCGGAGATTGGTGATTTCTCCATCGTTATCTGTTAATCGCATTGACCTCATCTCTTGGAGACATTCTGCGTCGACGGATATACACTTTTCAAACGCGATCATCGTTTTTCCCGTGATGGGACACTACCCTACCTGAAAGACGGCACAAGTGATCTCTGGATACAAACATGTCAATAAGAAATCCCTGCTCGAGTAAGTTCCTTTCGCCATTTTTGATCTTTGACTGACTTCATTTCTGTAGACCTCTTCGTCCGGCTGACCAACGATATGCATATCTTGGGTGTAAGCAGAGTTGTACGTCTGTTTAGAGCCGGCGTACATGGTTGTTTAATGGACAGATATGCCGATGGGCGTCAAATCGAAGACAAATCCATCATTGCTTGCGAGAAAGGTCAAGCACATTGCCCAGGTTGTCCTTCGTGACGGTGACTTCCGATTGATGGTGCTATCAGGCGCATACAACGAGGTTATTTACAATAGCAAGTTTTGACCTCACGGTTCACATTCAAAGAAAGAAATGACTGTATTCACATGGAAATAGATAGATGTCTAAGCTTACGACGACTAGCCATTTTCTCACTGTCTTATGAAAAGTTTTGGGTGCCCATCTCTGATGGAAGGTTTACTGTTGGGGTACGTCGGCGAATCCGCGTCACTGTGATTTGTACTCATCTTCATCGCACAGGTTCCGAGTAATGGGTGATAGATGAATCCAGATATGTTATTCCAGGATTTGGTGTAGCGGAGAGTAGAGCGAAAGGCCATCCCGTAATTCAACGGTATATTCTACTCATCTTTTCTTTAAGCTATTGCTGAAGGTACCGTCTGGATTCCAAGGGAAAGAGAAGCCCCGTATCTGTCAAGGATGGGCGTATTTCAGACGGTGTTGGCATCATGCATGCGTGTACGTGAGATCGTTGATATGTTTCGAAGATCGAGTTGCGGATGGAGCGACGATACCTATTCGCTCGGAACGAAAATAGGATCTCAAGGTGTAATATAAGAAATGTGAGCTGGGCATCTGAATGGATCTACAGAAGTACGATTCGTGCAATTGATGTTTAGATTCGGAAGGCCGCATTGTACTTCTATCTTTGTAAAGGATGAATTGTGTGCTTGCATGTCCTGCAGATATCAATGTTCGGTTCCCAGAAGGGCGGTGGCGTTGGTTCATCTAACTTCCCATAGATCTTGTACGGGTCATTTATCCAGGATCCATGCTATCGTTTGAAGCCATTGCCCAAGGGTTTTATGGTTTACCTGACCAGTATCTCCACATGTTACTCTCGTGCGGTTATACAACCTCAACCTCTACCAACTATACACTAAATTCAATTGTGCTCGACTTGACTGAGGGTTACGTGATGTGAAGCCGTCGCGGAAAAAGTTTCTTTTCATCAAGCCAGTAGATCGTGCATATGCTGCAATTCTCTTAACGTATCATCGAACCTTTAAAGAAAGGGAGCAAACCTATCTGTCGAAAGTCAACCCAAAAATGAACTTATTTGGGAGCGAAGATATCATAGATTGAGTATTGAAACGAGTGCAAAATTGGAAGAGAATACGTATCTCTGGCATGTTACAGGGCTACGATGATCATAGAACTTGTACGATCAAAATTAACACAAAGATATGCACCGTCAAGCAAGAAATATCTGTTTCGTGCTACCAGAGAAACCTAGATCATGCAGCCACTGCACTTGCTCTGTATCACGTATCTGGAACACTGACAATTTCTTGAACAGCTGTTCTGGTGGATGTCGTTTCCCGACTACGCAATATGTCAGTCCAACGATGTTGCTGCTCCGAGTGAGGTCAAAGGGATTCTCCCTTAACAGTACATATAAATCCTCTGGTATTGGGTATTGGTGTTCGGCGATGATTTTGAACGTGTGTTTCGACCCAGACCTACCTTTGAGGATCAACTCTCCCTGTCGGGGCCTCCCCTCCGGAGATGGTTCGGCCAATCCCCGCACATGAGCTGAATCAATATGGAGTCCCTCAAAGTAGTCGGCATCTGGCTCCGCCACCTGTTCAATGCTCCTGAGCCAATGTGTCCGATCGTGCAGTGTCAGTGCCTCATTCATGACCTGTGTCCATGATGGTCGCCAAACTTTGCTTCCGTTCCCAGGTTCAGGATACGAGAAGAACAATTGAGCCCGAAACCAGGACATCATCACAGTTACCAGTTCTGACCATGCATCCTCTTCAGTCTGGGCCTCATAGTACGCTGGTACACCGAATGCTGTCAACGCGACAAGGTATGTCAACCCAGCAATCCTGTCCACCGGATTTGTTGACACCCGTTTCTGCATCGCCGACAGTTTCTCGACCACATTTCCACCCAGGTCCTGTAACAATGACAGCTGCTTCTGAATCCTCGTTCGTATCGCCTCTTCCATGGCCCCATCATCACTTGTTTCCCCACCAACGATTGGATCACTGCTATTCGTGATCTCCTGTAGTGTCCACGCACGTCTGAACCAGCTCCGATCGCTCTCAAAGTCGCATACCTTCAAATTCAGAGGACGCCCCAGCCCGCAGAAGTAGTACACCACCCCGCGTGTACTCTCATCATACGGGGACCCGTGATCATACACGGACCCGATAGTGGGCACATCTACCTTCCACTCCTCCCTGCGCAGGTCTTCCCTCCACCCGCCCACCTGTCTCAAACAGAGCACATCCAACCACGCATACTCTGCTCCCAGATTGAGCATCTCAATGCGGATGAGGTCAAGATCAGCATCCTTCGGGATCGGAACAGGCCATTCATGCCCGTTGATGGGTGTCGACACGTCCACGCGATCCTGTTCATTCATCCATGCATGTGATATTGGGTGTGGGGATTGGCGTGCGACCCACCATGGGACTACTCGGTTGCTGTACAGATCCCATACACGTCGGGGATGCAACTTGCCGTCGATGATCCTGTTATTGACAAGTACATCTCGCCGCATCTCCAAGTCCTTTGCTTCGCGAGTGCGCAACTTGTGTTCAATCTCGCTCAAGCTATCATACCAAAATGGACGGAGATGTCCATAGAGAGTGCCAAAGTCGTATTCCTTAGTGATATAGTCTTCTAGAAGGGTCGATAGGGACGGGTTTTCCGTATTGTACGACGTTCCGAGGACGGCGTTAAGCTGCTCTAAGAGCCGAGCAGCTCCGAGATCGACGCAGGGAGTGTTTGCAAGAGAGGATGGTATAACGGGCTTTCTACCCGTGTAGGACTGCTGTTTTAATACTAGAATGGGAATGTTTTCTCGGCCAGTCTCAGTGAAACCAGAGAGTGTGACTTCGGGAAGGCTCTTATACTTGATATCTGCCTGAATTTATCAGAAATATGTTGCTATGTTCCCATCCGGTCGTGTTTTCACATGCCTACCTGTTTACTCCAGTCCAGAGGTTTAAGGGTGTCATCAAAATACCGATGGGACCATTCGTTCCTATTCATTTTCCTAGTCATATCAGAATGAGGATGTGAAAATCACACAGTGATGCAGCTACATACTTTATTGTGTCCTCGAGAACTTTGTCAACGTGGTGTGGTACTAAGCTGTAGTTGCGCTGAATTGTACCTAGACGATTGAGTCGCCTTGTCCTCGTGGTAGGAAGCAAATTTGTAGACGCCGGCCCGGGCCGGAATCATCCCGTATCACAGGAGCCTACAATACGAATAAGATATGTACCGGCTCAAATTATCCATGCGCACTACGTAGTGCAAGCACCCAATGGAGCTCGATTGCATGTAACGTTCCTATCATACTTTTCAAATTGCCCACCTCGTCGAATCTATCAATATTGGTACGGCACAATGTATCTAATGCGATGTTTCCATTGTTCGGGGATTGTATTTTGAGGGAAAGCAGTGAAAAAGAAGTCTTATCGCCACACATATCTTTGATAGATGCCGTATATCTCGGCCGACCCTCCTCCAGGATAGGTTGATGGGACCGACGGGACCGCTGAAGCAGCGCCCATATACTACCTACTTGTACCTACTACATGTGCTACTAAATAATACTATCACTATCAGTTGGTATACGTAGTAAAGGAAATAAACATACTTGGCTCTTTTACTCCCCTCTGCACTCCAGCAGTCATCACTCCAGGACTAACCTCTCCAACAATCTGCAGCTTACACCTCTGCAGTCACATGTCTGCAGGCATGACTCTCCAGATCCTCGGTCTCCAGCACACGCATCTCCAGCAACCCATCTCCAGAGGCATCACTCCAGCTTTGCATCTCCAGAATTCGGATCTCCAGTGACGCGTCTCCAGAACTTGGATCTCCAGATGCCGCATCTCCAGCGACACGTCTCCAGCAACATTGCCGCAGTGCATCTCCAGAATATGAACTCCAGTAATGCATCCCCAGACACGAAGTCCACTGGTTTCAACAACTTAATGGCAAAGAACTGGATCTCATGCCATTGCAATTCGGTGGCACAGATGAATATCGTGGTGGAGGGGCCTTGAGTGAATCAATGGTAGCAAGTGATAAGGAGGTCGACATTGTTGTTGTTGTTGTTGTTGTTGTGAATGAGTATCGTGTGAATCTACGTCGTCTTTTGTCAGTGGCACGGATGAATATCGTGGTGGAGAAGCTTCACGTGAACCAATGTTGTCGTGATGAGAATGGCGTCGAGCGATGAGGAGGCCAACGATAAGGAGATCAATAATGCACCACTACCGTGATGATGGTGGTAGGAAGACAAAAGAGAAACAGTCACATGATCGGTTCGCAACATTGAAACCACCCTTCAGTTTGCTGACTCGGGTTATCCGGTCCAAGCCTCCGCATAGCCATGTTAGTGGCATGACTTTTCTACTTTCTTTGCAATGATCTTTCCTTTCATCCGAGTTTCTTTGATATGGCGGGAGCTTCTGGGGGCCTTCTTTGATACAATATTTGAATTTCCACATGCAACTAGGGTACTAGAACGGAATATACTACGAGTCTCGCATCGGAACCGGCTTTTTGCTCCTCAATCTTACTGGTGAGTTTTCACCACGGGCCGGCTGCAATCTATCTAGGAGCGGCACGGGAACCTCAGACTCAGGAATATGTACCCATCCTCTGCAATGTAGCATTAGAAACAGATCAGAATTGAAGATCTATTCACTTACTTGTGTGATGCTTTTTTCCCCAGCTTCGTTGGCTTCGTTTTTTGGTGCTTTTGGGGCTTGAGAGCAGTCTTCGGCTCCTCCACTCTCATCAGTTTCATGTTCTTCAACATCTTCGTTGGTTTGATCTTCTTCTGCAGTCTGTCTGATGCTGTGATTTCAGTAGGATCAATCTTATGCTTAGCACCCCTTGTGGCAAGCGATCCGCTGCCCTTGGCTGATGTAGCTTTGTTGGCCTTTGGTTTTGCTGCAGAGCTTTTCCTTGCCTTGGTTCTGTCGCAGGAATTACCAGTCTGAAAAAAAGACTCGATGATCAGCTTGGCTGCACTCACAGTGGTTGCTCCGGCTGAGGTGATTGCAGTTCATTTTCATCTTCATCATCACTAGCCACCTCCTCCCCTGAGTTCTCTCCTATCTCTGCCTTGCTGATGAGACCCAGTGCTTCTTCATCAGACTCGTAAGTCTCATAGTCCCCACTGTCGGCATCTTCATCGCTATCGGCAGCAACATCACCCGCTGATTGTACAGGGCTGTCGTTAACTATATCTCGGGTTTTTGCTCGTCCCATCTTCTTGGTTCCAGATAGTTCTTCTTCAGCTTTCTTCACACCCTCTTCAGCCTGGTGTTTCGCAGCAATGTCAAGGTTTTGTGCTTCCAAGTGAGTGGAAATTGCCTCCGGTTTGTAAAAATTGAAGAGTTGTCATGCAAATACACCACTCATTGAGGCCAACATACAAGGATCCTCAAATCCATCAGGCGACAGAGAGAAGCTCGCGTACTTTTTGGTATCAAAATAAGTGTCCGGATAATTGGCCATGTCTTCCCAGGGAAAACTCGGCGACTCATTGGACAAGTGGTGAGCATATTCTGACACATCTTCAGAGGAAATACACAATAGAGATTACTGCTATGCACTCCAAAGATCCACGAGATGCTGCTTGAGTGATTCTGGACCAAGATCTTCAAATTGTGGTCCGGTGTTGTTAACAATTAGCAACTGGTCATTTGGTAGTACATGTTCGGCATAGGCTGAGAACTTCTGCAGAAGCTCGGCCTGTTCTTCCTTTTTCAATGTCACAGAGATTCCTGGTATGTTGTCTGAATGGCTGCTATCGATGCTAAAGATAGTTAGATCAACAAGAATGAATCAGATCCGAAAAAAATGCAGGACATACATTACTCGTTTGACGATGCCTTTTTCTTTGTATGACAGCATTAAAGTCATTTGCGCCGCTCCTACCGGTCCCCAAGACCAGGCATCCATGAGGAACTGCAAAGCCTCGGGCCACACAACACGATTGCTACCACATTGTTCAGCACCTGTCCTTCTAAATGCAACTAGAACCACTTACGCATCGACATCATACTCATTCTCTTGTAGTGCTGCTTTCTCAGCATATGCCTCCAAGTCTCCCTCTGAGGCATTCTTGATCACCATAGACTTGGTCTGCCTGACTCTACCAGCATTATTCTCCACCGAAGACATAGCTAGAGCTGCATTCAGCTCAGCACTGTGCTCAGCAAGATAAAGTTCTCTGCCAGTCACACGGCAAGCAACAAGCTTCGTTAATTCGTTAATTGCTTTCTCTACAGCGATGGATGGTGCTCGGGGAGAGTCGACACAGTGCTTAAAGTGGTGTTCGGTGATGTCTTTGCGCAAGTCTCATCTGAAGGCATCTTTCCAGTTGCTGAAAAGCTTAGCGATTGCGCCTGGCTTGGTGCCCTTGAGAAAACAGCATGTTAGTCTCACATCAATGCAGGCAAGGTTAGTTAAAGAACTGACCGTCTTCCACACGGCTTCACCGTGGTCAGAGAAAATTGATATGTGCTCTTCCCTCAGTTTCCTCATCCGCCAGACAATCCAGTTCTTCAGGGTCTCTGCATTGTCTTTGTCAAAACAAGGATCCTGCTCCTTGCATGCCGCCTTGAACTCGGGATACATTGGTACCAACATATCATGCTCAGCATCGCTCCAGGTCTTTTTCATGTCACGTTTGGCCTTGGCTATAAGAGTTTCATATTCCTGAGGAGACCATGACTTGATTTTGAAAGGAGGTGCTTGATTGAAAGTCATGATTGTGTTGAACTAGATAATGATTTCGTAGGATCAGTAGAGCACGTTTGCAAGGTGGGAAAAAGGGGAAACTGTTCATACAACAACAGTTGAGGGATTTTATGTAGGGTGGCATTGAAGCAGTAAACAAAGACAAAATCATATCAGGCAAGTTCGCACTGTGTGGAGGGGAAGCCCATGTAGCTCAATTGAAAATATATCTCAAACCCCATGAGAAGTAGTAGAATGATATCCAATCGTCAGAAACCATCTAACAATGATACCATACAAGCCATTGACAAAGTAACTAGTAATTTACATCTGGTCATAATTGAACCAGGCTGATAATTGGCTCATTATCGGCTAAAAATCATTTATCCCATGATCCCTTCTGCCTTTCAGCCAGTGGTTTGTTCAGCCTTTTTGATTGGAGCGATTCTGCCATAAGACACATATCCTCAGTGAAGACGTGGAGATGTTCTTCTGTTGCATGATCCATATCCCTGTTGTGGAGCTCGACAACGAAAACATGCCATTGTATACACCCTTCAAAGCGTCAGAACTGAAAGGCATGAACATGTTTCCCACAATGGTCCCCAGAGATGATCACCCAATGGTCATAGTCGTGTACCCCAGGATGAACCGCAGTGATTCAGTCTGGCTCAATAATCTCTCATGTCCTTTGCTTCTTTTTTGTGATGCAGATTTTACCGTCAAAGTTCTCAGGGAGAACTTCGACATCTTTTCCTTTTGCCTGGATTCCATCAATGTATACCCTCATCGGAATACCGACTAGTCTCTCATTCAAGACCCAGCAATTTTGGCAAGATGTGAAACAGTGACTCAATGCTATGGCATCATCCAAGGTAACTGTGTCTCTGTCATGTGGATTCCAGGCTGGTGACATGTCACCCATCGGTTCAGTCTGCCTCGGAGTTTGGCCACTGTCATCAAGAACAGTATGTGACAGCACAGATTCCTGTTGCCTGTGCATGGCAAGGTATGCGGGATCATCCCAAATCCGTCTGGGAAGTTGCAGTCATCTTGCTCCCAGTTCCAGTCTTAGATCGTGAAAGTGTCTAGGTGGTTGGAAGGCACTCTGTGACTGACACAGAGGAAGATAAGCAAGTAGAGGTAAGCCAGACCTATGCAAAGGAATTCAGCAGCTAGTCATGACCATTCCAGAGCCATAGAACATACGTAGTTTCGACAATGTCAGCATAATCAAATGTCCCAGTATGTACACCTTCACTGGCGATACAGTCATACATTATCTGTACTTGCAAACTGCTGGATGTATCTTGATTCAACAAGACATCGGTGACAATCCCGGTCATGGTGTGATTCTGATCCCCTCTTTTGCGAACAATGACCTGAACACCCTTCCATGGAATGGGTCCAGAATACATGCTCATGGCCAGCACCGTATTGGATACACTTGGCTGGGGATGGAACATTGGCACCTCAGTTCATGTGAGTAGGTTGATGTGGACAGTAAATTTCTGACGAATTAGTACGTATAAAATCAAGCCCAATATATTTTCTAACTTACCTCAACCTCCAGGCCATACTCTCTATCATAAGCCTGCTCCAAGATTTCCATGCTAGACTGGCCGACGTGTTCAACATACTGCACCCACCCTGATTGTCCTTGGTACATGCCACTGAGAATGTGCACATAGTCACCAATGCCAAAAATCTTGTGTATATGGGCAAAGGATACCGGGAAAATTCCTTCCTCCTCTGCATATTCAACTTCCACTGCATTGTGACCAACTCCTTGGACTATTCCCTCCCTGTGGTTGGACATGTCAATGATGCTGTCGTGGGTGTGGAAGATCCAGTCCGCTGGCTTCGGTAATGTCAGGCGGGCCTTTTCCAACACCAGGTGTTTACTGAGGAGAAAGAGTGCCATGACATCGGACACTATGGAAGTAGCCCGTGAAAAGTGACTGTAAGGTAAGCTCACGACCTGAAGATTGTAATCAAACTGCTGACTGCGGAAGACATGTCTGTTGGGCATTTGTGAATGTTGCTGTACAGAACCAGAGCCATGCTTGAGGTGAACCATCGGGGCGTCAAACAGCAGAAAAGGTGGACAATCTTCAGTACGCTTCCTCTTTTTGGTACTGTTTGATACAGAATAAGAGTCAGGGTTTGCATGGATTCAAGGGAGTATTAAGGCATTGATTCCCCAGGTATGAGATGATAGTACCACTCCGACTTCATTCGCATGTTTGCCAGCGATGATGTATACCCACTCCTGCGGTTTGATCGCATCCTCAGAGGCCGTCCATGTCAATGACGCCACCCACTCCTCTTGGAGAACCGGTACCAAGTCTAATGCACCAGTCCCTATTCTGCGATGTATCCCAGGGATGGATTTCAGAAGTGACTCTAGCACAGGGCACACTTTAGCCTCGAGATACACCCATCGGTGATGTATCCCTCTTGTGAAGGCTGAGCGAATGTGATGCTCAGCCTGAGCTCGCCCTAGTAGGGTCCATATGATGAACTCTTCTTCACCCAGCTAAGTGCATGTCAATAAGACACTGCAGCGTAAAAGTTTGTCACCTTACCGAACATTTAACTCGGCACAGAGGCCAATCTCCAAGGACAGGATTTCCCTGCAGTGGATGTGTTTGCAGCACAGAAATTGGTTGTTGATGAGGCTTCGCGCAATCCAAGAGGGACTGTAACCAAGCTTCATGCTCAGCATCATTGATGTTGCGAAGGAGTGAATGAGAACGTGCAGCTTGCGATGGAGATAGCATCAACTCTTCTAGCGATACAGTGTCCTCGATACTATTATCTGTAAGAAGTTAAACTTGACTGATGAATCCTAGCAGAAAATCACACACCACAAGCATTGATAACGGCAGCATCCTCATCAGAACTGGTTTCCTCCTCTACATCTAGATTCACGTATATATTCACTTTACAAGCCTTTAAAGGATAATCAATAATCAGTACTAAACTTTCCAGGCAAAAAACAAGGACTGACTTCATTCGCTTTGGCAATTTTACTCGGAGGCATCTGTCAGGATGTTAGTGCTTAGAATCAGTCACACATATACTAGAGGGATGTTGAAAGAAGATCGAGTATAAGCTGGGAACAGGACAATGAGGTTTAAAAATTGTTATCATTTCACTGTTCCTATTACAATGGTTGTTATTGCATAGAACTGAAGGGGCGAAAAGTTTCAGATGGTGGTAAAGAGAAAAGGAAACATGGCGGTGAATAATAGTCACGTTGACTAGCTCTGACTGGTCCGGCATGTTGACCGGGACCCAACTTGGTCATGACGTTGCCACAATATTGTTATTCCCTACTTTGACGCCAGAAAATAAAAGAACAAATACTTTTTTTTGTTCCCAGCTTTTACACCCATATTCATTGTCTCTTAATGCCACTCATAAATCTAGGGTGGCATACGACAGTGTAGAAGGGATAAAAAGGAACCTGCAAGTGAAGGTTCTCCCTCATCTATTATCATTACGCACCCTACATCATGTCCAACATGCGCCGGGTACTTAACGGGCACCTTCATCTTCGCATTGACCGACACGAGTCTGCCTTTGTGGTCAAACTGCATGTTCACCTCGATCTGGTGGATGTGTATATTCCAGATAACGGTGCACAGACTGGCGCTAAATCATGTTGGGTTTCGCCATTGGGGTTCATTGGCATTCCCATCAATACAGTGCCAGGGAAAAGAAATATATTACTAGTCAAGAGGCAGGGCATTCCAGTCTCCCAGCTGCTGGACTGGGACGTTTATACCCTTATTCACAATATCAGAGCCTAACAGTACCCTTGTATTTTTTGTTGCAAAACTTTGTACATACATTCTTATAAAATTGACTTGCTCTCGGGATATCTGTGGTCATCAATCGGATCTCATTGTGAACTCGACTAATTGTTGGTGGGTGGCATTTATGCCTACATACTGATGCAGGCTGAAGATTTAAATCTTAGCTTTTTTGACCCTTCCATCATGAAGAAACACCCTACTGCTGCCATTGCGGCGCTGGGTAAAGCGAGCAAGAGGTTGAAAGGTCCAACAGTGGAAAGCTACATCGATACCGTTTCCTTCACCCAAGTATCAGGCTCTAGCGTGCAACAGCATGAGGTGGGATTGCCACCAAAATGCTGAAGAGACTCTGTGCACGCAAGCTAGAAATGCAACAGCGTCGAAGACACTGATCACACCCACACCCAACACTACACACACAAACCCTCAAGTTCGTGGGGGATTCTGATGCGATAGAAGCAGAATGAATTAGAACAACAGGACTCTCAGAATATACGATACATGCGTATAGCGATAGCGCGTGGTACTTATCTAAATCTCTCAAAGTCCGAAGGCTTTTAATAACAAGAGGAGTGATGTTTGTTGCTGGGCCTCAAGGCAAGGTGCAATACAATACATGCAACGTCGAGAGATGTACACAAACCCTCAATAAGTCTCAAGTGACATGCAGGGTGACCTCAAATGACTCAAAACACACTACATATGACTCAAAGCTTCGTGCTCTAAGCAGAAACACTTCACAAAACCGTCCACCAAAGCCACAGGATTCAAACCTATGTGCTCGAGCTTCCAAACCAATCATAGATCCACAGGGTTCTAACCTATGCAATCCAGAGACACACAAAAACCTTATAACACCATCTGACAAGCCAAAGGGTTTGAACCTTTGCCACTTGCGGAAATATATACCCTCAAGCGAGCACTAATCAAGCCAAAGGGTTTGAACCTCTGCCACCTGTAGTGCCTCGTGTCACAAGAAACCCTCAAAGCACAAGAGCGTGTCCTCAATAACACTAGCTCTTCTTCTCAGGCTAGAGTGCAAGTCTCCCAACTAATTAACAGTCACACAAGTGCCACGTTAGCCTTCTTTGCCTTGCATGCAACTCAATTCACTCAGTATGATATCAATTCCAGGTATATTCTCTCGCTCAAAGTTACAAACTAATCCCAAAGCTATAGCACTAAGCTGAAAGCTTGCGCGCGACTACAACGGGGGTCCGAAACTTGTACACTATGGTTACACTGCGCTATTTATCTATTCTACGTTCTACAAATTTGTACAACCATATATAGTATTATTCCGGCTGCGGGGCTCGCTTGTCTGCATCCCGTGCATGTTGCAATTATCATGCCATAGCTTGGCGCTGACTCAGGAGTCCAGCCCAGGGCAAGATCCTATTGCCGAGCGTCGCGACGTCAGTTAGCAGTGCTATACCATGTGTATTGGCGTCGGCTACTACCTCCTCGGAGTTGTAGCCTAGCGCGTGACTCTCAATTCTCTTCATAATGTTCTTTCAGGGAATTCTCTGGTTGGGAAGGCAACTAGTTTCTTGTCTGGGCCTTGCACGCTTCGGCCGAACTCAGTGACTTCGGGTCTTACTCCTAATTCTGACATCATACGGTCTAGAGCTCTAAGTGCCGGGGCATCCATGCCATGCACGTCATAGATCAATATTGCACAAAGTTATTAATTAATCTCACCAGCGTGTCCTGCTATATTCACAGCACGCATGTGTTATGCCTTGTCAGAGCACTCAGTGTCAAGTACTGAGACTTTATACCTAGTACAGCCTTTCCAGTACTGTTCTCAGGTTAAGTCATGTGCTCCACCCAGCTTTACTCTGTCAATTCTATTACCGGCATTATCATTCATGCGCTCTGTGGTGTTTCTTGGTTCCTTAGTATCTAGACACTGTAGCATGTATTCCTTAGTAGGAATTGCAAAATTACACGTGTGAACGCTTGCAAAGCGCGTCAACGCATGGGTCCCTTGGTGTTTCAAAATGATCGCCCTGATCCTGCTCTTCCAATGACTGAGGCTGGCGAGGCATCTCCACCAAACAAGCCAGAAGAAGAGGTACATTTGCGATTGAATGCCACACAGCAGGGCTGACTGCAGAATCTAGACAAGCAAGTCCATGGCTGAATACACAGATGAATTATTCACTCGATGGGAGAATCTTCGTCTGGAGTCTGAAATGGACTGCCTACTAGGGTCAGATTGCACTTGTGGCAAGGGAAAATGAATTGTTCAATGCAGAGATTGTTTGTCGTCCTATGGATCCATATGCCCTGCCTGCTTTGTCTGTGACCATTGGCATATTTCCTTTCACTGGGCAGAAGTTTGGAGCGAGACGCTGAACTGCTTTGTACGGCACGACATATCAGCCTTGGGGATCAATGAGGGAGGAACAGCAGAACCTGGGGACATGGCAAACGATGAGGAGGATATTGACTTTATCGGATCTGACGGGAAGCAAAAGAGAGGATCGCCGGATACATCTATTGCCATCAATTTGGGACACGACAGGAAGCCTTGTCCACTAGCATTTACTATGGTCAAGTTTACACTGGTCAATTGCAATGGTATACACCCGACTTGCACTCGGTTTTGTGCCTGTCTGGGTGCGCCCAATCGTGCGGAACAACTTATGCTTGCGCGAATGTGTCCAGCCACAGTAGAACGTCCTGCAACAGCCTTTTGGTTCAACCTTCTTGACCGTTTCCTATACACCCATCTCAAAGGAAAGCTGTCCACCTATGATTTTGTTGGGACTTTACGAGTTCTCACAGACTACTGGTTCCCAGACAGAGTTCTGGTAAGCACTCCTCTCTCTTTTCAAGCTGAGCATAACCACATTGAGCAGGATATCTATGACCAATTTGAGAGGATGATGAGAATCTGGTGTCGAATAACACTGGACATTGCCATGGGACAATGTCATGGCATTGACAACGTTCTCACCCATTGTCCCAAAGGCAATTTGGTGCACTACTGTCCTGCATGCCCTGAACTGGGGGTTAATACGAGCAGTGCGGATTGTATCTTGCTGAAGTCGATGCAGTAAGGCTCAACAGTCCCTAGAAGAATACCCATATCATTAATGACGATCTTCTTAGGCACTTGGTCCAGAAACAGAGGACGATGGATGGCAATTTCCATTTGAACATGCTTCTTAAGAACAGCGATCCCAAGGACAAATCCTTATTCAAGGGGAATGCATACTTTGCCGATAAGCTGCCATATCAAAACTTCATATCAAGTCTTAAGACCATCAGCGATGCAGATGACAAAGTAAGTCTGAGGTATTCTGAACAGAGGCAGCGTTAAACAGTCTGTAGAAAAAGGAATGTCGGCAGATGAAGGCAGATAGTAACCAAGACAAGAAGAAATGGAAGTTCATGTCCATCACTGGACAAGGAAACTGCCAATGTGGTCACAGCTATGTTGAAGTGTCGGCAGAGTTCCAGAAAGGGGAACAGTAGGTTTACTTGCTCTGGTTGTCTTGCTGATGCTAACCAGGGAGCACATAGTCAAGGAAATATGGATGATGCATTGTCTCATGCCATGTCTATGTATAGAGCCTCCGACGAGCCTGATTCATATTCTTTGGATATTGATGAAGTCATCACATATGACATTGCCTGTGCCTACAGTGTCAATTTAGTCAAATGATTCAAGAAATACAAAAAGCAAGGACATGAACAGTATCACTGGGACTTGATTGACCGTGCTTCATGAATGTGCTGGGGAATACCAATGATGCATATTCAAAATCACAATGAGGTCTGCCGAATTATGAAGAATATGGCATATATGGACCAAGTTGGGCATTTTCACAGTGAATCTACAGAACCACCATGGTATGAATTCAACCAGGTAGCTCCCCAAGCATGACAAATGTCATATGGCAATTGCCAGGAGACTATCATTCTTGTTCAAGACTGGTGGAATAGAAATAAAACCATTGGAATGGGTGTGTAATATGTATTCATACTTTTGGGGGAGACTATACTGACAGTCTTCAAGGACACATGCTAGCAGAGCATCTTATCATTGCCAAGAGACTTCTGCTCAACAAAGACGCCAATTTCAGGGCACTCTGTTTCAGTCATCGCGACAAGATACAGCAATGGAACTTGCTATCTCGAGAGTCTAAGGTCGTGGGGAAAGATAAGAGAATTGAGAGCATGTACTATTACACCAAAGCCAAAAGTACATATCTACCTCCTTGTACTTTAGCCTAGCAACCAGCTGATCAATACCAGTGCCTTCCCAAAAACAGATCTTGCAGTACATCATGGGTGAAGAAGAAAGCCTTGATGCTGCTGACAATTACGAATGGTTGGCTGAAGTCTCAGCGGACATGCGACCTCTAGTGCGGTTCATAAACGATGGCCTACACTTGGAGTGAGATTTGTTGAGTGGCAGCCTTTCTCCTTGTGAAGCAAGGGACTGATTTGAGATTAGGATATCATGGTGTAGACATACCGCCGCCTTGAAGACTTTCTTTGAGCATTCATGGTAGAGGGATCTACACCAAAGGAAACAATGTATACATAATCAACTGACCCAGTGGCATGAAGAGCAAGAAAAGATGATGCCTATTGTTGATATGGAGTCCATGGATTTGTCCAGGGACCTCATGGAAAAAGGCGACAGTCCCTGCTTATTCTTACCCTCGACATTCACGGCTGAGCAAAGAGAAGAGTTCGAGGTCACAGCCCTTGCCAATGTGGAGTGCCATTTATGTGTGGGTGCTGCATGAGACCTTGTTGCAAAAATAAAGAGATGTGCACAGATTCTGGATGGTGCGCAAAAGGACAGACCCATGGCCCATGGTACCAAAGAGCATCTGAAATCGTCAGAGCACATACGGCTCTCCAAACACAATCGTGACATTTCTCTTGAAGCTTACAACATCAACAGGCTGGCTTTGATTGCCCTAGGTTTTGCCAATGAGGACGATGAATCGCTGCCTGAATTGTCTGTTGAGGACACTACAGCAGCACTGATGTATGGTTTGAGAAACCTTGGTGATTCACAGTGTTGTGTACAGGGCTGGTGGACAACTATCCCAGGGGTGAAAATCTCAAATTGACGAGATATCTCTCATGATATTGTCAAACCGGTGGTACTCGTGAATCCTATCAGCACTCAGGACTCCCGAAGACCAGCAGCAAATTGGTCACTGAGGAAACCCAAGAACCGGTCACCAGAAGGTACAAGCACTTTGAGCAGCTGTGATGTGGTATACTGATTTGTTGTTAAGATAACTCGGAGCCAACTGAGGTGAAAGGAAATGTAGAATGTATGTGCCTCAACACAGTCCCATGAATTAGAACTATGTAATGACAACATCACCTTAGATAAGGGCACTGGATGGATTTGGGGTCCAAAATGCGGGGTAATTGGGAAGAAAAAGACACCAGAGGAGATGGAGAAATGGCAAGATGAAGGTACATCTCATTTATCCTCATATTTTTTCAATGCTAAAACCCATCAGGCTTTTGACGTCAATGGTTTATAGCTGAGGCTGAGGTCAACAGGTGGCTAGAAGAGGTAGAAATCTGGATGGCTGATTTTGTTCGATGCCGTTAAACATACAAGACCATGGCACAAACATGATTTGAGTTGGCAAAATGACAGAGTAGATCCAGTCACAAAGCCTGGGCAATGAGAGAGTCAGCCATCTATTGGCAGATGTGGGAGGACCTCATGCCTCAGTTCAAGTCGGCAGCTGGGTATGATATCTCTGAGGTGGAGGGTAATGGCATTCGAAATCTGTTAGACAAGCTTATTTTTGAATGACCAGACTCACAGCAGATCATTCCAGAGACATTGGTACGTGATGTATGTCCTTTGGTTCATTGGCAAAATATGTTAATTGAACTTTGCTTTGTTGATAGGGAAATGGCGTTGACAGCCCAAGGTGTACAGGGGAATAATATATTTATCCTCGCCGTTTTCAGGTGTATCAAGCCTGCCCATACTAAATTTGTAGATAGAAAATAATAATGTCCCTTTGCGTTCTTGCATATCCACCAGTGCTGATGGACTGTAGGATGTCCGTATCTCAGTGCTATGAAGTATTTTTATTTAAGAGAAAGTTTGTATGCAAACTACACGACGCACCATATTAGTGTGATCCTTGGCTATGTCTGACACACGGAACAATGTCTATGAGGAAACAGGTGCTCAGCATCATAGGTCACAAGAATAATTACACCTAGGACCTGTGCCACTGACATCGCTGTGGACCGGATAACCCAAGTCAGCAAACTGAAGGGTGGTTTCAATGTTGTGAACTGACCATGTGACTGTTTCTCTCTTGTCCTCCTACCACCATCATCACAGTAGTGGTGTATCATTGACCTCCTTATCATTGACCTTGTCACCATTGTTGGCCTCCTCATCGCTCGATGCCATTCTCATCACAACAACATTGGTTCACACGAAGCTCCTCCACCACAATATTCATCCATGCCACTGATGAAAGACGACGTAGATTCACATGATACTCATTCATGACAACATCGACCTCCTTATCACTCGCTACCATTGATTCACTCAAGGCCCCTCCACCACGATATTCATCTGTGCCACCGAATTGCAATGGCACGAGATCCAGTTCTTTGCCATTAAGTTGTTGAAACCAGTGGACTTCGTGTCTGGGGATGCATTACTGGAGTTCATATTCTGGAGATGCACTGCGGCAATGTTGCTGGAGATGTGTCACTGGAGATGCGGCGTCTGGAGATCCGAGTTCTGGAGACGCATCGCTGGAGATCCGAATTCTGGAGATGCAAAGCTGGAGTGATGCCTCTGGAGATGGGTTGCTGGAGACGCGTGTGCTGGAGACCAAGGATCTGGAGAGTCATGCCTGCAGACATGTGACTGCAGAGGTGTAAGCTGCAGATTGTTGGAGAGGTTAGTCCTGGAGTGATGACTGCTGGAGTGCAGAGGGGAGTAAAAGAGCCAAGTATGTTTATTTCCTTTACTATGTATACCAATAGATAGTGATAGTATTATTTAGTAGCACATGTAGTAGGTACAATTAGGTAGTATACGGGCACTGCTTCAGCAGTCCCGTTGGTCCCATTGACCTATCCTGGAGGAGGGTCCAATGGGTGCTTGAGATGCCCACAATGCCGCTATCATATCTTCATGGTGCATGTTCTGCTTTGCTCTGCAACCTACTCAACATGATAATAATTGTGACACTGTATCTTGCGATCGTAACAACTGAGGTGGTACCAATAAAACCTAAGGAGAGAGGAGGTCCTGGGACACATATTTCTGCAATGATAGGCCCATGAATACGTTGCACCCTTTATGAAATGGATGGAAAGAATGAACCACCAACGTCAATTTCACTAACCGACAAACACTTGCTGTTCCTCAAGGTCTTCTCTCAACAAGCCAGGTGCCCAGTAAAAATGTTTCGTGGACGGTCGTTCTGTATGACTCTTGCCACTTGAGGGAGTCATTACAAGTTACAGTGATGCAGATAAATTGGGCACGTAGAATTCTGCGTTTGCGTTTTCATGCATGTGTTTGTCATGTCTGTGTGAGCGTGACATTATGGTGCAGGTATAGAGACAAAAATACCCTTTATACCAGATTCACACCAAATTAAGGCCAAAACTGCTCATTACCTGGTAATCCTTGGTAATCGGCAGTAATTGGTGGGAATTTGCAGGAATTTGCAGTAATCCGGGGTAATCACCAGTAATCAGAGGTAATCACTGGCATTTTTTCATCTAAATTTCGCTTCACCACATTACCGCCCATTACCGCCATTACCACAGATTACCGTCCATTACTGCCCTGCTAACAAATCTGTCATCCCACTAAACAGGTGATTTTACCTTGTTCTTGGGGTCATCACTCGGCATCCCTGGCATCTACCCTGCGAGGATACCTCCCTTCCTACTTATGATCAACCTTGGTATGCTCGAATGGCCACCAAGCTTGCCAGTCTGAGTGATCTGCTCTTTCTTTGTTCTGTATGTGGCCAATGTTACCTTTCTGACTCCATATTTGTTTCCTCATGAAAAAATCTGATTTCATCCCTTTACGACCCATGACAGGATCTGTAGGCAATGGGCAAGGTTTACTAAACCAAATACACCAGAAGTCTGGCACTGAACAGGTTGGCTTGAGTGTTGGGCATACAATGGGAGTGTCATCAAATAGGACCTAGTGACATCAACAGGGTTGTATTACTATCAGCACTGCAATGTTAGAAAAATGGAGGACTGTAGAGATAAGAGGAAGAAGTGTCCACCAGTTGGGTGAAGCAGTATTTCCATGCTATCTATATGTAAAAATGCATCATTTGGTAGGTAAGAGACTGGTAGATGAAGGAGTGAGAGTGGTTAGCAAGTAGTTGGTGACTTATAACAGATGGATTGGAGGGCTGGGATCCTGGAGAGCGCATGGATCACCCCCCATTAGGGCTTTTTATTGTCCCAGGATTCATCAGTAATTAGTGGTAATGAGCAGTAATAAACAGTAATCAGCGGTAATGATGGAGGGAGAATTTAAGCTCTAGATTGCTGGAATGAGGGCAGTATTACTGGTGAAGAGACTCTGTGTGCGCAAGCTAGAAATGCAACAGCGTCGAAGACACTGATCACACCACACCCAACACTACACACACAAACCCTCAAGTTCTTGGGGGGATATTATGCGATAGAAGCAGATTGAAGCAAAACAACTAAACTCTCAGAATATACAATACACACATATAGCAATCGCACTCATAGGGTATCTAGATCTCTCTAAGTCCAAAGGCTTTTATAACAAGAGGAGCGACAGATGTCGCTGGGCCTCAAGGCAAGGTGTACTACAATACACAACTCGTCGCCACACACCAACAAAACCCTCAATAAGTCTCGAGCGACATGCGGGGTGACCTCAAGCGACTCAAAACACACTACACATGACTCAAAGCTTCGCGCTCTAAGCAGAAACCCTTCACAAAATGTCCACTCAAGCCACAGGATTTGAACCTACGCGCTCAAGCTTCCAAACTGATCGTAGACCCACGGGGTTTGAACCCGTGCGATCCAGAGACACAATAACCAAATAAACCCCGTCCAACAAGCCAAAGGGTTTGAACCTCTGCCACTTGCGGGATGGTATACCCAACTAAGCGCATGCTAATCAGACCAAAGGGTTTGAACCTCTGCCGCCTGTAGCACCGTGCGTCACAAGAAAACCTCAAAACTCAAGAGCGTGTCTGCAATGACACAAATCTCTTATCCTCAGGTTAGAGCGCAGTCAACCAATCACTCAAACAATACACAAGTCCCACGTTAGCTTTCTAAGCCTCGCGCACTACTCAAGTCACTCTGATGTTATCAATAAAGGTTCTATTCTCTCGCTTGAAGCTACAAACTGATCCCAAAGGTAGAGCGCTAAGCTGGAGGCTTGCGCGCGTCTACAGCAGGGGTCCGAAACTTGTACACTATTACTATACTACAGTATTTATATACTACACGCTCTACATTTTAATACATCCTTAAATAGTAACTCTTGGCCTGCAGAACTTCCTTTCCTGGGTCCCACACATGTTGCCATAATCATGCCATTGCTTGGCGCTTATGCAGAGCTCCGGCTCAGGGCCAGATCCTGGTCTCTCAGTTGCGCGACATTGGTTACCACTGCTATTACACGTGTATTGACATTGGTTACCATATCCTCAGAGTTATAGCCTACCCCATGACTCTCATTTCACTTCCTAGTATTCTCATAGGGAATTCTATTGTAGTGAGGGCAATGTGCTCCTTGTCTAGACCTCGCACATGTTGGCCGAAGTCAGGAACTTTGGTCTTACTGCAATTCTATACATTCTGAGGTCTAGAGCGCTAGCTCCTGGCATGGCAGTGCCTTGCGCATCATAGATCAAGGCTATGCGAAGTATTAATTATCTCCTGAGCTTCTCTGGTTCTATTCTTAGTGCGTGTTGTCTGTGCATTGTTGGCGCACTCAGTGTCAAGTGCTGGGACTTTATACTTAGTGTGACCCTTATAGTATCACTCTACAGTTAAGCCATGCGCTCCACCGAATATCACTCAAGGTATTTCATTGCCCACACTTAGGACATTGCGCTCTAAGGTATATCTCATTGCCTTGGCATCCAGGTTTTATAAAATGTATGTATTGATACATTTCGCGAAATTACATGTGTGAATGCTCTCCAAGCGTGTCACCGGGTATTCCTGCTGATTACCATGAATTCCTGTGAATTACCATGAATTACTGACAATTACTGTGAATGAGTGTGCACTGGGCCGAAAATATGTGGTGTTCTTATTTTTGTCTCTTGACATGGATGTGTTTGTTGGGTGTCTTGTACATTTGGGCTTACAGACACCTGTAAAATTATTTTATTAGCTACAGTATAAGTAAGACTTACTGCCTATCAAATTTATACCCAGCACAGTGATACGCCTGCCAGGTGTACACCCTTTGAAAACATGTGTAAATTAACATTTTTTGGCAATACAACGGTATTACACTGTACCAATCAGTAAGACATAGAAAGAAAGTAAAACATTGTAAAGTAAAAAGGTCCACCTGGTAACTTCAAAATGGGCTGTTCTAATGCTTGAATAGAAGATCAGGTGTTCTACCTGGTAGACCGAGGTTCCAGATTGTGACTCGTATAGTGTAATCACCCGGCATTCCAGCAGAAGTTGTCTGATCACCTGGTGGTGATCTAATATGATTGATTGACCTGGTAAGCTGTGGATGAGATAATACCTGCCAGGTAGAGCATTTATCCTCACCAGGCTGGGTCAGCAAGCACATTAGTCAGTAGGAAAAGGATTGGTAATAGTGTATCAGTAGGACAGTATAAATACAGGTCATGTATCTAGTGGGGAATCAGGTTTCTGACCCCCTGGAATGCTGCCAGGTGAATAGTACAGGTTTTTGTTGGTTAAGAGCTTCAAGTCATAGACTCACCTGGAATAGAAATATTGTGACCTGGTCACTTCATGTGTGCAAGAACAGACAAGCAAGCAAACAGTATTAAGCTAGAAACAGAAAGTCAGACCCAAGAAACAGTTCAGAACCAGTCAGTGTGTTTTAAGTTGCAACCAGGTGCAATGTATCAGTACTGAAACTGCACCAGGCAGCCAGCACGAGTTCAGAACCTGCACCAGGCAGTTATTCTGTATCAGTTTAAGTTTGTGTTCAGTGACATGTCAAACTTAGAGTGGAAACCGCAATATATTCTTATACAAATCATATTCATTGCACCTGGAACTTGTATCCTATAGTACCAAGTGTCGTAACCTGGTATAACATACCTCCCTTTGAACTGCAATTACTAAGTGTTAGTGTAGTGTGGTGTGTGTAGCACATCACATCTTCATAGGTGCTCAGCACCTTTCAACAGCATTGACACCCACCAGAATTGACTTTTTTCATCATGGTAGAGTCTCTATACAGCAACTATACAGTTGAATTCATTAATGTAAGAGATGGAATTTTAGATGTAAGAGCGCTCTGAGGTTTCACGAGGTGTTAGAGGCCATGAGGTATAATAACCTTCAGTACAGACTATGCTACCATGACCATTCTCTCAAGGAACAAGCTGAAGAAACTGAGCTAAATTATGGCTCCAAAACAGTGACTTGACAGCAACCTGGCTATACGCAACTGGAATACATCATAAAAATAAAATACTTGCCTAGAATGAGTGACTAGAGGCAAATATGGGCGGGAGAAATCAAAGCGATCATAAGTCAACTAGTTCAACTCGGACTTAAACACATTGAATGCACCGAACACAGATTTGTCACATAACTGTCACACACTTGTGTTTAATCTTGGACACATGCGTTTTCAAATGGAACGCATGCATGCACTTTCTTAACACTTGTGTTTGATGTTTGGATGCATGCGTGACTTATTTTCAAGATGCGTGAGTCTTTGTGTTGATTTTAGAGGTGCCTGATTTACTCAAAGTCGAGAAAAGCAAAGGGATCACAAGTAGTTCAATATAAAACAGTACTCTAGTCATTGTGAGACTAGGATTGACTAACATGCATGTGTTTATAGACGATTACCCTTTGTTCTTAAGTCATATTAAGTCATGGAGATATTTCCAGGAAAATCAGAAAAGTAAGTCATTATTCAACAGAAAATATAATTAACCAGTATTGTTGAAATGGTACTGACTATCAGGATACCGCACATCTAAATGCATTGACGGGCCCACAAACATATGCAAGTTGAACTCACACAAACGAAGACAAATGCAGTTGAACGCATGCATGCAGATGTTGAACACAGAATTCTCTTGGCCCACAGCATGCAGTACCTTTTTATCACGTCATGGTGTGCCCGTCTACCATTCAGTGGTGGAGTTCTACTTGCAACATACGATCTGATAAATCGTAAACAATGAGTTGCACCTTTCAAGAGGAAATGAAACAACAAATTAAGGGCATGTTCCATTGAAGACTAAGCGCCCGCCATCTATCACGCCTCTACTCTCAATATGGGCCGCATTTGCATCTCGTCCCCCTGGTATGGTGATTATTCACCGCTTAATGTTAAAAGACAATATTCCGGATTCCCTCTGGACTCAGGCCCTCAGTGTCGAGGGAAATTCTTTTGGAACCAGCACCAGAATACCTAATACTGGCATCTATCAGGAAATGATTGACAGAAGGAAGTGATGAGTTACCTTTTGATACAGACAGTTTATTATCCACTGCAGCAACGAATGCTTTAGCACAGATGAACCTACATACTGCCAGTGAGGTTAAGAGACGATGAAATGTAATTGAGTCGCACACCTTTTACAAGAAGCCTAACCTCAGCCTCGGAGGATTGAGTGCTGTTGATTGATCAACAAGCACACGCTAACAATTGGGCACTAAGTGAGACTTCAAGGGCAGGTATTCTCTAAATCTGTCAGCTCGAACGTAAGTTCTTCTAGTCTGGTGCTGAGGATCAAATGAAGTAAAGTTGTGTGTACAGTTGTTATTCCTATCCGCTTCCATAGAAGGATGTAATATGCTAATGAAGTTGCCTAACATACAGAGATCGTCTGGATCCAGCAAGGAATGCAACAGGGTAAGCTAAGTCGATGAGCAGGAAGTTCTTGAATGAGATGCAATGTGGAATGCTGGCCAACCCAAAATCAAACAGTCAGATGTTTTGGGCAGTTCCATCCGACCTCCGGATGTCATTTTTTTCATTTTCTGAGATTAGGGACGATGAGTTCAAAGTTCCCTCCATTATAGGATCTCGCGATGTTCAATGTGAATGCTCCAAATACCCTTCATATTCCTCTATCTCCGATGAATGATCCCACAAGGCCAGCACATACTCATCTGCTCTCCATCTCATGACAGTCTTCCTTCCAACGACTGCAAGGACACGGTGCCTACGCAGCGCTGAACCTTGATAATCTGCTCTGAGTGCTTGATCAGTAAATTGTTCTGCAGAATGATCATGCAGCGAAGCCATGTCTGGTGATTTATGTCCAGGTGTCTATCAGCAGGGGATGGCGTGCACTTGGACAGTAGCATCCTATACAAAGTAGGTTTGGGGGATTATTGTAAACAGAAAATGTTGGGGACGGTAATGTGGTGAGACTTGCTTCGAATGCAGATGAAGGTATCTGTTCAAATTGAACGACAAGTGGGCCCTGGTGAGAGATTTGATGCAGTAGATATATAATCAAAGATTACCGTTTGCACAGACACGGTGATTGCAGGCAAGAGATAGGGCTGGGGGTCCCATGGGGGATGTAATGTGAACAATGTTTTAATTGTTCTGTGACTGAATTATCCTGCTGCTTTTGTCTACAAAAATTCAGTGAAGTCTATGTTAAAAGTGGAGACAGCAGTAAACATACATTTCCTGAAAAATCTAACTCAGTGTTCAACATCGCTGGGACCTGGGACTAATGTAGTCAATCTCCACAACTCATTGAGATCTCTAGCCTCAAGGTAGTGACTATTTTCCGTCCCCATAGCACCAAACTGTGACACTACCTTTTATTATTGTGATGTGCCAATCCTCTACAAGAACATCATACAGCCCAGAGGAATACATATATTAGTCGCATTATAAATCCTCCTGAGTACTACATGTTGAGTAAGATGAAAGAATATCATATCAAATAGAATATCACCTTTACGCAGCAACATTGATCTTCTTTTTCGCAGAAGAGTGAATTATTTTCTCATATTAAGTCGGTGCAGGCACTGCATCTGCATATTTAGACTTGGAAATTGAGTCGCCCTTTCTTGGAACAAAAGGAAGTAACAAATGACGAACCTAGGCCAATTACAGGTTCAACAGCCAACAAGAGTGTTGAATAAAGCTTTTAGATGAGAAGACATGCATGCAATCTTGTTGTTCCCTGAGACTTCGAGCGGCTTGCATCTCTTGTACGTCACTCTGATTGATGAAGATATTCAACATGGGACATCGAAGCATGCTCTGCATTTGCTTGTCCACATTGCATATTCCGATGTGTCGTGACCACATGAATGAGTCAAGCCTCAGCAAACACTGAAATGACATCTGGCAGTTTATCTCGGGGTGCAAGCATAGAGTAGAGACATGGCTGGAATGACAATGCCGAGAAGTCGGAGGCCGACAAAGGATAGGGAGGACGATCTGTCAAGGAGGGTTTAGTAAGTATAAAAGTGGAATAAGAATTAGCAGCATACCATGCTGAAATCTTGGCTGATGTAAAAATCAGGAGATTGAATGAGTTGAAAACGACGCGAAAGGAAAAGGCACAGAGAAACCCCTCTGTAGCCATGGCCATAGAGAACGATCCACAAGATGGAGAAGAATATTCAGCAGGAGCTTGTCCTGTGCAGTCAGGTACAGAGTGAAGAGAATCATCTAATTCGGTCAGGCCACATACATCGTGGTGAAGGTAACACTGAAAAAGGTAGGGCTTGACGACTGAGTATAACATTGACATAGAGCTTTATGTGCATGTGGACTCATACATCAAACTGGACCTCTTCCCATCCCAATGACGGTCTTTTTTTCTCCTGTGAACTGGTGCCCCAAATGAAAAAAGAACAAATCAGAAATGGAGTGGAAGCGATCTGAAAGGACTCTTCGTAAATCATTCGTTGCCCCCATGATGCCATCATATGCACAGCTACTACACAAAATGTGAAGGGCCTGCCGACATTGGATGTAGCCAATGTTTAGTGGTTTCTCGCCAACTCATTCAAGGAACCGCTCTGTCCAGGCTGTCAAAATCATGCGCCATCAGGATAAGCCTCCTCTGAAGACTGAATACCCAAAAAATGGTCGACGCTCATCAGGTTCATCAGAAATCATCAAAAGAGAGTGGCATACCTTTTTCCTCATAACAATGATGGGCTCTCTGTTGTCTATGTGGAAAAACAATTGAGTTTTCCATCCTGGGTTGTCGTTACATATATCTGAAATTTTATTCATAGCATGCGTGTAAAGAAGACTATGAGCATGAGAAACACAAAAGGCTCGCTGGTGCTCTTTGGAATCTGCTTGTCCTGAGAGAATATTTTAATTATTAATACCAGGCACCAAAATAGTCTCCATGTACATTTATCCATGAAAAAGAACAATCCTACAGTTCAGAAATGTCGTGCACTATGAAAAAAGAACGATGGGATCAGCCAGTGCAAAAGAGCTATTTGAGACGTGATGAAGAGATACAAATAATTACAAGATAATATCGACAAGAGGGCAGGGGACAATGAACCATGGATAGAGATTGATGGATGGAGGTGGGAGAGCGGTATTGGTTGCTAGACAATTGACTGTACAGTATAGTGGATCAAAGGTGCTCTGTGTTTTCTCTAACAATGTGCCACCGAAAAGAACTTGGAAAGAACCAGAGAAATGAGTGAAAGGTTGATTAAAGGAAAACATGCCAGTTATGATGTCATGATGCAAATGTGGTGCTGAGATCTGCTGAAGTGGCTGCTCCGCCTTCACCATGGACGCCCATGACCTGTTATCCTCGAGTCTCCACCCGCTATTAGCGGTCAAGCTCAAGCACGAAAGAAACGACACCTGGCTGATCTAACCCTCCAACGACCTGTTTTTTTCGGACCTTGTGTTTCAAACATATAGTTTCTCTTTATTGCAACCTGGCACGTCGATAAGCGAAGGCTGTGTGGAGAACATGACTGGAGGGCAAAATTTCGGCCATGGAACTAGTGTGGTGCATACAAATCTTTGCTCGTCACACTTCTTCTGCTTACTTTATTTCTGCAAAGTCACCCAGCATGATCTCCAGCTACAGCAATTTCACCTTGGAGGGACCCATCAAGACCAAACTCCATTGCGTGGTCGCCTGAATTTAGTCGTTTTTCATCTACCTGAGTCTGCCTATCGAGAAGCAAGTATGTGCACCCCTATCTCAAAAGCGTTAGCTGATTGTATGTACCAGAACAATACATTTCTTGACGAACATTCCCACTGGATTGCATTGTTTCAGCATTCTATTCGGTCCTCAATACTGACTGATGCCTATGAACAAGAACCATGAAGACATCAGGCTTTTCGTCTGAGATGAGGTCGCTCTACGAACTCTGGAACCGGTTACGATTGAATTGAGTCTATCGTCATCACTGTGAGGTACTCTGGCAGGTGTGTACCACCATTCATGTATCCCCTCAGTTATGCTGACTTCCTCCCCTAGATATCAAGACAGCAGCTCCATTGTAGTTTGAAGTCATGTTTCTGGGACTCCGGGATGGCATACCTTCCTTGCACACAATGTTACAGGCAGGAGGATTATGATACCGGGTCTATGGTGCGTGCACTTCGTTCCTACTTAACCTCCTATGTCTCATTATATCACAGCCTGGGCACGAAGATTCCCTTATTCATATTTAACCCTGTCTTCCGCTATTAGCAAATGCACCCATTGTCACATGTCCAAATATGCCGATGTTGCGAAATCTCAAACTGTCCCTGTCTATCTCACTCAAGTTTCCTTATACTGTTACAGGCCGCGGCGAAGTCATTCTATTTTATGTCTCTGGGTTCAGCTGCACCCAGGCACTTTCCTAGGGTGAAGATCATCTATATCTTCAGTAGCGATGGCCTCTCTACCATCTACTGTTAAATAACATTAGGATACATGCTTCCATCCTTAGGGTTACACCAAGAAGCTGGGAAGGCAAATCGATGAGAGATTATCTAGACTGATCAACCTTTTGATCCTTTTGGAGCATTCGCCAGATCTAAGCAGGTGAGTGATTGTGTCTGCATCACGACTAGCCAATTGAAATCTTCAAATACAGTCCTCCTCTTGATCGACTACTTTGGCCTTTTCAAACGGTATTCCGCTTTGCGCAGTCAAGACCGGTTGACAACAAAATAATAGGTGGGTGCTCAATTAGACCTCCCCATAGTTTCTCTTCCTGACATCTCCGACCTTAGCCTTGACTATTGCCTGGAAGTTTGGTATCTCCATTACAGTGAATTTGAGCGATGAACGCCAGTTTGAGATGGTCACCGTGGGTAGGAGGGAGGTTCCTGTGCCGTAGTGTTGACATGGTATGGAGATAGCCAAGCAGAGATTCATGAGTTATCCTTCATCATTATTTGCTAATCTCATTGAACTCATGTACTTAGTGTTGAGTGATGCACACTTCTCAAACAACATCATTGTCTTTACCATTGTGGTGGGTCGCTACCCTGGGAGAGAGAAGGTGCAAGTAATCTCTATGTACCAAGATCTCGATGAGCAATTACTGCTCACGTATGTTCCTTTAGATAAATCTCTTCTCTCGACTGACTTCTTTGTAGACCTCTTCATCTTGCTGACTGATGATATACATAGCTCTGATATAGTCACATTTGTGTGTCCTTTTAGAGTCAGTACACCACCAACCTGATGAGAGGTCAGTCAAAGATCACAGTCCAGATGTCAGTACCCAATTTCTCCACTGACCTGAGAATGAATGAAGTTTGACATCACTTTGACGATGAGACTGTGATGTCACTTCCATGGCAGCGTGACATCTCATCAACGTTCTTGCCTTATCATGTTGACTCGACTGTTGCAACTCTATACTGATGTTGTCGAACAAACCAGGCCAAGCACACACCTCATATATTTCTGGGGAAAGTCATCCTGCTGGTCTTATTTGACACCATTATCTCCATCACCATGTCCGTCATCTTCCTGACTCTCTACCTCGTGCACTTGAGCACACTCAAGTACTTTAATCAAGTGCTCAAATTCAAGTATCAGTATTGAATTTAGCGCCCGGAACTGCGGGTGGCAGCAATTTTATCAGTAGATTGCAAGTCCTGGAAATATGTCAGTGGCTTTCTCAACTTCCAACTTGTATTCAGACTTTGATCACGAAAAAAATTACCACTCAGGCCTCAGAGACTAATGGGGATTGGATGGGGATGCCATGGCGCTCCCGCGCTCCAATCCAAACATAGACATAGGTAAGCTACCGATTATTAGTTTTGGGTTGGGGACAGCGATCTTATAGCGATTCTATCCCCGCAGGATGATTCTAATCTGAGTCTTGAATGTGCGCTGTTTCTGTTCTTTTACCATCTTATCCTTACAGTCGACAGTCCTGTTGTAAATATTCTCAAGTACACAACTCAAGGAGGCGCAACTCAAGAAGATTTCAGGACACATGCACAAGAAACGACGACTCAGAGATTGCACTCAGCATCTGACGTGACTTCTTGATCCTCATGTGGTGAGTATACTGCACTATCCATACTGCTGTGATAAACTGAACTTTTGTCTTTTAGGCTCCTTCCAGCTTCGTCGCCACTCTCACTACTTTCATATCTTAGTGGTACATATCCTTAATCCTGAGAGCAAGACATGATGTATGTGATAACTTGTCCCTAATTCCCTAATTCTGAATTTGATGACAGCTCATCTCTACAGTCCTAAGTCATTGAACGCAGTCCCAAAATCTGAATACGACAATAATCACTCGCAGCTCTAATGAGAGCATGAACTTTAGCTTGCCAGGGCTCCTTTAAGAAGTATATGGTATTCCCCTGGGCCGGTCCATCTTCGAACATCATCCTCTTGCAGTTGCCTACACGGTTGTCTCTTCTTGGTCTCTTCGACAATATAACCACAACTTTTTGGCAAGAATTCCTCCTCCCCAGTGTGTTGACTCTTTATTATGCGTATTTGAATATGTACATAAACGTGTAGTAACTTTCTATGACAATATAATAATATCTACTATCCGAGTACCACAAAATATTATGGTTTTCCTGTGTTTTTGATGTGCTACATGACATTAATATTATGTACCCTTAGAATTATTGTGACGAAAGTCTTGACCTTTGTTCAAGCCTAAGTTTGACATCAGTATGATGTAGGGTATCAAAAATAAGTATAAATGATAGGCCTCCAACAGTAGCAATGCGGTCGCAGCAACATCAGAGTAACATCAACACAAAGTGTTAAGAACAACCATGCTCTGACCTCTCCTTGACCTCTTGCAAGGTTGGTGGTGTATATATGATCGTTTGATGGACTAATATACTGATGTGCCTCAAAATAAAGACAGATCCATAACAGCTTGCCAACAAGGGCACGTACATTATGCACGACGTCTTTTTGCACTGATAGATGGGAACAATTCAGCGCATATAACGAGGTGATTCACACCAGGAAGGTACGTCCTCGTTATTTGCCTGGAAATAGATAGATCTCAAGCTTCATAGTGACTAGTCATCTTATCACCCCCTCACGGAGCCTTTCTGGCGCTTACTGCTATTTCGTATTATCGCTGTTTCATCGTCAAATTGTAAGCAAGTAGCAGAGGGCACCTAACTCTGATATGCTTTAGCACTAGGGAGTACATCGGCAGTTCCGCGTTGCCATGATGTGTACTCATCTTCTTTACGCAGGTTCTGAGTAATGGTCGAGAGATAAAATTAGATCTGTTCTTCAAGGATTGAGCATAGCGAAAAACCATCCTATAATTCAATGGTATGTTTTTGCTCAACTATCTTTTAAGCTGTTGCTGAAGGAATCATTCAGATTCCCAAGAAGCGGAGAGGCTATCTTTCCGGGACAGGTGCATTTCCGAAGGCATTGGCATCATGTATGCATGTACGTGAGGTCGTTTATATTTTTGGAAGATTCAGTAGCGGATGAAGCGACAGACGTCTATTCGCTTGGAACAAAGATAGCTTCTCGGGGTGTAACATGAGAATTTACAGTTAGGAATCAATTTCTCGCAAACTGGATTGATTTACAGGAGTACAACTCATGTGATTGATATGCAAGTCAATCGAGATTTGGAAAGCCTCAGTACCAGAAATGAAATATTCACTGGCTTGAGGTAAGTATGAGGCTTCAGCGATGAGAATGCTGCATGGTCTCGTGTCTTCTTGATACCATGTCAGAGAAACTTAATAGAGAGAATACAACTTAAACGACCAGAACTCAGAAAGCTTGGGACATGCCAAATCCTCGCAGTGTCCTTAGACACTTATAAATCTCCTCAGTGCGCTTGTCGACACCCGCATATACCGATCCTCTCGCAAAGACATATTGGGAGAAAGAAGGTCCAGGGGATAGGGTCTGTTCCTCTTCACAGACCAAAAATAGGAAGGAAAGGCAACGTCGGGGTAGTATGACTCGCCTGCAAACAAGATGTTTACCTTCCTTGCTACTACCATGCTGTGGCCCAGCATGATCCATATACGTAGATGGCATCTCATTCCCATCGGGTTGAATCGTTTTGTTCTCCACAAGAAAAACTTGAAAATAGAAGGACATTCAAAAAGCCAATGGCAAATCTCTGTGCAAACAGCATCGAGATTGCCTCCCTCCGAGCATAAGCGTCTTATAGACACCTCGAAACTGTGTTCTAGCCTGCTTGCGCAACAGACTGCACGTATACATGGTATCTTCCACAAGCTTGAAGGCGAACTTGGTTTGAGATTGGTGTTTAAGAGTGTAGATATGAAGTCAATGGCAAAACGTACACGGGTTCTGTACACATATTGGACGTCCTTAGAGCTGGCATATCTTGCAATCAAGCCCTGCAATGGAAAGACTGGCACATACATCCATCCATGAAAAAATGTAGGACTTGCATGCACCGAAATATTAGTCCAAACGAGAAAGAACCATGGGAATCCATGGTGGATAAAGCATAATTTATTTGATATGCCTTCAGCAAGAAAACACAATATTGATGGGAAAGAGCCTTTGAGGAGGGCAGTCAACAAACAACGAACTGTGGTCAATGATCGGGAAGAACAATAATGGGGTCGGCAATATCCAGATCGGTCCTAATGCTGTCTCTGCTGCTTTTTCCGACAACGCACATTGTATTTCTTTAGGCTGTTCTACATCAACTCTTGATTCTTCATGCATCACGTCTGTTCTACTGTAGTACTTCTTGTATCTCCAAGGAAATTAGCCAAGCCGATACAACAAGACTGTGGTTTTTTAATATAATTCGATCCAAGTCCATACTAGTAAAAATTGTTACAAAGGTCGGTGCAGGTCAAACAAGAAAGATCTTTTCCTTCATAGCAATCTGCAGGTCATCCAGTCTCTTCACTTCTTCTTTGTCTGCAATCTGAAACACCGACACCTTCTCAAACTTCTGCTCTGGCAACCTTCGCCCGACTACCCAGTATTGGTCAATGAGCTTGCCATCAAAGTAGCCATATGGGCTACTACCCAGGAGTGCGTATAGACCATCAGGTATTTGGTATTGGTGGTGTGCTATAATTTTGAATGTGTGCCTTGTTCCAGTATCATCTGTGACAACGAGCTCTCCCTGTTGATGTTTCCTGTCATGTGATCCTTCGGCCAATCCCTGCACATAGCCCGATTCGATAGAGACTGCGTCAACCCAGTCGGAATCTGTATCCTCTGTGCGTCCAACCCAAGCTTCAAAGTAATCACGGATTGATGGCAGAACCTCGATGTTATTCATGACCTGGCTCCATGATGGTCTCCAAACATTGTTTCTGTTCCCAGGTCTGGGATATGTAAAGAACAAAGTGGCCCGAGTGATACCGTGCAATACATCCACCAATGCTGACCACGCTTCCTCCGTGGATTGCATCTCATGGTAAGCTGGTATTGTGTCCACCCCAGACAGGAGATACACCAACCCTGCAATTCTATCAACGGGATTGGTACACACTCGATCCCGCATGTGCGACAATGCGGGCCAGATGCCACGAAAGTTAGGTAGACCTTCCAGAGCTAGTAGCCGCCTGTCAATCTCTGTGCGTACCTCCTCTTCCATGGTGTTGTCATCGCCTGTATCCCCACCGATGATCCTGTCCTCACGGAACTCCTGGAGTGTCCACACACGTCTGAACCAACTCCGATCGCTCTCAAAGTCTCTCATCTTCATGCGCAATGGCAGGCCCAGTCCATTGAAGTAGTACACCCCCCACTGCATGCGCCAATACACATATCCGATGGTAGGCACGTCCAATTTCCACTCCTCCGCACGCAGATCCTCCCGCCGTCCACCCACCTGTCTCAAGCAGAGCACATCTAACCACGCATACTCCGCGCCCACATTCAGCATCTCGATACGGATGAGATCGAGATTGGTGTCCTTTGGGATCGGCACGGGCCATTCATATCCGTTGATCGGTGTCATCACATCCATGCGATCCTTCTCTTCCACCCACGCATGTGATATTGGATATGGCCATCCACGTGAGGCCCACCATGGCACCACCCGATTACTGTAAAGGTCCCAGACACGCCGCGGAGTCACCATTTCGTCGATGATCCTCTTATTCACGAGTACATCTTCCCGCATCTTCCAGTCCCGTTCTTCGCGGGCGCATAGTTCGTCTTCGACATCGGTGAAATCATGTCTGTACCAAAATGGGCGGAGATATCCATAGGCAGTTCCAAAATCCGTGTCCTTCGTAATGAAGGCCCCAAGAAGTGAGTATATCCATGCCGTGTGGAGTGTATATGATGTGTTTAGGATGGTGTTGAGCATCGCTAAAAGTCCAGCTACACCGAGGACTCTGCATGGAGTGCCGGAGAGAGATGATGGTATTACTGGCTTTCTACCTTGAAACCTGCGTTGGTTCGGCACTGAGATGGACGATTCTACTTGTCCAGCCTCGGTATTAACAGCGGAGATCGTGACCTCGGGCAGACTGTCATAATCCCGATCTGTCTACGTTATCAGGAAAAAGTAAGGAATTTCTTATCTGTTCATATTTCGTTGAGCTTACCTCTTGTTTTATCACCTATGCGGTGAAGCATGTCATCTTTATAATGCTCCCACCATTCCCTACCATTCATTGGAAGGTTTTGTATCGCAGCCGTGAAAGCCGTAGTTTCCATAGGGACGCATGCAGAGAGGCGGGAAGCTTTGTTCTGGTGGGGGGAAGCAAAAGCAGTAAGTGCTGTATCATGCTGGCGCTGAATGCCATCATAGGGCAACACTGCCATGCATCATTTTTCTAAAGCTGTGGAAAAATAGTAGACGCCGACGGATTTTGATCCGACCAGTCCAACATAATCCATGTTCAACCATTCAACATCGGGAGCGATGTGATGATGATTATCATAAGAGCATGCAGTACCCTCTTATCACGCCTCGGCATGCCCGTCCACCATTCAGTGGCGGAGTTCTACTTGGGAGATACGATCTGATAATGCGTAAACAATGAGTTGCACCCTTCAGAAGAAGGAAATAAACAACGAACCAAGGGCACCTTCCATCGAAGCCTACGCGCCCGCCATCTATCACGTTTCTGCTCTCAACATGGGCCGCATTTGCATCTCGTCCCCATGGCGATATTCGACACTTAACGAGTTCGAAAGACAATACTCCGGACTCTTTTTGGACTCGGGCGCTTAGCGTCGATGACAACTGTTTTGGCACCAACATCAGAATACCTAATACTAGCGTCTATCAAGAAATGACTGACAGAAGGAAGTGATGGGTTACCTTATGATACGGAAAGATTATTACACATCCACTGCAACAGCGAATACTGTAGTGCAGATAGACGTTCGTACTTTCAGTGATGTTACGAGAGGATGAAATGTAAATGAGTCGCACCGTTACGAGACACCTAGCCTGAGCGTAGGATGAAACAAAAGATGCTGATTGATCAACAAGCGCGCGGTAACATTCGGGCGCTAAGTCAGACTTCTAGGGCTGCCGTCGCCTAAGCCTGTCAGATTGACTGTAAGTTCTACTAGTCTAGCGCTGAGGATAAACTTAATATATTTAAAAGAAGGTATAAAGGTGGACGCACCGTTGACACTGCTATACACCACCATGGAAGAATGTAACACAGCGGGTAAAGGAGCCCGGAATCATATAGAGAGATTGTATCAAGATCAGTTACATCAACGAGCGGGAAGTTCTTGAAACGAGGGACAAGACGAATGATGGTCAAGATAAAACAAAAGAGCCGGATGTCTCGGCAGCTCCATCTGTACGCCTCTAACCTTCGGATGTGATTCTCTCATTCGCTGAGATTGTCGACAACGACATCGAAGCTTCCTCTATATTGAATCTCGCAATATTCAATGTGAATGCTCTAAGTCTCCTTCATATTCCACTATCTCCGATGCACAATCCTGTAGGCGCAGCAGGCCTAGTGCATAGTCATCCTCTACTCTCCATCTAGTTATGTTCTTCCTTCAACTGGCTGCCCCGACACAGTGCCTACGCAGCCCAGAACATTAATCATTTGCCCAAGAGCTTGACAGGCGTGGAGTGCTGTGGAAAAATGTTCATGCAGCGAAGCTGTGTCGGGTAATTTATGATCGGGTGTCTATCTTCTGGTGATGACGTGCACTCCGACAGTAGCATTCTATCTGTAGTAGGCTTGGCCGATTATTGTGGACGGAAAATTGACATTGGGGACAGTAATGGTGAGATTTACTTCGAGCACAGACACACGGAGAATGGTATCTGTTCAGATAGGACGAGAAAGGCGCGTTGACGGGAGAATTGACAACGTCAATACGCAATACGAAGGCTACCATCTCAGGGACACAGTGATTGTGGGCAAGAGATGGGGCTGGATCATCATTTTGATTAGTCTGCGACGAGATTATACCCTTCATATTGGCTAGAATAGTCGGGTCAAATCTACGTTATAAGAGGAGACGGGAGTAAACATACGCTTTGTAGACAGTCTAGCTCACTCTTCGACATCGCTGGGACCTGAGAATAGCGGATTGAATCTCTACATCTTATCAAGATCTCTGACTTCAAGTCACGGCAAGTAGTGGTTATCCTGAGGCCGAAGAACGGCAACCGTCTGTCAAGCAAGATTTAGTATGCATCACAGCGGAATAAGAAATTGCAACATACGCAGAAATACTGAGATATCACTATAAGGAGACTAAATGAGCTTACAACGACGCCAGAGCAAAAAGGCGCAGAGAACATTTCACAAGATGGAGAAAAGTATTCGGTAGAAGCTTGTCCTGTGCGCTACGTTGCAGAATGAACAGAATCTCCCAATTTGATCTGGCCGCGTGCATCGTGGCGATCATAGGTAAAAGCGAAAGCGATAGAGCTCAAGGACTGAATGTAATGTTGATGGCGAGGACTTGGTGGATGACGAAAGAGAAAGGGGTTGAGGATCTTTATGCGCAAGTGGATCCGCACGTCAAATCGGACCTATTCCCATCCCGATGAAGGTCTTTCTTCGCTTCTGAGCTGGTGCTGCACAATAAAAAAGAGCAGCACTTAGAAATAGGGTCGCAGCCATCTGAACAACGACGTTAAGGACACTTCCTCAATCATTCGTGGTGCCATCATATGTTCAGTTGCTGTCACGAGATTGGAGGAAGGCCCCGTAGATATCAGATCAGCAGACGAAGTTTAGTGGTACCTGGCCCAGTCGGTGAAGAAACCACTCGCCGCTTGATTCAGATCGTCGAACTCATAAACCTTCTCTGAAGACTGCACATCAAAAAAATGGTCAATGATCGTTGAGATGGTCAGAAATCATGAACAGAGGGCCGCATGCCTCTTTACTCAGAAAAAGACGGGCGCTCTGTCATATATTTGGCAACAGAGTTCAGCTTTCCATCGTGGGTCTTCGTCACGTATATGTGGGAAACTATGATAGCACGAAATAGCAAGGTTATGAGCATAAGGGAGGCGAGAAGTGCGCTGGGTAGTCTTCGGAATTAGCAGGTCCTGCGAGATCGATATTTTCAGCATGAAGACCAGGAATTAAAATAGTCTCCACATACATCTATCCACAAAAATAACCATCCTACAACTCAAATCTTCGTACACAACGAGAAAAAAAAAGGGAGAGCAGTCACCCCAGAAGATGTATTTGAGACGTGCTGAAGGGATACGAAGAAACGCAAGATAATATCGACAAGAGGCCAGAGGATGACGAACTTGCGACGAATCATGGCAGGGGTGATAGAGATTGATAGAGGGAGGCGGGAGAATAGCATCAGCTGCTGGACAATTGACTGTAATATGACGAATAGAGCATAGGTGCTCTGTTTTTAGCCTAGCACTGTGCCGCCGGAAAGAATAAGAGAAATCAGAGAAAGGAAACCGTCCTCGAGGCTGCAATTATGACATCTTGATCCAGACTTGATGCCAAGATCTGCCGAAGTGGCCGCTCCGTCTTCACCATCGCCCACGACTACCTGCTTTTCTCGAGTTTTTGCCTGCCATTGACGGTCAAGCACGGAAAACCATCTTCTGGTCAAATGCTACAGGTTTATAACGCGCTATACATGGCCAGCCTTGTGTTTCAAACGCGTAGGTACACAGTATTGCCAACTGGCACGGAAGTGTGTAGAGAATTATCATTGGAGGCCGGACTTTTAGCCACGAAAACGGACATAGTATGAATCTTTGCTCGTCACACTTCTTCTGCTTACCGTATTTCCAAAAGTTGTCTAATTGGATCTCCTGCTGCTGCAATGTCATCTTGAAGGCAGTGTATAGCCGTACTTGAATTCGGCTGCTTCGTGCCATTTCCTCTACCAGACTCCGCTTAGTGAGAAGCAGGTACGTGCACCCCTTGCTTGAGGGCTTTAGCTGACCGTATACCGCTCTCAACAGTCGTTATCCTCCTGCTAGCTAGATCAGTAATAACCCGATGACAATTTAGGAGGACATACGAGGAGCAACAGGGACATGTCGTCGATGTGGTGTTTATAGCCGTTGTGATCGGTTTTGTCAGTCTCTCATTCCCATCTTGAAAGCCGTAGTTTATTAGCTTCAGTAGATGAAAGACTTGGACGCCTTTCATGAGCGAGTGCATTCTCACCACCGGTGCCAATAAGGTATTCTTGTTCTCTGAGTCTATTTCTCCTGCTGACTGTCTGTGTGTCAGTAAAGAGGATATGGGAATCGGCTCATTTTGCGGACAAGCAGTAGCGGTGGATGCTCAGCAAGCGGCTATCCATCTATGATAACGATTTTTACGTGCCGTACGCTCAGCCGAAGATATTCCCGTTTTCTAACCGGTCAATTGTGCGTCCTATATATCGGTCTTTCTGTATTCTATTGAGCTTGTTTCTTTGTTACAGATGCTACCAGGTCTCTTCAGCCCTTTCCAATGATAAATGAACGGTTTAGGAGACCCTTGTAAATCCCTTTCACTTTACTATCTCATCGATTTATATCACTAATGTTCAGTACAGGTCGGTGTCTGCGACAAGTCTTCACCGTATCCCTACGCTCGTACCAGTCACTTACTACATCAACGTTTGGCCATTTGTACCGTCTCGCTTCGAATTTACCTCCGTCGTCACACTTTACACTTCAAGGCCGCCGGCGAGGACTGGACCATCATATCCCTACTTCCTACGCCCGCCTCGACTTCGCTCAGTCCACTTTCCAAGGACGAGCATCGTCTTTTGCGAGTATTATGGGTTATGTCCTCCCTAGGGTCTGCCATCCATTATCTTGTCTTGCTCATGCGCATACATGTAGATGAGACTTCGCATGGCAAGGCGTCGTGACGGAGCTTTTGACGCTTTTCGAAGACAACTACAACCGAGGATACACCATGATCATCGATGATTAAGTTCTCTAATTTTCAATGTTCATTGCTCGACGTAGTAGCGTCGATCCTGCTGTACTTGTTTCATTCTTGCATCTGCCTGGTGCCATCATTTTAATGAACATACATTGATGGAGAAGGAACAATTTTTTCTTCCAGTGAGGAAAGTCAGCAAGGGTATTTGTACGAACTGTGATGGCGAGGTATCAGAATGAAAATGATATCTCGAGGTATTCAAGGTCTTGAGATCATGCCATGGCCCCGAATGTTCCCCATGACTTACATCTTGGAATAGGAAGCAGGGGTCATGCCCGCGCAACATTTCTAGGCGGAAATAGGCTTTGGTCTGTAGAAGCTAGAAGCTTATTCTCTATGGGTGTCCATTAATATACACCTTTACAGAGACTACCACGACGTCCTACTTTTCACTAACAGCCGGTTGGTGACTCGAGAAACCATGTCCGTATTCTGCTTCAGGTTCTCAGATGCAAGTCTTATGTAGTTGCGTCTACGAGGAAGAACGGGTACCGGCAAAGGTTGCTTACACCTGTGAGTTGTTCACGGCAAGTTCGAGACATCAGGTATAGACAGATTACAGGTTAGGTTCAAATTTTCTATCGCTGCATCTATGACGGTCTAAAAGGTCAAGTTCTGTGTGACTCCACATGACACGGGTGCTTATATAGGACAAGACGATCTTCGATGTCTATAAACACGTAAGTAACTAGGATGGATAGCATGTAAACACCGACCCAGATCTACCTCCCGCTTAAGCACACTCCACGCAGAGGTATTGAAGCTCTCTCTCGTACACATATATACAAGGGAATGATAGTAAAAAGGAAAGAAATTAAATGATCTCACGTCACTCTGCAGTGTCCCGTGGAAGATTATACATCGATTTAAAGAATGACACGACTACTCGAATCACAATTCCGATACCGTAGCCTCAGCCCTCACTAGACCTGTTCGGGTTCGACATATGGCTGCGCCCTGATTCTCTTCGATAGTACAAGATAAAGGGGAACAATGTCGCGTGCTGAACGACCACAAATGAAGCGAAAGGTACGGAAGTTTCCCACGCGCCAAATGTCCACATCAATATCATCATCTGCACCTCTTGCCGGCCGTCCAGCACTTCTGCCGAATATCTTTGACGACAGCAGAACCAAGGCCTACAACCCACGCCTCGATCACATTGATGGGGAGTGTTTCCCCGTCAGACCAAGACTGGATGTCAATATCGACAGTGTCTGCATGCGAGGGCATGCGTGTGACCTGGCGGCTGTATGGTTCGAGGATGGAAACGATAGCTGATGATGGGCGTAACCTAGTAGCCAATGTGCGGATTATGTTCTAAGAGAAGGGAACTGATATCGGAAGTAGCAGGTGTGGTAAGGTATCCACTTCGGCTCGGCGGTGTCGGTGATGATGTCAGAACAGGCAGATATATCAGGCAGAGGAGAATATAGCTTGGAACGCGCAGGGGCTGTTGTGAAAGCCGGGCACTATGAATACCGTAGATTGAAGCGGGTTTGCAGAGACTTCTATAGCGAACAAGGATGATTAGCACAATATAGAAAGATGAGCCAGACAGGACGCACGATAGGAACAGCCCGAGGTGCAAAACCGATCCCTCCAGATTGATTTGATGCCACAGACGGACTACCCGAGAAGTCGAAGTGGGGATGATTCGACCTCACTTCTCCGCGGCGAGCTTGTCATCGGTGGCTGAGAAGGTCCGCGATATTGCGATTGTTGTAGAAAAGACGCCTGAAAAGATCCAGCAGAACAAGTGCAGAGGTTCGGCCTCATATATGCGCACGGATACAAGGGAGATTTGATGATAGACCCGCGGCAAGGGGAAGGACAGGTCCCATGGGAAGAATCGACAGTAGCAAATGTCAAGGCTCTCCGGGGAAAGTGGATTAGGCGATGTCAATGCAGATGTAGGAAGTCGTGACGTTCAAGTCTTTGACTGGGGTCGCGAAGTGCGATGACGGTCATACGCGAGGCTTGGTAGCGCCGATGCTTTGGATAGAAGGAGGTATCGGAATGAACACGAGACTGCAAATGCAGACGTGGACTAAACGCAGCATTGGTGATACAGATCGCGGGGATGTAAGATTGGATGGGAAATGCAGCATAGGTCACAGAAGAAATTTGATGGCACCTGTAAGGAAGCCATGAGCTAAATTTAAACGGGAAGGAATGGCAGATGGAACACACCAGATTGAAAATCGGAACTTCCTCTGTTTAGCGCCACGTAAAAGCCATGCAACACCGGTTGTTCAACGTAACGTTCAATCGGGTCTCCCCACACAATCCGAACGACGATGAGTATTCTTCTGTGGGTAATACTCGTCTCGGGTTGCCTAGTCTTGGTTTCCTTTGGACGACAGAAACGACGAAATCCTAAACTGGTCGTTTCCTAGATCGTCTTCACAGACGATCAACGATGTCAGTGTGAGAAAGGTACTCAGAGAACAATGGTGACTTACCTGTCGTGAAGACGCTCAAATCTTTATCCTACTAGATACGACTCTGCATCTTGGTATATGCCTTTCTTCTGCTAAAGGTCATGAGTGATGGTCCAACACGAGATGCAATTGAACCACGCACAGAATTGACCACAGGCGCCTACGAGCACCATTGTCGACACTATCCGCTCCTAAATCGATATCCAGCCTGGGTAGCAGATCGCTGACAGGTGACGAGTGCCAAATATTCTTCGTGGCGAGCTCGGTAAGAGCAGCGCAATATCGTTCTCGTCAATTTTTGGAAGAAACGGGGGCCATCGAAGGTTCATGGATTAGTATTTTGCGAGAGACCGCGAATCCTTAAAAAAAAAACGGTGCATGTCAATGTTGGCTGAATACTGAAAAATGTGTGCCGTACTTGGAAGGATCATCCCGAAACTGAGGACACGAGGTGACGGCAGGAGAGAAGGAGTTTCAAAAAAAAACTTTGAAAGAGCAGAAGCGAAGACAGAGAGTGCCACGCACAAAATGGCATTATCGGAGCCGGCAAACGTCATCCGGACCGAAATAGCCGAAGCTTCTCTTCTCCGATGCTCCCAGTTGTTTACTAAGTACTTCTTCGACCCGACTCTCAGCCTCAAGCTCTCCATCTGACGTGCAGACTGTTACTCTCATTCTACTGCCAGGGTCCTTGCTGTTAAAACCCTGGTAGTTCCTTTGCCCCGTCATTCGAATGACCATGATGCTCTGGCCTACTACGGACACCAATCTTAGAGGGTTTTGTCACTTTCGAGACGTGTTACGTTTCGCGGTTCTCGCCATTTGGATTAGCCCCGACGCTGGCTACTTATATTCTGCCGTATCTCATGAGATGATTGTGAGTCATTGAAGATGAGCTTATGGATGACCGAATGGCTCTCCGTAACTTTGTAAGTGATTCCCTTCAACTTCTATAGTCTTGCAACTTGAAAGAAGATGCTAACCATTTCATTTAACTGCAAGTATATTTTTATTGAAAGACCGAGGGACACGATGAACTAGCACAGGAACGCCCCAAGGTAAGCACCTATGATATCTTCTGCCGATATCTCCCTCAACCAAATCAAGGTGTCTCGCAAAAAAAAAACAGCTAGATGTGATTCTACTTGAGAACTGGCGACCTGGAGAGAAAGGGCCAGCGTAATCTGGTCTTACGGTCACGAAAACTCGAAGCTGCGGTCAGGAGAGATAGAGGTTATGACAACCGTCAACGTGGGTTTTGCTCTTTGTCTTCTCCCTCCGAGCTGAGGATTTGCCTTCACCGATGGACCAAGGGTAATCAACACGTTGCTCTTCCCCATCGCAGTTTTGAACATGAAACACTTATCACCCAATCTCGACACCACAGCCCTGCTATCGGCCCGTTCACAAACCTTCATATCCATGTCGAATCCCCTATTGACAGCATATTCGATATCATCGACACCTTTCACAGATCTGTCACATTTATCTTCCGCATTGCCATAGTGAATAACATAGGCAGGAGGGCCGTTGCTGATTGTTTATGCTCAAAATACACTCTGTGAATTTCAATCAGTTCCGAACTTTAATGGAGCTTCATTGATGGATTTCTCAAACACTACTGACACGTATTAAGTCCGAAATCATGCTGGAAAAAAAGGCTCGCCATTCGATTGAGTCCATCGTTGTCTCTGCGAGGTGTCTGGCAAGTGTGTACCATTATTCGTGTCTTTCCTTAGTTATACTAATCTCCGCTGGATATCAAGACGGCCGGCCTTATCGTGTTTCAAAGTCGTGTTTCTGGGACTCCCCGATGGGCATACCCTCTTCGCGCAAGATGTTACTGGCAGGAGGGTTGCATTGCCGGGCCATGGTGCAGCGGACGTACGCCTAATTCATGCTTAACCTCATGCATTTGATTATATCATAGTCTGCACACGAAGATTCCCTAACCCAAATGCTACCCTCTTTCCCACCGTTACCGAATGTACTCGTCTTCTCGTGTCCAAAGTTTCCGACAGTACAAAATCTCAACCGTTCTCTTTCCATCCCGCCAAACTATCCTTGTACTGTTGCAGGCGGCACTGAGGTCATTGGAGCTCATGCCTCCGCTCAGCTGTGCCCAGCCACTTCGGTGAGGTGACAATCGTTGATATCTTAAGCAACGACGGCGTGTTTACCATCTACTGCCATAACATCTGGAGTGTCGCGTACTTCCCACCTCAGTGTCTTACGTCTTACACTAATCTATCAACAAGCCAGGACAGTGAATTGATGGGTGATGAACTAGACTGATCAGCCTTTCACAATACGCTCCCTAGATCTATACAGGTGAGTGATTCCATCAAGACCGGTACCAGCCAATTGAAATCTTCAAATAGTCCTCGCGATCCGCTACTTGGGCATTTTCTAACCATACTCCGCCTCACGCATTCAGTAGATAATGCCGTAGACTAAGATTGGTCGACGACAAAATACTAGGTAGTTGCTTGATTAGACTTCCCCGTACGTACTCTTCCTAATATCTACGACCTTAGCCTTAACTATTCCCTCGAAGTTCAGTGTCTCCTTCAGAAGGCGAGCGCCAAACGCTAGCTTAAGATAGTCGCCGTTGGTAAGAGAGAGGTGATTTTGTGGTAGCGTTGACATGGTACGGAGCTGGCCAAGCGGAAATTCGTTAGTCGCACATAACGAGGTGACTCACACCAGCGCACCAGGAAGGTTTGTCCAGGGATGGGTGCATTTCCAAACGCGTTGGCATCATGTACGCGTGTACATGAGATCTTTGATATTTTCGGAAGATTGAGTGGTGGATGAAGCGACGACATCTATTCACTCGGAGTGAAGATAGCATCTCAGCGTGTAACATGACAATTTAGAGCTAGGAATCAATTACCTGCAAACTGAATTGATTTACAGCAGTACGACTCGTGCGATTGATATGCAAGTCAATCAAAATTTGGAAAGCCTCAGTACCGGGAATGAAATATTCACTGGCTTCAGGTAAGTACGAGGCTTCGGCCATGAAAGAAAACGAATCGCGAGAATACCTGGAAACTCAATATGGACAGTGTCATTCAAAGAAAGGATGATACTCACAATGGCTACTACTAGGTGTGATTTACAACTTAAACGATCAGAACTCGGAAAGCTTGGGACATGCGAAATCCTCGCAGCGCCCCTAGACACTTATAAATCTCCTCAGTGCGCTCGTCGACACCCGCATATACCGATCCTCTCGTAAAGACATATTGGGAGAAAGAAGGTCCGGGGGATAGGGTCCGTTCCTCTTCGCAGACCAAAAATAGGAAGGAAAGGCAACGTCGGGGTGGTACAACTCGCCTGCAAACAAGACGGTTACCTTCCTTGCTACTACCATGCTACGGACCAGCATGATCCATATACGTAGATGGCATCTCATTCCCATCGGGTTGAACCTTTTTTGTTCTCCGCAAGAAAAACTTGAAAATAGAAAGGCATTCAAAAAGCTAATGGCAAATCTCTGTGCAAACAGTGTCGAGATCGCCTCCCTCCGGGGATAAGCGTCTTATAGACACCTCGAAACTGTGTTCTAGCCTGCTTGCGCAACAGACTGCACGTATACACGGCATCTTCCACGAGCTTGAAGGCGAACTCGGTTTTGAGATTGGTCTTTAAGACTGTAGATATGAAGTCAATGGCAAAATGTACGCGGGTTCTGTACACATATTGGATGTCCTTAGAGCTGGTGTATCTTGCAATCAAGGCCTGCAATCGAAAAACTGCCACGTGCATCCGTCCATGAAAGAATGTAGAACTTGCGTGTGCCGAAATGTTAGTCCAAACGAGAAAGAACCACGGGAATCCGTGGCGGATGAAGCATAGTTTATTTGATATGCCTTCAGCAAGAAAGCACAATATCAATGGCAAAGAGCCTTTGAGGAGGGCAGTCAACAAACAATGAACCGTGGTCAATGATCGGGAAGAACAATAATGGGGTCAGCATTATCCAGATCGGTCCTGATGCTGTCTCTGCTGCTTTTTCCAACAATGCACATTGCATTTCTTTAGGCTGTTCTACATCAACTCTTGATTCTTCACACATCACATCTGTTCTACCGTAGTACTTCTTGTATCTCCAAGGAAATTAGCTAAGCCGATGCAACAAGACTGTGGTTTTTTAATATAATTCGATCTGAGTCCATACTAGTAAACATTGTCACAAAGGTATGCGCAGGTCAAACAAGAATGATCTTTTCCTCCATAGCAATCTGCAGGTGATCCAGTCTATTCACTTCTTCTTTGTCTGCAATCTGAAACACTGACACCTTCTCAAACTTCCGCTCTGGCAACCTTCGCCCAACTACCCAGTGTTTGTCCATGAGCTTGCCATCATCGTAGTTATATAGGCAACTACCCAGGAGTGCGTATAGACCATCAGGTATTTGGTATTGGTGGTGCGCTATAATTTTGAATGTGTGCCTTGTTCCAGTATCATCTGTGACAACGAGCTCTCCCTGTCGATGTTTCCCGTCATGTGATCCTTCGGCCAATCCCTGCACATATCCCGATTCAATAGAGACTGCGTTAACCCATTCGGAATCTGTATCCTCTGTGCGTAGAACCCAAGCTTCAAAGTGATCAGGGATTGATGATAGAACCTCGACGTTATTCATGACCTGGCTCCATGATGGTCTCCAAACTTTGTTTCCGTTCCCAGGTCTGGGATATGTAAAGAACAAAGTGGCCCGCTCGGCAGGGTACAACACATCCACCAATGCTGGCCACGCTTCCTCCATGGATTGCATCTCATGGTAAGCTGGTATTGCGTCCACCCAATCCAGGAGATACACCAACCCCGCAATTCTATCAACGGGATTGGTACACACTCGATCCCGTATGTGCAACAATGCGGCCCAGATGCCATGAAAGTCAATTAGACCTTGCAGAGCTAGTAGCCGCCTGTCAATCTCTGTGCGTACCTCATCTTCCATGGGATTGTCATCGCCCGTATCCCCACCGATGATCCTGCGATAAGAGCACTCCTGCAGTGTCCACACACGTCTGAACCAACTCCGATCGCTCTCAAAGTCTCTCATCTTCATGCACAATGGCCGGCCCAGTCCATTGAAGTAGTACACCCCCCACTCCATGTGACTATACACATATCCGATGGTAGGCACGTCCACCTTCCACTCCTCCGCACGCAGATCCTCCCGCTGTCCGCGCTCCTGTCTCAAGCAGAGCACATCTAACCATGCATACTCCGCGCCCGCATTCAGCATCTCGATACGGATGAGATCGAGATTGGTGTCCTTTGGGATCGGCACGGGCCATTCATATCCGTTGATCGGTGTCATCACATCCATGCGATCCTTCTCTTCCACCCACGCATGTGATATTGCATATGGCCATCCGCGCGCGGCCCACCATGGCACCACCCGATTGCTGTACAGATCCCAGACGCGCCGAGGAGGCACCTTTTCGCTGATGATCCTCTTATTCACGAGTACATCTTCTCGCATCATCAGGTCCCTTTCTTCACGTGCGCGTAGTTCGTCTTCGACATCGGTGAAATCATGTCTGTACCAAAATGGGCGGAGATATCCATAGGCAGTTCCAAAATCAGAGTTCTTTGTAATGAAGACCAAAAGAAGTGAGTAAATGCGTGGTTTGTAGAGTGTGTATGTTGTGCCAAGGATAGTGTTAAGCCTCCCTAACAATCCATCTACACCGAGAACCTTGCAGGGGGTATTGGAGAGAGAGGATGGTATAACAGGCCTTCTGCCTTGGTATCTCCGTTGTTTCGGTACTGAGAAGTACGATGCTACTTGTCCAGCCTCTGTATTAAAGGCGGAGATGGTGACCTCAGGCAGACTCTCATAATGCCGATCTGTCTATGTTATCAGGAAAAAGTATGGAATTTCTTATCTGTTCATATTTCGTTCAGCTTACCTCTTGTTTTATCATCTATGCCGTGAATTATGACATCTCTATAATGGTAGAACCATTCCCCACTGTTCATTGGAAACTTTTGTATCACAGCCGTGAAAGCCGTAGTTTCCATAGGGACGCATGCAGAGTCGGGTAGCCTTGTTCGGTGGGGGGAAGCAAAAGCAATAAGTGCTGTATAATGCTGGCGCTGAATGCGATCATAGGGTAACACCGCCACACATCATTTTCGAAAGCTGTGGGAAAATAGTAGGCGCCGACAGTTTATGATCCGACCAGTCCAACATAATCCACGTTCAACCATTCAACATCGGGAATGATGTGATGATGATTATCATAACAGTATGCAGTACCTTTTTATCACGTCCTGGCGTGCCCATCCACCATTCAGTGGCGGAGTTCTACTTCCTAGATACTATCTGATAATGCGTAAACAATGAGTTGCACCCTTCACAAGAGGAAAATAAACAACGAACCAAGGGCACCTTACATCCAAAACTAAGCGCGCACTATCTATCATGCTTCTACTCTCAATATGAGCAGCATATGCATCTCGTCCCCTGGTTTGGTGATTATTTCCCTCTTGACGAGTTCGAAAGACAATATTCCGGACTCCTTTTGGACTCGGGCCCTTAGCGTCGAGGGAAATTCTTTTGGCACCAGCACGAGAATACTTAACACTGGCGTCTATCAGGAATGATTGACAGATGGAAGTGATGGGTTACCTTGTGATACGGAAAGATTATTATCAGCGAATACCTTAGTGCGGATGAACGTATGTACTGTCAGTGATGTTACGAGAGGATGAAATGTAAATGACTCGCACCTTTTACGAGACGCCTAGCCTGAGCGTTGGATGAAACAAAAGATGCTGATTGATCAAGAAGCGCGCGGTAACATTTGGGCGCTAAGTGAGACTTCTAAGGCTGGCATCGTCTAAGCCTGTCAGATCAACTGTAAGTTCTACTAGTCTAGCGCTGAGGATAAAATCAATATAATTAAACGAAGGGATTAAGGTCGACGCACTGTTGGTGCTGCTATCCACCGCCATGGAAGAATTTAACACAGTGGGTAAAGCAGCCCGGAATCATATAGAGAGATCGTTTCAAGATCAGTTACATCAACGAGCGGGAAGTTCTTGAAACGAGGCACAAGAAGAATGATGGTCAAGATAAAATAAATAAGCCGGATGTCTCGGCAGCTCCATCTGTACGACTCTGACCTTCGGATGTGATTCTCTCGTTCGCTGAGATTGTCGAGAACGACTTCGAAGCTTCCTCTATATCGGATCTCGCAATATTCAATGTGAATGCTCTAAGTCTCCTTCATACTCCACCATCTCCAATGCACAATCCTGCATGTGCAGCGGGCCTAGTGCATAGTCGTCCTCTACTCTCCATCAAGTTATGTTCTTCCTTCAACTGGCTGCCGCGACAGAGCGCCTACGCAGCCCACAACACTAATCATTCGCCTGAGAGCTTGACCGGCGTAGATTGCTGTGGCAAAATATTCATGCAGCGAAGCTGTGTCGGGTGATTTATGGCCGGGCGTCTATTTTCTGGTGATGACGTGCACTCCGACAGTAGCATTCTATCTGTAGTAGGCTTGGCCGATTATTGTGGACGGAAAATTGACATTGGGGACAGTAATAGTGAGATTTACTTCGAGCACAGACACACGGAGAATGGTATCTGTTCAGATTGGACGAGAAAGGCGCGTTGACGACTAAGGCTACCATCTCAGGGACACAGTGATTGTGGGCAAGAGATGGGGCTGGATCATCATTTTGATTAGTCTGCGACGAGATTATACCCTTCATTTTGACTAGATTAGTCGAGTCAAATCTACGTTATAAGAGGAGACGGGAGTAAACATACACTTTCTAGAAAGTCTAGCTCACTCTTCAACATCGCTGGGACCTGAGAATAGCGGACTGAATCTCTACATCTTATCAAGATCTCTGATTTCAAGTCACGGCAAGTAGTGGTTATCCTGAGGCCGAAGAACGGCAACCGTCTGTCAAGCAAGATTAGTATGCATGACAGCGGAATAAGAATAAGCAACATACGCAGAAATACTGAGATATCACTATAAGGAGACTAAATGAGCTTACGACGACGCCAGAGCAAAAAGGCGCAGAGAACATTTCACAAGACGGAGAAAAGTATTCGGTAGACGCTTGTCTTGTGCGCTAGGTTGCAGAATGAACAGAATCTCTTAATTTGATCTGGCCGCGTGCATCGTGGCGATCATAGGTAAAAGCGAAAGCGATAGAGCTCAAGGACTGAATGTAATGTTGATGACGAGAACTTGGTGAATGACGAAAGAGAAAGGGATCGAGGATCTTTATGCGCGTGTGGACCCGCACGTCAAACCAGACATATTCCCATCCCGATGAAGGTCTGTTTTCTCCTGTGAGCTGGCGCCACACAAGAAAAAAGAACAACGATTACGAATAGGGTCGCAACCATCTGAACAATGGCGTTAAGGACTCTCCTTCAATCATTCGTAGTGCCCTCATATGAAGGTTATGAGTGTAAGAAGCGCAAAAAGTGCGCTATAAACCTGCACTCGAGTTCAGATAGAGGTCAAACTCAAACATGAAACTGCAGATTTCGCAATATCCCGACTGCGTGAACTAAAAGCTTCAAACGTCATCATTGCGAGACAGCAAAACCAAAAAAGGTTCACCTTTGTCGATCTCAAGCGAGAACAGTCTTAGCGTTCGTAACCACTCCTAGATTGGATAGCCTCGTTACTTCCGCCTTGTCTTTCATCTCGAAAACCGACAATTTCTTGAACATCTGGCCCGGAAGTGTTTGGCCAACAACCCAGTATTGCCGCTCCTGCCGGGATGCACCAAGATCGCTGCCTACCAGTGCATATGAATCCTCTGGTATTGGGTACTGGTGTTTTGCAATGATTTTGAACTGGTGCTCTACCCCGGACTTATCTTTGACGACAAACTCTCCTTCTCGGGGCTTCGGCGCTGGCAACGTCTCAGCCAATCCTCGCACGTGAGCTGATTCAATGAAAACCCCACAAAAGTAGTCGGCATCTGTTTCTTCTGTCCGTTCAACCCACCCGCGCGAGTGGAGAGCAGCACATTTTGGCAACGGCTCAGTCATGACTTGTGTCCATGATGGTCGCCAAACTTTGCTCCCACTCCCTGGATTAGGATACCGGAGGAACAATTCTGCCCGAATGAAGGTCGACATCACGGCCACCAGTGCTTTCCATGCATCCTCCTCAGTCTGGGCCTCGTAGTATGCCGGTATATCAAGTGACAGCAGAGGATATGTCATCCCAGCCACTCTGTCCACGAGATTTGTCGACACCCTCTTCTGCATCTCAGATAGCACACGAAGCACGTTTATGCGAACGTTCTTTGCAGCTGACAGCTCCTTCTCAACCCTCTCTCGTACCTCTTCTTCCATAGCTCGGCCCGTTTCGCCACCAATGATCAGATTATGGCTGACCTCCTGCAGCGTCCATGAACGTCTGAACCAGCTCCGGCCACTGTCAAAGTCACTGAGCTTCAAACTCAAAGGCAGGCCCAACCCGCTGAAGTAGCAAACTACCGCCGTGACCCGATCAGCCTCTTCATACACATGTCCAATAGTGGGCACGTCTACCTTCCACTCCTCCGTTCGCAGGTCCTCCATCTTCCCACCCTTCTGTCTCAAACAGAGAACATCCAACCAGGCATATTCCGCGCCCAGATTGAGCATCTCGATGCGGATGAGATCAAGATTGGCGTTCCTCGGAATCGGCACGAGCCATTCATATCCATTGATGGGTGTTAACACGTCTACGCGATCCTGTCCTTCCATCCATGCATGAGATATTGGGTATGGCCATCGGCGTGCAACCCGCCATGGCACCACCCGGTTGCTGTACAGATCCCAGACGCGTCGAGGGGGCACCTGGCCGTTGAGAATTCTCTTATTTACGAGTACGTCTTTCCGCATATCCCGGTCGCGTGCTTTGCGGATGGGAAACTTGTCTTCGTCTCCGGTCAAGTCATCGTACCAAAATCGGCGGAGATGGCCATAGGCAGTGCCAAAGTCGTACTTTTTGGTGATGTAGTTTTCTAGAAGGGCGGATATGGATGGACTCTCCAGATTGTACGATGTTCCGAGGATAGTGTTGAGGTTCTCTAAGAGCCCAGCAACTCCGAGATTGGCGCAGGGTGTGTTCGCGAGAGAGGATGGTATAATGGGCTTTCTACCTGTATAAGACTGCTGTTTTAATACCAGAATACGCAAGTTTTCTTTGCCGGTCTCGGTGAGACCGGAAAGGGTGACTTCGGGAAGACTCTTATACTTGAGATCTGCCTGCGATTATCAGAAATATGTTACTGCATTCTGATTTGGTTGTGTTTTTTAATGCCTACCTGCTCGTTCCAGTCATCTCTTTGAAAGACATCAGACTGATAACGATCGACCCATTGTCCTAATCATATCAGAATGAGGACGTGAAAATCCAACAGTAATAGGACCGCACTTACAATTTTGTCCTTGGAAAGGTCGACCTCATGCGGTACCAAGCCGTAGTTGCGGAAGGGCTACTCGCAGACAGTTGAGTCGCCTTGTCCTCCTGGTGGGAAGCAAAATTGTAGTGGACGCCAGTCCGAGCCGGATTCATTGCACATCACAGCAGCCAGTAAATGTGCGGCAAAATAGGAGCCAAATCTGGTATTCTAACAGTGATCCTATGACTATAATGTCGGGTTCGACGCCCGATTTTGCTTTACAGCTTCTGCCGGGATGCTCTTGGCGACGCCTAGTCCTCACACATAGGCCATCAATGATATAATAAATGTATTGTTCTGAGTGGGGCAGGCGCTCATCAGTGTATTACCTCGCCTGCATCGGAGGCTAACACGTGTGTCGATAACCATTGGACTGCTGACAGAGATCCCTTTAATCGACAATTCGCCACGTAGAGTTGATTTGGAAGCTATGTGATGAAGGTGATTATCATGTATAGAGTATTATGAACTTGAAGGCGCTGAGAGCTACCTTTTCATTACATCTTGGCATGTCCGACCCTTGAGGAGCTGCCTCCCGGCAGTATCGTTCATTCAGTGACCCACTTTCGAGACACGATTTAGTGAATCGGAAACGCGTAAACAATGAGTTACATTTATGAGTAGAATAGAAACGACAAATCATCATCACCTTCCATCACGCCATCTATCACGCTGTTCCCGCCAGTATCAGTGGATTTTTCATCCCGTTCCCTGGGCTTCCAAAAGCCCGACGCGTCAAGATTCTAGAAGACAGTATTCTCGATTTACTTTGGACTCGGATCGATGAGGCTTTTAGAATCGAGCGCAATTTTTGATGCCAAGGCCAGGATACCGTACTGAGCGTCTATCATAAAATCCTTGGCAGAAAACAGTCATGGGTTACCTTGCGCTACGGAAAGATTGTTATCCACTGCCACAGCCAATATATTAGCGGTGAATAACGTACTGAGATCGTTTAGGATCCGCCGACGGCGAGGGTTGCAATTGAGTAGGCCAAATAGACGTACCGCCTGATACTTGTGATGGGTGTCTAAATGAGTCGCACCAATTGAACGCAATAGATAGAGACAAATGGACCAGGATATACAATCCTTCTGGGGCGAACGTAAGATGTATTGGTGTTGCATAATCATCATGGCCCGTACACCGTTGGCGATGCGAATACCGTAAGTCTTAACCCTGCGACAGCAGAAACGATTGGTCAGACTGGAAAAACAGAAGGAAAACAAGGAGTACTGTATACAAAAGTCATCATGGCATGCCCATTTCTTAGGCCATAGCTCATCCAAGCTCGTAATGTCCAAGCGCTGTCAAGGCGATGCCAGCGATAGTTTGTTGCCGACGAATGCTCGAAGAGGTAGCTCATATGTTGCTTGCCGTAGCAAATCCCCTGATGCAGAACAATATAATTGTGCGCGATGACTACACCCCCGCATGATGACCGGCCATTGTTATATAGTCGAGAGATTATGACCGAATCTTCTGAGGATACCGCAGGACGGGAGCAATGAAATGTGGCCGTAATCTGATAGTCGAAGAGCATTTGTCGCTTCAACGTGACAATGAGATGAAGGTGAACGCACTTACTGCGGGTTTGACAAACTAAAACAACTCCAGCGTCAGCTTCGCTGCAAAAAAAGCTGTCTTCCACTCCTCGTAAATCGCTCCAGCATAGCAAATATATTATTCCCCTGTGCTGTTCAACCTGTCATTTAGTAGCTGTACGTGTAAGCGTTGTCAAGAGATTCCAAAAATTATCACGAAAGTCGTAATTTGATGTCTTCCTAAGCGGGCCGACGCCTCTGTGAGAAAAGATACAAAATGTTGCGAGAAATTCTCACCTTGTCGTCTTGTACTGTCGACCTCATACACAGACAAACTTTGCGTATCCGTTCTAGAATTCTGGGAGACGAGTCCTGGTGCACATCTTCCTCGCGCAATGACCCATAAGTCCAACGTAACTCTCCATGTCACACCCTATGAGATCGAACATGTCACAAGGCGAGACCGCTCGGCGAATCTAGTCAATCGCCATCCTCCCTCGATATCCCGAACAATGGTCTTCATGTCCTTCGTGATAAGTTTAAATTTGGAGCTGAAATTCTTGGCCATGGTCATAGTATCACGGAGCATAACGCAAACGATAGGGCAGACGCTAGAGCTCAGCGTGGAGCGCGAGAGTCGCCCAGAGCATCCCGGACTCTGAGAGCTCTGAGGGTGACTGTCGTCTTCAAAGAGAAGGGCATCGGCTAATTCGTCCCGGCTTCCGGCTTCTTTCCGTAAGTTACCATGATTGCCGTTTTCGTCGCAAACGCGCTCTCTTGCTCTCTACCGCAAATGCCTACAGTGTGCGCACTCCTTGGTGTCCCATCTGCCCATCTCTCGACCATACACCTGGATGTATATTTTTCGAAAGAAACTCAGACGCAGCAGCAAGATGGATATTAAAACAGACCTAAAGACGGCAGTTAGAATGAGCTAGCTGGGAGTACCTCGTTATCAACTCAGTGAGTGGTCGCATCTTTTATGGTGCAGCATCCAGATTTACAGCTCAGTCTATAAAAGATTACAAGGGGACCCAGAATGAAAGGGACAATACGGCGAATTCTGTTCTGGGCGAGACCAAACAGGAAAAAGCCAGGGGTTGGCCACAGCCTCAGCAAGACGTTAAGGTATGAATATCATGCGCTCTGTTATTTCACGCTAACTATATCGAAGGACAGAATTTTATTAATGGGACAACATGTGGAGGATACCTTGGGATCGGCGTCGAGAAGGAGGGAAGATCCAAATATCTACTTCGGCGACCCCGTCATCTCCCTTGTCTTCGGAAGTAATAGACGAGTTTACCGAACGTTATGAATGCATTAGCGCCTCTTCTTCGCTATCGATACGGAGAATTTTTCGGCGGTCGTTGAAGTATGGGACCAGTCCGGATACCTCCTGTATTCCAATGGCATATACTTCCGGGTCCTCTCTTACAACTGTGGGCATTACAGAAATATGCGCATCTCCCTGGGCGTTCAAGCAAATGTCTCCAAGCCTTCCTGCTTCTATAGGCATCCTTCTTGAACAAACGGGGCTATTACCCCCGCGCAATCGGATGAAAGGCGAGGAAGAAGCATTACGCTATGTCATCCTTCGTCCTCACCAGAGGCATCCATGTATCAATCCACAGTGGACTGCAAATCATCCCCGTCAGGACTCCTATCATGGAACACGGATAAGTGACTCGCGGCGAAGAAAGGACCTCGTTCGTCATTGCTACTTGCTGATAAATACGGACTCGGTTTCGATGATGGCTCTTTGACGCATTGAAAGGATCTGAGTAAGCGTAGGGATCATTCCGCTGTCAATAAAAGTAATCTTCTTACATTCAACGCAGCTTTTATTGTAGCGGCATACCGCTATTCGTCGAAAACCCTTACCTGATATCTTACTTCGCTAGTGAGCGTTTCTACCTTACGCGATGTCTGCCGTCTATTTCCCTTGTAGTGTTGAATAGATACATATTAACAGCGGTTAGTCAAAGTGCACTGTTAGAAGAGGCCACGTGTCTGCCAAACGTCAATGGGACGGGCGCCTATTTTGGGCTCGTGCCTATTTTTGGCTCGTGTTCTCCTCGAGTTCATCAGTTCGGGATGGAGAGGCGCCAGAAGCGAGAATATCAAAATCTGAGATGCCCTCCTCCCAAGCAAGATCATTTCGACCAGAATAGTCTTAATGTTGGAATTGTTGGAGTTTTATATATCCTCCCAGGGGCCAGGTCTTTCGTCGAAGCGATTGAAGCGCCATCAGGACCCAGGTTGCCATCAGGGGGTTGTGATGGCCTTATGGCATTACCTCGAAGCTCCGCCATACATACTTCCTCTCGACATCCCGCAATAGGACTTTGACCGACAAAATGCTTCCATGAGTTCATCGGTACGCTTTAGTCCCGAATCGTCGACGCTTATGCCCTTGGAATGCAGGAAGTGATGGTTTATCAATGGCATTACGTTACGGAATATCTAAGGAGCATAAACACGCGCGTGCCTTGCATACGAGCCGGAGGCTGTGAAAATTGTTTATCTAACGTCTCCGTTCTTCTATGATGGGTTCTCGCTCCTCGCTGTTGCCACGCTTCGTACCAACTTCAACTGCGTACCACCATGAGTCCCTTCCCCTTCCTCTCGCTCGATTTCTTCAATCAGCTTCCTCTCATGTTCAGCACTTCCTCCATCTCAGGTCCTATAACCTTCGAAGCAGCAGGACTCCTCGTTCTCGCAGATCTTCCTGCTGTTGCTTTGAGGACGGCGCTAACTGGGGGAGCGTCATTCCTCGATGCCCTTGTTCTCGTGCCAGGAATGCATAAACAACAGTGTGCTGATGAAATCAATCGGGGGGAATTTCCCACAACTGGTGCGATGACCAGTGGATACGTTTTTCGCGTTGAAAATCCCGCCACAGTGAGCTACCTGCAAAGCATTGGTCAGTCAGGTTGCCTCGTGACAGCTCGGGTGTCGCAAAGCCCTTCTCAAAACATGGACTTATCGCTCCAGAATCGGGTACTCCAGTCGTTGTTCGTCTCTGGTGGTCAAGCGACTGTCCTGTATTTCCTTTGTCCGATATCAACAATCACAGTATTTGCGCTGTTGGGTGTTATTGGAGATTGGTGGGGATTTGGAGTGCTAGGAATGTTCGTTTTGGCCAGATTGATCAATGCGATCGTTATCAGGCGAAGAGGTCAGCAGGGATGGAAGGGTGCGATTGAGGAAGGCGATGGCGACCTCCTTATACTGCTGAGTCAGGATCGTTGGGTCCGTTTGCAGGGGTCGATAAACGATCTAAAGGCCGTTACGGCGGGACAGTGGCTTCGGGATCCATCAGCTGCAGAGAGCTTTGCCGTAATGTTTGCGACGACGACGGTTTACGCATCGGCAATTCTTGCGTTTAACGCGTCGACAGTGGGTATTTTGCTTATCGGGGGTTTACTACTTTGCTCTGTTGCTCTTTTGACTTTGTGCAATTCGTTGACGCAATGTTTTCAAATGTACGACTGCATTGTGCGGATGGATGGAAATCCAGTACGGTATGGCCGGCGGCTAGAGATGGCGACAAAGCTAGTTGACGAGAGCAAGAGGGAAGATTGGGCGGTCGGCATGGGTTTGGTTCTCCCAAAACAGGGTTCCAACAGACCAGTTACAGTGTGATTTGTGAGTCGACTGTTAAACACAATGTTAGGAAACAAAACCCTAACTCTTGCGAAGGGCACCAAACAAGCCTTGAAGTTTTACGCGATATCATCATACCCTAGATTAATCATTGGTGTTCTTTTGCTAACTTCATTTTCTCAAAACACGTCTTGCTTTCTAGACGACGGTCTAAGTTCTCGTATCCGTTCTTTCCCAAAGATGCTTTGAGGACATCTGCGTACTGCGTTTCCCAATTTCCGTTTGTTTCTTTTTGTTGCTTCAAGACCTGACTTCTTCTTTTCTTTTTGTCATTCATCCAACGCCCCGGCAGCTTGCCATTAACACCAAAATGATATAGACATTATCTCGACGTCTCAATATGGATGAATGTACCATTGACAGGTTGCGATAATCCTAAACGCGAGTCGTCTGTCGTATCCATGACAGCGAGCCTCGCGACATCAGTAAGAAGTCAAAAATTACATGTCCTGAACGATGACTGCTGTTAGTATCAGGACCAAAAATCAGAAGACCTTCCGCGTACATCGACTCATGAGAATAATGGCCACTCAACGCAGAGCGGCAATTCATCGGACAGCTTGGCGAGGAGGGTAGTGACTACGAGCAACAGCGTTGAGGGCACCTCCGCTCGACGTGGGTGTACACCAATCCTCATGCCTATGCCTCTAAATCCGCCATAAATCGCTATGACCCTCTGCCCATACCCGGAGATTTTTAGGCCCCGTAAAAATGGGATACGAGAGTAGTTTTTCTCAGTCAAGTCAATGAAGAATTTCTCGATCCAGTTCATCAAAGTCAGGCGAAAGGAAGATAAGTCTTTTTCAAAGACTGCATACCCAAAATATGGTCGGGACTCATCAGCTTCGTCACAAATTATCAAAGGTGGTGGAATACCTAACCAGCAACAAAGACATTCGGCACCTGAACCTCTTGGCAGCCATTCGTGCATTGCTGGATTTTGCTCGTCGCCATGGAGTGTCGTCGTCCATATCCGGAGAATTCTTGAAAGCGGTTGGCGGGATTAAAAGATCTTTATATGGAACGACAAGAACCACAAGCGTAATCTGTGTCAAAAGAACTATTGGAAACAGAATTTTCTCGAAGCGATGGCAGAGATACGAAGAAAGCATTGACAAAAGGGCAAAGCCTACCAAGTGTACTCAATAACAACGATGGTGAATAGCCGGAAGACGCCTTCGGTGATATCCGCCGGCTCGGTCCGATGTGGCGCTCATTGTCCTCTGCCTTTTCCGTCAACGAATATGCTCTCTGGCCTCCATCGCTTCCTCACAGCCAGATTACCTTGGAAATCTACTCCAAAACCTCAAGTTCTTCTACATCCGGCGCGGGAGGGTGATGTCCTCAACCAACGATATTCCATCAAACAGCGTTTAGGTGCTGGCTTTGGAATTCGCTCCACAATTTGGCTTTCAAAAGACTCAGTGTACATTCTTCTCTTTTCGCATGGCCTTCTGCTGATTAGCTAATATATATTGTAGGACTGGAAACGACGTCGTTCTCAAAATTACCGGCGCGGACTCGACTGACGCGGGGAAATACTCCCAGCGAGAAGTGGCTCTTCTCCAGAAGGTCGGCCAAGGGCAGAGATCTGCTGACCAGCAGCACGTAACTCGAATGCTGGACCGTTTCTCCTTGGATAGCACATTTGGTACTCATAGCTGCCTCGTTCTCGAGGTCCTTGGCATGTCTTTGGAAGAGCTGACTCGAAGGACGTTGCCGAAGAGGTTTTCTATGCCTATGTGCAAACGAATCATCAAAGAGGTCCTGCTCGCCTTGGACGTCCTTCATCGTGAATGTGGAATAGTTCATACCGGTATGAGAATCGTCTATCTCACTCGTCTGACGCTAATTCGGAGTAGATTTGAAATTAGACAACCTTCTCCTGCGCATGGAAAATACGAAAGGCATACCTTTACCGGGTGACTCTGAATCACAAATTGACTTGTCCCACATCTCACTCGGGCCATCGTCGGTCGTCATAAGCGACCTTGGTGTTGGTAAGTCATTCTTTGACTCTTATTGCGGCGCTCCCTTATCTTCCTTCAGCTACTGAAATAGAAAATCCCTTTGACGGCGTCATACAGCCGTAAGCTTTGCGTGCCCCAGAGATTTATCTCTGCATCCCATATGGACCACCTGCTGACATATGGAACTTGGGTTGTCTCGTACGTTCTGATGAGCTCTATTTCCTGCATCGGTTAATGAGTAGTTTCCTTCCAGGCCTTTGAGCTCACGACATATTGCTGGCTCTTCAATCACGAAGAGACGTCCCGATGGTCCCGAGACGACGATATGCTAGGCCAGATGATCTCCGTCAACGGACTAACATCGTTTCCAGCTGACGTCTTGGCCCGCGGGAAGTACAGTGACAAATATTTCGACAGTTCTGGTGAGAGATGCCGCTATGTATCCAATTAGCATTGATTGACGAGTATACACAGGAAAATTCCTGAAGTACAACATCATACCAACCACTCTTGAGATAATGGTTCAGACGCGATTTCCCTTACAGCCCGAGGATGAGCCAGAACCCTTTGTCGACATGCTTTCTCGTATGCTTCGGCTTCGTCCTAAAGATTAGGAGTGTGCCAGAGAACTACTCAGTCACCCATGGCTACAAGATGTTTAATTTCCTGACCAGACTTGCATCGCCGTATGTCATAATTTAGGAAAGTATTCTGTATTTTGTTGTCATTGCTTGCTTAGCCTACCGCTTTATTTTCCAATCACAATGTTATGTTTTGCCTCCGCCAGTCCTGAACAGTCCTGAAGTAATCGATGACGTCAATGAGTATTGGTCCCTCGAGCACAGCCGAAACTGAAACTGCCAGTACAGCGGTAGCCCTGGGTAATATGCTGATATCGCCTAGGATCCGACACGGATATAAATGAAGTATCAAATAGACGTACAACCCGATACTTGCGAGGGGCGCCTAAATGATTCCCGTTACTCTGTTGCAATCGGCAAAAGCAAATAAATCGAGGAGCACAATTAATATACTTGTGCGAGCCGCTACATCGGTATTACTTTGGCAACGCTTATTTCCTGCATGTGGGGTCGACCATTAATGTATACGCCCTTCCTCCTGCTATTACTATTTTGGTTACTAACAGGAACTGAAATCCTGGGATATAGTATGGCCCAAGGCTGCGCACTGCATCAGCGTCTGGGGACTATATATACCAGAAAGGTTTTCGTTAGATAGTTGTCAAGGTAGCGCCAACGCTAGGTTGTGACCGAGGAATTCTCGCAGCGGGCGGATGTTCGGATGCACCTAGCCGTTGATGAATGGCCATGAAATGAAGGTGCTGCCGGATTCTTGTAGGATTCGCAAGATGTTTGATATCGAGCGCTTGAGTTGGCAGCAAGGCAACCGATGTCAAAAAAATATCTAGAAGACGAAATGGATTGTTTTCCTTCGGATATAGGGCTAGGGCTCGCTTTATTTCTCCTTTCATGCAGAACGAATGTTACTTGGTGAAAAGGGGCAAGCAGAGTCGTGAGGCGAACGTTAACTGGCTAGGGACGCACAATATAAATATTTTTCCAGTAGTTCGAAAGAACACGCATCTAATTCTACGGGAAAAAAATATCTTCTTAGGACTCAGCTCCGGGAAGTTGACGATGCTGATTCAGGGAGTGTTGTATTCAAAAGGCCGGTTGTGTTGTGTTTTGCAGGGCGGTATAACGTCAGTCTTCGTATATTCTTGATATGATCATACGATTCTGTATAAATTCAAGATTTGCAGATGATAATCATTCGAGTCTCGACCGGGCAGCAACACATACCAGAATGAAATCCCTGATAAAAAAGGACCACCACCCCAGAAATATCATCGTCGCATATTTTGAGCATATCTCGTCTCTGTGATCAGTTCGAGTTGATTACCCGCGTTTGAAGGATCAAAGACGGAATAGAACACACCGGCAGCAACAGGGTCGTCACTATTGTGGGTGGCGGAAAGAAAGATCCGGACCACCAGTTGGTTTGATCCAGCGTGAATTCGGCTTTCTTTCTGCCGTCTCCACGATACAATCTACTACTCAAGGAACCATACACCAAGTGGATCGAGATCGCCAAAGAGCATGTGCGTATCTCCATTTCCACCACGGATTTCTACTCAGACCTCGTCGAACAGTATGTCCCGGCGGTACAAGGGATATGCGCCATAGCCGAACGCAAGGTAGTCCACCGTGATCTCAAAGCGCAGCATATCATGATCACGTCAATGTCCCCCTGGCAGGTCGTGCATATCAACTCTGCATTGCGAGATCCAATATGTATCGAAGCATCAGAACTTTTGCTTTCCGAAAAATGATTTCACACGGTGAACTGAGAACTTTGGTACTAAATGTTCTGGATTACACGAGCCGTAATTTATCCTACCCTACGTTCCAAAATCTTCAAATTTCAGTCTAGGTCAATTAAGGATCACCAGCAGTATTTTTGAAGTTTGATGATGGGAGCTTGGTATAGGATTCCATCGGTGTATTCTCGGTCTCTATGTTTTCCAAGGTCGCTCTTCCACGGTGAGTGAGTGTTTGCACTGTGAAAGAATATGTCAGCGCAACGCCACTAGGAGATGTCAAAGACCAGCTCACCTAACGCAGACCAAGTTAACTTTTCACGAGAATCCTGCGCGGGATCTGTGACAATATAGATCCCGACCATAGTGACAGACTAGAAGGGCATGCATCATAGACGCGAGTACATTAAAACAATGATGACTTACGGAAATGGACAGCAGGACCAGGCATGGCAGTACTCCCACAAAATCTAACATCAAGTCGAGTCATTTTACGATCTGACGACGAGTCACACTTGACATACCCAAAATGTCACCTTGATTACTCGCATCAGTGCATGTGACAACGTTAACAGGAACGAACTTACCGAATCCTTCTGGCGCTCCAGGCATAGTTGAACGGAGCTGAGTAAAAGCAAACACAGTCGCAACAGGGACGACAACTATCTCGTTCCTCTGCTGGAAGCCGAACCCTACAGTCATGATCATGACAAGACATATCATGATGGTAACGAGCCCTGGTTTGGTGGGGAAACGTGAGGTCTATTCCATAGGCACAAGGAAATCGCACCAACAGAATGTGACGGTGATCACAATGCAATAAATCTTTATCAATGTCCCTCTTTCCAGAGTAACTCCGATGTTAATGAGCTCTGGAAGACCTTCATTGGCCAACTCAGAGGCATCAGCCACATCCGCCGAGATTTTGAGGCCTCTTGAATTTCTTCAATTAGCAGGTCACCAAGCAACTGGAATGTACTTACTGAACAAGTCCAGCAGTGGAGTAGAGAACTAATGGCATAGATTCATTTGTGCTAGCATCTTCGGCGAAGGCCAGTACCGTAGAAAAGTAGCTGCTTAGTGGTATGAGTGGTAGTCTACCGCAGAATGGGGATGCAGTCACCTATCAAAGGGATAATACACGTCGCTCGAATATGTATGTCTGACTTGATGAATACTCCCATAGTCATATTTCGGAAATACAAAAAGCTGTGTCTGGAACTTCGGGGAATTGGAACGGACGTAATCCTGGCTGTTTGCAGTGAAATTCCAGACGAATGTAGGAATTGTGGGTCTATTGTTGTCAGACGGCTCGTTATTGCCCGTGCTAGATTGTTGAAGAAGATTCCTGTAAGAAGTAAATGGGTATGAGTCCGCATGTCCGAAAATTTAGAAAGCTCAGCACTCACGCGTCGAAATAAATGTTGACACTTGGGCAGTTCGTAGACGTAGAATTACAGTTATCGAAAAGAATACTCCAGTCAATGGCCATTGTTCCTTGCGTCAAATCTGCTGATATCAAATCCGCGTGAAGGTATATCTTGTTCTGTGAGTCTAACAGTGCACTGCGACGATAGATGAACTCACTTGTCGAGGCCCGTCGTCATTGGAGTCAAAGTCCACGTATGCAAACTCAGCAGGATGCAGGGTCTTTCCCAAGACGATGCATAAGGTGGGAATCACGATAACAAACGCGATAGAAAAGATGAAACACCGCCAAATCTTTTTCGTAGTGGAAGGAGATACGGTGGACATGTTGGCAGAACAGATGCTAGTGGGGATTTTAGCAATGATGTTTTTGAAGGTGAAAGAAAGCCTCAAACACTTATGTATGGGTTTTGAAAACAACAGATACGGTTGATTTGAGTCCCTGAAACTTGGGTTGCAAAGCGCTAGCTACGATGATACCGCATCAGCGCAGCAACGAACTGAAGATCATGGAATATACCTGGTCAGCGCTAGTACTTAGTCTCGCCGGGGTCCGGTTCGGTCTAGGCACGTGACCGAACCTGAGGTTCAGGTCCGGTTCAGGTTCGGACCTCTTACAGTGGGATGAGAGGCGGGATGCTCTGCTGAATCCTCAAAAATCGTATTGATCTACTATGTTATATCCCACAGTGGGTAACCCTTGTCGCCATCATAAATCTGGCTTCCAAGCCGTGTGCGACGCGTTGGGGACGCCTCCAGAAATAGCCTAGGAACCGAACAGGTTAGCCGTATCATTCTGATTACGACGCCCCCTTTCTCCGGTAAGCCGCATATTCGAAAAGTACCCGGACTATGCAAGGTTGTTAGGACATCGACAACATTAAGGAAAGACACCTACGTTGATGTTCATCCAACGACCTTAGCTGTCACCCTCTGCCCAATCCGGTCCCTAAATCAGAGATGCAAATTGCAACTTTCTGTGATTGTTCTCTTAATAGTAACCAGCATTACAAGATACCTGTGTCTATGGAGGCTCGAGAGTTATCGCGGCATACGGAGATTTGTGCTCAATACATGGTACGTACCATAGAATATTTGTTGCAAATGTCGTACAAAAAACGACGGTAGCAGCCGAGAATCCATGATGGAAAACGGTTCTGAAGCTGTTACTCCATGACGACAACCTATACTAAGTATGGATTCCCTCGCTGTACGAGCATAAGGTTTCATGATGTAATCGTTCTAGAAGCAAGGCGAGTTCGAGGGCGACCTGGAAGCCATCATATATTTTCGTTAGTAGAATCACACGGCATTGCTACCGTCTTATTTTTCCAGGGTTGCCGAAGATGTATCGTGGTATTCGATTAACAGATGGACAAGGCAGTGGTGTTTGACTGTGTGATATGGTTGGATGAATTGTAGAAGCATCAGGGGCATGCGGACCTGACGTGATCAGCGCTCAGGACGGGTTCCTCGGCGCAGGCCTCTGAAAATATTCGATGAGATTACTCGTTTCAAGTTTGTCTGACCGATTTTGAAACTTGGCGGGGATCGCTACCCTAATCGGTCTCTGTAGTACAATAAGCAGCTAGTCTTCCGTAAGCATGTCTCCAACGTATCAGCTTCTACTGTGATCAAGATCAAAGAAGATCAAATGTTATTTTAAGAAGCAAATACCGGGGAATGTTTGCCTGCGAATGATTAATGGAATGGGGAATCCACGGGGATTCTCCAGATAGCGGTGTGTTGTATTTGATCTTGGGAATACGCTATTCAGACTCTTACTCGGCCAAAACTCCAGTCCCATGCCGGCGAGACCATCCGTATCCATGCGGCAAGGTACGCACATCCGGATGCAAGCATATTAAAGATCGGCATTTGATTCTAACCAAATTTTGTCTTCTCTCACTATCCATAAATAGCCCGCGACCGCGACCATACCATGCTGTGAGCCATCATACGAAGTTAAATTTGGATCACAGTGTTGGCCGTTAGCGCTGTACACATTCCTGTCACGAAATGCGACAGAAAGACCTCCCCATTTGAGATCTTATTGATACTGAGCTCGGTAATCAGACCAACATTGTCGCTAGACTCTCACCGATTTATATCACTCCTTGATAATGACAGAGATTCGTTACCACCGACGCAACTTCCTGGCTCCATATTCGCATTAGTATATCTCCGTGCTTAGCGGCTCCATTCAAATTAAAGGACAGGGTGGTATTCATTATGACTTTTATCCAGCGAGTATGATTATCACAAAGGATCGGTAAATGACTGTTATTGACCTTCGCAGAGCCCATATGTATATGCGTCTTCGATATATCAAGGAAGGAAGCGATGTATTCGATGCTACCTAGTTTTTGCGTGATCGTTGTAAGGGCTCCAGGCCCACGTTGAAATCTTGGCCCAATACGGAGGTTACTGACAGTCTGTTGAGATCTCGATACTAAGTATTACGTTCATGCTAATTGATTTATGTGTCGACAGCGAATTTTGAAAATCGATGAAGGATCATTGAAATGTTGTCCTACCACGTCACTCATTAACATCGTGTTTAGTGACTCAAAGTAGATTTAAGTTGTCGTAAGAATGTCGTGTACGGATTACCAGTTGATCCACCAATGGTCAGGGTGTTTCTGGTAATAAGTGACATCTTGAGTATAAAGGTCGATGATATACTTACCGAAAGCCAAATTCTTTACGTTGGGCTTGTAATAGGTTGAACGGATTTTTAGCGAATAATTCATAGGTTTCATACTTGAGCAAAAGCAACGAAATAAAGAGTGAGCGTAAAGATAGTAGGAACGTAACACGGTGGCGACAATAGAAGTCAAGTTGAGCCAGTGTTTCGATTTTCTATGTGTGAAAGTGCATCAGCCGGGGAAGCTTGCTGAAGTGTACGCCCAGCGTAGCTGTTTGGCTCGGAACATGGAAGAGCTGGTGGAATTCCACGGAACTCGACGCGAGAATGTGTTGGTGGCCAAGCAAAGTCACGTCGTGTCAAGATCGGATCGGATCGGATCGGCTACGTTGCGGAGTTTGGAATTCATCCTGCCCGTCCTTCAAGCGTCCTTCGAAAGCCTTCGAATAAGCGGATTGGTGAACGTGACGTGACGTTGACACACCTTTCTACCAAAGACTATCAAGATCACGAATCCCGGCCGATACTGCTAGATTTTCCGGGGACTTGATGGCAATGGACTGGACATTCCGCTTCCAGTCCCGCAGTTCGACCAGTGATTCCGTAGACTGTTCGTAGACTGTCATCCTGGTCGGGTATCTCTGTTCTCGGGTATGAAGCGCTCATCTCTGATTATCACATTCCACCATCTGACAAAATATATCTAATCTTTCCTAGTGGCTGCAGGGTCTCAAATACGATGCTCCTGCGGGAGCGGTCTGCTGCTTCGGTGTTCCTTTGCTGATGAAAGGATATGGGCGATTCCCATGTATTCGCAATGAATCGGAGCTGCGGACCATGAGTTTGAAGAGTCGTTGTCAGAACGTGAGGAGAAGGTAGAGTTGTCAGTTTCGTCGATTGAGTCTCTGATACATGATTTTCGTAGGTCGCCTGGAGTTGGGCCGCTGAGGATGAGCTGTTCATAAGGCTCGACGACCAGGCCAACATCTTCTCCATCTGATATTCATCATTCCTCGACGACTACAACGAGTCACTGCCATCCATGCCACCTTCCGCCATTCAGATGCTCGCCCGACTTCTCTCTGCGTTCACCACTTAGCTGGCCCTCCCTCTTTCTTATGTTTCCGTTGTTGCCACTTTTTGCCGACTCAAGATACATTCACGCGTACGGTAGACACTCTGGTCCCCAATATTTCGGCTCTTCGGGATCTCCACGTCTGATTATCCTCCTCGCACCCTCTCAAGCTATAATTGACGCGTCTATCACGCCCATATATGCCTATTTTTGTCGTTTGTTTCTCATGAATATCTCGAGAATAGCCAGCTTGCGATTCGGACCTAATGATTACGTGTATATGTTTTGATGCATGGTGATTCTCCAGCCCAGGAAGCCTTTGAAGACTCAATGGTTTCGTGACAGCCACTATCCACCGATGGCTCCTTTTCACAGGTCTTTCTTCCCCCCGTATGTCCTCGTCACGCAATCCACTGAGTGATGTGCCCTATATGCGGGGTTCTGTGCCTCAATTCAGTGACAAGATGGCGATGCTGCCTAGGATGAATTTACGATGCAGCCTTCCGTGTTCCGCGTTCCCTACATTCCAGGGCAATCTTTGATCTCTCAACGTCACCCTCCCTGCTGTAGCGAAACCTGTGCATAGTCGAGAGCTCCCGGGTTTTGCCCATAAGCGCGGAGCCTATATACTCATCGTGACAGATGTAATACAGTGTATCCGCCCAGACGTGAACAATTGGTCAATCATCTGTGTTGCCGATGTCAGGACTCAAGATTCCAACAAGGCGTACGAGTCTGTGATTCTCAAAATCATCCAAGCATCCCCCTTCTGCTCGAGCGAGATGATCCTTTTTTGCTTAGAATTCCGGCTGTTCAGTTTGACCTTTGCGGTTGCTGAGAACTATACGTACAACACGCTCCATGGCCTACAAGAGACGACTGTTCCGTATTACTTTGGCGGGCATAGGGTTCGGTTTCTTGTCACCTTTCTCAGTGCGTCTCACTTGTACCAGCAGTCGATTCAAGCACCCGATGAGCAGCGGTGAAGTCGCTCGAGTTCTGATTCTGATACACATTGAAGGGACCGTCTCTTCGTCAACGGGAAGTCTCTTTTCCCGAGGATTTACGTGACGAAAACCCTCGTGAAGTGTCGTCGCCTGCAGGCTACCAGGTTCTGTTGAACAAAACAAAACCTGGTATGTCGTTTTCGCATCACTACGTCCGTCTCTGAACACCACCAGATCAAGTTTTCTCTGTATGGTGTTATTGAAATCATAAGCGTGGTATTATGCACCACGTCCGTCAAGAAGATATCCTCGTTACGCCTGGCTATGAGGATCCCAAGCACGTTGTTTTCATCTACTTTCCGCATTGCCTGGTGAGAGTGACGTAGAATCAGATAAGGGAACATGGTTTTAATGAACCCATGGCAGCCATGTCGATGTTAAGAATCAGAGTATTTCGAGTAATACACGAGGTAATGAAGACTCAAGTAAAACCTGAGTTGTGAGCGAGGATGTCCGAAAGCCGAGTTCCAACCACCAAGAGGGATCCGATATGGATGCTAACAAGCGCTAGGTGTAGTTGACGGGGCATCAGCAAGTGCTAGGCATAACTAACAGGGTTTCCAACAAGCGCTAGGCGTAACCGATCAGGAATGCTTAAATCACACAGTTAAGTGGACATTGAAGGGTAGTGAATTTAGATTGAGAGATCTCCTAATACAATTTATCTATGAGTTTATGTACTAAGGGAAGGTTCGAGTCATTATTATTCTACAATGTTCCATTATATTCTAGTATTGGTACGAAGAATCAAGAAAGTATCAGAAAGTAATAGAAAACACAAGTGAGTCACTATTAAGACCGAGAAGGCCGAGTATGGGCATGTGTTGACTCATGCACCAAATCAACGGATGCGTGAAATCCATAACAGTCGATATTGACGCACTGTTGTCGTAGCCATCAATTCGGGCTTTTCAAGTGTGCGCAAATCAAGGGCTTCTATGAGGGTATCAAATTGCCGTGATCGTGTTCATTATAGAACGACACGTTTGCCGCCGTCAAGATTCTGTTCACTTGCTGTGATAATCACGAGCCCTCGGTGTTTATTTTTACTGTCCGAATGACTGAGTCGCACGTGAGCGTGGAGAATATGGGAGAATGTATGGGCAGATTGAGATGTATATATCTCAAATGTAGCTAATGGAACTGGTTTGAATGATGTTTGAGTCCATAGATAGATACTCTTCAGCATGTAGAGATGTCAGAAAAGGTTGATCATCTATACTTCCAGTGTCTGCTTTCCTGGAAAGACACTCAAACATGGAAAATATGGTTCTCCTTTGTGTCCGTAGACTGAACGCTCGATGTCGCAGTGCTGCTATTGCTCTGAAGGAAGAATATTAACAGCAGTTCCAGATGGAAAGCAAGTGTATATCACTTCTTCGGCATCACTCCTTGAGTTGCGAGGTGTGAACACCATGACTTCGACTACGGAATCGCTTCCGCGTATAGTAGGTGTTTGATGGCGCTTTCGCCAATTTAGCTTAGGAAATAGCAGCTCTTGAGATATAACAATGGAATGGGCACCTACATAGCAAGTAAGGAGTTGATGTAGACTGAAATGAAGTGGAGGGCCATCGCAGGGCATGGCATATCCGAGTCCTGGGCGATCCGGGAGGGTAAGCTCGAGGTAAGCTCTCAATCTGAGTCAATCATGTCCCAAGCACATCCTCTGACATTGTATTTAACAGGAGCGTCTTGCTGAGTTTCCCCTTTGTACTTCACTTTCCTGAAGTAGAAATCAGTCTGTAGTCTGCAATAGAGCATCAACATCAACGTCAAATCAGGCAAGGATTCACACTTTGTTTGCCCATCAGGGTGCGAAAATTGTCACCAGTGGCTTACCTGACGTGTTCCTACTTTGTTTCCTCTCTTTATTGGCAGGACTTGTCTCCATCCCATCATTCTGTAAACGGTGCCCGAGTGTCGACTCCCAAGCTCTCCTAATTCAAATCATCAAATCCTCTGCTAAGTTACAATCCTAGTAGTCTATCTTCTTTCCAAATTCATGAACTGTGGACCCATGCTCCAGTTGACGTACATGCTAATGGCTTCTTCCAGCAATCTGGCACTAATTTGTTTCAATTGAGCGAGATACGCGGAGAGTAGCCATGATAGCAAAATTCTAATAACATAGTACTGAGCATTTAGATAACACGGCACCGGACTGAAATGAAATCTTACCTTCCCCTCGGAATCGTATCCGGTGAATAGACATGGGCAAACCAAGCCTATGCCTCCCCCAACTACGGTCGTGAAGGACTTGCATTAAATCGAACAATGCAGTAGTACTGCACAGGCATGAGCGGGATTATATTGATACGTGTATGATGTACTTGTTCATTAGGTATGTCAGATACCGCATCAGGGCTATTGGGCTTCACACTTTCGCAAGTGACAGATGTCCATACATTCTATAGTGGGGTCAATGATGTTTAGGTGATCGTGAACGGAATAAACGAACCTAGGGAGAGAGAGATGAATGAAAATCGATGCCGAATCATTGGCTACCTATGGCAATTAGTCAAGCACTTCAAATGTATTGAATAACAAACCCATCGAAGCCTGGCGTGAGGAGAATGGTAGCATATGTGCATCGATAACGATGATGGCATCCAAAACAGACTGCATGCTTCCACATTCAGAACTAGGTCATGTCAGCAATCGGACCTATTTTAGAAAGCAGAATTACATCAACCAAAGAGTAAAGTATCCCCAATGAATGTTGAATAATTGTTCATTGCATTGGAACTTTCGCCCGCGAAGATGTAGAACTACTCACCAATGAGTGCCTATGACCATCTGAAGCTCTCGCTATCATAGTCCATGGAACAATTCACACTCATGACATTGGTCCAACAGAAGGTAGATTGCATAGCCGGCCAACTTGCATTGGATTGTGAAGTGTTGCTTTTGGGGTAAGTTGGCCAGAGACTCAGCGAGGGTTCACCAATTAGGGAGAATTTCTGTGTACTATCTCCAGCAGACATCTTGGTTGCTTCAGGGAGGGGTAGGACACCATGTCGCTCCGAGATGGGTCTGCATATGAACTGATGCCATCACAAAACACGTCAGTTGATGATGGATTTGACTAGCATGCAGTCAATAGTGCTATGGGCAGGACAACAGAACCTGAAAGAGAAATGGGACAAGATCGAATGCACCACTGGACATGATGAACACAATGAAGACATATTCAAAATCAGCTTCAAACAATTCAAGTATCTGTCGCACCAAGGCCTCCGGTTGTCCACCAAATGTGATTTCAATCAGAATCACTGTTGGCATATTGGGTTTCAGAGGAACACTCAGAATGGAGAAGGAATCTAATTGCCTTTGCAATGTACCACAAATGTGTTTGAAACTTTAAAGTTCAGCCTGAAAAAAAGTTGGTGAAATTAAATAATAATAAATAATAAATAATATCTGAAAGTCATTGTAAATATGCTCACTTAGCATCTAGAAGGAAGAATCATCTTGAAGACTTTAGCAAGATTTAAAGGTGAGAACAGAGGCACAGAAATTTTGAACATGGTGGTAGGACATGACTTGTGAGACTGGGAGAGGAGACTGGGCAATAATGCTCATTCAATGTTGGCACATGCCAAAAACCACATGTGGGGGGCTGACATATGCATGGAGAAACCTCGGAAATAAGAAAATGCACCACCACTCAAACCCTCAGGACCACATAAGACCAAGACCTGTATACACAGGACTTGGAAAGCATAGACATCAAAATATATATGAGTAAGAAGACAGGAAACTCAACTTTTTGAGAGGATGAAATTGATACCAAGGAACATCAAAGAATTTGGCCATACATGGAACTAGAATTTGAAGTTAGATTGTAGAATGGTATCAATTGTAGGGCTGTCACACTGTGATGAGAGTAAGTAGTGAACATGCACTGTAATACTATCAGTCTTGTGTATAGTTCAAATGAGGAGATGGATTTACCTCATAGCTGCTCCAGATATGACAAATACATGCATCAGGCCAAGGATAATTGCAGACGTGCTATAACAAGTCAGCATTGCACTTATAAACAGTGTATGAAGTGGTGAGCCATTGCGGAGCATGGCAGGTCCAAATCCTGTGTGAGGTTCAGCAACAATGCTCAATCAATATACATGAAATACACATAACTAAGTGGTGGAATAGCATCAGATGATGAAATGGTATAAGAAAGAAAGAATATTCACCACAATTCATGGCTCATTGTCATGGGTAATGGGCATCACCATCAATGTGCTGCATCTTCTTTTGACCATCGATCAGCATTCCAGACAACAACAAATCAATCATGTCACTTGATTTCCTTTTTCCGTTCTCTCCATGATCTTCAGCAACCTGCACTATCCCATGAGATCAGCCTTGCTTCAAAGAAACAGGCATTAGAAGGTTTACTTAGCAGGAAAGGCACATTGTCAAAGTCAGCTTATATCTTTTAGGAGTCAGAGAAGCATTGAAGAATAGAAATCATTGAGATTAACCTGTTGAGTATTTGTCCAGGTACCCACATTAGTGGCAGTTGCATGACTATCACACTTTAGGTCATTAGCAGGTAGTATTGCCGCAGGTTCCTCCTATGATCCAAATTGGAGGATACTCTTAGGACTTGGAGAGGCACATGACACACCTAGTAGTTCGTGATAACATCCTTGTAGACTGCACCACCCTCCCACTGTGAGGACTGGTGAAGGATTAAATAAATATGTGTCAAGAGTCAGTACTGATGCACCTAGGTCATAGGCTCATCAGCATCTTCACCTGTGATGTCCAGTAAGGCCTCCAGAGGAACATTGTCACCATTCAGCATAGAGACATCCTATTTGTCATGAATATTAGTCAAACAGAGGTAGAATAGCTATAATGAGGACCATACTTCTCCCTTGAGCTGGATCTTGTTCATATCACACTTAAAATCCAGGTATTTCTTCATGTTGGTGGGCAGCAATGGATGAAAGACAAATGAAAGAGGCAAACAGACAAAGGTGACCATGTTTGAAAGGAACCAAAGAAGCAAATGGACATGCTTAACATTGCCATTGTTGGTGAAAGAGAATCACCTTCAAAATTCCTTTTACAAAAATAGCATAGACCATGTCATCCTGCTCAACAGCTTCATAGCAATGGATATTGACCTGCAACATTGTTTCAGTGAGTACAGCACTATAACCAACTGCTTACTGTTAGACCCAAACTTCAAACATGAGTAAACAACAGCTGTCTCACATTCGGACATTCACCAATGAGCCTCTGAGTGAATGAAGTGCTGGACTAATGTTTTAGTCTAGGCATGGAGTGAGTGAAGAGAGAAGTTTGGTGTAGATTAACTTTAGCTTGAAGCTGAGGCTTCAGAGCATTACAGGTCCTACTTAAATACTAATGCTAAGAGTTCTAAATATATGTATGTAGTCAGGTGTCCACATGTATAACAATGAAAACAGAAGAGAAGATGGGTGATGGTCACAAGTCATAGTACAATTGGTGGAGTCATTTGGTATAGTTGTGGCAACTGGTCTGGATGCCTATAGATAAGATCAAGATAAGCTAAGTGCCAAAGATAAGATAGACACTGAGGCACTTAGGTAAAGAAAATAAAGAATTCATAACACTTACACCATAAACCTTGCCTTGTCAAGACAGGGTCAACAACAGAACTCACACCAACATTGACAAAGTATGAGATGCTGGGATTTTCACCTATCAATGTGAAAAGTCATGAACATGGGTGGGCAACCAGGTTTACATTAGTCACTTATGGCAGGCATGTCTGCAGAGGACACAATCAGTCAGTTCCTCTGATTTTATCAAAGCCAGAGACATACTCTATATGCCATCATCTTGGTGATAGACTAAGATCAGGAAAAGACTTATTGACTTTAAAAGGCAGTTCAAGAAGCATTCAGGACAAGGATTATGAATGTCTGAATATCTGTACATTGTTAGATTGCAATACATGTACTGATAGAATTGGCTAAGCTGGGTGGTATCAGGGCTGTTGTAATGCCAGCAATAGATAGAGGGTATGCATCATCATGAGTATTCAGACCATCCAAGCTTCCAAGCCATCCTCTTGAGAGAATTGCCACCTGCAGCGGAAGAACCCTCGAGTTCAGGCAATGTATAATTATCCAAATGAGGATGGAGATCCATGATGTTTGGAATGACCCAATTGAACTGTGTGCATTGACTACTTCGAGACAGCAACTGTTACAATCTATTCATTTCTTTTATATTATCTTCGGCATGTATCTTATCTCATCTTATCTTTAGACACCTGGGCTGACCTTATCAAATGCCTTGTGGTTGTCATTCACATTCTGTTTACCTTACACATGTTATTGCTTCTTTCTCTCACCAGAGACTTATATTTAGACCCTCACATTTAGTATATAAGTAGTGTAGCTCTCACTGTATATTCTCCAGCTTCAAGCTAAAGTTTATCTATACCAAATAACTCTTGCTAATATCCTCACTTAGATGCTAAGACATTAGCCCTAATTCCTTTCACTTAAAGAGACTCAGTGGTGACTGCCTGAACACGAGACAGCTATTGTTTATTCTTGATTGGAACGCAGGTCTAACAATTGGCTTGAAGCTTCTTACTGCTCCTTTACCAGAGCTCTCATGTGGAGCACACTTGAAATCGTCCTCCTCTCTGTCTACATAGGGGTCAGCAGCACTCTCTTTGGAGCAGCCCTTGTGCTAGCTATCCAATTCCATTGTAAAAAACTAACTACCTATATTAACCAATATAACACCCATCCTACCATAAACTATGTCCTCCCACAGCAGCCACCAACAGCCAGAACCCACTCACCCATACACAACCACAGATCAGCAGAAATCCACAAGCTCCCTTGCCTCTGCAGCCAGTGAACAGAGGAAGATGTGGCTTGAGCAAGTGAAGAGACCATTTCAGAAAGCAGGATTACCAGTCATTCAGGAACCCCTGTCATCCTCCTTTCAACAACCACCAGCTCTACCCCCTATGTCATTTGAACTCCCTCTCCCATCCCAGCTCCAGACTGAGCTGAGTGACTTTGCAGATTCCAAATGGTCCAAAGAAGCATCAGAAGGCCTGCTACCCCCTATCTTGCTGCAACAACCAGTGGCAATACTAGGGATGTCGATGCAGCAACACCCATTGCTTTTGACCCAGACAGCCTTTGGGACTCCATCACCCCTAGTGCCTTTTTATCCATCAGGGCCTTCATACCACCCAGGGAACTGACCCCTGAGCCTCATACTGAGAACCCCGAGTACCTGAGCATCCTTAATTGGGATCAGCCCTTACCAGGCTCCCAGTATGCTTAGATCCCCTTCGACGAAAGCAGTGCACCTGAGCCCTACAGTCAGGAACCAACCCCTGAACCCATCGCCAGTCTATCCCAACCCCCATGACGATGTATCATCATTACTGATGGAACCGAGATTGGAAGGAGACCAGGAGATTGGTGGCCAGATGAGAACACTGATTCCACAACCACCATCACCACTGAACCCCTCCCAATTGAAACACATGTCAACAGAGTTTATGGAGAGGGTACAAACTGATCCAGTACCTCCTCATGACGCTCCACCCCACAGCCAGAGCCTGATGATGCTGCTTAGGGCTCTCTATCTTTTATCAATCAGAAAACTAATCAGGACACCGGAAATGTTATTTAATACCAGTTATGATGAATTGTATCATCACTTTAGGAATGAACTACTAGCAGACCCCACCTGGGCAGAAATGGAAGCAGGGTTTGATTATTTTTATTGGTCCAACAGAAATATCTCAGTTGAGTACATCCTGAAAGGAGAAGCTAATCGCTTTGTGGTCTGGGCATATAATCTCATTCATCCTGAAGCATGTTTAAGGGAAAACAGTCCCTATACATGACCCAAAGCAGATTTACCCTCAATCGTGTACACCCTGGAACCAATGCCAGATGAACCCCCAGTTCCCCCAAAACACACACCTGTCGCAGTGTTCCCCACCAGATGGGGAGATGCAGCCCCAAGGAGTTATAAGTCTGGGAGACTCTTCGTGGGGGCAGATAGGGGATCAATGAGTCAACCGGCTCAACCCCCGATGCAACCTCCTGATTCACTGGTCATACCCTTATAGTGGACAATACCTCGCTACCCGTTGAAGAGACTCTGTGCGCGCAGGTTAGAAATGCAACAGTGTCGAAGACACTGATCACACCACACCCAACACTACACACACAAACCCTCAAGTTCTTGGGGGGATATTATGCGATAGAAGCAGATTGAAGCAAAACAACTAAACTCTCAGAATATATGATACACACGTATAGCAATTGCGCTTGTAGGGTATCTAGATCTCTCTAAGTCCAAAGGCTTTTATAACAAGAGGAGTGACAGATGTTGCTGGGCCTCAAGGCAAGGTGTACTACAATACACAACTCATCGCCACACACCAACAAAACCCTCAATAAGTCTCGAGCGACATGCAGGGTGACCTCAAACGACTCAAAACACACTACACACAACTCAAAGCTTCGCGCTCTAAGCAGAAACCCTTCACAAAATGTCCACTCAAGCCACAGGATTTGAACCTATGCGCTCAAGCTTCCAAACCGATCATAGACCCACAGGGTTCGAACCCATGCAATCCAGAGACACAATAACCAAATAAACCCTGTCCAACAAGCCAAAGGGTTTGAACCTCTGCCGCTTGCGGAAATGAGAACCCTCAAGTGCATGCTAATCAGACCACAGGGTTTGAACCTCTGCCGCCTGTAACAACGCGCATACAATGAAGGCCTCTGCACGAATACTAACCAGACCAAAGGGTTTGAACCTCTGCCACCTGTAGTATCTCGTACAACAAGAAACGCCACCCACAAGCCAAAGGGTTTGAACCTCTGCCACTTGTGGGATGGTATACCCAACTAAGCGCATGCTAATCAGACCAAAGGGTTTGAACCTCTGCCGCCTGTAGCACCGTGCATCACAAGAAAACCTCAAAACTCAAGAGCGCATCCGCAATGACACAAATCTCTTATTCTCAGGTTAGAGCACAGTCAACCAATCACTCAAACAATACACAAGTCCCGTGTTACCTTTCTAAGCCTTGCGTGCTACTCAAGTCACTCTGATGTTATCAATAAAGGTTCTATTCTCTCGCTCGAAGCTACAAACTGATCCCAAAGGTAGAGCACTAAGCTGGAGGCTTGCGCGCGTCTACAGCGGGGGTCCGAAACTTGTACACTATTACTATACTACAGTATTTATATACTACACGCTCTACATTTTAATACATCCTTAAATAGTAACTCTTGGCCTGCGGAACTTCCTTTCCTGGGTCCCGCACATGTTGCCATAATCATGCCATTGCTTGGCGCTTACTCAGAGCTCCGGCTCGGGGCCAGATCCTGGTCTCTCAGTTGTGCGACGTCGGTTACCACCGCTATTACATGTGTATTGACATCGGTTACCATATCCTCGGAGTTATAGCCTACCCCGTGACTCTCATTTCACTTCCTAGTATTCTCATAGGGAATTCTATTGTAGTGAGGGCAATGTGCTCCTTGTCTAGACCTCGCACATGTTGGCCGAAGTCAGGAACTTTGGTCTTACTGCAATTCTATACATTCTGAGGTCTAGAGCGCTAGCTCCTGGCATGGCAGTGCCTTGCGCATCATAGATCAAGGCTATGCGAAGTATTAATTATCTCCTGAGCTTCTCTGGTTCTATTCTTAGTGTGCGTTGTCTGTGCATTGTCGGCGCACTCAGTGTCAAGTGCTGGGACTTTATACTTAGTGTGACCCTTATAGTATCACTCTACAGTTAAGCCATGCGCTCCACCGAATATCACTCAAGGTATTTCATTGCCCACACTTAGGACATTGCGCTCTAAGGTATATCTCATTGCCTTGGCATCCAGGTTTTATAAAATGTATGTATTGATACATTTCACAAAATTACACGTGTAAACACTTTCCAAGCGTGTCACCGTCGCCACCAAAACCCCCTACTCCTCCCCATCCCTGGGTATTAACTACCACTGCACCAGGACCTTGGCCAGATCTTAAACCAAAGATTGCCAGGAAACCGAATCCCTTCAAAGGAGGATCCAATGACATTGCATGCTTCTTCTCCCAGTGTGAAATGTACTTCTCCATATATAATCAAATCTTCCATCACCATCCCCACAAGGTAGTCTTCTGCGCATCTAGATTTGAAGACGAAGCACAAAACTGGTGGAAGGTGGCCACTAGAGAACTTGGGGAAAACACTGATGGAGAACAGCAATACTCTTCTTATGCTGACTTCAAAGTGGAAGTCAGAAAGTGATTTTGGAAAGACTCAGATGTTGGGATCAAGTATGCCCAATGGGAGAAACTCTGCCAGACAAGCTTCCCTGATGGCGACTTGTTCTTCCAGAAGTTCGAGTCTCTTGCATTTGAAGCTGGAATATTTGGCAATGAACACATGATGTGCACTCAGGTGAAGAAGGTGGCACACAAAACCAGCAAGAACACAATCTATGCTGGTGACAGAACGGTACCCACCACCTACCAAGTATGGAAGAACTGACTTCTCTGCATCAGCTATAATTGGCATCTGAAGAAGGTGGAGAACTCAGTTACTGGACAAATGGGAGAATTCAAACCCCAGGCACAGAAGATGGCTATGCCCCAGAATGGTAGTCAACAGTCAACAGGAACACCAGAAAAGAGGACAGGAACCGGCATGACTTAGGGGGGTCATGGAGTGCCAATGGATATTGATAGGGTGCATGCCAAGGCGAAGTGTTTCTGATGTGGGAAGCTTGGCCACTTCAAGCGTGACTGTCCCAATGGCCCCAAAACTAGGGAAGAAGCAATGTGATGACTCAATGATTATTGGGACAGACAGCCGATGCAGGAACAACTGATGGAGTCAAAGGTTGAGGAGGTAAAAGATGGTGCCAAGCAGTAAGCAATTCAACTTGCTCGGCTAAGGACTTAGTTTCGTCTGGTATGCTCTCATTGCCCGCTAGTCAGACTTATAGTACTTCCATAGTTATCAATGCGCATTCAAATATACTTGCGATTATGACTTCCAGAACCAAAACTAAGCAAGAATCAAGACAGCACACTGAAGTGGGATTAGTGTTGCCATGGTGTGGCTAAATATGGCATGCAGGCTGAGCCGAGCCACTATAAGCCTAGCTGAGCCGAAAATTTGGCTCATGGCTGAAAACAGTGTGAAGCTGAGTTTAAGCCAGTGCACATGGCTCATGCTTCAGCTTCGCCACGGCTGAATACCAAATTGAGAGAGCTGACACGTCATCTCCTTTCCTTTGTCGTTGTACCCCCATCTTCATTTGTACAAACTGGAATCCCTTTCGTTACTCTACAGCCTCGCAATATACATGTTTTCAGTCTATTCTCCTTATGTGTGACTCTTCTCTTTGGCTTGACTGCCACCACTGCTACCTGTTTAACAAATTCCAAGGCCTTGAGGACGATTGCAAGTAAATTGGGCACAAATTTCATAGAGATTGTGCCCAAACTATTTACTGTACACCCTCGTCAACTTAATTTGCATATTTTAGCCTCCCCTTTCCTTCCCAACCATCATTTCTGAAGACACATACCATTGAGCTTCGCAAAGGCACAATGTCTCCCTGTTTCCACCATTACTGACAGCAGGACTGAATGTCGTAGTACTTTTTCAATATAAAATGATAGCTGTTTTATTTGGCAAAGCATTAATCCCCCTACCCTCTTCAAACTGAGACACAATGCTCAAGTTCTAAGCATCTTTGATTTCTCTTAATGGCACATGGTGGCCATGGTAGTGGTGGCCGTGGGGGTCCTGGAAGTTGTGGAAGAGGTCATGGAAGAGGTTGTGGTCATGGAGGTGGAGTATCCACTGACATTGCCTCACCAGATATGCCAGATGATCATACAGTGCATCCTGGGGGGGCATTGGAGTTCACTTTTCATGTACCTGGTATGTCATATCTGAATCCTTGTCCAAGCATGGTGAGCTTATAGAATAATAAATTATCATCCAGGAACTCCGACTCAACTGCCCTCTGCTGAATGGCATACCACTGAGTCTCCACCACCATCTACTCGCTGTCGTGGACATTAACATGCCCCAAGTCCTTCCCATTCCGACATTGATAACCCCTTTATTGAACAAACCCCATCAAACCCTCAGTCGAGTCAGTCCTGCCATGCTGTTCAGTTTTCTGCTGGTGAAGAGGTGTTTAATTTCAATACTTCGCCGTCACCTTCAAGTCCTCGTGCATGCCGTCAGGCAAGGCAACAATGGCAAGAAAAGAAGAAAACCAAGCAGACAGCTGATATCTACCCGTTCTTTGAAGAGTACGAGAATTGCATGTATTGTATTCTTTGCAAGTACATCGCCTGTATATGCCTTACAAACTGACTTATTTTAGACACTTAGATCAGAAAACCACGGAACATGGTCAACCTCGTATGCTTGTGATGTGTCAATAGGCAACTGGCATCGTCATCTGTATTGAGAACATGTTGTCCTATGGGTTGAAGCATGTGACCAGATGGGTGTCGAAATAATTGCCTCTGCTGCTTTAGATGCTGTCAATGAATATCGTGCATCAAAGGGACAGCCTGGACAGCGGAAATCTGTACCCCCACATCTCAACACTGCACCATTTTCTCCAGAAGCCTTTATCAATGCATTGATCGCCTTCATTGCTGCAACCGATCAGGTGTGTTATATGATATTTTTGTGCATACATTCTGGTAATTATTTATAGTTGATCAACATCATTGAATCTCCTGAACTGCATCGCATCTTTCTGATGCTTCAAGAGGAACTTACTGATGATGATATACCTCACCAAACTCAACTATGAGAGTGTATCATGGAGACATGGCAGGAGTATCTCCAGCAGCTCTCAAAGGATATGTTGGTAAGTGCCATCATCTAAAATTTGTCTTTTGTTATCCTCTGAGTCAAGATTACCAGGGTGCGCTTGGCAAGATCTCATTTACATGTGATCTATGGACAAATTCAAATCTTGTTCTGTTCATGGCAGTTACAGCACACTGGATCAAGACAAAGAAGATACCTGTTCCAGGAACAGGCGAGATGAAGTATTCTCTTTCCCTTTGAGCTGATTTAATAGGATTCCACTGTGTCCCTGGCCATCATGATAGTGAACATCTTGCACATGCTTTTCTTCATATTTTGGATCGGTTATGGATTGCAATCAAGGTTCCCTATACACTGTTTCGGTGTTGAGGATCTGCTAAACTGACACCTGTTTTTAGATTGGCTGGATCAGTCTTGACAATGCTTCAAATAATGACACGTTTATGCGCTTTCTTGAGTCAGAGCTAAGGTGCTGACACATTCCATTTGATGCCATCAAGCAACATATCCGGTATGTTCAGATCATTAAAGTCTCATCATGTAATCCTATGATTCCAATAGGTGCTTTGCACATATCATAAATTTAGCATGCAAAGCAGTTCTCACTGCTATCACTGATCTTGAATTTGCGGCATTAGATGCTGCAGATTTTGAGCCTACAGTGGAGGAAGCAAACACTTTTGGTGCCGCACTTCAACATGATCCAATTGCCTTGGTTAGGACCCTTGTCCAAGTTGTATGTTTCAAATCAATCAATAGATTATCTTCTGATCTGGGTATCCTCTTGGATTCATGCCTCATCACTCCGGTGCCAGTTCTTTTCTGAAGTAGTTGCTGCTCTCGATCTAAATAACTTACAGCTACTCCGTGATGTGATCACTCGCTGGTCATCGACTCTTTTGATGATAGATTGAGCACTCTATTTACAACCGGTTAGTTCCTCTTGTTCACTATTGGATTTGCATCTGACTTGCTTAGGCTGTTGATAAATTCCTGAATGCCAGAGAGTTTCCTGAACTGCAAAAATACAAGCTCGGTGATGCAGAATGGAATATCTTGGCTGACTTCAAGGAAATCCTCTCCGTGTGTTTGATCCTTCTCTTCTATTTAGATAATATTGACACCTGTATATTTAGGTCCCGCATTCCTTTCAACAACTGCTATCTACAGAGAAGATGCCATGTATCTGTAATACAATTCCTGCCTTCGAAGCTATGAAGACCATGTGGGAGAATAAGCAGCTCAAATTCCCACATCTTGCTGACATCATAACAGCTGGCCTTGATAAGCTTGATGACTATCGTGAGCGAGCTGATGATGTCCCAGTGTACTTCTTTGCTATCTGTACATGATTACTCTTTGGGGAATATCTCTATTCTGATGTCTGATAGTAATCAATCCTATGCATAAACTCATGTGGTTTCATTGGCATCTACCAGAGAAGGTTCAGGATATACAGGTGATGTTCATTGAAATGGTGAGTCCAGTATCTATGACCAGACAATCTATACATCCTTATGATATTCATCATTAGCTTCAGTCATATCATCGAACAGCAGATGTCCATCACCAGACACCTGCATGGCCACCTACAACCGCTCTTGCACGTGCGGCTGCTATTTTTGGCATGGATACAATCAATGAAACAGATAATTCACATCATCAAAGTCTGGAGACCGAGGTGAATGCTTATCTGTTGGAGCCACGAAACAACATCCCTATTCTCAAGTACTGGGAGGTATGAACACTTTTTGTATTCATTATTAGTACCAATTTCTTAGTATCTTATTTGCAGGATAATCAGCATCGCTATCCAACATTATTTGCATTTTCTCTTGATATCCTGCCAATTCAAAGCACATCAGTGCCTTCGGAGCGAGTTTTTTCTAGTGCGAAGGAGACAGATGCATTATGGCAAAATCGACTAAGCCCAGATGGAATGGAAGCACTTCAGATGTTGAAGTTTTCCATTTGGAATGGGCGGGGACTTAGTTTTACACATGGTATGGATGAGGAAGCACAGCTACATGAACTGGAAGAGCTAATTGGACATCAGACATCTGTTCCAGAGGATATGCATGCATTTATTAAGTTGCTAGCAGGTGAACTTGGATAATGTAGTCTTTTTGTAATCAATTTCCTTTTATGATGATGCGCCGTGGCCTGCGCCTTTAGCTGATGGAGCCGAGCCGTAGCCGCATCCAAATTTATGGCTAGGCTAGGCTCGGCTATATAAAATTACCAAAGCCATCATTGGCCGAGCCGCACTGGGTTTCACCGTGCCATGGCAACACTAAGTGGGATTAAACCCAGCAACATGACCAGCTAAATGTTTGCCAAGTAACTCATCACGAGCAAAAGCATTGAACAAGAAGTCACCCATCATAACAACATGCTGATGAGCCTAGACTCCCATGGCAATGGCAACACCAACTCAGAATGAGATTGGGTAATTAACGTAGTAGCATGGCAATCAAGGTGATTGTGTGTGCGAGTGCATTCAGGGCACCTCCATGCAGTAAATCAATTCCTCTATATGCAAGTATACACTGCAACTTTAAGTCTGTGAAGTAGTACTGCTTGGTAGTTGAGTACTAGATGCAATGGCTATAAGCTGGTAGGGATCTCTCAAAACAAGAGGGAATGGAAGTGGGTATGACATGAATACCACAAATCCGTATGAGAAAACGTGCAACGAGACTAGAAAACACTGCTGAGTGGTAATCTGAGCGGGGTGAATAATGGGAGATAGAATAAACAGTCGGCAATAGTCTATGGGTGAACGAGGTGATGAGAAAACATAGTGGAGATGACATGTGTCAAAATAAAATGTGAAACAAGGTGCTGAAGGGGGAATGGCAAGTGAAAACATGGGGCTACAAAAACTGGCGATGATACTGGTCCTATGCAGTGTGAGGGTGCTGAGTTGATGTCAAAACTGGTCTGGTACTGAAACAATCCTATCCTATGTCAAACTAACCTTCAAGTCCACTCGAGGGACTGATACTATACAAAAACTGGCTGAAACTGGTCCTATACTGATCCTAAGTCTACTCGGAGACTACCCAAGTGGGCAATGATAATGATGGCGAAAGAGAAACTGTAAAAACTCTAATGGTGTGAAAGTGAAATGATGTCAGCCTATAAAAGATAATGGGGGTGAGGTATGTTGCGGCAATCACATATTGGCACAATGTGAGTGTGTACCAATAGTGTTAAGAGCAAAGAGCAAGTGTCAAGAGACTCTTCACAGTTAAAAACCATGGAATAACTCTGGTGAGCTCAAGAGTTGACATGCAATCAAGAATATGTGGGGTAAACAGTATATTGCCATAGAACAGTGAATAAATGTGGTTTACTGTCACTAGACTAGAGTGTGATGGGAATTGACGTAGTCTGGTCAACTAGAGATGAATTTCCCATGAACTACAGTTTCTAGCTAGTTTTATACTACAAGTACAAATTTATAAATAGAGTAAATATTCGAGACTTAGTAAGGCTGTAAGTCCTTGGCTCTGTAGAAATTGTAGGGGACATATGGTCCTTGGTCTTCTAAAGTAAAAGCAACTTGTTGATGTTGCCATGTATGGATGAAAACCATATGGTTTTTACTGAGCAATGAGCAGATCACTTAGTGCTGTTTAGCTGCGGATTACTGAGCCTCAGTGGTTGTGCTGAAGAGTATGCATGGGACAACATTGTCTTGAGGTCTTGGTGAAGTAACAGCCTTAGTAAATGATGGTCTGTAGTTGCCATAGCTGTAATTATCGTAGCTGAGAGGGTACTCGCTTCAATCATGTCATTTTCATTAAGTGATCAATGAGCATGTCAACTGGATGCTTCTGAGTGATGCGGCAATTCCATATTGGGGTGGTTGTTGATCAAAGGTGCCTTGCTGTGATGGAATATGGCAATTATGATGTGTAACAGGATGGGATGGATATCAAAGTGCGTGTGGAGTAGTTGCCATAGGATGAAAGTGGTATCAATGTGTGTGCAATCATTGGTTTGCTGAAAGTCCATTGAAGGGGCAGTAGCATTAATTAGCAGGTAAAATCCACAAATTCTGAGTGTACAGAGCCTGGAGGCTCATCAACACCCAAACAAGGAACAGCCTAGTGCTGAACCAACCAGAATGACACGATTGGATGGGGCAAGGGAACAAACACTTAGTGCCCCCCTTGATGAAGTGGCTCCATGGAGTTCCAGCCTTGCTGGAAGTTTTGAGGGAATAGCTACAGCAAAACCTCCTCTGGGAATGGAGAACACTGCAAGGGTGTCAGAGTCTAAATCTCCCTTATGACAGGAGGCTTTGACAGAAAACCCAGCAGAAGAACCCTCAAAGGGGACACCAAGCTTAAGTGATGGGACGGGACACAAGACCCTAACACCAGGAGCCCTGTCACAAGAGGGTCAGAGAGGCCCAAGGTATGTATGGTAGAAGTTCCTGATGAAGAGGATGATATAAGTTTTTGAAGATGGAAAAAGGCTAACACAATGCCCTCTTTAGTGCCTGAGGTGACCCAGTCAACAGTAGCTGAACCTTCAGGTTCTGGCGTGAAGACTGAGAAGATCCCACCTGAATGGCTAAAACCTTTCAGTGTGGAATGGATGCTATGCAGAATTGTGGAAGCATGAACAGAGTCAGAAGCAAAAGTGATTTTAAAGAATTGGATCCATAAAATGTGGGTTGAGGAAGTCATTGATGAGCTAGTCGAAGAAATGAGGAAGACAGATTAAATCAGAGCTCTGTAGTGGCTGGACAAGTTGCAGCGACCCAGACGATACATCTGCTGACTAAGCAGAGGAGGCACAGATCTAGTAACCAATGTCCAGATCAAGTAACTTGAGAACTGAACTTGAATTTCCACCTCTGCCTTAGTTGACAGTGGATGCACCAGCAGTGCCATCAGCCAAAGCTTTGTAGAAAAACATAATATCCCTACTTGTGCCACCACCATCCCAATCACAGTCTACAATGCTGATGGTGCCAAAAATAGTTCAGGACAAATCATGGTGACATGCTTTGCAAGCGTTTACATGTGAAATTTTGCAATTCCTACAAAGGAATATGTGCTACAGTGTCTAGATACTAAGGAACTAAGAAACTCAATAGAGTGCATGGATTCTAATGCCAGTATTAGGATTAACAGAGTAAAGCTGGGTGGAGCACATGACTTAACCTAAGAACGGTACTACAAAGGCTGTACTAGGTATAAAGTCTCAGTACTTGACACTGAGTGCTCTGACAAGGCATGGCACACATGCACTGTGGATAGAGCAGGACATGCTTATGAGACAATTAAAGACTTCACGCAACATTGATCTATGATGCGCATGGCATGGATGAACCGATGCTTAGAGCTCTAGACCATATGATGTCAGAATTGGAAGTAAACCCGAAGTGTGCAAGGTCTAGACAAGAGACTAGTTGCCTTCCTGACCATAGAATTCCCTGGGAGAATGTTATGAAGAGAAATAAGAGTCACATGCTAGGCTCCAACTCCAAGGAGATAGTAGCTGGCATCGATACATGTGGAATAGCACTGCTAACCGACATTGCAACACTCAGAAACAGGATCTGGCCCCGGGCTGGACTCCTGAGTCAGTGCCAAGCTATGGCATGATAATTGTGACACACATGGGACACAGGTGAAAGAGCTGCGCAACTTAAATAATACTATATTTGGTGGTACTAATTTGTAGGACATAGAATAGATAAATAGTGCAGTGTAATTGTAGTGTACAAGTTTCAGACCCCCATTGTAGTCGCACACAAGCCCTCAGCTTGACACTGTAGCATCAGGATTAGTTTGTAACTTCAAGCAAGAGAATATACCTAGAATTGATATCATATTGAGTGAATTGAGTTGCACATGATGCATAGAAAGCTAACATGGCACTTGTGTGACTGTTAATTGGTTGGGTGACTTGCGCTCTAACCTGAGAAGAAGAGCTAGTGTTATTGAGAGTGCACTCTTGTGCTTTGAGGGTTTTCTTGTGATGCAAGGCACTACAGGTGGCAGAGGTTCAAACCCTTTGGCTTGTGGACAGTGTTTTATAAGGTTTTTGTGTCTCTGGATCGCATAGGTTAGAACCCTGTGGATCTACGATCAGTTTGGAAGCTCAAGTGCATAGGTTTGAATCCTGTGGCTTTAGTGGACAGTTTTGTGAAGTGTTTCTGCTTAGAGCACAAAGCTTTGAGTCATGTAGAGTGTGTTTCAAGTCATTTGAGGTCATTCTGTGTGTTGCTCTAGACTTCTTGAGGGTTTTGTGTATGTCTCTTGATGTTGCGTGTATTGTACTACACCTTGCCTTGAGGCCCAGTGATAACTGTTGCTCCTCTTGTTAGAAAAGCCTTTGGACTTAGAGAAATCTAGATACTTGACATCCACTATTGCTATATGTGTGTATCGTATATCCTGAGAGTTTAGTTGTCCTAATTCATTCTGCTTCTATCACATCAGAATCCCCCATGAACTTGAGGGTTTGTGTGTGTAGTGTTGGGTGTGGGTGTGATCAGTGTCTTTGACACAGTTGCATTTCTAGCTTGTGTGCACAGAGTCTCTTCAATGGCATGTGCGGAACTCCATGTCATGATCAGGGATCATGCTGAACAAATAGATTTTGCGGTCACAGATCTGAAAGACTGCAACATCTTCTTGAGGCATGACTGGCTAATAAGGCACAATCCATCGATCAACTGAAGGACTGGGAAGATAATTTTTGGCAGATGCAATTGTTGTCACACTCCGATTGCTCTACCAGATGCAGATCCATATGACAAGTGGGATGAAGAACTAGAAGCGGGAGACATGATCCTGGTGATAAACTTTGAAGAAACCATCCAAGTCCATACAATGTGACATGTGACCAATGATTTAGCAGCCAAGGCAAATGCAGGAAAGAAGACAAAAATGTTCAAAGAAATGGTTCCCAACTGGTGTAGGGATTTTAAAGACTTGTTCAATAAAGACAACTTCAATGAGCTACCCAAACCAAAACCATGAGACCATGCCATCAAACTCATTCCCAATGCCAACACCAACCTTGACTGCAAAGTTTACCTGCTCAATTGTGCCAAACAAGAAGAACTTGATAAGTTCCTCGATGAGAACCTCTTGAGTGGAAGAATATGACTCTCCAAGTCTTCTGTGGCTTCACCGTTCTTTTTCATCAAGAAGAAGGATGGTAAGCTCAAACCCATCCAAGATTATAGGAAGCTAAATGAGATGACAATTAAAAATTGTTATCCACTTCCCCTAATCTCTGAACTTATGGACAAATTATGAGGTGCAAAGTACTTCTCCAAACTCAATGTTCAGTGGGTCTATAACAATGTCTGTATCAAAACAGGAGACAAGTGGAAGGTGGCATTCCAAACTAATCGAGGATTGTATGAACCAATGGTTATGTTCTTTGGACTCACAAACTCCCCTGCCACCTTCCAATGGATGATGAATGATATTTTCAAAGACCTTATCACATCGGGGGCAGTAACCATTTACATTGATGACATCCTTATTATGTCCAAAACAAAGGAAGAGCATTGTTGCATCACACAGGAGGTCTTAAAGGTTTTAAGAAAGAACAAACTATTCCTTAAAGCCAAGAAATGTGAGTTCAAAGTCCTGGAGATGGTGAAGAGACTCTGCATGTGCAAGCTAGAAATGCAACAGCATCGAAGACACTGATCACACCTCCACCCAACACTACACACACAAACCCTCAAGTTCATGGGGGATTCTGATGTGATAGAAGCAGATAGAAACACGAGAACCAAACTCTCAGAATATAAGATACACAAGTACAGTGATAGTGTGCAGTGACTATCTTGATCTCTCAAAGTCCAAAGGCTTTTAATAACAAGAGGAGTGACATTTGTCATGGGGCCTCAAGGCAAGGTGTAGTACAATACATGCAATGTCAAGAGATGTACACAAAACCCTCACAAAGTCTAGAGCTACACACAGAATGAGCTCAAATGACTCGAAACACACTACACACGACTCAAAGCTTTGCACTCTAAGCAGAAACACCTCACAAAACTGTCCACTAAAGCCACAGGATTCAAACCTATGCACTCGAGCTTCCAAACCGATCGTAGATCCACAGGGTTCTAACCTATGCAATCCAGAGACACAAGAACCTTATAAACATGCTGTCCGCAAGCCACAGGGTTTGAACCTATGCCACTTGGGAAATATATACCCTCAACTGAGTACTAATCAAGCCAAAGGGTTTGAACCTCTGCCACCTGTAGTACCTCACATCACAAGAAACTGTCAAAGCACAAGAGCACATCCTCAATGACACCAAACTCTTCTTCTCAGGTTAGAGCGCAAGTCACCCAACCAATTAACAGTCACACAAGTGCTGTGTTAGCTTTCTATGCTTCGTGCGCAACTCAATTCACTCAATATGATATCAATTCTAGGTATATTCTCTTGCTTGAAGTTACAAACTAATCCCGATGCTACAGCATCAAGCTGGAGGCTTGTGTGCGACTACAACGGGGGTCTGAAACTTGTACACTACAATTACACTGCACTATTTATCTATTCTATGTTCTACAAATTAGTACAACCATATATAGTTTTATTTCAGTTGTGGGGCTCACTTGTTGGCATCCTGCACATGTCACAATCATCATGCCATAGCTTGGTGCTGACTCAGGAGTCCAGCCCAGGGCCAGATCCTATTGCCAAGTGTTGCGACATTGGTTAGCAGTGCTATTCCACATGTATTGGTGTCAGCTACTATCTCCTCGGAGTTGCAGCCTAGAGTGCGACTCTCATTTCTCTTCATATTGTTCTTCCAGGGAATTCTATGGTCAGGAAGGCAACTAGTTTCTTGTCTAGACCTCATGTGCTTAGGCCAAAGTCAATGACTTTGGGTTTGCTTCAAATTCTGACATCATACGGTCTAGAGCTCTAACCACCAGGTCATCCGTGCCATGCGCATCATAGATCAATGTTGCGTGAAGTCTTTAATTATCTCAGAAGTGTGTCCTGCTCTATTCACAGCGTGCGGGTGTCATGCCTTGTCAGAGCACCCGATGTCAAGTACTGAGACTTTATACCTAGTACAGCCTTTCTAGTACCATTCTCAGGTTAAGTCATGCGCTCCACCCAGCTTTACTCTGTTAATTCTATTAACGGTGAAGAGACTCTGTGCACGCAAGCTAGAAATGCAACAGCATCGAAGACACTGATCACACCCACACCTAACACTACACACACAAACCCTCAAGTTCGTGGGGGATTCTGATGCGATAGAAGCAGAATGAATTAGAACAACGGGACTCTCAGAATATACGATGCATATGTATAGCGGTAGCACACGGTACTTATCTAAATCTCTCAAAGTCCGAAGGCTTTTAATAACAAGAGGAGTGATGTTCGCCACTGGGCCTCAAGGCAAGGTGCAATACAATACATGCAACGTTGAGAGACGTACACAAAACCCTCAATAAGTCTCAAGCAACATGCGGGGCACCCTCAAATGACTCAAAACACACTACACACGACTCAAAGCTTCGCGCTCTAAGCAGAAACACTTCACAAAACCGTCCACCAAAGCCACAGGATTCAAACCTATGTGCTCGAGCTTCCCAACCGATCATAGATCCACAGGGTCCTAACCTATGCGATCCAGAGACACAAAAACCTTATAACACCGTCCGACAAGCCAAAGGGTTTGAACCTCTGCCACCTGTAGTGCCTCGCATCACAAGAAACCCTCAAAGCACCAGAGCGCGTCCTCAACAACACTATACTCTTCTTTTCAGGTTAGAGTGCAAATCACCCAACCAATTAACAGTCACACAAGCACCACGTTAGCTTTCTATGCCTCGTGCACGACTCAATTCACTTGGTATGATATCAATTCTAGGTTTATTCTCTCGCTCGAAGTTACAAACTAGTCCAGAAGCTACGGCGTCAAGCTGGAGGCTTGCACGCGACTACAACAGGGGTCCAAAACTTGTACACTACATTTACACTGTGCTATTTATCTATTTTACGTTCTACAAATTAGTACCACCAAATATAGTATTATTTAAGCTGCAGGGTACCTTTGCCTGCGACCCGCGCATGTTGCAATCATCCTGCTGTAGCTTGGCGCCATCTCAGGAGTCTGGCCTGGGGCCAGATCCTGTCTCTGAGTGTCACAGCATCGGTTACCAAGGCTATTACCCGTGTATTGACATCGGTTGCCATCTCCTCAGAGTTATAGCCTACCCCGCGACTCGTATCTTGCTTCCTGGTATTCTCATAGGGAATTCTATTGTAGTGAGGGCAACGTGCCTCTTGTCTAGGCCTCGCGCGCTTCAGCCGAAGCCCGGAACTTTGGATTTACTTCAGTTCTGACATCACCAAGTCTAGAACTCTAAGTTCCGGGCCTCCTGTGCCTTGCGCATCATAGATCACTGTTACACGAAGTCTTAATTATCTCCCAAGCGTGTCCTGCTCTATTATTAGCATGTGTATGCTTTGCCTTGTCAGAGCACTCGGTGTCAAGCACTGGGACTCTATACCTAGTATGGCCTTTCTAGTACCATTCTCAAGTTAAGCCATGTGCTCCACCCAGCTTTACCCTGGTAATATCATTACCGGCATTATAAACACTCTGCTCTGTTGTTTTTCTTATCGCCTTAATATCTGGACATTATTGCCTGTACTCATTGGTACAATTCGCAAAATTACACGTGTGAATGCACATAGAGCGTGTCAACAGCATTATAATCCATGCGCTCTGTTGAGTTTCTTAGTTCCTTAGTATCTAGACACTGTAGCATGTATTCCTTAGTAGGAATTGCAAAATTACACATGTAAATGCTTGCAAAGTGTGTCAGCACATCAACCAAGAAATTGAAATGTATCTTCGCATCTTTGTCAATCATCTACAGACTGACTGGACCAACTGGCTACCATTCACTGTGTTTGCACACAACAACCATATGCATTCATCCACTGGTAAAAGCCCCTTTGAAGTCAATTATGGCTTTAACCCAATATTGTACCAGGTGCTAAATCCCAAGCTCCCTTCCGAACTCCAGCCTCAACCACTTTCATATCCCAAACGCAGGAGATCCATGCCAAGGTAAAACAATCCCTCAAAAAGGCCGCTGACCAAATGAAAGCACAGTATGACAAGAAAAAGAGACCAGCAGTCAAGTACCAACCAGGTGACAAGGTTTGGCTCGACACCACCAATCTCCACCTCCCTCATCCAAAGAAGAAGCTTTCAGACAAATGAACTGGCCTGTTCGAGATTATTATAAAGAAAGGAGCATCAGCGTACACACTCAAACTCCCAACAAACTGGTATATGCACCCCACATTTAACAAAGTACTCCTAACCCCATATACACCCCTGGCCTTTCCCAATCAAGAACAACCACCTCCACCACTGCCAGATCTCATTGACGGCGCAGAACCCTATGAAGTCGAAAAAGTTCTTGACAGCAGATGATGAAGAGTCAGGGGAAAGCAAGGAGAGCCCCCCAAAAGTGTCACAGACTATTTTGTAAAGTGGAAGGGATATGGACCAGAGTCAAACAGTTGGGTACAAGAAGATAACATGGAAGCGGAAGAACTGATTGAAGAATTCCTTGCTGAACATGTCGATGCCATATTAACATGTTGACCACCGATATGGTGCTCCTATCATGACTCTTTCACTGGTGAACAAATATGGTATGACAAAGAGGAAATGTGGGACGTAATAGGGGGACACAATGACCCTTCAATGGACACAGTCACCTTTTGAGCCAGACAAGATTCCTTAACAGCAGTCGAGATGCCTGCCTTAAGAAGGGGATAATGTTATGATCTATTCATTTCTTTTATCTTATCTTCAGCATGTATCTTATCTCATCTTATCTTTAGACACCCGGGCCAACCTTATCAAATGCCTTGTGGTTGTTGTTCACATTCCATTCACCTTACACATGTTATCGCTTCTTTCTCTCACCAGAGACTTATATTTAGACCCTCACATTTAGTATATAAGTAGTGTAGCTCTCACTGTATATTCTCCAGCTTCAAGCTAAAGTTTATCTATACTAAATAACTCTTGCTAATATCCTCACTTAGATGCTAAGACATTAGCCCAAATTCCTTTCGCTTAAAGACTCTCAGCAGTGACTGCCCAAACACAAGACAGCTGTTGTTTGTTCTTGATTGGAATGCGGGTCTAACAGCAACCATACACCTCCAGCTGACTGTACCCAAAGCTCCCAGCACCCATAAGAAGGCCTTTATTAATGAGAATGTCTGCCTCCAGAACCTGCATCCCATTGTGCAATCCCATCCATATTGATACACCTACCAGGTGTACACCCTCTAAAAACACATGTAAATTACCATTTTCAAGCAATATAGCAGGATTACATTGTACCAACCCCTAAGATACAAAGAGAAAGTAACACATTATAAGGCAGAAGGTTCATCTGGTAAACTTCAAAATGAGCTGTTCTAATGCTTGAATAGAAGATCGGGTATTCTACCCGGAAGACTGAGAGTCCAGGTTGCGACTCACATAGTGTAATCACTTGGCATTCCAGCAGAAGTTATCCGATCACCTGGCAATTGATCTAGCATGATCAATCAACCTGGTAGCTATCAATGAGCTAATATCTGCCAGGCAGAGAGTTTATCCTCACCAGGCTGGGTCAGCAAGCATCTTAGTCAGTAATGAAAATATTGGCAATAGTGTATCAATAGACTAGTATAAATACAGTGCATGTATCTAGCAGGGAATCAGGTTTCTAACCCCCAGATCACTACCAGACAAATAGTATGGGTTAATTGGTTAAGAGCTTCGAGTTGTAGACTCATCTGGAATAGAATTATTGTGACCTGGTCACTTCATGTGTGCAAGAACAGTGTTAGACCCACATGCCAATCAAGAATAAACAATGGCTGTCTCATGTTTGGGCAGTCACCATTGAGTCTCTTATAAGTGATTGGCAATAGGGCTAATGTCTTACCATCTTAGCAAGGATATTAGCGAGAGTGATTTGGTATAGATAAATGTTAGCTCAAAGCTGGAGAATATACAGCGAGAGCTACACTACTTATATACTAAATGTGAGGGTCCAAATATAAGTCTCTTGTGGGAGAAAGAAGTGGTAACGCATGCAAAGTGAACAACAAGTGAACAACAACTGTGAGACATTTGATCAGTTGACCTGGGTGTCTAAAGATAAGATGAGATAAGGCAAGCACTGAAGATAAGATAGAAAGAAATAAATAAATCGTAACAAACAGTCAAGAAAGCAAACAGTATAAGCTATAATAGAAAGACAGTCCTGAGAAACAGTTCAGAACCAGTCAGTGTGTTTTAAAGTTGCAACCACATGCATAGTATCAGTATTGAAACTGCACCAGGCAGCCAGCATGAGTTCAGAACCTGCACCAGGCAGTTATTCTGTATCAGTTTAAGTTTGTGTTTAGTAACACATTGAGCTTAGAGTGAAAATACAATATATCTTTCATATAAAATCATATTCATTGCAACCTGGAACTTGTAAACTACAGTACAAAGTGTCATAACTTGGTATAATCTACCTCCCTTCAAACTCCAATTACTGAGTGTTTGTGTAGTGTTTTGTGTGTAGCATTTAGCATCCATATAGGCATTCAGCACCTTTCAAAGTATTCAATCCCTGAATCTCCATGATGTTTCCTACTCAAGGAATCATACACCAAATGGTTTAGGCTGGAGACTACCAAAAATAATGTGCATATCTCCATTTTCACCATGGACTTCTACTCAGACCTCTTGGAACAGTACATTCCAGCTCTACAAGGGATGTCTGACATAGCTGAATGCATTGTAGTCCACCGTGATCACAAAGCGCAGAATATTGTTATCATGTCCACACTAGTGGGTGAGGGCCAACGCATCTGCATGGCAGGTCCAAGTCCTATGTATTTTTTTAAAAAATATTATTTATTTTACATTTTATATTCTACCTTTAGGCATGGTTTAGTTTTACTTGTATCTACAATATTTAGACAGTTCGGATACCCTCTATCCCACCCATCTGTATATAAAATGATCCAGTGTTTTGCCTGACACATCTCACATGAGGTTTACAGTTTCAGTCATCCCCTCTCTATGTGCACCTCTGGCTTGTATCAGACCATCGTTGAACCATATGCTGCCATTTATGTCAATGAATCTAATGGTGAAATGACCGTTACCATAGTACACTATGCCTGATAGGCTGTACAACACGGCAGTACCATCAATGTCAATACATATGGTGGGATCAGGGGATGCAGTTGTGAAGGCAACTGCAACATTTAACAATGGAGTTGCATACAGGTACCTGTGACTTTCCACTACATTAGTATTGCACAGGCTACAGGATGCCACAGATAGGGTGATGGGTCTCAATTTGCATTTTTCAATAAACTGTTGAAGGGATCGTTGTCGCAACCTCCAGGCTCCAATACACACCCTATGTTGGTTGACTGTACAACATCATGTCCATTCCTGCACATATAATGAACGAAGTTGAATGCAACTGACCCACAGCACCATTTCAGCATAACTGCTTCTGCACTCATCTCTGTACCAAATACAAAGGAGGCAGGGAACTCTCTATTAAGGTGTTCCCTGAAGTAATCTCTGACCTCTTCCAAGGTGTACTGTCCATTCAAATGCCTCATAAAGGAAGTAACCAGCATGTTCAGCCAGGGATTTTCAAAGTCACATAACATGTTCTTATAGTCCTGAGACACAACACTGATGAGCCTAGACTTCTGTGGCAACGGCAACACCCAAAACTCGGAGAGAGCTTAGGCAATTAATGTAGCAACACAGCAATCAAGGCAATGTGTTTGTGAGTGGTTTGGTGCACCTCCGTGCAGTCAATTCCTCTATAACACAAGATACACTGCGACTTTTCAGTCAGCAAAGTAGTACTCTTGGTCAAGGAGTACTAGTAGACGTTGGCTGTAAGCCAGGAAGGATCTCAATAAACAAGATGGGACGGAATCTGGTATGACACAAATACCAAGAAACCGTGGTAGAAACCGATAAAACGATCTATAAAACGTGGGGCTGGGCTAAAGAGCACAAAAATAGCTCTAGAAATCATAGCAATGCACGAGAAATCGTAGCAATGCACTAGAAATCGTAGCAATGAGCTAGAAATTGTGGGGAAGGACTAGAAAATGTGTCCTGAAGGTGTACTGTGATGCTGAGTCAAAACAACAGCAATTAATGTGCGGAAAATGCCTTGGAAATGGAAGAAAACATAGCAACTGTGGTGCTGAGTGGGGTGTTGCGGCAATAGATGCACAGCAACTCCGAACAATGATAAAGACAAGGGCAATCCTATGGAGAATGGTGCTGAACTGGGCCTACACGGAGGCAATACTGAACTGGGCAATGAAAACGATGGCAACGTAGAAGGTGAAAGTGATGAAACAATCCTATGTGGTGAAGGTGAAGCAATGTTGCAGCATTAAAGACAAAAGCAAGTTATTGACACGAGATTCCATGTATTGGTGCAATATACAAAGCGAACCAACAACGTTAAGAGTAAAGCAAGCAGTGAGGGATAACTTGGAGTAACCGTAACTGACTAGAATGCCATAGTCTCATCAACTGGGTAAGAACTAGCTCTAAAAATGCGGTATCTACCTAGTTTTTATACTACAAGTACGATTTTATAAATAGAATATTCTTCGGAGCCTTAGTAAGGCTGTAAGTCCTTGGCTTTTGTAATAGCCATAGTAAACATATGGAATCTGTGGTTCTAAAGTAACAGCAAGTCCTCGACATTGCCATGTATGGATGCGAACCATGTGGTTTTATTGAGCGATGAGCGGATCATGAGGTGCTGTTTAGCTGCGGATTACTGAGCTGCAGTTGCCATGCTGAGGTGTACGTTTGGGTCAACGATAATTTGAGGTCTTGGCACTGTAACAGCCTTAGTAAATGCGGTCTGTAGTTGCCGTGGCTGTAATTATCGTAGCTGGAAGTGTATTCGTGTCAATCAGTCCTTTAATTAAATGATTGATGGGCACATCAACTAGGTGCTTCTGAGTGATGTAGCAACCCCGTTTTGGATGATTGGCAATCAAAGGTGCCTTGCCGTGATGGGGTACAGTAATTGTGATGCGAGGCGAGCTGGGAAGGATAACGGAGCATTGAAGGAGTATGAAGGGCATGGTTTTAGGATTGTATCTGGGTGTTGGTGGCTTATACTGCGAAAATCCGTGGTATTATTGAGTGTTGGCAGTATTATGGAGTGTGTGGGGGTTAAAATGGTGTCGTTTCGAAGATATTGGGTGATGAATGGATAAATCCGCGAATTCTGAGCGTACAGAGCCTAGAGGCTCATCAATGCAGCATGTGTTATACAGAATGTAAACAGTAACATCATAGGTGCAACTATTGTTTGACCACCGGCAACCAATGGGCTGATATGCTTCAACTGCTGCTCATGACGACAAAGCTGCACCTTCAGCAATGCAAGGCGACGTGGAATTTACAACTGCACATTTATCAACTGTCACCTGCTTCAGATCAAACATATCAGACACCCTCCCTTTCTGCTTCTCAGATGGCTTCATTGGCATAAAAATTTGCTTCTTAGGTACCGGAATGCTGCTATTGCTGACAGTGTTTGATGGTTCTGGCAATTGGGTGTGTACATTCAGCTTGTGGGTTATTAGGGACTTTGCCCATCCATCTACACCTAGTGTAGCATCTTCCGACTCAAAAGGATCCATGTCGGACCATATCAAAGCTTCATCCATTAGAGGGGGTGAATAATCGAACCCGATATGTTCGCGAAGTGATTGTATCTAAACAGAAGGCAGACCGCGAAAAGAGAAACGGATCCAGGTTTGAGATGGGAGGAGTATCGGGCAGCAAGATGAAGAGAAAAGTAGGGTTTGAGTACGAAGAGGAAGAACTGGAGGAGCAGGTGACATTGAAGAAGTGCCCAGAAGAGATGAGAGAGAGGTACAACATGGAAAAGGAGACCGAAGAGAGGGAGTAAAACTGTAGCTACTAGTGATGTGCCAAATAAGCCTCGGAAAAATAAGCAGTGATGCCAATTTTATTTAGAAAAAAATGTTACGAGAGTATGGTGAATACTGCAATGAAGTCGTAAGCATATGAAATACAGACCCATGTCCGAGAGCAAAAATCAAGAAACGAGTATGAGGAAACCGACGGATGAGGCACAGAACCGGCCCGATAAGACAGGGAGAACACACACAAAAGTACCAAGACAAAAGAGAAAGCGCAAGGGAGGAAAGCAAATAAACGGAGGGAACCGGCAGAGACAGGATAGGCCGGAGAGTCAAGAAGCAACATCGAATAGAAAATTTCCCACGAGCAGGTCAGGTAGGAAAGCCGGCAAAACCCGCCATCAATTGATACCTCGAATAGAATTTTTCCCACAGGTCGTTCAGGATGGCATAATAACCGAGATACCTATATACATAGGACTCGGAATAGCCCCGAGCAGATCGTGTATATCGAGTTTGCATTGTGTGATCCAATACGTATTGAAGTATCAAAACCGCGGATCTCGAAAAATGATTTCACAAGGTGAAATGGGAATGTTGGTATTAAATATTCTGGACTACACACGCAGCAATTTATCCTAGTCTGCGCTCCTCTTCAAAATCTTCAAATCGTAGCCTAAGTCCATCAATGATCACTCGCAGCGTTTAGGTTGCTCTTCAATGGCAAGCGAGGGTTTGCACTGTGAAAGAACATGTTAGCGCAACGCTACTAGGAGATATCAAAGACCAGCTCACCTAACGCAGACCAAGTCAACTTTTCATGAGAATCCTGCGCGGGATCTGTGAAAATATAGATCCCGACCATAGTGACAGCCTAGAAGAACGTGCATCATTGACGCGAGTATATTAAAACAATGACGACTTACGGAAATGGACAGAAGGACAAGGCATGGCAGTACTCCCACAAAATCTAACATCAAGTCGAGTCATTTTACGATCTGACGACAAGTCACGCTTGACATACCCAAAATGTCGCCTTGATTGCTCGTATCAGTGCTTGCGACTGCGTTAATGGGAACGAACTTACCGAATCCGTCTGGCGCTCCAGGCATAGTTGAACGTAGCTGAGTAAAGGCAAACACAGTCCCAACAGGAACAACAACTATCTCGTTCCTCTGCTGGAAGCCGAACCCTACAGTCATGACCATAACAAGACATATTATGATGGTGATGAGCCCTGGTTTGGCAGGCGAAAATGAGGTCTATTTCATAGGCACAAGGAAATCGCACCAACAGAATGTGACGGTGATCACAATGCAATAAATCTTTATCAATGTCCCTCTTTCCAGAGTGACTCCGATGTCAATAAGCTCTGGAAGATTTGCATTGGCCAAAGTAGGGGCGTCAACGACATCTCCCGAGATTTTGAGGCCTCTTAAACCTGTTCAATTAGCAGGTCACCAAACAACTGGAAAGCACTTACTCAACAAGTCCAGCAGTAGAGACGAGAGCTAAAGGCACAGATTCATTTGTGCTAGCCTCTTCAGCGAAGGCCAGTACCTCAGCAAAGTAGCTGCTTAGTGTTATGAGTGATATTCTACGGCAGAATGTGGAGGCAGTCACCTATCAAAGGGATAATACACGTTGCTCGAATATGTATGTCTGACTTGATGAATAGTCCCATATTTATGTTTCGGAAATACGAAAAGCTGTGTCTGGAATTTCGGGGAATTGGAAAGGACGTAATCCTGGGTGGATGCAGTGCAATTCCAGACGAATGTAGGAACTGTAGGTCTATTGTTGTCAGACGGATCGTTACTGCTCGTACTAGACTGTTGAATAAGGTTGCTGTAAGAAGTAAATGAGTATAAGTCCCCATGTCCGAAACTTTAGAGAGCTTAGCACTCACGCATCGAAATAAATGTTGACACTCGTGCAGTCCGTAGACATAGAATCGCAGGTATCCAAAAGAATACTCCAGTCAATGACCATCGTTCCTTGCTTCAAATTTGCTGACATCAAATCCGCGTGAAGGTAAATCTTGTTCTGTGAGTCTGACAGTGCACTGCGACGATAGGTGAACTCACTTGTCGAGGCCCGTTGACATTGAAATTAAAGTCCATGTATGCAAATTCAGCAGGATGCAGGGTCATTCCCAAGACGATGCATAAGGTGGGAATCACGAGAACAAAAGTGAGAGAAAGGAAGAAACACGGCCAAATCTTTTTCTTAGTGGAAGGAGAGACGGTAGACATGTTGGCGGAATAGATGTTGGTGGGCATTTTAGCAATAATGTTTGAAGGCGAAAGGAAGTTTCAAAGACTTATGTATGAATTTGGAGAACAACAGGTACGGCTGATTTGAGTCCATGAAACTTGGGCTAGAAAGCGCTAGCCACGATGATACTGCATAAACAGAGCAATGAACTGAAGATCATGCAATGTGCCTGGTCAGCGCTAGTACTGGATCCTCAATATAAATCGCATTGATGTACTAGGTTATATTCCGCAGTGAGTGACCCTTGTCACCATTACAACCCCTGCTCCTAAGCTGTGTGGGAGGCGCCTCTAGAAATCGCCTAGGAATTGAACAGCACACTAGCTTCATTATTCCGATTACCACGCCGCCTTTCTCCGGTAAACCGCATATTCGAAAAGGATCCAGACTATACAAGGCTGTCAGGACATCCACAAAGTGAAGGTAAGAGACCTATGTTGATGTTTATCGAACGACCTTATCCGTCACCCTCTGTCCAATCTCGTCCCTGAATCAGAGATGCGAATTGCATCTTTCTGCGATTGTTTTTTTAATGATAGTCAGCAATTACGAGACACCTGTGTATATGGAGGCCCGTGAGTTATTGCGGCGTACGAAGATTTGTGACAGCTCAATACATGGTACTTACTATAGAATATTTGTTGCAGATGCCGTACGGAACTGCTGGTAAAAGTCGAGAATGCATGATGGAAAACGGTTCTGATGCTGTTACTCCATGAGGATAACGTATACCAAGTATGGGTTCCCTCGCAGTACGAGCAGCATAAGGCTTTATGGTGTAATCGCTCTACAAGCGAGGAGAATTCGAGGGCGACCTGGAAGCCAAGATAGACACCAGCCATCATATATTTTCGTGATTAGAATCGCACGTCATTGCTACCGTCTTGTTGTTCCTGAGTTACCGAATTGACAGATGGCCAAGGCAGTGGTGTTCGACTGTGTGATACGGTTGGATGAATTGTAGAATTATCAGGGGCATGCGGACCTGACACGATCGGCGCTCAGGACGGGGCCCCTGGGAGCGGGCATCCCAGAATATTTGGTGAGATTACTCGTTTCAAGGTTGTCTGACCGATTTTGAAGCTTGGCGGGGATCGCCACCGTTAATCTGTCTCTGTGGGGTGACAATTAGCAGCTAGTCGCCCCTGATCAGGTCTCCCATGTATCTCAGCTTCTACTGCGATGAAGATTAAAGACCAAATGTTATTTTAGGAAGAAAATAGCGGGAAATGTTTGCCTGCGAACGATTAATGGAATTGGGATTCCATGGGAATTCTCCAGATAGAGGTGAGCTCTGAACGTGTGCAGGTGTCTTTTTTGAACTCCACCACTTCAGTGTTGTTGATCTTGGGAATACACTGTTCAGACAAGTCTGAATCGGCCAAAAAAACCAGTCCCTTGCTGGTGCAACCATCCGCATCCACGCGGTATTCCCAAGGCATTCCTCTTGCATCAGTTTGAATTCATTTCTAATGTTGAAATTTGAGTGTACGCACAGCCAGATGCAAGCGGATCAAAGATCAGCATCTAATTCCAGCCGGATTTTCTCTCCTGTCACTATCCATAAATAGCTAGTAACGGAGACCATGCTGTGAGCCATCACATAAAGTTGAACTTGTATCACATTGTTCGCTGTTAGTGCTGTCTCTAGACTCACCGATTTCCATTACTCCTTGATGACGAGAGCGACTCGTTACTTACGTCACTTCCTGCCACCGCAACGCTTACACTCGCCCGCCATGCCAAACAGCTCTCCCCATTTCACATGCCTCCATTCTCGCCGCTCTCGCCAGCTCCAACGTTGACTCCAGACGCGTTCACACACACTTCCGATACGCACCGGTCCCTCCGCGAACACCTACACTCTAGGACAGGTTTCGGAGATTTGGCTGTATTTTAAGTTACCACCGTTCGTAGCTTAGCGTTGCACTGATACGGTTCCATCAACACTCTTCTCCCTCATCTTACGACCGTCTAAGGCCCTCCACGTCCTATCATCTTCCTCGCGCCTCGATCTACGCTGCGTTTCGACCTACAACTACTCTCGAACGTCAACCGTGACCTGTTCATTGTAACGTCCTATCAAGCTGCTGTCTTCTCTCGGACTTGGATTAACTAGCAAGAATCATTGTCTTCGCTGTCATCGAGAACGAAGAACTGCTTTTCCCTCATGAACCTGTATCACAGTGACGACTTTCTTCGCAGAACATCGCGATCGATCTTCGTCAAAGAGATTATCGAACGTGAGGGCCAGGAGCGCGGAAGAGTCAAAAGTGAGGGTGATGGACGGCGACGCTGCACTCTGTTTGGAGAGACTATGTACTCGATGGTGGGGCATGCATTATCTAGACGATAGCGTTACGGAGGGTTTTTCCTCCATGGGCTCACCCATGGAATTGAATACGGGCTAGGAACAGCGAACGGACGGAGGGATGGACTCAGGGCGCTGGAAGGATAATGATAGCACTGGGGCTGTATAAGGTAAGCGTATATTTGTCTGTTTTCCCTTCAAAAGTATAATGTTCCCTCGTAGATCCTGCACTGCCACCATCAACATGCCCATTTTTGCTGGTCTTGAGGAAGTGCTCCGATTGTCTGGGTGTGAAGGTGCCTCAGCAGGTGAAGCTTGATGAAACGTACGCGCCGCGCAGCTACCTGGCCCGGAACATGGAAGAGTTAGTGAAACCCCACGGCGAGGATGTGGTGCCAAGCAAAGTCGCGTCAAGATCGCGTCAAGATCGAACCGGATCGGATCAGACCGGCTACGCTGCGGAGTTTGGAATTGACCCTGCCTCAAGTTCTTTCTGACTCTTTCATGCGTCCTTCGACTAAAGCTATAGACGAACACGTTTCTCCCAAAGATTGTCAAGATCACAAATCCAGGACGATACCATTAGATTTGCCCAAGAACTTGATGACAGTGGACGTTCCGCTTCCAGTCCCGTACTTTGGCGCTGATTCCGTAGACTGTCATCCTAGTCAGGTCTGCTTTGCCCTCTCTTCTCGGATGTAGCGTCTTCATATTTTATTTTCAGAGGCCACCGTCTGACAAAAAAATCTAATCCTTCCCAGTGGCTGCAGGATCTCGAAGACAAATACGGTGCTCCTGTGTGATCTACTGCTCCGGCGTTCCCTTGCCGATGAACAGGGTTGGGCGATTCTCATGCCTCGGAGCTGTGGGACGTGAGCTTTACGAGTCGTTGTCAGAGGATGAGGAGAAGGTAGGGTTTTCAGTTTCGTTGAAACTCGATCGGGTCATTGATACATGATATTCGTAGGCCGCCTGGACTCGGGCCGCTGAGGATGAGCTGTTCATAAGACTCTATGGCCAGACCAACATCTACTTCCTCTGATATAAATCACTCCTCGATGACGACAACAACTCACCGCCGTCCACGCCACTCCCCGCTATTCCGATGCTCACCCAACTTCTCTCTGCGTTCACCATTTCCTGGCTCTCCCTCTTTCTGATGGTTCCGTTGCCGCCACTCCCGCCGACTCAAGATACGTTCACGTGTACGGCCGACACTCTGCTCCCCAATATTTTGGCTCCACATCTGATTATCCTCCTCGCACCCTCTCACGCTATAATTGACGCGTCTATCACGCCCATCTATGCCGACTTTTGTCGTTTGTTTTTCATAAATATCTCAAGAATAGCCAGCTTGCGATTCGGACCTGATAATTACGTGTATTGTGATGCATGTTGATTCTCCAACCAGAAAGCCTTTGAAGACGCGACGGTTTCGTGACAGACACTATCCAACCCGAAGGGTCCTTTTCGCATGTCTTTCTCCACCCAGTGTGTCCTCGTCGCGCAATCCAAGGGATGTGCCCCATATGCGGGGTCCCTCGCCTCAATTCGGTGGCGACTTTGATTGATGGCGATGCTGCCTATGATGAATTCACGACGCAGCATTCCGTGTTCCGCGTTCCCTACATTCCAGGGCAATCTTTGATCTTTCGACGTCACCCTCCCTGCTGTAGCGAAACCTGTGCATAATCGAGAGCTCCCGGGTTTTGCCCATAACTGCGGGGCTTATACACTCATCGTGACAGATGTAATACAGTGTATCCCCCCAGACGTGAACAATTGGTCAATCATCTGTGTCGCCGATATCAGGACTTAAGATTCCAACAAGGCGTATGGGTCTGTGATTCTCAAAATCATCCAAGGATCCCTTCCCTTCTTCCGCTCGAGCGAGATAATCCTTTTTTGCTTCCAATTCCAGCAATTCAGTTTGCGGTTGCTGAGAACTTTACACACAATGCGCTCTATGACCTACAAGGGACGACCGTTCCGTATTACTTGGCAGGCGTAGGGTTCGGTTTTTTGTCACCTTTCTGTGTCCCTCCTGTACCAGCGTTCGATTCAAGGTCCTGATGAACAGTGGTGAAGTCGCTCGAGTTCTGATACTGGAACGCATCGAGGAGCCGTCTCTTCGTCAATGGAAGTCCCTTTTCCCCAGGATGTACGTGATGAAAACCCTCGTGAAACATCGTCGCCTGCAGGCTACCAGGATCTGTTGAACAAAACGAAACCTCTGGTATGTCGTTTTCGCATCATCACGTCCTTCTCTGAAGACTAGATCAAGGTTTTGCTGTATGGTATTATTGAGATCAACAAGCGTGGTTTTATGTACCGCGTCCGTCAAGAAAATATCCTCGTTACGCCCGGCTATGAGGATCCCAAACACGTTGTTTTCATCGACTTTCCGCATTGCCTGGTAGTAGTGACGTAGGATCAGATAAGGGAATGTGGCTTTAATAAACCCATGACCGCCATCACTTCGGGCATTTCCAATGGGCGCAAATCAAGGGTTTCTATAAGGGTATCAAATTCCCGTGATCGCGTTAATTATGGAGCGACCCGTTTCCCGCTGTCAATATTCTGTTCACTTGCTGTGATAATCACGAGCCCTCGGTATTTATTGTTACTGTCCGAATGACTGATTTGCACGTGAGCGTGGAGAATATGGGAGAATGTATCGGCGGGTTAAGATGTACATATCTCAGATATAGCTAATGGAACGGGTTTGAATGATGCTTTGAGTCCATAGATACTCTTCAACATGTAGAGATGACAGAAAAGGTTGATCATCTATACTTCCAGTTTCTGCTCTCCTGGAAAGACGCTCAAACACGGAAAATAAGGTCCTCCTTTGTGTCCGTAGACCGAACGCTCGGTGTCGCAGTGCTGCTATCGCTCTGAAGGAAGAATATTAACAGCAGTTCCGGATGGAAAGCAAGTGTATATCACTTCTTCGACATCACTCCTTGAGTCGCGAGGTGGGAACACCATGACTTCGACTACAAAATCGCTTCCGCGTGTAGTAGGTGTTTGATGGCGCTTTCGCCAATTTAGCCTAGGAAATAGCAGCTCTTGAGATATAACAATGGAATGGGCACCTACATAGCAAGTAAGGAGTTGATGTAGACTGAAATGCGTAGACATCAATATATATATATGAGTAAGAAGACAGGAAACCCAACTTTTTGGGAGGATGAAATCGATACCAAGGAACATCAAAGAATTTGGCCATACGTGGAACTAGAATTCGAAGTTAGATCGTAGAATGGTATCGATTGTAGGGCCGACACACCGTGATGAGAGTAAGTAATGAACATGCACTGTAATACTATCAATCTTGTGTATAGTTCGAATGAGGAGATGGGTTTACCCCCTAGGTGATCCGGATATGACAATTACACGCATCAGACCGAGGATAATCGCAGACGTGCTGTAACAAGTCAGCATTGCACTTATAAACAGCGTAAACAGCTCGCCTAGAAAAACCAGAAGCTTCCCTACATTTATGCAGGTAGTAGCACATGGATAAGGCAATGATAAAATCGGAAAATGCTGCGACAGAAAAGATGGCATATATGGATCCCTGAAATGTACTTCAGATAGGTGCGCCTCAATGGCCACAAACGATTAATAAGCGACAGACCCTGATCATTGGGGTCGACAGGAAACTGGACATTGAACAACTGTCACGGACGTGAGTCACCACTCGCAAATGTTAAGATTACTGGTGCTTGTCTGACATATCGTATACTGAAACTTCGGAAAACGCATCAATGAGAGAGTGAAGAACCCGAAACGGATATAGCATACTAATTCCAGAACCTTCACGGACCGCACACCATAGAATCAGTTTCAAAGTACTGACAGAGCTGCTAGTTAGAGTACGCACCTAGGGCACCCGCAACATTTAGAACCTACATATTGGTCGTTACGCAAAGATTGCCGGGAGATGGAAAGCACATACTACAAACCATGGCAGGAGCCGATGGAAATGTCGTCCAACTAGAAGTGAATTAAGCCTGCTTGCGTCATGGTTCAGACAGCAAAGAAAACGGACGCCTCCAAAGTCGGACAGCATATACACTAAATGTTACACATGTCAATTTCTGATTACACAGGTAAGTTATTTTTAGAAACATACGCTTCAACCCCTACAATGATGACCATCTGCCACGAAGAATATCACTCAGGATGATGACCGAAACGTAGCCTGCCGACATACGTTGATTAATATTTGAAGCTGGAAATTCTTAAGTCTTCTATTATCACTTTGACAAAGGATTTGGGGACAGTATACCTTGAAACTCCTGAGTCGACATCAGTAATCACGACTGGGAGCGCTTAGCTTCTGGCGCACCATATGATCTGATATATTTTGAGATAGTCACCGAACAATTCAATGAGATAAAAATATAACGCATGCGTGCTTAGAGCCACGTGAAGAGCATCGAGAATCCTAGGTAGCACAGCGATACTTTTGGAATTATGATGAGCCGTTGAAATGGAGAGGAACACACCAGAGGATTGTAACCTGAACTTTGAAGATCAGTAGGCTCGTTCGAGTTCTAACTTGTAATAACGTACGGAGCACCGGTATACCCACCAATCGGATGGATATCTCGTGTAGTAAATGACTGCCTGAAGATTCGTTATGCCAAATAGGCTGTTACCGACAAAGAAACGTCAATGAAACGAACAACAGAGATGCAAAGTCGCCTACATAGTAGCTATCGTAGCCCCGATGTAAGTCGCACCGAAAGTCATTCCCAAGGACGGAGTAGCGGTTGAGGTCGGTAAAGAAATTTCGGTGGGTAACGTAGAAGATGGGAGAGGCATATCTAGGTACTTTTATGGCTGTTGGCTTTACAGCCCTTGCAGACATACCTGTCTGAAACAATATAAGGATGCCAGAATGATCTCCAGATCATGATTTTAACTCGGAGACTGCACTACACAGACCCCTGATGTAGATAAATGCATTTAGGAAGTTAGTTCTTCAGCCATATATTCCTGTTCGGCATGATTTTTCCAGGTAATTAGTTCCCTAGATTCACTGCTCATACCCAAGCGAATACGATGCTATGTGATAGGAGAATATTTCCACTGAGGGAAAGATGCCGGCGGCCATTCGCTATTGAAGAATAATGGAAGACCTTGCCTCATCACCGATGGTCGACATATATGTGTAGGTAGATACAGAACCTATATTCGGTCAGGGCATCGGGCCACTATCAGCCAATGACCATTGCCTGGAGCACTGTGGATTCGAGATCAATGATCATACCGCGCGCTATTATCGCTTCTATGGGAATGCTAACTAAGTCATTCGCACCATTGATCTATATGAAGAGCGCCTCAATTCATCAGACAGATGATGTTGTTACTAATTTCCAACCTCAGGTAACACAGCACCAGTGATTCGAACGTTGATGATTCTGAATGTTGTTGTCATACTGTTCGGTCAGCCCGAGTCGAGGTGTTCTTCTTCCATGGTCATCAGAACGAGATTCTTGGCGAAGAGTTCGACATCAAGTAGGCGATGTTACAGTAAAATTGTCTGAGTGAGTTACGAATGAGTGATAGTACGAAATAAAACATGTCTGGCAACGTAGTGGATGTGGAGCCACATATAACAATGACACACGGTGATATTTCCTGAGCTTTAAGGAGGATACGAAGGGGATCACTTCTGAGTTACAAAACCAAAACATATACCAGCCAGATCGCCCTTCAACATCGTACAATCCCCCCTCAGGCACAGCGGATTATGAATTATCTGACTTAAGCGTTAATCTAGGCTACAAGAACTAAGCAAGGTCCGTAAACTTTTCGAAGATTTATTGTCAGTGGCCTGGAGCATCATCAGCGTATAGTAGACAGGCAAAGGATCCGACCGTAGAGAGTTAATAGAAGTGGTCTTGCGATGGGCTTTAACCGTGAGAGAATTAGGCTACATGTCAGAAACAAATATGAGAGGCGCCTCGAAAAGGGCATCGTATAATTCGGCCCGGCTTCCGGTTCACCTCTTACCTTCTGCTATTGCTTCTTGTACTGTGCATTTATTTCCCTGCCAATGTTTGTATTGTGTTTTCTTTTTGATCAACACGTACGGTACATGGTTAAAATAGAACTCAATTTTAGTTAAAGATACTGAATATTGAGCTCAAGCTCAAACTCGAAACTTGGCTTCAAATCTTAGACTCTTGAGTTCTTCTGAATGAGCGCTGACTTTGTGGTGTCCCTCAGCCGCCTCCTATCACAACATTGGTTCGCCTCAAGCAAGGACTACCTCGGCCTCCGAAGCGACTCCCAGATCGTACAGCCTCTTGACTTCCTCAAAGCCTGGGAGCCGGAAGGCCAAGATCTTTTCAAACGTCTGCTCTCACAGTCGTTGGGTGACTATCCAGTATAGCTTGTCGACCTGCTCGTCAGAGTAGTCGAATGTTTCGCTGCCTAGTACGGTGTATCGCAGTCCATCTAGAGAATCGAAGCTCTTCTCCTTGTGGTAGGAAGAAAACGACGTAGACGCCATGTTAGGATAGCGACATTGGTAGGCATTACAGTTACACAGCCTCAGAAATACAAAATTTAACCCGTCCTAGTAGTGATGTGCTGCGACTCTTCGTGCTAAGTTCCTCTACTGCTGTCTCCATGGCGAATATATGACAAAAATATAGGTTGAGTCTGTCTGGGTGTCTGATATCCCGTTAATACTCTTCCTGAATTATCCCAGAGTGCGTCGAAACGTCTACGGTCGAATTGACATTGCCAAAATTGTGTCTCAGTTGAAGGAAGCGAGTGCATGGAGACCTATATTTTTGGTGGGTGCCCACATCCGGGTTGGGCGCTCCGCTTGACGCTACAGCTGATCGTGGCGCCGCTTATCCATAAGACATAGGCTGCCAACGATATAATCCTGTGACAAAAGAAATTGACCGTTTACTTAGAATACGAAAGTAAGACGTCTCCTACAGGCCTTACCGCAGTAAATTTTATTTATTTATATCCTAGGGCGTAGGTCGTCCGGCTCTGTGAGACTGGCCCAAAAGCCTTTGTACGAGATGGTTGTCAAGTAGGGCCAACACCCGGTTGCTGGTGAGAATTTCTCACAGGAGGCGGGTATTCGGATGCGCCTGGCCGTGGCAATATGCGGATATGAGAGGAAGGTGCTGCTAAATCTATGGGGAATTCGCAAGATGATTGTTATTAGCACTTTATCTCATAAGAAAAGGCGCTGACATCAAAACTGTTTTAGTGTCTAGAAGAAAAAATGGATTTTTCTTCAGACGGAAACCAAAGAGATCAACGCACGCTGTCGTAGAATGAGGTTTTATTTTGTATGTCTCCTCACATCCAAAACGAGCATTACTGCGTGATCAAAGGTAAGCGACGTCGCCAGATGAACAGGTGAACGGGGGCAATATATCAAGTCACTGTCTCCCGGTAGCTCGAAAGAAAGAGCATATGATTCTACGTAACAATTTTCTTCTTCTTAGCACTCGGCTTCCGGGAAGGTAACGACGCCGACGCCAGACCGTGTTTTAAGAGACCGGTTGTGCAGGGTAGCATAACGCTAATCCTCGTATCTTGTTGATGTCATTGTACGATTCTGCATAAATTCAAGATCTACGAATTATTATAATTCGACGGCAGTCATACACATCACTCGACACCAGAATGAAATCGCCGATTTAAGAAAAGGACAACCGGCCGCGATAGATCATCACAGCAGATTCCGTCTCTTTTGTCTTCAGAATTTGAAATTTCGTCTTTGAAGGACCTCTCAAAGGCGGAATAGAGGACAGCGGCAGCAACAGGGTTGTCAATATCGTCGGTGGAGAGAAAGATCCGGAGTACCGGCTAATTTGATCCGGTTCTGAATTTGGCTTTCTTTTTTCTGTCATCGAGCCACCGCTGATATCCTCCTTGACTAGGCATGTTCTCTGCATTAAGCGATGTCTATATTGATCTCAGACACGTCGATGAAGTATCTTTACGATGACGGGAGATCCTGTGCGTCTCACCTGCGCGCCTCCGGCATGGTGGTAATGAACGCTGCCGAGCCTCCTCTCTTTTATCTGACATGCACCTTCTGACCTTCCTACTTAGACCAGTCCTGGGGATACTGGGTCCCAAAGCATGCAGCCACAGCAATCCTCGCAAATCATGAAACATAGCTCACACTCGAGTAGGCTGGAAATCTGCTAGATAGTCTGTTCATACCTGTAACCGTATTCGCATGGCAGTTGTACTCTACGGCTTCTGCCCTTCCGTACAAGCTTTCCTCCGGTTTGCGCAAAACCTTCGTTCCTAACCTTCTCTTTAGAACTCAACTCGGGGTCGACATCACTCCGGCGATATCTTCAGTTCATTGTTACCAGCTGATAGCGGGATGATTTCTGTCGCTGCGGACATTTATGACCCCGGTACACCGCTTGAGCTTCTACCGCCCAGCTCTACAAGGCTTTCTCAGTTCCGATCTATCTGCGAGGACTATGACTTCATTTTATTTGGGGACCTTCCATGAAGGTTGTCAAGTAATCTACTGTACCGTTTTTCGACGCTATGGTACGTTTACTGCTTCCACCGGTCCCGCTCTGATTGCGACGGAGTCTCATATAATAGATTATCTTCCTCATGTGCTTCAGCATTATTAAAACGGATCTCTGGGCTTTGAGTCTCGTGCCTTGTCCACCAGGACAGTGTACCCAGGTGTGAGAAGAATAGAAGTGGCAGTGGGAAGTTGACGCAATAGTGAATGTATTGCAGACTACTACAGAGCTATGTGAAGCAACTCGTGACGTCTTTTCCCTTCGTTCCCCCGTGGTTATGCACTAACATGCGGCTCTAGTCAACCCCATTTCTCAGCCTGTCTATCCTGAATTATCAGCCAATACCGTTGTAGCCTCTTACGCTAGCTACTTCACTATTTGACACCAGCAACGTTCCGGTCTCGTCTACGAATCAGCGAACAGGCATTGGACGACATCGACAGACCTCCGTTGTACACTCGGATCCTTCGCATCAATCGGCGCAGAGCTCTCTGAAACCCATTAGAGGATAAGAAATCGTGGTCTTTGTACGTGGCGTTTCCTCTCATTGTCCGAATTCAACTTATAAATTCCGTTGTCACAAGGTCGTCGTATTCGTATCATATGGCTTCTAATAGCACTAATAGCTACCTCTGTATCTCTCTAAGTTCTTAGTCTGGTATTGCCATCGTGCGATAGCAGTGCTGTTACGCAAGTTGTGGCAGCAATACTAAGGAAATCCTTCCGTTGTGCTCGCAGAACATAGATACGACACCGGTGTGTGGCCTTTACCTTCTGTGCTCCGAGTATAGTTTGTTGATGTTCTCGTTCTAGATCTACGTGCCCTATTTAGTTCCGGGACTTCAAACTCTAACTTGACTCAGGGTACTTCCATGAATGCTGTCGAACGACGCGGCATACTTCTAAAATTGGATCTACTAAACTGTACGTCCATTACTTCTGATTCCGCTCTGGCTGGGGCTAAACCTCATACAATAGACCGTCTTTCTGTGTTATAGCGTTATATATTTGAACGTCTAGTCATTCCAGCATATATTGCTTCTTCATTCAAGAATGCGCCAAGGACGGAAAAGAGAAGCCCCAGTCTGAATCAGGTCATCTGCGTGATCAGAGCTTGAAGAACGGATATGTTGTTCTCAGCATCGCATAGACATCGCATCGCGTCCTTGCTAGAGTGAACTCGCTTCTGGTGGCGGTATATTTCTTCCATTCGATTTTGTCGCAGATAGGGCCACTCATTTTGAGTATGACAGGAATCATATGACGGCAAGAGGTCCACATTCGTTGGACTATTTTCAGCGGAACTTCGACGGTATGTGAATCAGCGCTATGTAAACAATCATGTGGTGAGAGGGTGCACTCGGAAGCTTCATTTCGCCGTGAATGACATTCTACTATTTCAGTATCGACTTCGCTCTTCAAACCTCATTGCATTGATCATGACGTACGAGCATGGAACTACCAAAGTCTCGAAGTGTGTTTGGCACCGGTGAATGTGGATAGCGGTGGGATTTGGTCACGGAGACGTGGAGATACGGATCGACTCCGTCTATGGGATCCATTCAGTTTTCATTAACCGATATACAGATATAATTTCACAGTGCATATATATGAACACGTTCGAAGGCCTGATAGAGTCCTCAAGCTTCATCTTCACCTCCATCGTCGCCCGTGGCAAATCTTATTTCTTGTTGGTCGCATATTTCTCTTGGTTTATAGTAAATACCGCTAACTGTGTAGCTATTCCAGAACAATATGTCCGTCCTCGTTCGTCATCGGATTGGCGGCTGGCTTCCCCGCGACCATCGAGTTCTCCAACAGTGGCTCGCCAGAAAGATCGCTCAAGTCGAGGCCGACCCGCAGCCGTTCCACCCCGTCATCCAAGAGTTCCAAGACCTCATCGAAACGGACGCCGAAATTTACATGGCCTTCCATCAGATGTTCGATCAAGTACCGACCAAGCCCCCTTATGACAAGGATCCGACAGGGAAACCACAGGTATGTACCCAACGATGCTTGGTTTTCTCTCGCAGCTCAGTGACTAACATATTGCTCTACGTCTTTCCTAGGTTCGCGATTACATGCATATGTTGACTTTATTCAATGCAATCATCACCGAAGCGCCCGACTTTGAACAATCCGATTACGAGGTGGGCTTGGTCGGTTTCCCAATCAACGCCATCCTGGACTGGCCTATGGGTACACCCGCAGGCCTCACCGCGTTTGTCAACGACAAAGTGAACGCCCAATTCAAGAAGATGTTCGACGTCTGGGCTACCTTCCTCACATCATCCGCTTCGTGTTACGTCCTCACAACCGACGCGACCGGCTGGTTTGGTCCCGCCGCGAGTGCTGCGATGCCCGACTTCGCACAGACATACGTCTGTGACCCCACCGAACAATATTACGGATACAACTCCTGGGACCACTTCTTCACCAGGCTCTTCCAGCCTGGTGTGCGCCCCGTCATGTTCCCCGATGATGACCGCATCGTCATCAGCGCTTGCGAGTCGACCGTCTATAAAACGGCCTTTGACATCAAAGCGCTCGACACCTTCTGGCTTAAAGGCGAGCCGTATTCGCTAAACCACATGCTCAACAACGATGATCTCGCGCCCCAGTTTGTCGGCGGGACTGTCTACCAAGCTTTCCTTAGCGCGACCAAATACCACCGCTGGCACAGTCCAGTGAACGGTAAGGTCACGAAGACGGTCATGATCCCCGGCACATATTACGCCGAGTCCCCCGCTATGGGATTCCCTGACCCAGACCCCGGGGCTCCTGACCTCTCGCAAGGCTTCATCACTGCCGTCGCTGCTCGCTCGCTGATCTTCATCCAAGCTGATAACGCCAGCATCGGATTGATGTGCTTCATAGCTGTAGGAATGGCGGAGGTGTCGACGTGCGAGATCACTGTTAAGGAAGGCCAGGCGCTCAAGAAGGGTGACGAGATGGGGATGTTCCACTTTGGTGGTTCTACGCATTGTCTCATCTTCCGACCCGGCACGAGCGTTACGTTCAATCCAGACTATCCTATCGGTGCAGATGTACTGCTTCATGCTCCCATTGTGACTATCGCTTGAGGAGGGTCGTTGTGAAAGATTTCAACACAAAACGCGATGGGTTGTACGATATCGAGTTGTAGTGGTCGTCTCTAAATTTGAGAGAAAGAAGTTTGATTATATGTACACAGTATGCTCGATAGGGCGGTTGTATAAATTAGTCATAAGCAATTGAAAGACGTTGTTCGTGTTACTCATTGACCCAGTCTAAACTACGGGAGACCGAGTGCTTTGTCCCTGTACTTCAGGAACATAATATCTCCGGTGAACTGACCTTCTATCGTATGTTTAGGAATAAGGAAGCTGAACCACGTAATGGAAGGCTGGTTGTGTATCAACACTTTACGAGAAGTAGTCAAAGAATAAATCATTACGTTAGATGTGAAATATAATGGAGTACAGGAATGCAGTCTACTGCTATCGAAAGAGCGTCAGGCCGAAAACAGTGGTGTAGAAAGTTAGTGCCATACCGCGGTTGGTTTACATAACGGCTGTTCAGTAGCGATACGACATTAACGCTTTGTATATAGCCGGTAACTCGGCAGGTTTATCTGATTTTGGGGTCTGAAGAATATGCTTTTTAATAGCCTCGGTCGCCGCAGGGTTGGATGTCAATGCCTGGCTGTTGAGTACGAACGACGAGGGGGGGAGTCCTGTGTTGGGTGGTGGCGGCGAGGGCAGACATTGGTCACAACTAGGAAGATTGGGTGTTATTTAAGTAGAAGGTAACGTAGAACGAGGTTACTTACGCTTTAGAGATAGCTGTCCATTCCTCTGAGGTCAAATTAGCGTCCCTGAAGTATGAAAGTTAGAGCGAAGCCGTGAAGACAAAATAGGTGAGGTATGTGCACGCACTTCAAGGCTTTGATGAGTAAATTTCCGTGGTCCGACATTGCCTGGGAGCTGGGAAATAAACCTGCTGCTTCGATTATCCTTTATATATCTGGCGGATACTGTGGCATAAACCAGACAAAGCTTGGAGAAAGCATCATTCATCGATTTTAATACCTGATGGAACTGCCGGTGAGAAATAATGTACAACATGCAAACTTGTCAGCCAGAATTTCGCTCTTTGAGTGGAAGAATGGATCGTCTTCTCCAGTGATTGTCCTTCAGCATGAGTCGTGACGAAGTCATGACAAAATACGGTAAATTCATTGAGCAGCACAGCTTATGTGCCTGATCGGATCTCAGATCATTGTCTTAGCAGCAAATGCTATTTACGGATCTTCTTTCAAACAAGAGTTGAGTAAGAATGAATGTCTATATTTGCCGCAGCTGAAGGCATATTTGAGGACTCGACGAGGACTTGGAAGTGCATTTCAGCTTCACTTGTGTGTGTAACATACCATTTATGACCGATCTCGCAACGGTTGCGGCTATGGACAATATGAGATCAATAAGGATCGGTTTATAATGTAGCTCTAGACGCTGATAATACACTGATTATCTAGATTTGATTATTCCAAGAGATACCCAGAACAGTACGACGGAGATGAATCAAGTATATCATGAGACGGTACGGCGAAAGTACGATTTGACAGCGGATCCTCCATTTTTCATTGTAGTCGGTTGGTTCGCGGTATACGAATTTAGGAGGTAAGTCTTGAGCTTCTGAGTTACCCTCTTGTCTTTTCGAAGAGTGGGGCTATTGAGAATGAAGGCTATCGTTGCAGGACCTCTCTGTGGTTCGGGAGAATCACGGAGTTCAGATGCTTTAATGCACTCGTCACAACTACGAATAAGAAATTACCCATGAGAGAATAAATATGGAGTTAAGAATACATTAATGATGACTCACGCTTCTGAGATTGCCTGCCACTCTTCCGCTGTTAATTCAATATCCCTAAGACCAGAGGTTCAAGCTAGATCTGCGGAGTGAAGAAAAAAGCAACAGACTTCAGAGCTTCCACAAGAAATTCGTCGTTGCTGAACATCTCTTAGAACAAGGGTGCGATGGACGATGGCTTCTGGGTATTTGACGGTCAGATAGAATTGTCCATGCATCCGCATATATATACTCTGAGATTTCTTCCCTTCGTTCTATCTACCCACGACAATGTGCGGAAAAGACAAAGAATATGACCTATTATCATTTGATTGGCCCAATCATTATCAGAGGAACAATGGAGCGATAGTCACACATCTCTTTGACCGCTCTATGTAATACAAGGAGATCGAAATCTGTGTTAGCCACATTGAACACTCTTTCGGCCCGATATTTCTTTGCATGGCTCTTACCTGAAAGGTTGATCGGGTCCTGGAGGGGATAGCAAACGTTAGAAAAGCTCAGTGGCTCAAAGGCTTTTCCACTCAGAGGCTGTCACGCAGTTTGATACACGCACTGATAGCAATGAGAATGGCTGTTGTCGCTGCAGCTAAGTCATTCGCCTGGTTGTAGTCATAGAGATTTTAAGGCCATTGTAGAGCGCGACGGCAAAGTTGAGTGGTGGCGCGACCTGGCTCGCGGGCCGGAATAACACTGATCGAGATCACGGAGTTTCCCGCGGGCCGCAGTTTTCTTCTCGGACATTTCCGTGCTGGCTCACCTCGTAAAGAACATGTATCTCCACGTGTCCAGTTGGCTTCGTTATTTCTGTTTTTTGCATGCATCGACATTATTCGACAAGACAAAAGATACATCGTCTAAACTAGTACGTTTGCCGCCGCAAATAAGGTCAATAATCTACAATTGATAATCTAGATTCAGCGCGGGCAATCTAACCTCGACGACTCATGAAGGGTGTCTCGTCCGTGGGGTTGTTCACGGTGACGACTCGCGCAGCTTAACTGAAAGCTATCTCTGCTGCATCGACGGGAAGAATGTATCTACCACTAGACTTCCGCGTTTCCTGGGTGCAAGAGTCTAAGTCCATTGCGTTCTTCTCCGCAGATTGTCATGCGCAGTGTAGGCACGACGCGTAATATTCTCTTAATGATATACTCGAGCGTACCACATCTCCCGTGGACTTTCGTAATGTGTCCCTGTAGCTTTTCCCACGGACCCGTAGGCCACAGACAATTTTACACGTTGTGAGTTCCTGAATTGTACAACTGCACAATTACTTACTAAAGGGTACAAGTCATACGCCTACCAATGATTACCCATGAAAGAAATTCCATTAGAACGCGGCGTCTACGTGCCGGAAATCTGGGACGCGAGAAGATAATTCATCGAAAAAGGTTCTCGAGGAACAATGTAAACAATGAATGCTGATATTTCATTTCTCGACATAGGATGCCACTCTCCAAATTTCTCTTAAAGTCTAGAGACCGACGCAGTATAGCTCATCGCTCCTTTCTCTGCCTCAAGCCTCAAGAGCTCAACAGTCTTCCCCCGATATTGTCAGCACTATGTCTACTGTTTACAGCTACTTGCCCGCCATTCTTTTGTGCGTGATTTAGACCCAGTATACTTTCCCTTGGATTTAATCCCATCACCTTTGCAGAAAATACCCTGATTTTTCGGCTGGTACCGACGCGTAAGTCCACAACATCATCGTCCTCGCCTCCTCTCTCACAACAGTCCATTTCCGTGTCTCAGCCCTACCTTCTCGTTCCCGTCGGCGTACAGCAACGAGTGAGATTTTTTTCTTGTAAATCTATATTTCAACTAATTTATCATTCTAGATTGGCAGGCTTGGCTACTCCTCCACGGGAACGGCTGCATGCCACCACTGTCCCTCCATGTGATCCCGACTCTCTGCTGTTTGCCTTTCCATTCAGCCAACCAGAGGATTCCTTCGTCTCCCCTGTCAGCGCCCTTCTTCCTAGGCCCCCGTCCTACGACAAGGACACGGAATTTCAAGAGGACAACTTCGGTGACGATATAGCTGCCGCTTACTCAAAGGTTGTACAACGGAAGTTTCTCTCCGCACCACTGACCATGCTGGCAACCCCGCCCGCGACTCCACAGCGGCAACGAAATGGGAAGACTGGTAGGAGCAATCGCTTCGAACCTTACAACCTTCGGGATCGCTCTCCTGAGCAGAATCTCGTGGATGTTTGTTCTTCTCCGCTTTCTTTGCCTATGTCCCCGTAAGTGCTACGGCGATCGTGTATTGCGAAAAATCTAATGACGTCACTCAGATCTCCAAGTTGTCGCTCTCAGACTCGTTCCGACAAGCCTGCATCCTCTCCTGCTGCCCCCCAGACCAACCGTCGATCTGTGATCTCGCCTCTTTCGTACGTAATACTCCACTGATTGTGAAATTTTTGATCTAACGCGACCTCCAGTTCCACTAGTTCGGTATCGAGTTCCACCACAGGCAACGAAACACTAGAAGCGGAGCCATGGTACGATTTTCACAACGTCGAAGGGTCATTCCATTTCCTAACAATATATTACCACAGCCCAAGGCATTGTGTCCAGGAAGAGTTTCCTCCCGAGTTCGTACGCGAAGTCGCGGACAAATTTGGCCTATCACCAGAACACATCCTTCACTACCGAAAGATGGACGGCAACTTCCACTACTGTCCCTTGGACTGCGGGCATTACACTGTCGGCACCAGCATGGCGCGCCACCTCAAAAAGCACCATCCGGACATCGAAGGTACGACGGTCAGGTGCTCCGTCAAATCTCTCAAGGGTGAACGCTGCCTTCGCCAACCCATGGAGGGCGCAAAGTTCCTTGAGCACTTTGAACGGGATCATTGTATCCGCGAGGCTTTGTGTCCCTTCTGCTTGACAGTTTCCCCAACACCGAAGTTGATGGATCACTTTGCTGTCTGCAGCGAGATTGACCACAAAGTGGAGGAGCGCACGCCACGCGCCGCGATCCAGACCACCAGTGGAGGATGGGTAGCGAGGGCTCTGGTAGAGTACAGAAGGCAGCCAGCTTCGTCATGAAGCTCCGACCGAAGAAACGGAGACGCGCTAGATACGCGTAGACTAACTTAGTTACTTCCATCCTTCCTTCCACCACATTCATTCCTGTGTCCCTGACTCGTCGCATTTTCTTTCTGTCTTTTTGTGTCCTCCTCCTTACAGTGTTCTTAACATAACTTAGTCGCTCTTTACAAGTTGTTGTGTCATAAATATACTATTTTCCTGGCGAATCACTACCGTGTTACAACGGCGCTCATCACAAGGACTTTCAAAGTAATTCTTCTACACATAGGTACCAAGTAATTTCAGCGGTTCCTACGCTCATCCCATGCTCCGTCGTCTGACTACGTCTTACTCCTTTTAATATCCCAGTTCTATATACCGACTGCCCCTTACTACAATCTGAACCGACCGGCCTTTCCAAAATTCCTTCTTACATCCCATGTCTCCAGTAACCGGGCGTTACTCTACACTTCTCCGCCGACAAACGAAGCGTACCTACTACCCACCGGCTACGGACCCGGGCCCGAGCCCGAGTTCACCGTCGCCTCCAAGTACACGACAGCAGATCAGCCACGCGGTCCCACCTAACGACAATGATGAGATCAGTTCCAGCACAATACCCGACTATCGGTCGCAACGTTCCAGAGATCTGCACTCACCAGGGTCTGCGTTAATGATCGTCCCTTGCGAGATCTCGTAATCTGTTTACACTTCGTACTTACTATCAGAATCGAATCGGAATCGGCGTTAGATGGCACACCGGAAGAGTCCTCGTGATATATTGGTTTTCATGAAATCCTAGGTACCGTCGGGTAGGAAGACTGGTTCATCCTTACATTAGTTATGTGGAGCTCTCCTTCCGTCTCTCATCTAGTTAGAAAACTTGATTTCAGACTCGTTAAAACGAAAACAAGTCAGTCAAATACGAGAAAAGAGCTAGCATATAGGATTGGAAACGATAATGGATGAAATAAACCAAAAAAAAACTATGTCAACGAGCGACTCGGAGGGATATATATATAAATCAAAGAGCCCGCTCCTTGTAACCGGAGGCGGGTGAGTGTGAGGGAGGGTATAGGGAGCAAGCATAAAAGAAAAAAGAGAGAGATAGACATATTATAAATTCCACATACCACCACCACTTATTCTTCCTCCTCCTCCTCCAAAACATTATGCAACGGCGCTCCATGCACATACCGCCCCGGACTCGCCCTTCCCTGCTCCTCATCAATCGCCGGCACACGCGGAGGCTCCTCCTCCTCCTCCTCCTCCTCATCCACCTCCTCCACCGTTGGGATCTCCACAATCTTCGGAGCAGGCGTCGGAGTAGGCAGAGCCCTCGGCGGTGTAACATTCCTCTCCCGGTCCCTCGGCGGCGTGACATTCCCTTTCTTCTCCCGCTCCCGGTACATCTCAATCAACGCAGCAGTCTTACCCGGGACCCTCAACGGCGCCGTCGACGGCGAGGGCTCCTCGTCCAGGTTGATAATCGGCGGGACCCTAGGGAGAGGCCGGATACCAGGTCCGCCCTCCTCCTCGGAATCGCTATCGTGCCCAAACCGAGCTCGGGGATCCTCCCCGCCGTCACCATTGAGAGTTGCTGGGGGTCGTCGTTCCGGGTGGAGGTCAAAGTATCCTGGTCGTTTCGGCGGGATAGGTCGAACTACTTCTTCCTCCTCCTCCTCCTCCACTACCGGCACCGGCACCGGTTCTTCTTCCTCCTCCTCAGATTCATGCTGATTATAGTCGAGTGGCTGAACAGACTGTTCAGCCGCCGAAGGTCCATCCGCATCGTAATCCAGCGAATCGTCATAATACTGTGGCTGTTGCAGTTCGTCCGCGAAATCATTCATAGCCAGCCTCGAAGGAACCCTCTCCACTTCAATAGACTCCTCCTCTTCGTCCCTAACGGGATTCCGCTCCGTCCTCTGGCTCTCCGGGCTCTGGCTCATCTTCCTCACGCCCTTAAGCGCCTTCTGCACTTCGAGACTAACGAGATCGACGTCCTCCCCCCTCCCTTTCCCTCGCGCACCGTACTCCTGGTCACCCATACGCCGTTCTTGAGTCCCGACTAGGATATCCACCCACGCGTCTTCCCGGCTCTCCGGCATGCCGTCTACAGGCGGGTAATCCTCGTACACATCCTCTCCATCGAGGCTCGCCAGACGCGTCTCAAAATCCACGCTGCTGTACTCAGCAGGAGGGACACCCCCGATAATGGACTTTCGTCCCATGACAGAGCCGCCATTGGTGGGGGTCCCTGATCCACCTAATCGAAACCGACGTCTATTTGAGGAGGGTGTGCCCCCGACGGTACTCGCAGTCAGGGTGGAATCGTCGCTTCTGGTGGATGACTGGTGACTCAGCGATTGTAACATGGGAGGGGGAGGGGGAGGTTCGACTTCAGTCGGGGAGGCGATTATGGTAGTCTGCGTGGGCGTCTCCTTCGATCCAAGAGTGATGACTTTGGTCTTCCGGTTACCGTCGCCCCTCAACAGACCTTCGAACTCGACCTCTTTGAATGAAGCCTTTGGGCTCGTCGCCTTGGGCTTCGATCGCTCAGTCTTGTCCTTCTTCGACTTGGTCTTCACCTTTGGCGACGTTGCTGTGGGTGAAAAGAGCGACGGAAGGCGTCGTCGATGTGATCCAGAAGACGAGGCGCTTATTTGCTGCCGATATTCAAGGGGAACAAATTCTTCAAACAGAAGGAGAGCGCTCGGTTGGAATTCGATCTGAATGGAGGCTTATGAGTAGAATATATACGGTAGACAAAGAAACATACCAAGGTCCAGTTGCATTCTCTCTCAGCCTCGCTGACCTCTGATACACCTGCCCAACCGCAGACAATATCACAGAAGACATCTAAAAACGCTTCTTCGATGACTTCCTCCTGTCCTACAACAGGTTCTGTATCCCATCCAAACGCCGGTATATGCTTTGCGGCCTTTTTCAACTTCTTGGCGTATTCGGCTGGATGATAGGAGGAGATGGTGGCCGACATTGGGGGCGAGAACTGCAGCGTCGCACTGAGAGGCGCTACATCTGCTCTTGTGAATCCTGTTGACGAAAAGTCGTTCCAGCTGAGGGTTTGTCGTTTCGTGCTCCGCGCCTGCAGACGATGAGAAGACGGAAAGGTGATAAACGCGACGTACTCACCGTCCTGGCACTCTCGTTCAAATCAAACTGCAGCTTGTCTTGACCCAATCCGCCAAATCCCAGCGACTCGAATTCTCCCCACTTGAGATCGGTCAGACTTCTGAAGCGCTCGCCATCATCTTGTCCTGCTTCGAACTGAGAGGGCATATCCATGCGCTTCCTGTACCCATCAGAGTACTTGACGGGCGACTCGCCGACAATTTTGCCCAGATTACACTCCCACGTCGAAGCAGACTTGACGAGGTCTTTGGTGTACATTCGCACGTTACGGCGAACACTGAGGATGCGGGAAGTACGAGCACCTTTGCGCGGTTGGGGTCTGGACGACTGGTCGGCAAGCATAATTGGATATCCCTTTATCCACTCTTTGAGGCGCGTAGGGACACCCATGGATGCAGAGTTCGCCCTTGGAGTATCCTGGAAGCGAATGAAGGAGAGAATGATGTGCTCCATGGCGTTCGTGGCGCGTAGATAGTAGACGTAGGTGTGGTGGAAGGGCAGCCCCGGCGGGCCCAGACCGAAGAAGAGGGGCCCGAACAGCGGGGAAAGCGTCGGCGGCGTGTGTCCCGACGTCGACGAGTTCGCCGTCAAGCGCGTCAGGACGCTGAGCACGGTGATGACCACGGAGCGCAGATGGGCGGGCAACGGCGGGAGGAAGGTCGAGAAATGGGTGGGTGGGAAATTTGCAGCGAGCTCTGAATCCCGAAAGTCAGTATAGTGGTCCCAGGAGATGAGACCGCGCTCCTCCTGTCCATCAACGATTCGCACCAACCGACCAAGCCCCCATCGCAACAGCATTCCGAGCTCATGCGGCCCCGCAAACCGGGCCTCTTCCCGGAACCGGTGTAGTTTTGGGCCAGGATCAGCGCAGGCGTCTATAAATGTCCGCATGAGTCGCTTGGTGGACGTCGAAGACAGGTCGAGCGCCATCGAGGAGAAGATAAACGGCGTCGTTATGCCCCCACGGGTGCCCAGTTCCTCGCTGACAACGTCGACGAGCTGCGAGACCTGCTCCAGGCCAAGCACGACGTGCCGCTCGTACGCGAGGTACCCGTAATCGATCTCCGTCCCATCGCGTGGTCTCTCGAGCGTGAATGGTAGGAACCCATCTGGTGGTGGCAACGGAAACGGCGACTGTGACGACACTCGCCCGAATTCGTCGGTGCTGGTCGTGTCGAGTCGGAGGTTCTTCGCTGCCGTCGAGGCGTTCCTTGACCGCGAGAATATGCTCGGCATCGTTGAGCGAGGCGATGAGCTCGCGATTTTTTAAAAGAGGGTAAGAGGTCAGGGCATGCCGGGTTTTGCCGAATGCCACTACGGTGATCCGGCCCGGGAGAAGATCCCACGGTGTTCGTCGCATATGCGTGACGGGGCTTCCATCGTCCGAAGCTTTGACTTATCTCCTTCATGATGGCGGTGATACGGAACTGGCCGTTCTACCCTCTCTGTCTTTAGGAGATTCTCCATGTCGTCGCTTCACCCCAGATCTCGCATAAGTTTGTCGCTTTTCGAAAATAGACGGTGACGGTAAGCGTCGGGACTCGGCTACGAAATTGCACCATTCCTCTAATGTCGTTTCTTCAGAAGTGTGCTGCGCCGTAGTCCATGGATCACGAAAGGCAATCACAGCGATGATGCTGAGTACAGAGGGAAAGCAGTGGGAGTCATTAAGCCGTCCATGTCTGCAATTTGCCTTTAAATTTCCCCGTCTCTCAAAATTGTTCGCTTCCGTCCTACACCACCGGAATTGCATTCGCACTTCCGCACCTCGAAAGCGAATGGCCGTTGCCCATATTTCAACGCTCCCCAGCCATCCCTCCTAATACACGGTCGTAATACCCATCAACACCGAGCTGGCCAGCTAACTCGCGCCACTCATTATGCTTGACAGCTCGCATAGAGTCCAGGCTTCCAAACACGATCACCCTGACAAGCCGGCCTTACGCATCCATGTTTCTCCGAGCATCACGTCCGTCCCCCCCTCTTATCCCCCCGCGTCTGGGGATTTGCGCCGCGGCCATTCTCTGATGCCAAGTAGCCGATGATTATTACTTATGAATTGCTCCTCCCTTGCATTTCGAAATGCCTTTGGTTGCAATCACCGTGCCTTGATGTGACTCAGATTTACACGCGGGACATTAGGCTTGGATAGAATCAATATCTACGCTCAAGGCAAACGGACGTCATTTACTTGTCATCTCGTCATCATCCATGATGCGTTGCCGGCAGACCTTCCATAACTCTTACGATTGATGAAGAAAGTAATCACGCTTTGACATATACATCGTACCTATCTGACTAGTACGCATCGCTTCTCCTCCCTAACTTAGTCATCACTTCTATTCCCCAACTTCCACACACCCATAACGCTCCTATCCAAAAGAAAAAAAGCATATGAGAAAATCCGACTACTACCTCACAAACGAAAACTCTTGTTTGTCCATTTCTTCCCTACATCGGTACCTATCTGACGGCCGCAGAATACCTCTTACCGGTCCACGGCAGCCGGACCGGCGCATGCGAACTTTGCGCTCGTATGACGGAAAACTGCTTGCTAGCGCCTATCACCAGACATCGGTATTGGTATGGTACCCAGTAGCAAATCCAACGGAGCTCCACCTCCATCTCCCAACAGAGGGGGAGGTACGAGCTAAGTGTCGTATGCTCTTCCATCCTTCCGAACCGACGCGTCATCCCAGTGGTCACTAGTGGGAAAAGGACGTCAGCGTGCGGGGTGAGAACACTACCGGTTTGCCCCCTTCCAAAAAGCCGAGCGAGAAAACACGCCATTCTCTATCCTTCCATGGGATATATAAATGGCAGGGATTCCACTAGTCAGAGCACGTCCATTTCTTCTCACTATCTGGCCGGAGTCCTGCGTCGCGTCCAACCCGTCTTTTGCAGAGTTGGAGTGGCGCATCAGTACTAATTTATCATCCTATTACAAGACGCAGTCCCTTACGGCGTACTACTATCCATGCCGCATTAAACACCCGCGCAGGTGGACCCAACGAACCCGTCTTTTACAGAGTTGGAATCAGTACTAACCAAGGATTGATTTATCATCTCATGACTCCACTATACAATACATCTTCGTTATGCCGCATTCCTAGTCCCGCGCCAAACATATTCGCCGTAACGCCTGAGTGTATGAAGACCAGGGCAACCGCGTTAAACGCGGGACCGAACGCGTCAATATCAAGCACTCCTGGCAGGTGACTCCGGTCAAAATACAACTGAACTGATTAGAGTGATGAAATCTTGACGTGCTCTTTTAACCACAGCAAAACTTGTCGGCTTCCCCATTAAAGGTAAACCCGACTCATTTTGTCGTGGTGGATCTAAACCTCCACCCGATTTTTGCCTGACTGGGAATAGCTGCTTGAAGCGTCCACCATCACGCCGTGACTATCTCATGACTTGCCCGTGTGAAATCGTCATGGCATACGTCCCGTTTATAGATTCGCCCTTTGATCACCGGGCGAAGGGATTTACTCTCTTGATCTCTCTTCACCAGGGACGTTATGTACTAGACCAAACTATATATGCTCTCTGCGGAGTTCACGTGGGGTACCCGCAACTCTCTCTCGCCCCACAACCATGGACAAGGTATACTCCAAAGGCCTGCTTCGTGAGCACCTAACCCCACCACCACGCCTGATCTCACCCCCACCACAGGCCTATACGTCCTCAAACGACTCATCTGCTCATTCTTCACCCCCGAACGATCCAATACATGGCGAACCATCTGCACCGCCGCCTCCTTCCGCTACACCCTCGACCACTCCGACCTTCTATCCAACATGCCTTCCTCTCTCACGAACTACCTCCAATGGACGCAATCGCATAACCTCCCAGCAACGGTTGACGAGCTGCCGGACGGCGCACATCTGCTGTGGATTGGCCCGAAACGCGCGGATCAAGTGATTTTGTACTGTCACGGTGCGTATCGCGTTGTCCGTTGAACCGCCCTGACGTTCAAATGGGTTTAGGAGGAGCTTACATGATGAGCTGCTCCGGAAGCGTCATGACATTCTGCCGATACCTCCAAATGGAGCTCGAACAACGCAACATCCACGTCGGCGTCGCGATCCTAGCTTACAGTAATCTCCTTTTTTCTCTTCCATCCTATCTCCTCACATCTCCACACCAGAGCTCCTCCCAGAGAATCCCTTCCCAGCCCAACTACGCGAAGCCAAAGCCGCAGTAGACACCCTCCTCAAAGCCGGCGTCAAACCCCAGAACATCACCCTCGCAGGAGCCTCCGCCGGCGGGAACCTCGTCCTCCAACTCCTCACCCACATCCTGCATCCCCTCCCCTCTGTCGATCCAATCCCCGAGACGCGCTTCCGCGGTGTATTCCTCATGTCGCCTTGGGTCTCCATGAAAGAAGACCGCGATCTCCCCCAGCACCTGCTTGAAGCGAAACACCAATACGACAGCATGAGCTCCCTCTACGGGCGGCTCGCGTGTCAGACACTACTTAAAGACATACCAGACGCGCAGATCCCGTTCGTCGACCCGCTGGAAGCATCGCAGGACCGGTTCGATGGTATCTCCAGACTCGCGGAGCGCGTATTCGTCATGTGGGGAGAAGTAGAGTGCTTGAGGGAGGGTCAAAGGAGGCTTTGCGAGAGGTATATCGAGCCGTATCACTCGCGGGTCGAGGTGTACGAGCAGGTATCGGGGATCCATTGTCAGCCGATATGGGACTCTTCTTGGATGGCTAACGTCGGAGAGCCGAGAATCGTGGAGTGGTTTGCAAGTGTATACAACTGTTAAGGAGGAAGTAAGTTGATTCTTGTAATCCTAAGATGTGGTTTTTCGAAAAAAATTTTGTTCATAACCGCCTCTGAGACTAGAGTAGCGAATAGCTTCTACGCGTCGCTTGGTGGCGAGAAAGGAATGTTTGTTTGTTGCCGGTGGGGTCTAATTGTAAATGGTCGGCACAGCAGCCATAGCCACGGTGAATTGCTTGGTTGGTTCACGGGGTGCATTCTGGTGCTCTGATGTTGCCACTTCAATGAATAAATCAGCGTTAATTAATAAATACCCGTTCTTATTCCTACTTTAGGGAGAGTCGAGACGTTTTGGCTCAAGTCCTTATGTTACCCACTGAGATATATTACAGGCGCAAGGAGTTCAGATAGGACATATGTGAGGATGCATTGTGTCCTAGGGAAGCTAACAGTGATTGTCGGACGGAGAGAAGTGCTGAAGTGCAATAGAAGACAGGTATTGATCCGCCGGTGCGCCACCTGCGGAATTTGCCACGCCGGTCACGGCATCATTTTTCCTTCTCCTTCAACCGAGGACGTGCTCAGGTCAGACGTGCATTCATATCCTCGGAAGTTTGACGAATATCAACCTGTCAAATTTTTGGGTCTCTGTCGATGCCACGACTCGGTGCTGACGATAAGCCGTTTTCTCGCTGGAGACGCCTCTAACGCAGTTACAGGACCCTTCTGGCGTAACCTGTACGAATCTTGCAGGAATTCATGTTTCAGAACTTAACGTCTCCGAAGGAGTGGCCAACGGGAGTGACTAAGTACGGGTATCATGTACTGTCTTTTTTGACTAACGGATTTGCTTCCAATTATGGTACTCATACTTTTGTCTTTACCATCGGCCTTTGATACTTGTCTACACCATTGTCCATGAAGAAGAGAGGACTGAAAATTACGCGCCTCTTTCTAGGGCGGTCATTGTATTTTGTTACGTCATATGCATATCGACGCGTCGTTGTTTAATGTTTCCACCATTCCAGGTCTACGCCACTCTAATAAAAGCCAGCTATATACAGGGGCCAACTTATTGTAAACGGCTTCCTCCAAACTTCCACTGTCGCCACTTTGCTTTCCTCTATCTCTGATGGCCGAACTACAGTTCCAGTCCGAGGGCTCAAGTCTCTTCGACTTTCCCCAATACATTCCATCGTACGGTGTCCTTGATAATCAAGCTATTGGCCACCATTCCTTCGACAATAAGTGAATTATATACACATAATGTATATCTTACCGCTCACCGCCTTTGCTTTAGTGTCGGAGATTTCAATCCGAACGTGCCGATTCGACATAATCCAGAAGTCGTGACTACTGATCAGCTGCCTTCTCAGTCATAGTAAGCCGATTTCTGGGGAAATTTTTATGTTTCCTAATGAACCTTACTTAGTCTACACGACAACTCGTACGCTCCTCCCTTCTTACCCGCCTGCAGCGCTACTGCCACGAACCACCACTTGTATACGGAATCGGTTGGTCCTCTTGAGACTCACTCAGAGAAGGCATACTTTCCCCAGCGGCCGATTTCACATTATGATTCCGAGCCTTTGGGCGGCTTGACTGATTTCGGCGCCTTCGATTGCAACGCCTGGTTTTCCGAGCAAGAAGTCGTCGGATCTTCAACCTTCACAACTGACACTGTAGAACGAACTCTCTTGCACTGTTCCGCCCCTCCCCGAGTCTCGTCTAACCTGTAAGTGCGTTTGTGGCGCTCAGGCTGCTCCGTTGATAAAATGTTTGACGGAACCGGTAGTCGCTATCATCCTTATGCAGGCCGCAAGCCTAATAACCAATGTTTTGATGAGCGCATCCTTTTCCGAACAGGGTTTGACGCCTCTCATTCTGCTTCCTCGTGGGTGGCGTTTTATTCCAGCCTCGTTTCTGAGTCTTAATGACCATCCTACAAATTGAAGATCTCAACAGCTATTCGAATCTACGAATAGTTCAAGTGAACCAGAACTTCCACTGTTATGGCGCGCTTTCAAACCTAAGATTTCAGGCCTTTGGTGCGTCGGCTGTTCCTCGTGACGGATAATACCTTCTGACTGGGACTCTCAGCGATCCAGAAGATCATCTTCCGTCGGAAGATTCCAACACGGAACAAAGTGAGGATCCACACCCAGACGCGAGAACCCTTACTTTTTCGTGAGTACTTTTCCACTGAGCCGGAACAAAGAACGACTTACGGATACGTGATGTAGACCACGGCCTTCAGACCATCTCGACGAAGCTGTAACCCAGAAATGGCAAGAACTTCTTCCTTCTAGTATCTACTATCTAATTACGTATCTTTGTAGCCCGCGGGGATTCCACCTTGTCTCGTTGACAGATCTGCAGACCGAACAGGTCGTCGAGGCATTTGGCATTTCAACCGACAGTGCCATCTGCTATGAACGTGACGTCGACACGGACAGCCACACCTGCCCTCTAGGGTGCAGGCGAAAGTTCAGTGGGAAATCGTTTCGAAAACATTTCTCCCAGTTCCACCCAGAGTTAAATACGAAGTCGGGAAACTTTTACTGCACAGTCAAGTCACACCCGAAAGTACGGTGCACAGGGGATGCTGTTCACAATAGCTGCTTTATGCAGCATTTCCAGTTAATGCATTCACTGAAGGAGTTCTTGTGCCCGTTTTGCTTGTCGCCGCAGAGGCACAAGCAAGACGTGGTTCGGCATTTTGATACGTGCGAGATGCTGAATGGCAGGGGAAAGTGACAGTACAGATGCCAAGAGCTACAGGGTACTTTAGCGAAGGTGGGAAAATACAGTAGGTTAGAAAAGATCCCGCGCTTAATTTGGAATAGATATCTCTTATATACATCGCTGAAGTTACCTAGAATCAGGGCTCATTCTCATTCTTACACATGAATCGGAATGACTAGTGACGACTATTCTTCTCCTCCATCTTTTGACTAAAACCGCCTTAGCGGATATCATACTATACGCTCTATGTTACAGCTTTATTAAAGACTCACCGAAAGCTTTTGCGGACTAACCGTGAATATGTAACGAGCACAGCGCTAGAGTCTCGATGGAGCGCAGTTCAGCTCTTCATGTTAATATTGTTGATGCCGTAGCTGTGGTGGCCTCTGCTCTACTTGCCGTGTCAACGAATATGAGCTAGGTCGACATTCCCAGTTGAGAAGCGGAGGGAAGCGGGTTTGAGCAGTGATGCGTATGTACCGCAAGAGTACTAGTGCTAGCTCTTTAAATGTCGCAAACTCCTGTCTGAGCGTCCATGAACATAGTCGTTTGCCTTACTCACAGATTCAGAATTTCAAGCAGGCGATAAGTAGTCATTTGAAAAAATAGCGACTCACGTGCTGAGCACGGTGAGTGATTTAAATTTAGAAACAGATTTCGTCACAAGGGTCGCTCACCTTTCAGGAACGCACCGGTTCCTTCTTTCCTCTCATCGTCTGTGAATCCAATACTCTTCACAATGGTGACTATTAAACCAACGCCAGTGGAGTATCGTCAATTGGGATCGTCCGGCCTACGGGTATCTGTACCGATCGTAGGATTTATCCGGTTTACGTTGGTTAGTAGAGCGCTCATATTACTAATGATAGTTAGGTGCTATGAGTTTTGGATCTCCGAAATGGCTCGTGAGCACGAACGACGTCTTATACATCCACAACTCGTTTGCTAAGACTCGGACATCTAGGATTGGATTTTAGATGAAGAGCATTCCCTCCCGATCCTGAAGGCCGCCTGGGATAAAGGAATCAATACCATCGACACGGCCAATGCGTATTCAAACGGAGAATCAGAACGGATCATTGGCGTATTCATGGAAAAGGTTCGCAGATCTCTATCTTTTCCTATCCTCTCATGGCTAAACCACGCGGTCGAACCGTACGAAGTTCCCCGCGAGGAGATCATCATCGCCACCAAATGTCACCGAATCGTTGGAAAATCCATGACAATTCGAGGAAAACTTTCCGACCATCTGAAGAAGACGAAGGACTATGTGAATCAATGGGGATTATCCAGGGCAGCAATATTCAATGCTGTTGAAGCCTCTCTTGTCCGCTTGAAGACAAATTATATCGATCTGTTGCAGATACATAGATACGACGACCTCACACCCCCGGAGGAGACGATGAAGGCCCTTCATGACCTCGTACAGAGCGGAAAGGTCAGATACATCGGCGCGAGTACTATGCCAGTTTGGAAGTTTGCGTTGTTGAATGAAGTTGCGAGGAGAAATGGGTGGACCACTTTCGTGAGCATGCAATGCGAGTATTCGTTGCTCTATCGCGAAGAGGTGAGATTACTTTTCTAAATAGTTTCCTCCTGTATAATTCTCGCTAATTGTATTGATGCCAAGGAACGGGAAATGTTTGACTACTGCAAGTACCATGGAATAGGGATTATACCATGGGCACCTGTAGCTGGAGGGTACCTCACACGCTCCGTGGACGAATCCACAAAACGATCTGAGTCAGGAGGATTTCCAAGGCCAAAGTTAACTGAGGTCGATAAAATCATCATTGACCGCGTCGAGGAAGTGGCTAAGCGGCGCGGTGTGTCTATGGCTCAAGTAGCCTTGGCTTGGATTTCATCCAAGGTAGTCAGCCCAATTGTAGGAATTTCTTCCATCAAGAGACTGGAGGAGAATATTGTCGGTGTGAGAAACGCGTTATCCGAAGAGGATATACAGTACCTAGAGGAGGCGTAAGTGCCATTCTGCTTTGAATATAGGTGAGCGGGGTACTTATTGTGCTGCAGATATATCCCCAAACAACCCCACTCATACGAATAATGAGTATTCCGATGAGTAGAAATGCCATATACGTGGGTCCCAATCAATATCCCCATTCTGAGTATATCCTTATTGGCGCTCGCGGTGAACTCGCGGTGCACCATCAGGTTCCCATTCTTGCCCCATTCGGATTCAGTACCTCATGTGAACAAAAGTGATCTATATGAAGATAGGACTGTTTGAACAACAGACTTTCCTAGGAAATATAACAATGATTTGTGTTTGACAGAGTATGGATCTTTCTTCTACAGTAACGCGATTCATCTGCGACGTTGCTGTGACGTTTCACGTGAACGCGATTACACCTTCTCTTGGCATTTTCATTTTCAAATCGAACCATAACCTCTTCGTACACGACTGCATGCACCGTCTCGCAACGTTCCCTCCTGAGCTTCTCTCTGAGATATTCTCACACTTGCAACAGCTTCCATTGACCTTCTACTACGATACCTATTATCTTCAAGCCGGTATTGATAATCGCTGGGCTGAACGCAACAAAAGTATCCGGGCGCTTTCTCAGACGTGTCGAGCGCTGAAGGACGCTTTGCAGCCATGGGTTTGGCAACGGATCGATTGCTGCTTTATACCTGAGACCGCCCAGTCGCTGTGGTATAAGTATGTCATGGAGAATCTGCGGAGGAAGGCAGAAGGGATGAAGAGCATGCCTTTAGAGATTCTGCGAAGTGTCAGGTGCGACTCTCACCAGAACAGAAGTAGCGTTTTAATGAACTTATCTCCTAGGATCATTACAATTGTCACGTCTAAGCACTGTGTAGACGAAACCTTCACCGCCCTTCGTGGACTCCTGGAGGTCTTGCCGCAGTTACAAACGATACAAGTATTGCACTGTAAGACCCCTGGTGCATTTTCGCAGGCGCTCAAGGGCTTGGCCATTCCGACCGTGACCACCCTGGTGACACCATCGGAGACGGCGAACGCGCTGACCTTGGCATGTCCGAATACGACACACATACGGTGTGCTGGCGGTATTGGGGGGTCGGTTGTTGGCGGCCTCAAATTCATTAAGAAATGCCAGATCTTGGATGGCATGATTGACTGGGTGAAGGATTTGAAGCTCATTGATCGTGGGTTGCATGTCTGTCCGGACTAACATCATTGATCTCGCATTTCACTTTTCAGGGCTGGTCAAGAACGCGCCATCTACATTTCACACCTTAGAAATCCGTCGACCAGTGAATAGCTGCCTCGGAATATTGTCCCAGAATACCGCTCCAACACAATGGGTGCAAGTCATCCCCAAGTTATCGCGTCTGACGAGTTTAAGGAAGCTTGTTTTAACGTTCCCTAAATCGGAAGAGGAACCTTCCGACGTCGCATCGATCGACGCTGCGAAGAAGGTGATGACGGGACTGGCCAGCAGCTCGGGGGCCGCCACGACGCTTATTGTGAGACGCGTCATTGCCCCCCACTACTCTCATCAACTCGGCGAAGAAGATTATGTGGTTAGCGAAGAAGTCTTTGTTTTTTAAACTATATGTACAAACTTGCTAAAACATATCTCCTTCATTCAGGCTGAGTGATATCGAAGACGGCGCTCCAAGCGATTGCCCAGTCGAGGTTACTACAGAAATGATCAACTCCATTTGCCACTGATTGTTGAAAGTGTTAGTACTCACTCCGCACGGACGGCCTTCAAGATGTACCGATATCTGTGTCAATGACAGTTAAAAGTATTCGCTGATACACTCGTTTGACCTACTCGGTTTCAGGCAATACAGGAAGAGTCACCGTCAGTTTTTCTGGAGCCGGGTCGACGTTCTCTCCGAGGATACCTTTGAGTCCGAACGCGGTCTCTGAGGCGTTCATCAAGAACAGAGTCCACTCTGGGTCAGAGGGACCGTTTGTCCAGTAGATGTCGGTGATCTGTCCAGAGACCGGGTTCGTAGGTACCTGAACCGTGAGCGCGAGCGCTAGTGCGGGGAGAGATGCAAGTCTGAGTTGTGTTACAGGTGAGTGTAGTCCGCAATGAAGTAAAGGGAAAGGCATACACTGAAAGGAATTTCATGGCCGATTGGACGTCAATCACAGTAGTCGAGAGTCTTATATGGCCTACGGAAGGCGAACCTGTACCTGAAAGCAGGTGGTTAAGTACATGTGATGATGCGAGAGGTACGAGCCGGAAAATTCGTATCAAGGTCTATTTAGCGAAGTACCCTTTACCTTTACATGGGAAATAAATATTCACGACCACCACTGGATTCAGAACAGTGAAGGAATTTGGAAAGTACGAATGAGCGAAACGTTAAGCGCAGTGAAGCGGTCTCATTGGAAACGTCTCTGGTTGCTGCAAATCTCACGTAGGCAAAAATCGACCGTCCTAGGATGACACTGCCTTCAGCCGTTGCTATGCACAAGCCTTAGACGTGTCGGAAACGAGGTAGGATCACCCCTGCCAAGCTTGAGAACGAGAGTCACAGAAACATCGCTGAATGGACGGACTGCTTGCAAATAATGTGGAGCCTGGTTCTACGCCTTGCGGCTAGCCGCTTCGATTCAGTAGCGCTTTAACATCGGATTTATTCGTGATACAGATCTTCAACGTCATTTTGACATCGTGTGTGCAGTAGAAGGACCACCTTCTGCTCGCTGATGTCAGGAAACCAGAAAGTAGTCCTCGACATAGCAAAATCGATAAAACGTGGAAGGACGCGTCAAAACGCCGCTCGAGGAAGTCTCCAGGGGCTTAACGCGAAAAGACTTGCCCTCAAGAGCACCACTGCTTGGCCGCTTTATGCCGAAATTAACTTTTGCTCCACGCTCTTCCACCACCGCCTTAGCCGGAGTAACGACATTCCTTAGTTTCCGCAGGATACTTCGCCATGGCTGTGTGCATAACGCAGCATCCCGTTCGTACCACATGTAAGAAACTGATCATTACTTTATTGCTGCCAGGCTGAAGTCTATCTTATGTGTTTTAGAGCTGTCTTATTGTTTTCTAACGGTCGAACACTAAAGTGATAGAGCTTCCATTTACCGAGGCACTTTGCCATGTGCCGACGGCGATGTCATATCGATGTCTTTGGTTCCCTTTTGTCGCAATACGTGTCGTTTCTGCTAACATTGGAATCTGAGGAGATACGTCGTCAAGGTGTGTGCTCTTTTATGTCTTCACGGGGACCTCTGATAGACTTAAGCCTTCACAAATGTAACACACCAGACGTCCATCGAACGTATCTGCTTTCTCCCGCCAGTCTGCTCATAGCTTGCCTGTACTGCATCCCTCATCGACTTGATCAGGACCTTCTGTCTGTCATCCTTGACGAAGCTATCCAAATCCTTCCTAAACTCGGCGCCGAGCACCATCTGCACCTCCCACAGACCGTCCAACACATTTTCGGCTGGAATCAGTATGGATGAGCTCTGAAGCTTGAGTCCAGCTTCGACGGCGCTCGCCTCGATAACTGCCGGAGAAAATAGAGTGCGGATATTGGAGGATGAAGATGGGTTATGGTACTGCACAGCCGCCTGGGAGAGAGCAGCAAGAATATGGCTCTGCGCTTGCGCGGAGGATAGGCTCCACTCTGCGATGCAGACTTTGTCGACTTTACTCTTCGCCAGCGTCAAGAGCATGTCGCTGAGGACTTTCGGCGATGCGAAGTACCAGGTGCATAGTACGAGCACTGCGATGTCGTACTCTCCGTCATCAGTTTTCAAGAATTCGATGGGATCGGCGTGCTTCCAAGTGATACGCGGCCCTAGCACGCTGGACGATATGTTATTCTGCGCTTGCCCCAGCGTGTAAGGTGATCCTGATCAGACATCGCATCTCATTATTGGCCTTCTGCTTGTAGATCTGATAATAAACGAACCATAGTCCAAAGATCCTGGATCTACCGCGGTTACATGCCCGTTTGCACCTACGAGCTCAGCGAGAACGGCCGTGCAATCTCCTTGCCCGCACCCTAGCTCAAGGACTTTCGAGCCTTTCGGGATGTCCCACTTGGATAGGATTGCAAGTCGGTGCTCGGTGGATTGGAGCTGTGCTTGGAAGTGTTCGGTTCCTATGTGGCAGATTTTGGCGATCTTTGTTGCATCGAACTCGGTCACAGTGGAACCAGCCTGAGGAAGTAATGCAGGTGCCTCGGATGGTTCGAGGGATGTCGATGAATTCCCATGTACCATTTTAGTGCTAGGTGAGTGGTATGGAAGTATGGAAGAGTTCTTATCGCTGATACCATATGCATTGTATTCTGCCGCAGGGCCGAACTCGTGACAAGTTGATATTCCAAAAGCCGATTAGAGGCGGTATTAGATGTTTTCATACTACTGTGTCACGTTCCACATAAACAGTAGCAGGACAAAAGTACGGACGACGCGTTATTATAATGCAGTTCAATCGGAGGTTTTAATGAAATTTGACAATTCGACTAGTTCCTGACTGCTCACCGCCTCCTCGCTAGTGCGCTTCGTTGATTAAACTACTGGTATTCCCTCAGTCAGAACGATAGGGGCATACCAGGAAACCATTGGTCGTATGTGTTTTGCTCGTTGGCATCTACCATCGCGTCGGGCCCAGTGAGATATTCGCCATTATCTGTCCCATATTGAACCCTTAAACCTCCATCGCATAACCTCTGCCATCTTTGACCCAGGGACGTGCTCATATCGAAAGCATTATTCAATTTAATGCCCTCTAAGAACCTGCGGGGAATAACTCCAGTCATTGAAGGTGGACGGCGAGATTCCACCATGTCGACAAATACAGTGGGATCGGTGAATGTGAATGTGGACGTTCTAAGGTCCAAAAAAGTGAGGCATGGAAGGATTGTGTCCCCGTCGGATCGGCACTTGAGTGTCAAGAACAGTTGTGCCGTACATCCGTGCGCACGAACGGCGAGGCGACGTAGTGCAGGCATGGATGAAAGCATTTCACAAAACTTGGTAACATTGTCCAAGCTGGAGTCGAAACGGCATACCAGCTCCAGGGTTGTGATCGCACACGTATCCGGGTTCGTGATGATTGGGAATGAGATTGGCGAATAATGTGCGTAAAGGAGCTGTAATCCTGTTAAAGCCGGTGCGGAAAGCAGGCTGAAACATTGCGCTGCGCTATCGGTGAGCGCTGAAATGCCTTCCAACAAGATCAGGTTTTGCAGCAGCGGAAGGTACACCGGGCCCAGAGGAATAGTGGACGGTCTATCGCAGTACATGCGCAGACTCAAAAGGTTACGCATATGAGGTAAAACTTTCATATGGTTCGTCTGATGGTCCTGCTCATCTTCAAGGCTGTCAGAGCCATCGTACACTGTCAGTTGAGACCAAGGAAGGAGGAAAACACGCTGTGGATCATCCAGACCGCAGACCTGGACACAGCGGAGGCGCGGAGCAGCTCTAAACATCTCGTAAACCCTCCTATCTGTGTCGCCTCCGGCTGGGGGTGGCCTATTTTCAAAGTCGATGTGGAGGAAGCATAACGCATCGAGAAGCCCTTGACAGGGAACCAACATCTTCAACACTTCATATGGTGCGGAAAACAGAAAGAATTTCCATCGCGAAACGCAGGAAAGCAGGACGGGGAACAACGGGTGCGACGAAAAGTCTGCGGGCACCTCGGAACCCAGGACAAAGGACAAGGCTAAGTCATGGCCCCGTGACCGATCAATATGAGTGCCCAATCTAATCGCAAGAGACGAAGGAGAGATATGCTGGTAGCGTTCGAGGTCCAGGTCAATGCGAGACCAAAGTCTTGAAGTATCCAATGCAATCCTTCGCCACCGCTGACATGTTTGCGATAGTGTCCATGGTTCAGTATTTTCGTCGAGAGCGTCCCAATACCTGGTATCATAGACGCAGTCTTCTGGTGAGGGCGTACATGTGGTAAACAAGCGCCTCAGGAGTTCGTCTGGGAGACGGCGAATAGGGTGGAGGAGGCTTTTAGCATCGCGTAGGTTCGCGGTAGCTTGAGTGCGCTCAGTTATCAATTGATATAATATATCTTGAGCTTCAGAGATCCTGGAATCGAGGTCAACCAAGATATCTTTGCTATTCTGAATGATATCAAATAGGGCAGGTTTCTCGTGTTCGAGAGGAGCATCGTTGGTGGAGCGGAGGGTTTGGATGGTGTCCATGCACAGGGAGAGAGGAGGCTGTGTGGTACTCTGGCGGAGATTCCGTGCACCGCAGGTAGGGCAAGAGTCTCGATTAACCGCCATCTAGTTCGTGATACGAATGAGAAAGAAGACTATATCTCCAGCATGATCTTACATTTTCCGCTGTCACGATTTGTGAGTCAATAGCTGAATACTGTGGCCAACTAATTCGGAACAGCAAGGTAACGGTTGTGCGTTGAACGTTAATGGTCTCTGCAATGGAATGAAGCCGTTACTTGGATGAATGACACGTATTATTACTAGAAAGCTATACCTTGTATGCTTCAAGTCTTTTTTATGATATTATTGGAAGAGTTGAACGAGACTTGGGCGCCGGGTAAAGGCGAGGTAGTAGCAAGAAAGAGGACGCGGAGATCTTCGGCCGAATAACTGCTCCCGGATCCCCGCCCCGATTTATCCGTAATTAAGGAGCAAAAATAGAATGAACTTCTCACGCTATTGCTTGCTTCCGTACGGTCATCATGGTCCACACGCGTCTCTATCCTTCGTTTCTGTTGCTTGGGCACCGGCGATCCTTTCGCTGCACCGCGACATCCTCATATCTTTTTCTTTGAGCTCAAGAGCCGGCATGTATCACGTAAAGATTCTGCAGCAGCGTCCCTCGAAAATACCTACGGCAGTGACATGTAGAACTGCGCTGGGATTTCTTTGTTGTATGTTGTGCACTTTTTAATCGATTCTTATATCGGCTGATAATGCGTAGGCGTCGGCGATTAGGCTAACGGTGACTGTTTGTAATATCGTTACTCTATTCAAGCATAGCTATCATGGACGCGCCTGAAAATTTCACCGAAATTGCTGAACAGACCCGTCAGCGTTCAGATATCTGCAGGGAGAATCCACTGCTTTCATCGTGGATAGATGCTACAGGTACGTCGTCGCTGCGGCTTTCCCGCCTACATTGTATCTTATTCCGACCTCTCTAGAGTCATGCCACTTCGGAATGCGAATAAATGCACGATGGTATTGCGAAAGTTACGCATGGAGATACCGTACCGGCCATGTGAAAAAGATTGAAGCCTCGTTTTGATGTTCAGATGATTACGGTACAGCGCCGCTATCCTGGCCCACGAACCTTTGAAGGCTTACTGATGCTTCCAGTGATGCAGACCCCTCAAGGGTGTGCTATGGTTTACTATATTTCGTTGTTTGGCTCCCAGTCATCTGATGAATGAGAATATGGTGCACTGAACTTTCGGCGCGTACTTACAGCAAGAATGCATTTTGGCTTGGTTCACAGCCCTCGGTGACGTAACATGAGGCAACGCCAAAGAACCTTAAGAGGTATGAAGTGCCTGTCTATAAGCGGGTCTCCATGACAATACTTAACGGTTATCACCTTACAGGGACCCCTCCAAATACGTTTCCTTCAGTCTTTTCGGGTGTAAATGCATGGGTTGGCACCCACAAGAGACTGTAATCTGATTTTCTCTCCGTACGGCGCCGTTGTCGTCAGGAATCACTGCAGTACGTCGATTGCGAGCGTTCTCTGCACACAGACACCAGCTCATGTACCCGAAATAGCTCCCCCCCTTTCAACGCAATCTTTTGTCGATTCCATTCTTTCTCACCAGTCTCGTCCCTGAATCAGAATGCTGGTGAGCATCATCACGGAACCTTGGGTCCCAGCTTGCTAATAAGCTCTAGGTGCGACAATAACCAATTTCTTGGCGGAGCCATCGGCAGAGACGCGTCAGTTTTAGGCGGCAACTTCAGCAGACGACAGTGCTTATTAACACGGCACTGTCCACGCTCCCTTCGCATACACATTTGCGCGAGCTATTTCCATACTTGACCTCGAGTGACGAGTCGTGGCGGCAGCTTAATAACGCAGTCCTCGTATATCCTGAACTTCGCCCAGCAAGGTCGACCCATGAGAAAGAATTACTGATTTTGCTCGCTGCGATATTCCGAAACATTCGGGAATTCACCTGGTGCCCCTATTTTTAAGGATTACTGAGGATAATTAGTCACGGACCATTATCTCGGTATATAAACTCCAAACATCATGGAGCACATCCCAACACACCTTCCCAATCATGTCTTTCTTTGAAATCCCTCCTGCACCTCCAACGAAGTTAGGCTACTACCGCCTTTTGTCGCCTCTGGCAGGTGTTCGTGTCTCGCCCATTCAGCTGGGCGCGATGAGCGTCGGCGACAAATGGGACAAGCTTGGGTTTGGGAGTATGGACAAGGAGTCGAGCTTTAAGCTCCTCGACGCGTACTTTGACATGGGTGGAAACTTCATCGATACTGCCAATAACTAGTGAGCGACTTTTTCTTGCATCTGTTGAAGACGTACGGATGTCTCATAGCCAGGACGAGACTTCCGAGGAGTTCATCGGAGAATGGGTCGAAAAGCGGGGTATTCGTGATCAGGTGGTCATTGCGACCAAGGTGTGCGCTATTCAAATGTACGGCTTGCTCCGTGTTCTCATGGCGACGTCTGCAGTACACTATGAACTTCAAGCGTGGGAACGACAGCATTCAGCAAAAGGTCAACTACACCGGCAACGGGAGGAAATCACTGCGCATATCCATCAATAGCAGTTTGAAGAAGCTGCGTACCGACTATATCGATATCCTCTACGTACACTGGTGGGACTATGAAACATCTATTGAGGAGGTGATGAACAGCCTCCATGACCTCGTCGTCGAGGGAAAAGTTCTCTACCTCGTACGTATATCTCCTCGCTTTGTTTTCTTATCATTGTTGACGTTCCGTAGGGAGTCTCCGATACGCCCGCATGGGTCGTATCCCGTGCGAACATGTACGCTCAAGCCCACGGAAAGACGCCCTTTGCGATCTATCAAGGACACTGGAGTCTATTGGACCGCTCTTTCGAGCGCGAGATCATTCCCATGGCGCGTACTCTTGGTATGTCGTAACGAGTCATCGGTTATTCTTATGCTGATAACGAACCTCCGCAGGGTTGGCGCTGGCCCCATGGGATGTCTTAGGCGGAGGCAAGTTCCGCACGGACGCGGAAGAGGAAGAGAGGAAGCAGTCGGGAGAGAAAGGCCGAGCTATTGCCGGAATGGGAATTGGCTGGGAGAGGAACGAGAATGAGAAGAAGATTTCGAGGGCCCTGGAGAAGGTTGCTGGGGAGGTCGGAGCGAAGAATATTCGGTCTGGTAAGCCCGTTCCTTCATGTTTGGTGTCCGCCTTTTGCTGATGGTGGTATTAGTGGCCCTGGCATACGTGATGCAGAAGACGCCATACGTGTTTCCTCTTATCGGAGGTAGAAAGGTGGAACACTTGGTGTCGAATTTAGAAGCACTCGATATCACGCTGTCGAAGGAGCAGATTGAGTATCTGGAGAGTATCTTGCCGTTTGATCCCGGGTTCCCGAACGCGATGATTGTGAGTTGCTGATGGTCCTGCTGACCTTTGAATCAATGGCTGACTAGTTATGTAGGGCGACGGCTCCAGCTATAATATCTTCCTGGCGGCAACTGCGCATATGTCGAAACAGCCGAGGGTTGAACCAATTAGACCTTGATGCCGTTTCATGTCATACTAGAAAGTTGTCATTACGAGCGTCATTTGCTCAAATGAAGAAAAGCCTGTTCTTTGCGGGCCGCAATCAAATCCTATCAGGTCCATGAGGCTCAGGGATGACTACCTTGTGACCTTCCGACTTTGTGTATCTGGGCAAATGACCGATATTCGTGGCTGTTTGACGATATTTAAGCGCTCAGTGGCGAGCCGCTCGATATGCGCCTTCCTGGACGCCCAATCGTGGCAGCCGCATTATCCGCTTCACGAATTATTGTCGGTCTCGACTCAAGGTTCAGCGCGGTTTCGCTTAAAGATTTCGTCGACGCGTTCAATGATTTGCTTTTCAAAACCATGGGTCATTTCTCAAGGTTCATCCCTTCGCCCCGTAGCTTCTCTCTGTCGGATCGGCGCCTTTTTGACGGAATTGAAAGCGCTAATCAAGCCCTGAACCGCACTCTTTCAAAATTCAAATGTCGTAAGCTAGGCACATCATTCTGCATGTCACGACAAAAGGATGTCATTAATTACCGGGATCTTCAAGAAAGACTATCACTTCTCTCTTTCTACTCGCTATGATGGACGACGACATTCCCTCCACCATACAGGACTCGTCTTCCGAAGATTCAGAATCAAGTACGGAAGAGTACGAGAATCCCAGAAGGTACTCCGAGTCGCCGCCGAGGTCCCGAACATCATTTGCAAAACCCAGAATAGCCTCTCCTGATCCTTACGATGGGGAAGAGGAAACCTTGCCCTCGCGTCAGTCGACACCTACGCGCCCACTTGGGAGAAGATTCCCGTCCATCTTTGGTGTTCCAAGGCGGAATAATAGCACATCTACTGGTGCCACTGGTATGGGCGCTCTTTCAAGTGTCATTAGCAGTTCTGACAAATCAGTTCAGCGCGCCAACAAGCGCCCGCTGAGGATCCACCATTTGAAGAAGCCGGGCCGACGGCGCGCGTTTGGCAGACATATGTTGATGAAAGTTTGATGCACGACGCTGAAATGGTCGCCAATGAAAGAGACAAAGTTAATATCCTACTCGTTTTCGTGAGTGCATCAGTTCAATGCTATATCGTAATATTAAATCTTTCTGTATTGTAGGCGGGTCTATTCTCCGCGATTGTGAGCGCTTTCATTGCACAATCCTCTTCAAATCTTCAGCCAGACTACGATAAAATATCAGCGTATTTGCTATTCGACCTCATAAATATACAACGTGCATTGGCAAATGGCACGTCATTGGACGGCATAAGCACCTCCGGCACAGATCCTAGGGGTCCTTTCACTCCTAAAACTTTGGACTCGTTCGTAAACGGGTTATGGTTCGCGAGTCTTACACTCAGCCTCGCCACTGCGTTGTTTGCAGTACTCGCAAACGAGTGGCATTATCACTATCTGTCGCCTATCAGCGGGGACCCGCAGATTCGCAGCCGTATTCGACAGTTCCGGTATATGGGTCTTCGCCGCTGGCATGTCAGCGGTTTCATTGCCCTCCTACCATTGATGTTGCACCTATCCCTAGGCCTATTTTTGTTAGGTCTCGTCCTTTATCTTTTACCCATGCAGCTGGGCATTGCACTGTTGACAGCAGCCATAGCATTGTCGACTTTCGTCGTATATGTGACCACAAACACGCTTCCGATGATATATCCGCAGTGCCCATACAAGACACCAGTCTCATCTGTTTTGTATGCGATCTTCATTCGGATGCTTGGACAGTTTCCCTCCATCTTGAACGCGATATCATCATCACTCTCACCTCATCATCACACGTTACAGATCGTGGAACACAATGCCGCCGAAACATCTCGTGCTGAATTCGATGTTCAGGCCCTTCATTGGCTGTATACAGTATCCTCGAACACTTTTATGCGTCGCCTCGTAATACAGGCTCTCTCTGGATTACCTGCTGACTGCGGAGAGTTTGCCAACCGTCTTTTCCAACCTCACTGGCGCGAGATACGCGATGAGAAAGAAGAAATGTTGATGGATTGCATGGAGAAAGTTCTCAACCGAGATGGGAGCTCTACTAGATGGATTCCCAAGGATATTCCGGATATCGATCGCAGGGTTGAGCAGCTTCTCCGGCTGGAGATTCAATTTCCTCCCCTACGCCGTGAACCTCAGTTTGGAGGATATGACTTAGACCTCTCGAACAAGTACATCTATTTTGATGGCTTGTCGACAACGCTATCATCTCTCGAAGCTACGCACATTCGGAAACCAATACACCTACCTTCGCAGAAACAAGTCGCCATGAATGCTTTAGCACATAATGATATTCACCATCCTGTCGTATGGAAGAGTCTCTTCCTTCGAGCGGTTGAGCAAGGATTATTCAACCGCACCAGTGACACTGTACTCAACGTCGATATGTGCTTCAACTTGATTGCTTCCCTCTTTCTGACGGAACGAGCATCTCCCGCGTCGTATAGTACGACTTTGGCGGACACCGCGGCCGAGTGTTTTCCTGACGAGGTTCTCGACAATCTTCTCTCCTTCTTCGAAAACTTTGATTTGTATCAAGACTCTATGGACCCTCGACCAAGGCTTCTTCTCGCAATCATGCGTCTCTTGGTCCTCAACTCGGAGCACTCCGAGTTAAATTTGATTGACCTTCATTCGAGTCAACGTCGCTTCTTCCATTCTGATTCCACGATCTCCAAATACAGGTTATTAATCGTGCCATTGTATGCTATTAGCAGAGATCTTCACGATCCTGACAATCCACCTCTCCTGCTGTGCCATCGCGGAGTATTCGAGGCGATCCTCTCTTACATCACATCCGATTTATTCATTGGAACTTCTACACGTTCTCAGAGTGGTTCAGAGTACGGGACCCTTGTTTGGACTTGCCGTGCCCATGCTCTTGCATCCATCGCTTGGTTTATAGAGCGAGGCTCTGATTTTGGCGTCATCGTTCCTCTCGCTGAATGGGCTACGAGACCTTTATTTTCTAACCTCCTTCGTGTCATGGCCCAAAGTGACGAATACTACCAGTACAATACCCAGCGTCAAGTTCCTCATCAGCGATTTGGCTCCTTGTTCGGCGTCATTAGCTTTTTATTAGGTCAAGGGCTCTCTGGAGGGATCTCCCATGCGTACGAAACTTTTCGGCAGGAAAGAAGCTTGGAGTACATTGCGCAGAGAAGTTCACTTCATATCTGGTTCATTGAAGGACTGCAGGGCTACATTACACTTCTATCGGATGCGACTGACCAATCGGTCACGGGAAATAATACAAGCATCGAGCCGGAGACCCTTCAATCGCATATCGAAGACCTCCATCAAGTGCCCGTTATCCTTGCCGTTTGCATGAGCATCGCTCTCAATGGCGTACCGCGACGTCCTATCTTATCCGCCCTGGCCTCAATCGCTCCTGATCACCCTGAATGGAATACGCTACTCGACATCGTAGACTGGCACGTAGATGATGACGCCTTCCTCGGAAGCTACTATTCTGACAGTCGCGAAGTCATACCGCCAGGCGATGCGAAGCGTCTGAAGAAAAATTTGAAAGAGATTGTAGATGTCCTCACCGACTGTGTTGGGACGGCGAAGGATCGTAATAGTAGTGATAGTGGTATTAACTGGGTGGGTCGATGATTTAACTCTTTGAAATCAACGACGATTAAATGTTTTCATAGCCGTTGATGAAGCCCTACACTCGCACCGGGTCATTGGAAACCCACCGCGGATCTAGATGGCGAAGGTGGAAGAAAATGCTACTTGGTTCTAGGAAGCTCGAAACGGACACAACGAAAAAGGATATTGAGCAAGGATGATTCATGATCCGACTTGGACTTTGTAAAATATCAAATGCATCTGTACATTAGCGGCAGTGAGGAGATTTCAGTTCTAATGCTTACGGTGATATGAGTGGGCTTCTGCATGTCGCTTGTTAAGATGATTCACGCGCTATTTTGTGCTAGAAAGAGGGTCCAAAAGGTTAAAATTTCAACGGTATATAGTGTGACAGTACGGCATGAAGAAGTCCATGACCACTTTGGGTCCCGAGTTTTTTACTGGCTAAAGTACCATCATACCAGCGAAAACGATGACACCCGTCAACAACTTGAAGTTCTTCGCACTCGACAGCTTCATACCAGCATTCACCTCCCCAAGTTGTGCCAAAGCGGTCGTGGTTCCTACGATGGAGCTCGTGATGCTCGAAACCGGGATGATGGTCGTAGTTTGGGGGCCGCCAGTAACCGTAGCGTTACTGGCCAGCACTGTGGAGCTGACAATACCAGTGGTGGCGGTGATATTGACGCTTGTGGTGGTAGGCACATTCGCAGTCGTGGAGGACACCGCGACAGGTGATCCGGAGATGGTCGGGCAAGGCCCGAAGAACGAAGAGGTCACATTCGCAACTCCGGTGCTCTGTGGACGAGAGGTAGCGGTAGAGGACACGATAGTTATAACAACCGTAGAGCTGGATATTGCAGTGCCATTACTAGCTGGGACAGTGACGGTAGTAATAGCCGTGGTATGACTGTGGGCAGTGGTCGTAGGGAAGGCGAAGGTTGTGGTATTGGAGATTGCAGTACCATTACTGGCAGGGACTGTGACGGTAGTAATGACCGCGGTGGTCGTAGGTGCAGCGAAAGTTGTGGTAATGACAGACGAACTGGAGATAACCGGACAACTAGCGCCTGCGAAGGAAGAGGTCACGGTTGAAGCCGTAGGCACGCCAAGGGACGTAGTGCTACTTCCGATGAACACGAAGGAAGAGGACCTAGCAATCAGTTTAGTCCTTCTTTGACATTCGCTAATCCGTCGCACTTACGGAGAGGCAGCTGTGGATGTAGAGACACCAGCGACAGACGAGAATACTTCGGTAGTAACGTTGTTAGGGCTTGAAAACGTAATCGTAGTTCTGGGGGGGAGGGGTCAGCGATCATAACAAAGCTAAGGCCAAGGTTTAGGACAACTTACGGAGCGGCGCTTGCCACCGACAACGACACCGACGACGACACCGCAGTAGGGACAGGGAAAAACACAGAGGTCACCGGGGAGCTGAAGACGAGTCGGTTTTCGAGGCAAAGATGCTCTAGTAGTTTTGCTTACTGATCAACGATGGTCGTCGAAACCACCTCGCCGGAGGGCTCCCTTATGTATGCACCAAGGGCAACGGGGACGAATGACACTACTACGGCCGATGAAGCAAAAACGAGAAGGAGTTTCATGTCGATATCCTGGATGAGAGTTGCTGAATGCTAGGATGTCAAAGGCTTCGCCTTAAATACTTAAGCAAGCAGGTCAGGTTCCATGGGGAGCTGATATTAATGACAAAATTCATCATACTGGGGGAAGCGTGAATTTCCACGAAGGGCTGAATATGCCATCTCCGTGTCCGCAGAGTAGCCGCGTCGAGGAAAATAGCACTGCCTCCCTTACCCGGCATGCCAATGGCCTGACCAGCCCGTCATGAACAATGCTTCCCGTTCCCATAGCAAGAACCTAGAGTCCATTAAGGACAGGAACAGTCATTGTCGAAGGCGTTCTATTCCTATTTTGTCGACCCGTGTAGCTGGCTATTGGCTCAGTTAATAAATTTGGACTCAAGACCAGATGGTTTAACCAAAGAAAGTCTTGGCGTGTTGATTGAGCATCCATGCGTCCGAGGATAACGTCAACGAACAACCTGAAGTCTGAAGAAAGGAGATAAGAAATGCGTAATGATCAGATCAAAAGACTCACTGCAAGTCGATTGGCATCGAGGAGAGTAGTCGTGTTATGTGAGTAAAGTCAAATGCATTACTAGGGTACTGCATTGTATCGTTCAGCGACCTAGTTTGCAACCTATCGATGGACACAACACCAGGAAAATTATAGGCAAAGTCCCTGAATGATCAGTCTCCGGTACTTCTGGAATGGGCGTATGACTTTCGAAATTTAATATTCGTGTTTCGCGTGTGAATGGATAGCCAGTAGGAACACCTATGGCTATACACCACACGCTCTACAGCCTTACCCATGTAACCTCTCGGGAATCATTTGCCGCATCTTCGGCCGGCAGTGGTATACTTATGCAGCTTAAAAAAGAGAGGCTGACAGCCGCCTGTTGGGTCATAAATTAACAACCAATACACTTCAAAGTCATTACCCGAGATTTGACAGCACGTCTAGTAGTAATATCATCTCTAGAGTAGTAATGATCAGTGCAAAGGGTTTATGAGCACGAAACGCACCTCGAAAAGTTTATAATCGCGCTAATGTGTAGCGTAATGTATATGTTTGAAGTCTCTCTGAGGGAATCAAGGGGAACTAAGGAACACCGTCGTTTGCTAAAAATTTGAAGTGCTGAGGACCTGGCTGAAATCAATGCGGGAAATCGGTCCGAAGAGCCGCCTGATGCCGATAAATGATCGACGTTGAAAAAAAAAAAGGTGTTAAAGTTGTCAAATTCTCCAGGCAATAGGTTTTCAAATGATTGAAACACTGCGCCCAACTACTTCAAGGTCTCAAACCAGCCGATGTTGAACAAAAAATGACCCTGCATCGAATACAGCCTGTTAGCGAAAAGGTCAAGTCGTGCTAATTTGGTTCAATTGACGACCGGATCAACCCACGGAAGAGGTTAGTAGACACAGACCCGACCGAGCCCGTGTAGTGAGGGGATAAGGACGACCATTTCCTGGCTCAAAATAAGGTCATCAGGGTCGGTGACGCGTTGAATAATTGCCTCGTCTTCGGCACAACCCAATATAAGCGGAGTTTTAAAACGCGGATCTACTACTCAAACTGGCGCTTGAGCTAGTCTTTTTGATCGCCAGCGGTGAGTAGCGAACATAGGTAGTCAGAGCGGTCTAATAAGGGTATTCTTACCACTAACTTAACGCCTTGCGTCTGGAACAGCCTCTGGGGGAAAGTATCGAAGGCATGCAAAGAATCCGCAGCAGAGAAAATGCCCTCAGTTGCTGTGTTGAGCACTGCCGCCGGGAGCTTATCACCTAATTGTGCAGGTTCGGGGCCTTTATGGCGGAAAGGGTCGAGTGGCATTTTTTCTAGGTAAGCATCGCCTTTGATACTCTCTTTTCTACAGCTTATTTTCTACTGGACTCAGAGAATAATGGCCAGCAGTATGGCAATACCAAACCACGACCAAGGATTCAGTGAAGCTGAACCAGAGGGGATGAAGTCCTACGCCCCGCGGAGAGGGAGTTATCCGAGCCGCGAACCTATGGCTGGTGCGTTTTGCACCCGTCTATAATTACCTATAATTTTCGTGCTGATGTCCTCTGTCATGTTCAGACTCAGACCTGAATGACTACACGGCACGATACAGTAAAGATCGTATCGGCGAAGAACTGTCACCTCAGGGCCGCTTTTGGCGGACATATCTCGACGAAGCCGCAAATCTGGACGGCAGCATGCTGGACGAGTACCACAAAACTATTGATCAGCTCCTTGTTTTTGTAAGTGAAAATTTTTGTTTCCACTCAAGTCGGATCCTCGCGCTGACCACCTATTTAGGCTGCCTTGTTTTCTGCGGTGGTGACAACCTTCGTAAATACAGCATCTGAGAACATGAAGCCAGACTATTCTATGATCTCCGCCTGTCTGCTCGTGAACCTGCAGCGAGACGCTGCAAGTGACGCACCAGCACGCGTTGTTTCGCTTCCTTCTTGCGATACTGCCATGGCTTCTGCACCAACCTATGTAGATCAACTGGTCAACAGCATATGGGTCGTCAGCCTTACACTCTCCTTGATAACTGCATTCATCGCCGTCGTAGTCAAACAGTGGCTACACCAATACTCCACCGCTATTCCCGACAGCTCACCTCGCGACCGCGCGCGTATTCGTCAATCCCGACATGCAGCGTTCGGGACCTGGCACGTTCCGACGATCATTGGACTCTTGCCTGTCCTTATGCACGCTTCCCTTGGCCTATTCCTCGCAGGATTCATCCCGTATCTTTTTTCGATGGATATGGCTATTGCCTACGTTGTGGCTATCCTCTCGGGGGCAGTTTACGTCGCATATGGGCTGTGTCTCGTTCTTCCGTTCATATTCTATGACTGTCCCTACAAGACGCCATTGACGTTCTTGCTTTACGGTCCCTATCTCTCTGTTCAAAAGGCCCTGACGCGAATGATACCTCGGCGACGTAGTCGTCTTGGCTCCGGTTCAGTACATCCATTAGAGGAAGCCCGTTCTTTGAAGGAAGCTGAGCGAGCCTTAATCATCAAAAACTCCACCGTAGTTGATAGAGAAGCGATTTCTTGGCTATACTCAACGACGTCGAATGCATCTGTCCAACACGTTGTTGTTCAATCTATCATAGGATTATGCACCGGGAGAATCGACGACGTCGATCATGTGGTCGAAGATCTATTCGAACAGTTTGGGAGTCTTCGACCCCTTGCTCAGAAATCCATCCTAGACGTCCTCGAGTCCCATCACTCGCTTCTGTTTACGGATATGGATGTTCAAACAGAGCGAACAACGGCAGGGCCATTCCGTGATACGACCGTCGGTCTCGTCAAAATACTGCAGACCCGGTTACGAAACACGCTTTCGCTACCCCACGATGTGTGGCTATGGATCTTGGAGTGCGCTGATCCGAACTCCGCGAGAGCCCTGGTACTAGCCACGGAGCTCATCAAGGTATGGCGAGACAATTTCTCGACCAATCATCTTGGGCACCGACTAGTCTGTGGCACGATCGTCGACTACGTGTCCTATCCCGGAGACACCCAAGTCGGAAAAGCTATCCTCAGATATGTCCAGACCACAGCAGAATCCCTGCTCCGCCACAATCCAAGATGGTCGAGCATATTCATCTCCACTCGCAACCCTCTCAACGTTTCCCCCACGCGTCTTTCCCCAGACATTGCGCTTTTAGCTGTCTTTTGCGCTCAAGTTCATGGATTGGAGCACCTTAACAGGGACCCGCGATACCTTTCTGACGTCGAGTTTCTTCTTCGCGGGGCTTCCATCACAATCGACTACATGCTCCGCGATAGTTTACGAAATGTACATCTAACTCGCCGAGCTGCCTGTTACATTACTTCCTGTCGCGTATATCCTAGCCCATTATCCGGAGGAGTTCGCCAGGGGCTACTACGACTATTCAGACATTGCTACGCTTGCCCCTTTACCGCAGGGTGGTTCATATCCGACCATCAATTCTGCTCCAATCTCATGAGATGTTTCTTGTCTCCCATACCATTCGATACTCCTCAGCTCCGTGATCTAGAATGGATCGTGCTCGTCAAAGTCGTCGAGCCGCTCTTCCATTCCAAGGATGATGCAGGGATGGTACTCGACGCATTTGTTGGCGAAGGGGGGTTCCCGGCGTTGTATGAGAGGTTCCGTCATTTCGACCTCGTTCTGTACAAGGTGGATGGATCGAGCTACGAAGGCGTGCCTTACTCCGATGAAGGACTGGATGCAACCTCCATCGATCTAGCAAGATACGCAGCTGATAGGATCATAGATATAGAGCCGTCCTTCTGCTCTCCTGCGTCTCCTGATTTCTTGGATCACCTTCTGCTCCTCAGTCGCCTACTCATACACGGACAGAAAACGTCAACTCTCGCTCGGCTACTCCGAGTATTATCAGGACGCAGTGTCCCTGAGTCTGGTGTTTGGCGGGAATTTATTGCGCGGCTGTGTCAGTGGACGAAGGAAATGGAGTTCCGGGCCGAATGGACATTGCTGCATCGCCGGGTAGCCATCGATATCATTGGTGATATGGGCGAGTTCCTTGGTGCGGGCTCCGAGTCGGTGGAGCTGCCACAGTACGAGTACGTCGTGGGAGGGAAGACCTTGGACACGCTCAAGTCCGAAATGAGTATGTCCAAGTCCTATCTGTAAGTCCCTCCCGTTCCACCAGACAATGCGTAATATTAATTGAAACATTCTAGGCACGATTTTCTTATCCACGAAGGCAGCTACGTGTTCGCCCCGTATGTTATCAGTTATGCAGAGGTGCGCTTTTTCATCCCTCGAGTGATGTTCTATTTTAATCTTCGTTGAAGATGCATGAAAGCGACGATTTACGACCCCTAGTCCCACTTCGAGACTGCTTGACTGCCGACATGCAGCAATCAGAAGAGCACATATACGTCGAAAGACATGTTTCTGTCGATCTACCAACTTTATAGGAACCTATAACTTATACGAAGGGCGGGGTTTCCGTTTGTCCTTCGCCCCCGCATTCGTTTTCTCTTCACTACCACCCGATAACAATAATTACTGAGATCTACCATCTGTTCAATATCATTTGTTTCAGTATAGCAAGTATTTTTTGATGATTTCATTAGAGTCTGGATCATTTTTGCGAATCAGAATATTCCAGGCATACCAGGAAACCATCCATCATATAAATTCTTTCCGTTAGGTTTGACTTGCTCATCAGGTCCACGGGGAAGATTCACGTTATGTGTCCCATAATCGACCAATAAACCTCCATCGCACACCATATGCCATCTTTCAATCAAAGATCGGCCCATTTCAAATGCCTTGTCCAATTTCACTTCTTCAAGAAACCGTCGAGAAGTGGTCCCGCACATGGATGGTGGGCGACGAGATTCTACCATATCGACAAATGCTGTCGGCTCTGTAAAAGCGAACGAGGAGAGATGAAGGTCGAGGGAAGTAAGACAAGGTATAACCGCGTTTCCATCCGATCGATATGTAAGCTTTGAAAAGAATTCTTCAGTGCATCCTTCCGCACGAACAGTAAGGCGATAAATGGAAGGTAGGGAAGAAAGCATTTCAAAAAAACCAACAACGTTGTCCGGGTGGGAGTCGAAGCGGCACACTATCTCTAGTGTCGTAATCGCATACGCATCAGACTCAATGATTTTTGGGAACGAAATCTGAAGACGGTGCGTATAGACGAGTTGCAGCCATGATAAAGAAGGTGCCGAAATCATGCCAAAACATTGCGCCAGACTTCCTGCACGCGCTGAAACCCCTTCTGACAAAGTCAGATTGAGCAACAGAGGGAGGTTAACACGGCCAGAAGGAGTTAGAGGCAGGGCTGATGGTCTGTCGCAGAATAGGCGCAGACTCTGCAGACTAGTCATTTGAGGCAATACTTTCAAATGATTCGTCTCATCACTAAGGCACTCAGAACCTTCATACAACGTTATTTGAGACCAGGGAAGGAGAAGAATACGTTCAGCGTCATCGGCATTGCAGACCTGGACGTATCGAAGGCGCGGGGCAAACCTAAACATCCCAAGAATCTTGTCTGCGGGCGACGGAGGCTGTTTAGGTTTGACATTGATGTAGATGAAACGTAACGCATCCAGAAACCCTTCACAAGGGTTAAGCACCTTCAAAGACGCAGCTGGTCCAGAAACCACAAGGAATTTCCATTGCGACGCGCAGGAAAGTAGCGCTGAGAACACAGGGTGCGACGGGACATCCTCCCGCTCTGAGAGTTTCAGCACCAACGCCAAATCATGGCCTCGAGCCCTATTGATGTAAAGGCCCACTCTGATAGCGACAGCTGTTCGAGAAACGCTGGTGTGCTCGAGATCGAAGTTTAGGTCAATGCGGGACCATAGTCGTGAAGTGTCCAACGCGATGTGTCGCCACCTCTGACACGTCTGAGATAGTGTCCAGGGGGATGCGTTCCCATCGAGACAGTCCCCGTAGACGCTATCGTAGACACAGGCTTCCGGTGAACGCGTGCATGTGATGAATAAATGCTTCAGGACATCGTCTGGGAGACGACGAATAGGATGGAGCAGGGTTTTAGCATCCCGGAGATTTGACGCAGCTTGGGTGCGTTCGCGAATGAGATGATTCAGGATGTCCTGAGCTTCAGAGATTCTGGAATCGAGGTCGACCAAGATATCTTTGCTGTTCCGAATGGTATCGGATATTGCGGGTTTCTCGTGTTGTAGTGGAGCGTTGTTGGTGGAGAGGAGGGCGCTGATGCGTAGCGGGCGAAGTGGCTGCGTGATACTCGGGCGGAGATTCCGTGCGCCACAGGTAGGGCAGGGGTCAGGATTAGCCAGCATCTAATTGGTGATATCTATGAGCAAGGGTTTGTAGCATTCAGTTGCCAGCACCACCTTACCTTCTTGTCGTTCCAAGCTGTGAGCCACTAACTACTTTGGAGTGGCGAGGGAACTGTTGACTCAAGGAACGGGGAGGGATTTCCGCACTGTGGTTTGAAGTCAGTCAGCGTTATTTGGACGATTGACATACACTGTTACTAGAAATTATACCTTGTAGACTGCAACGCTGTTGAGTTCGTTCAAGGAGGTCAACTTTCAAAAGTCAAATTGAAACATTTGTCAATGGTTTTTATCACGAGATCAAGTTGCCGAGTGTCTTCGGACCGATCGCTCCGATTTCAACGACCCTCAGTGGGTGGCTCAACAAGCGCCGGTATTCCCTGGTCTCCTGGAGAGATACAGCAGCAATATGCATCATGCTACAAAATACCGCGACCCTTTTTCAGCATTATGCTAACTAGCTGGATGTTTCCTGCTGCAGGTCTGCTGTGATCACCAGCTTCGATCTCCGATGTGACTTTGAAGTACACTCGTCTATAACTCAACAGCGAACACACTCTCTTTCGGGCTGCATAATGAGAAGCCCTTTGAGGCCGCATGTGCCAGTGCGGGCTGTAAAACGTATGGCGTATAGCCATCTTTCCGCCTGCCGACACCTTATCTGGTAGGCAAACTGGTTTGAGTCTAATCGCCAAGAGGAGTTGTCAACTCTGGCTTTATCGAGTCTAATGTTATTTCTCAACGTCGATCTTTGATAACAGACGCGATTTACCCAAAATTTAACCACGAGTCACGACCTCAGCGCATCCAAAGTTAAGCGAACGGCCGAGTTCCTTGTGTCCTCCTGGTGATTCTTCAAACATATTCACATTCTTTCATTTTTTTTCGGGGTGCGTTTTCCGCCGTGAGCGGGATGTAGAAGCACGGAGAAGATTTTGGAAGAAATCTGGCTGTGAGGAAGCGACGGACACTCGAGAGCATGGAGCCAGGAGAAAAACAGCCAGATCGGATAAGTATTGCCGAAGCCATCCTCCCGCCACCACCTCGTCATGCCCTACCCCCTCATCAAGTTCTCTGCCCTCCAAGTCACGTCTCAAATAGGTCTTCTATTACGGGCTGCTCTCGTGGTATTCGGACGTACGTGAACACTGATTCAACTTCTGCCCTTTATACTGTATATTCAGATTCAAAGGCAGCCCCCATGCATGTTATCCAATACGCTGCGGAGACGAAGTCGGTCTTGTGGCACGGAAATGGGGATACCGCCCTCTTTCGATGAGCTTGAGGAGAACGTCGACAGCTTCTGTGATATGCAGTCTTCCGCTAGACCGTTCTGTCTACACCGCCATAATCAGCACACCTCCTACGCGTGAACGGGATCTATTCATCAAGGTACCCAAAAATACGTGGGTATAACATACAGAAAGACTACCAGAGCCGTAAAAAATCATACTGTACACTAACTGACTGATAAATGCAAGAAAAGAAATATATACAGCGTCGAAAATACCAAAAAAGATTCATCACCTTCGATACCGTCCCCTCCAGCTAGGATCATCCCGTGGACGTCTCGGCGGGCTCCTGCTCCTCGTCCTCGGCCGAGAATACTTCTCCGGGGCACAACCGCTGCTTCGGTCGTTATACCTTCCCCTGCTGGGGCTTCTGCTCCTGCTCCTCCCGCAACTCCTACTCCTACTCCTACTTCTCCCTCGACTCCTACTCCTCCCTCGACACCTGCCAACACTCCTCCCCTGCCGTCTAACATAATACCTATCCCTACTCCTGCTCCTGCTCCTCGATCGCCTCGGAGGCGGTGGGGGATTCGGCGCAGAACCCCTTCGCATGGCCTTCGCTCTCGCTTTCGCCTCCCTCACAAGCCTCAGCGGGTCAAGCACCAACAGATTCGCCTGCGACCCAGGGCGAGGCGCCGTCCAAGGACAATTCGAATCCACAGGGGTTGAGCCTACAGAGGTAGGATCGGGCGTGGGGAGAGCCGTCATCTGTGGAGGAGGCGGTATGACGACGCTCGACCCACCACCAGGCCTCTTCTTGCCCGGGGTCGCTAATTGTGGTTTCGAGTTGTCGTCGGAGATGGCGGGAATCTTGGGTTTGGTCGTGCTCTTGGGCTCGGATGGAGGTATTTTGATCTTGAACTTGAGCGAAGGCTGGTCGGAGGTAGGTAGAGGCTGGTCAGGAGTGACAGTCGGTGGAGTGTTCGTCGTCGTGGCAGTAGATGATGAGGATGCCGTTGCCGTTGCGCTTTGAACGGGCTTGGTTGGTCTCTTTCGAGTGGGCTCGGCCTTCATATTCACAGGGATGCATTCTTCAGCGTCTGATTCCTCTACTGCTACAACCCGCTTTCGCTTTCTCCCAGTTGCCGGTTCCTTCCCTTTGGCAGTGGACGGCTGGTGCAAGACTTCCTTGGTGACCTGCAAGCACTGACTTGCCGGCCGGTCGCCCTCCCCATCGCTCTCGAACGTCATAGTCTTCATCTGCTTCACATACCCAAGTATGTGGTTGTACGTCTCCGTGTTAAACCGAATAGACGGGAAGCGAGCCCTGACGTTCTTTCGCAGCTGCGCGGCGGCATCCGAGAGCTGGGTGAGGGAGAGCTTGGCGCGGTGGAGGAATAGCATGTACGTGATCATCACGAACTCGATGGGGGAGACTTTCTTGTCGTTCAACGGCTTGGACAGATTGGCGTCATGGGCGAGGGTGAGTAGAACAGCGACCGTGGTGTCGATGTTGCGCTGCAGCTTTGGCGTTATCGTCACCACCTTGTCGTCGGTCAGCCATGCCTCGATTTTGGGTGCAGACGGCTCGGCCTTTTTGCCATCAATGAGGTAAATGATCTGCGCCACACACAAAAAGTCGCGTCCCCGGGCTTTACCCCAAGGAACGTGCCCTTCGAGTCCTGAGGGAGATGCAAGCAAATCCTGCACGCCGCGAACCAGGGAGGCCAGTGGCCCTGTGATGGCTTGCAGACGTTCGGCTGGTGTAAGTGCTACGCCGAGCTGGACACGGCGGAAGATTTCACGTTCTTGGTCCTGGGTCAGGTAGTCGTACTCGACGCAGGTGATTTGGGTGTTGCTGAAACGGGACTTGAGTTGTTGGGGGAGGACGGTCCGAGATCTGGTTCTGCCGGCTCCGCTGATGTACCAGAATTTGCCTTGGGTGACCGAATCTTTGTCTGGTGGATGTATTAGGCAATGAAAAGGGAAATGGACGGGGGAGGCGTACGCATAATCTGCATGGACGTCAGTGAAAGGACAGAAGTAGAGACAGAAACACGCACAAGACCATCCGTAAACCGCTGAATGGACGACAGCCTCTGTTTCCCATCAATACACGTCCGCTTCTCCTCGCCGTTTGGCATCACCGAAACCGCTACCACCGGCGAGTGAGCCAAAGAAAAGGCCAGCCAGAGCTGCACGCACCGAAGATCAAAGGGGGTATATAGTAATTGTGAATGAGAGAGTCGATGAGCTGGCTTTGCTTCGCGTCGTTCCAGACGACATCTACTAAAAATCAGGGGGGAGATCAAAGACATGGGAAACGACGTGACGCACCTCTTTGATACTCGGGGTCCAAATCCAGGGCACCATTGCTTAGTTTCTCTGCAAAGATTCAGCTGATAGCGGACAGTAAAAACCAGGCCTAACGCACTGTACAAACACTCTACCGAATAAGAGACCGTCCTGGGAGCACGCAGCGCAGGGGTGATAACCGGTCGTTTCCTAGTCTTGACGCGCGTCTGAGGCTTTGACGCTGCCAACGGGACGTCCGATTCCTCTGAAGAGAGGTCGGTGAGGTCAGAGTCGTCGGAAAAGGACATGGTGGTGGTGGTGAAAGGCGGAAATGGCTCCCTTGCCTAATTAGGCCCACGGTTGTCTTGTCATTGTCTCAAGCCACCACGACTAGCTGGGACCCTCAGCGATGGCCATGCGATACGGCTGGGTTATCTACGCGATGGCCAGGCTGCCAAGCACGTCTTGTCCTGGTGTGCTTGCTGGGATCTGCAACTTGTACGACGGTGCTGATGGCGGTGTTGCTTGCTGAAGAGACTGGGCGCGGGCGCTCGCTTTTTCGCATGCATGGGGGACGAGGGACAAGATGTTGGGCCGCTGTAACGGTCAATAACACCCTTCACGACCGGGATCACATAACGCCGAGACTACCTTTTTCGCGCACGGACCTTCTACCGCGATCAGGGCTGCGCCGCTGCTAGGCAGGTCTGGCCCAGCGTGTTATTGCCGCTGCCCGTAAACCCTTCCTCATGACCGTATTTGCGCCAACTACGCGATATTTCCTTGGAGGACACAGCGATTTCACGGTTTGGAGCATTTATGCTTTATTTATATAAATAGTATATTTTAAAATTCTTTATCCAAGTTAGGGGACAAAAGCCTAACGTCTAATACTTACGGCCAACTTACGGCGCTTAAACGTTAACTTGGCGTTACGAACATAGGGACCTTTGCTTGTGATTTGAGTATACCTACAGGGGGAATTGTTGCGAATATCCATGGTCGACGAAACAAAAAGGTCAGACAATACAGGACTATAAAGTACCGCGCTGCAGGGCTCACATTCAGGTGCATTTCAGTACACGAAACTTCATCGCGTTACGCCATACCCGCGACTGGCCTATCCGTTCGTTTCATTCCGTTTAAAAAAAAGCGAAGACAAGACCCTGTTGCCAATGCGTGAGGATGTCCCTTCTCCAGCTAGCGACCACTCTGAACTGCTCGACGGCGGGGAATACCTCAGTTGGCAGCGACAGGAACTCGACACAAATTGTGTAGTTCTTTTATCGCTACCTCAGGAATACCTTTAACCTGCTAATCGTCTCATTTCATATCAGTAACCGAGCGGTTTCTGGAACTATATCTTGTTAGTACTTGATTCGTGCTTCCCGTTATCAAATGCGGGCACATTTCTGATATCGACGGGTTTCTAACTGTGACAGCGACCGCAACCATTATGCATAATCGAATATACCAGCTGCATGAAGCTGAGATGCAGCTCTTCGTCATCCTAGTGAGTCTATTTGAACGAATGCCTGCCTATGGAGGTCCTAACGAAAATTTCGTCTGATGATCCACGACACTAGAGGAATAGGTTGGGACCTCATTCTATCGAAGAATGGACATATATAGGTAACGGTGAAATCGCTTTACTCCAATCCTTGTATTTCATTTCCTCACAGTCTGCTAATATGACATAGTATAACATTGAAACAATTTTGAACAAAAAACAGATCCTATAACAACTATCGATCCCTCAATACTCCCAACTAATTCTGGTGGCCATCAGGCTCTCCTGCTAATGACATTGACCAAATTTAACCCAGGACCCGTCATCATACCCGGTGATACGCCCTACATCGAAACGTCTGAATCACTAGACCCAAGCCAGGTTCAAACAACCTCAATTTTGACGTCGGTATTCTGTCCTTAATTATCGCTTTACCCACTGACATCATGTAATTTCTCTGCCAGAACTTCGTCACACTCAGAATCTACCACCACCACAGAGAACACGGTCTCCTTAACGTCGTCAGTGTATACGTGCTCTCTTAACACCACACTTCTTGATTCGTATTCTTGCTGGAAGGTCTGCCGGTGGAACCTCAGCACCCGCTACCCGTCACAGCCAGGCGAAGGTTATTTCTAATCCTACTACATCTTCATCTCCGTGAGTACAACATCCTCTAGCAATTGCATATCACCTCTGAATCAAATTCAGATCCGAGACGTCTTCCCACTCACATCAACCACAGCACACTCCGACAATAATCGGAGCCGTGCTTGGCCCCATAGTATTCTTCCTACTTCTTGCATTCCTCCTCCGGCGCTTGCGTAAAACACAAAGCAGTGCTAAATTATCACCCAACCCTGTACTCTTGCGACGTTCATCTTCCTCCCAAAGCGCAAGGAAGTCGGGAAGACAGTTGACGGAACCCTCGGATGAGAATCCCCCTGAGCCGTTGTCGGAGAGCGAGGTTGTACAAGAGGGCGATCAGATTCCTCCCGAGGAGGATATACCGCACGCGGGCACATCATCCTCGCCTCGTGCAATGAACGATGAGGCGGTAGCTGAGATCCTAAGGCTGAGTACCCAGATACAGCAGCTACTCACTGAGAGAGCGTCAGTCTGGCATCCAGATACGGATGATCCGCCTCCGGCATACGTGGAAGAGGGTACAGAAGATGTCTCGAGATAAATGTCATAAGCCCAGCATTGATAGTCATGGGTGTTTTTCTGCACCGCTGTTCTTTCGACCTCAGGTTGTATTAATTCGATGTGTACCAGTGTAGATTATATTGAGTTAGCGGATAAATAGTAAGATGGTTACGGCGGAGAGAGAAAATGGGTAATAGCATGCGAAATATATTGATGCATGCTCTGACTGCTTGGTCAGATGCGAGACCCTCATCGATTTCGTAGCATGACGAAGATTTGAAGGCCGAGATAGAAAGAGCCCTGGTAATCAATCGGTGCGTAGATACAGGTGGAATTGTTGCGATATATCCAATTCCTAGAATGGCCTGTGTGATCAACATACTGAATAAAAAAAGGTCTGACAATACGGGACTATGAAAGACCGCACCAGAGGTCTTAGGTTTAGGTGAATATTCGTGCACGACATATCATATCATGCAACAGCCCTTGTTTCATTTTTACAAGTGAAGACCGCCTACCCTGCCTTGCGCAAGAATGACACTTCTTGAGATAACCTGTTCGCGAAATCAGTATGCCATCCATCACGCCAGAAACTTGGTGAACAGCGTCCAACTTGGAGTGAGTTATTTGCCAATAAAGTCCCAGATCTTGTCCAGGTCATCCAGAAGTCGATAGTAAATCATTTTGATACACTCACGAGCGTATCTTGGAAAACTTGGCGCCAGCTTGTCGTGGGAAGAAGCAAGAAGATCGGCGGCGACAAATTTGAAATATGATGACGCATACTTTTCGATGCCAACTCTCGCCACGACTGCCGTCATCTCAGATCCGGTACTCTGCGAATCCACGCTATCTCCGGCCAAGTTTATGAGACGGCTTGTTTCTCCCTTGCATCTAAGTTAAACTGCCCACGTAGCACATGCCCCACATCTGAATCTGCTACCGATGGATACGGGACCAGGGAGAAGCAGATCAATTTTATACCGCCCAGTGTCTTTTAGTTATTCCGCCTGGAAAGAGTCTGTCGGAGTTATATTATGTGACGCCTGAGGGACCACGATTTCGATTTCCTTGCAGAATCTCCGGGCCTCACATTCATAGTACTACCCTACAAAATTACTCGACTTAATCTCCGAAATGCGAAGCTATCTATACACCCACGGATCTTGGGTTCAACAAAACTTTGAAGCGCTGGGGTTCTCAGTGGCAGTGACTCGACAAAAATCATGGACTCTCTGACCGCTACTTCAGTAAGAACTTTCTGCTCATCTTTTCTTACACAGCTTTGATAATGCGACATAGTATAATACTGAATTCTTGTTACAAGACATTCCAAATAACGACTACTCTCCCAACCTCCACCCAAGCACGGTGGTTACTGTCGGCATTTTTAGGAAGGATTACTCATGACGTTGGCCGGATTAAGCACTATTGGCACTGGCATTGGACTCCCCAGCCATCCTCTACCCAGCGAAACATCTGAATTGGCTACCCCCAGTTATGTTGAACAAATCTTGTGTTCGACGTCAGTGTCCTCCTCTTGAATATCGATTTACTCGTTGATATCGCTCAATTCCTCTGATAGGGCCTCATCCGACCCTGTTCAATCTCCTAGAATCGGGTTCGTCTGCCCTGGAACACCCTCAGTTCTGGCGTCAGTGTGCTATACTTGAATATCGATTTACTTGCTGATACCACTTAATATCTCTTCCAGGAGATCGTCCGACTCCACGCCAACACTTATCACCACCTTCGCAGAAGAGAGCACAGTCACTTTGACATTGTAAGTATCTATGGGTTCGCTTAGCACAAAATTTCTCGAGTCGCTAATTCGTTCGTTGTCCATGACCGGCAGAACCTCAACGGCTGCACCTTCATCTTTGCATGGTAGTTACTCCTATCAACTGCAGAAAACGACAGCAATAATATTAGCCGTAATTGGCCCTATATTATTCTTGCTGCTCCTTTTGCTTGGAGTAGTCTTTCTCCGGCGCATGCGCAAAACGCGAGGCCATGCACTATCACCCTTTCCTGTAGCAATGCCCCTAGGGCGACAAGCAGTACGGTTATCCCTCCACGGTTCAAATCTTCCAGGGAAGCGAAGAAGGCGCGTCATGACATTGCAGCCACCCTTGGATGATAATTCCCTTGAGCATCCCGTTTCTGGGAGCACGGCCGAACGAGAGGGTGACCAGATTCCCTCTGGGGAGACAATACCTCATGCGAGAGCAGTGAACAATGAGGCCGCAGCTGAGATCCTGAGGCTGAGCGCTCAGATACAACAGTTGATCTCCCAGAGAGCACCAATCCGTCATCCAGATAGTCATAGAGAGCTAGATGTGCCTCCGGCATACGTAGAAGATGCTACTGAGGGTGTCTTGAGCGAAACGTGATCACTATTTGAAGCGGATTGTTGATAGGTTGTTCTTCGATACAATTCCTTGGGACTGTCTCTTTAATTGGATATTTCGTGTAGTGTAAAGCAGCTAAGTTATGACGCGCTGGTCAATAGAGAGTAAGAGGTTGGTAAGAGGCTGTAAGTTAGCTGTGAGACGGTCATGGCGCAGAAAAAAGCATACATGGACTTACCGTCAGGCTTCAGCCACGGATCTTCGGTCTCGGAGTGCTAGGTGTTGGTGTTGGTGTTGTTACCGGCACAAGGTCCCAATAAAGAACGGCCGGGCCCACAGCCCTGACATGGTTCGCCATGTGCTGTGGCCATGAAGGCTCATACCGTTGTGACCACGCTTTTGAGTCTGTCGCGCAGAGTAGAGACTCTTCGCGGGGTCCCCGAAAAAAAAAAAAGTCATTCACGAATAATATAACGGTACGGTACTTGAAGTGCAGTTCGGCAATTCCCGGTTATTGACCGATTCGGCATGGTATTTCGGCTCCGCTGAGAATCAAGCATACTCTTTCTTTTTCCCTTTTCTCCTCTTCCTTCACCTTCTCTCTCTGTTTTGCTCTTCTCCCTCATGGCATGAGCAAGGTGCGTATCCTTGTTTTTAAAATTACAGGCCCCGCGCCTCAAGGGTCTTCTCGCAGGTACTGAGGTAGCGACGAGTGTCAGTCCTGGGGACGTCAGGCCGAAGGAAATCCGATGGATTTGAATCTTACCGCTTCCTAGCGCGACTCATCGTGCGTTATACTACATATTTCGCGCCCTCATTGGCTGACAGTGGCTTAGATATCCCTTCTGTCACGTCAGCTTTCGCGGAAGTCTCGATGGGACAGAGGAAGATTTACCGCCCCGCCGGGTATGCATTTCACAGGTACGAAACCATTGTCGCGACCTATATCGTTCTGATCACCGATTTCGTAGTTCCTGCTAGTGATCGGGACTTGAATGTAACGTCTCAGCTGCAGCCCTCTAGGCCTTATCGATTATCTTCCAAGCAGCAAGACTGTTCACGTCGTCCCAACACCGACCGTGGGTGCCGAGCCAGCCGAAATGGACACTCCAACCGCGGTAGCATGGAACAGAAGCATATCTGCATGACTCTCTGCGGCTCAGTTCGATTTCCCAGGCGCGTATCGCACTTCTCTCTTGTGTGGGACAAATGTCGAGGTGTCAACATGTTAAGCGGTGAGATTCATGGTTCTTCCCAGTATGGCTTCATGCTAAAACCAGTGATGTGGAAGGTTTCCGGCTTATCCGAACCCTCAAAACCAGTCTAGTATTGATGTCGCGATGATTAAACATAAGGAGTACACCTTCGCGACCTCGGATAAGCCCATTGACCTAATTCCCGACGGGTTACAATGTCCATAGCACTTGTGCATTATAGAGCCGCCGTTGGACGAATCGTTCCCTTACGAGCTAAGCGTATGAGGAAGAGTTTCACAGGAAGTCCCATCGTAACGACCGTGATCAAGGAACCATCTGCAGCTACATCTTCTCACAGTAGCTTGAATGATATAGATACCCCCGCGAAGGTGATCCTTTTCATTCAACACCATCCACCTCGCTCCTTATGCATCTGGCATGCTATTATCTTACCTTTGTCTCTCGTGAGCCCCCTTTAGCATCATTAGGCCTATACTGACTGGTCCTATGTAGTGCCCTTATTTGTATCCATTGTCTACCATCTTTCGCTCTGCAGCTGTCGATAACAGGGCAAGCGGCAATCAATGGCGTTGTCACACTGGTATGGGAACGAGGAGGCGGGGACCCGTTGTCATTCTTTCTGAGGAGCGTCAAGACCGACAAAAGTCCCTCAACAATTTCAGAACCGTTAGATATTGGTGATATCTCTGGAGACGCCAATACTGTCCAGATACCTTTCAATCAAACTGGGCATGCACCGCTTTTTTTGCTGGTTACACATATGCTGACGTTTCTGATTCCAGGACATTCGAGTTTCAGGCATTCGTAGAGCGGAAGTGAGTCGGTCAATTGTCGGTCCTGTCTCAGGTTTTCATTCGCCTACTATAGTCAGACGACAGGGTTTTTCTCCAAAAGCAACAGCTTCAAAGTAGCGACAGTGGCGTCAATCACGCCGACTACTGGGTACAACCTTTTAATGATTATTCGACTCTCAGAGTCTGACATTTCTATTAGAGACGACGCTGCGAGTACATCTCCACAGGACGTGGGCCAAACGTCATCAACTACTACTGTGATGAATCCGACGTCATCGTCGTTTATTAGTACAACGTAGGTTTATGTATCGTTTTTCCTTCTTTGTTATTCACATTCCCTCAGGATTCATGAAGTTGCAGAAAGGTATGTTTTTCGTTCCATTCATTCCGTTAGGCCTCATTCTGAACGCCAATTAGCAGCACAACCTCGCATTCGATCTCGACGTAAGCACTTCTTGTTGGTCATTTGAAAAGGACAGCTTTACTTAATGATACGTAGTGAATCTATGTTATCAGAGCCGTTGATATCCTCAATAACGCTCACGTAAGTGCATAGATTATCGCTTCTTGCTACTCACCGCGTGGTTGTGTAGTGTGACTGCTGAACCCACGGACCGGACGCGCCAGAGCAGTAAAGCAACGGAACACACCTTTCACACGGGTGTCATCATTGGAGCGACCATTAGTGGTGTATTCGTCTTGGTGGTGGCGCTCCTCTCCATATGTTATTGCGTACGCCGACATCGAACATCGACGACGTTCAGCGAAGGGCATGATATCATCGAACAGTTCCCCTACGTTCCGCAAATGTCCCTGCGGAATCATGAGATTGGTCTGGAAGGAGGCGAACGGGACTGCGATCCAAGGCGAGAGCAAAACAACATCAGGCCTCCGATTGCTTCTCCTATTCATCCTGCTCCTCAATCTCCAACTGCAGCGAAATCATCGTTACTTAGTCCTCCACCGATATCGTCCAATCCTCCGGTCTCGAACTCACCCCAAATGAATCCGGACGACGAGGCAACGACGGGAAGTCTTGGTCTCGGAGTCCAGATGGAAGAGCTCGCTTTGAACCCAGAATGGAGCACCATGGGCCCTCCTCCGCCCTATGTTTCGGGGGCGATGTGATTATCCGGGAAGGAGATCCCTAAAGCTTTCGGATAGTTTGGTTTGAGACGCGTCGCGCGCATGATGTACGAATAGCCTGGACATATCGTTCCTGTTCAATGCCAAGATGTTCACTTTCAGTCGCCGTGGTACCGATGAGGGTAAATCTCGCGCATATCCGGAGGTTAGGGACGCGAATTGATGGACTTCTGATGGCGTAGCTTTCTTCCTCCCCTCCCAGGACAGTGCTCAAAATTTCCTGTCGCTCCTACCTAACAGGTAGCGTGGCACGCTCCTCATGCACGCGGCTCGTCCAGCCTGAAACGTCCTTCTGGTCAAGGTACGGCCGAAACCCCGATTTTAGCCAGATCCGCTTCGGATCATGCTTTATCAGATAAGGAACGAAATCGTTATCAGGCGACATCTTCAGCATATGGTTGTAGAAAACATGGAGATATATAAGCTTCTTTTCTTTTCTTCCCTTCTATCCGCCATGGAAGACCACAAGAGCGTTTCCAGCGAAGTTCCCCACCACGGGGCTGAGGAAGTCGTCGCGCACGGTGGTGTTGCCAAGATCAAGGCTACTCATAAAGTTTATGGTAAATACTCCAGGTGGTTCCTGTTTATTGGGTACGCCTGTTGCCTTTTACTCGTGTTCGCCGTTCTGATGTTGATGACGTTTTAGTCTTGGCCTGTCGGCGTACATCTACTCTCTCGATGGCCAAACTACCTGGGCCTACCTTGCTTTCGCGGCATCTTCTTTGAACGACCATAGTCTAATTAGCACGATCCAGGTCGCGCAATCCATCATCAGTGAGTCCTATTCGTGTGAGCTCACGATGTAGAAGCTGACCGATGTCATTTTAGTTGCCTGTGGGAAGCCTGTCATTGCCAAGGTCGCCGATGTTCAGTCAAGAGGAGCGGCCTATGTTACAGTTTGTGAGTAGCCTTTCCTCTTGTTTTGCATGCAAATAACAAGCGTTCCTAGTAATATTTTACGTCATCGGTTCGGAGTATTCTTTTCATCACATTTATGTCACGGCTAAATTGGAAATTCAGGATATATCGTCATTGCAAGCGCCCATAGTATCCAAACCATAGCCGGGGGTATTATCTTGTACGCTATGTAAGTCTACCTGTCAGTATTTTCGAACATAAGAATTGACTCCGCTTTCCCAGTGGTTACACAGGCCTCCAGCTTCTCACGCAAATCATTATTGCCGACATAACAACTCTTCAATGGCGCGGTCTCGTATCCGGGTTGATGTCCCTCCCTTTCATCATTAACGCCTTCATTGGCAGCAACATCAGCACGCAGGTCCTCAATGGCGCCGGATGGAGATGGGGATGTGAGTCTTGTCTATGCATCTTGGTATTCTGATATTGATTCCGCTCCCTGCAGACGGGATGTTCGCGATCTTGATCCCCGCATCCTTGGCTCCGCTCATCGTTACCCTTGTTTGGGCAGAGAGGAAGGCGAAGAGGCTTGGTTTAGTGCCGGAGGTGCCAGTCGAGGTATGTATGCTGTGCATTCGCTTGTCCTGGTGCTGACGACGCGTAGAAGAACAAAGCTTTCTATAAGAAAGTCTTCGACCTTGCCTTGAAGCTCGATATCTTCGGGTTGGCACTCATAGGAACGAGTGTTGCGTTGATTTTGCTCCCCCTGACGCTAGCGGACAATGCGAAGGGACAGTGGCACAATCGTAGGTGATGTTCACAGCACCTTTGTCCAGTCATTTATGGGGTTATGCTTAGCGTCGATGATTGCGATGGTGGTTATTGGCTGTGTCCTCTTCCCGCTTATTGGTCCTTGGGAGTTTAAGTTCGCCAAGTTCCCAGTGGTTCCATGGAGATACGTCAAGAATCGAAGCGTCGTTGGCGCTAGTTTGATCGGCTTCTTTGATTTCGTGCGTTCTCCCTGGTTTCCTTGATCTAAAAAGCTCACGTCGGACTAGATCTCGTTCTACCTGACATACGTGTACCTGTATTCGTTTGTGCTAGTGGTGAAGCCATGGTAGGGAGCGACCATCATATTTTCATTGGCACATTCTGATGCTGGGTATGCAGGTCATTGATCAACGCGACGTACTTCATTCAGACCCAATCCGTTGGGTTGACATTCTTCGGCATTTGCGCTGGTGCGGCGATGCGCTACTTCCATCGATACAAGGTACTCTGTCTGATGCATAATCTATCGCCCCTCATCACTCACTTCGTCTCCAGCTTATGCTCATCATTGGTCTATGCATCCGGCTACTTGGCGTTGGCCTCATGATTCACTCCCGCGGTGCTAACGCATCTGACGCGGAGATCGTTTGGACTCAGATCCTCCAAAGCATGGGTGGTGGCATGGCGGCGGTCACGATCCAGGTAGCTGCTCAAGCTAGCGTTCTTCACATTGATGTTGCTATGGTAACTGCGGTCGTACTTCTCTTGACTGAGATCGGAGGAGCTATTGGAAGTGGTATCGGTACGTTTGATTCATTATTGTTCATCGACTTCTCCCTGACGAGATTGTTGCTCAGCTGGTGCTATTTGGACGGGTATGATGCCGGATAAATTGGCTAAATACTTGCCTTCTGTCTCAGCTGAGGAGCGGGCGGCTCTGTATTCAAGTATCACTACGGTAATTACTTACCCAAGGGGTGATCCTATCCGGGAAGGCGTCATTTCTGGTTGGTCGTTCACTTTAGCATGACCTTCCGCATGTTACTCATCCTTCCGCTTCCAGCATATTCCGACGTCATGAAAGTCATGCTCATAATTGCTGTTGTCATGAGTGTCGTGCCTCTGATAGTTGCATTCTTTATGCCGGATTGGTACCTTGGAGATACGCAGAACGCAGTCGATAAGGAAGATTTGAATGGCGAGAAGGTCACGGAAGACCAGAAGGTGTAAAATGTTTGTTTTCTTTTGGTTTACTTTCTTCGTCTGCTCGTGGCTTTATTGTTACTGTAAGCAGTCCTAGTTATTAAGGAAAATTATCCGATGAATGTACGTCTATGAATATCACGTAAAGTATAGTTTTATAGAAGCTACAATAATGTCCATTTGTTACTGAAGATCACAATACATCTATGCTAAATCTCTACGTCTACGTCTTATAGATTGTAGCATTGGTGTCCAGGTTAGCCCTCCTATGTTTGCGTAGGTACTAGGGCCCTTAAACCCTCATGCGGCATCTCATCGGTATATCCAAGCGCCCAGGGCGATACTAATGCCTCCTCCAGACGTGTGATCGTCGCCTTGAGCCCTTCAATCTCCTCCTGCACTTCTCCACCTCGCCTCAATTCCGTCTTGAGCCTGATAAGATCAGTATTCTTCTTCATCAACACGTCGTATATCTCCATCTGTCGGTCTGTGTGAGCGGGAATAGGAGACGGAGTCTCGGACCTGGGGGCCAACGGAGCAGGGAGCGAATATTCCAAACAGCCTTGCTGTCGCTGGGGACTCGGTGCGGGATCTTCTTTGTACGTAGAACTATAAGATGCATGTTTTTCGACATCCGCAAAGTTCGTATAAGTATCCGGATCCTTTGCTGTGGGGGTAAGAGGCGAAAAGGAAGCATTCGAGCGCTTTCGGACCATCCTGTCGCGATGAAATATGGGAGGATATTGCTTTCGGTGCAATTGCCGCCGGCGGAGTGTATACACGAGAGCGGCTAGAAGCAGTAGCAGGAAAACGAAGGACCCGACTGTGGCGCCGACGATTAGAGGTGTTTTGGGTGGCGACCCAATGGACGAAGAGACCGCATGTCGATTCGAGCTGGAAGAGGGCGAAACAGAGGACTCAGATGTTGTCGTGGACCTGGGGGAGTAATCAGGACGTGTTTCACGCAAATGAAACGTAGGTCGACGTACCCAGGATTGGTGGTCCTTCGGATCGTACTTTCAGTCATGTTGGATGGAGGCGTAGTAGGACTCGTAGTTCTAAAGTTATGGTCAAATTTACAGTACAAGTAACAGTTATAGAAACATCGTACTGAAGAGTGCTGCTGAAGACCGAAGACCTAGGATTATAGTGAGATTTGCATTTGAAGTATGAATAACTCAAAAATGCCCACGTTGAGATACCGTCAGTGGTCGAACTACTCCCTGTAGGTTCCAGGGAACTATTGAACCATCAGCATTGAGCGACATATGCATATGTACGGAACAACAAGCAAACGTACATAATATTTGATGAGTCTCCGTAAGTAAAACTCGGAGAGGTGGAGGATGTCGGCACGGCAGACGAAGTGCTGGTTATTGTAATGGGTAGCGATGTACTAGAAGAGCTAGTCGTTACCAAAAAAAGCATCAGCCAGTGGTGTTACGGGTTGAAAAAGGAATGAACCTACGCAGACGTCGATATAGAGCTGGGGTTGGTTCCGGAACCAGAATTGCTAACACCGATTGTATTCGAAGCAGCTATAGGCGTTTTGCTATCGCTTTGGAAAGCTTCAACTAAATGGTCCCTGTGTTACGACAATGACAAGTCGGAACATGAGATTCGAGGTTCAATTTACATACTGCACACGCACCCAGGCAATTTAAAAGTGACCGGCACGGTCCCGTCGTGGGTACCATTATTAGGAAATGAGAATGACACGCTCGTTCCATCGCCCGAATTTTGAGATGTCAATCTTTGCTTAAGGTGGAGCTTGTCCGGGTCATCGCTTTCGTCAAGATACCATGTCAGAGTGAAGGGCGTGCCAACTGTCGCATTCGCTTTAATGTCATCGAATTTAAAGGCGATCGAAGTGGCAACGCAGAAACCGAATCTTTCCAGTGAGGTTAAATAAACTTATCTGATCTCATGCGATGAAAACACGACTTACAAAATGAAATGGAGCAGCATTTAGCTTCTCCTAGCCTGTCAACAACACGCGGAGTTGTGTATACGCAATATGTGTGATAGTGAATATCGTGGTCAAATACAGTGACAGTACAGACATAGCTGCACTGCATCTGAAGTCCTGTACACGGCTTGGGGAGAAATACGGAAACTATCAGTGGTCTGGGATACAGATGAATCATATTACACCGCCGTTAGGACACGAACGTGGGATTGAAATCATTGGATAACAGTTGATCAGCCTAGAGTTCAAAGATCAGAATGCGGACACAGAAGCTGTTCTTTGGTACGATTCTGATATAGGGAGTCATCTGCATCGATCATTGTTGAACTTGAAACTTGATGCATGATGTATTGCTTCGGAGACCGTCGAGATGACTAATACCATAGCAGCTGTCTACGAGCGTGCGAGATGAAGCAGATGCCCGTAACTGCACGTCGAGAGAGCGTGAAAAGACCCCGACAATAGCTGAAACCCTGAATTTGAAATAAATACAAAGAACGTCCCCGTGACCGGTTGATGTGGTCTGACCAACGTCTGACGTCAACGACGCGTCAAAGCTTCCAAATTTTGAGTATTTGGATTCTGACGTGTGTCTTCGAAACAAGAATGGTATATATGATACGAACGTAGTACCTGGACCTGAATCCAAAGCGACGCTGCTTTCTTTGAATCACAGTCGCTAATAATGGTGGTGCGCAAGGTCCAAGCGGCTTGATCAAGTTCCCACGCACAGCCACGAAACGTTGATTGGGACAATCTGTCGCTGACCGTATCTGCCTTCAATAAAATTCATAAATTCATAAAAGAATTTGTATGGTGTTTTTTTATATTATTGGGACACATTGGCCAGAGGAAATGATAAACGGCACACCCCTTCCGGTGTTTTTACATAGAATGCCATGTTTTTAGTCTATATCTCTGCTAGAAATTGAAGAATAATAAATCCCTCTGACAGTTTTGTTGCAAGGAAATACCCTAACCATCCTGCATTGCTGCATCAAGATAATATTTAGACGCAGGGCCTATTGCAATTCCTCTGCCAAGAGGTTATGATGCCTTTGATAAACAAGCATCAACATCGCGATCAAGAAGCGTCTCGACGCGTGTACGTGCATTTCAACACGTTCTACGTGCTTATTTCAATATGTTCTGGCCTGTTGCATAGATAATTTATACCCAGTATCTCAGAGGTATGATAAATTAAATTTACAAGCACTCCTTATCATGGAATTGTTGCTCATGACACATGCTCTTTCTAGGAAGTTCTTTACGCGCCGTCCAACATGGCAACATCAAAAAATGACCATAAAACCCAAAGAATAACGCCAAAGCAGCGCGCTAACCTAGCCAATGCTCGCCGAAGTCGTCATCCTCCCCAGTCTGTCTCTGCACACCACGCGATTCTCTCTCAGCGCCGTTCTTCTCTCAAGCGCAAACTTAGCCATCGAAACTCTGAACGGTCATCTCAAAAAAAGGTTAAACGTCTAGAGAAAGAGCTGGAGTCAGCTAAGGAGCAGGCTACCTTTTTATCCTCAGAAAACAAAGAGCAGCATTTCCCTCGGCATCAATGCCCTGAATGATCAAATTGATCTCCACCGGCAGGCAGAACGCGAGGCCAATGTTACAGATTGCGCAACTCCTGCAAAGAGCAAAATGACACGCAAAGTTTACAAGTTATCGGCTCTGCATGCAGCCCTCACGAAGCTTGATGGATCAACGGTTGTGGATGGAGAGCTTGGACCTGCAAAGGTGAAGGAATATATGCCGGGATCAGTCCTAGTGTGGGAGAATGACATCCAGGAGGATGAAGAGATGCTATCTCAATGATTATCCTGTTGCTCCCTTCCAGTAAAAATTTATATCATGCTTAGACTGATTTTTTTGTGTCTGAGACACTTCACTTTCTTCGAATGCCTTAGTAGTGAGACGAGTATGCCATTATTTCGGAGCAAAATTCATTAGATATGTACCTACGAGGTATAATTACATATCCATATAATTGTTGATGTGTGTGCTGGTGGGGGAGCATAGTTTCGAGGCAGGAGGAACGCGGCGACGCGTCTTTTCGCCAAACGGTAGTGTGGGAAATTTACATAAGCGCACATGACGCGCATGGGCATTGCGCACCACCACTAATAAGGTATAACAAATCCTAATTGCGCAGAGTCGCCTAAGACTATCCCGTTGACCATCTGCCTACACATCTCTTACATACGCCGGAGGCGGATCCCTCTCCCCATTTTGATCCCATCCTGAGACTCTGTCGACGATGAGCTGCTGTATCTGAGTACGCAACCTTATGATCTCTTCTGCCATTTCATCGCTCCTTGCACGAGGTGGCAAAGTTGAAGTACTTGCATGCTGCGTAAGCTCTTCCGCCAGAATTTGAAGACTTGCTTGTTCGGGTAAGCCCTCAGAAAGGGAGGGATCAGGCCCAGGGGCATTGTTATCTGAGGCTAAGGAGAGTGAACGCGCCGTCACTAGTTCACTACCTTTCCCTGGCAGATTGGTTCCTGGGACTCCTTTTTTCTTCGACATCAAAATCCACGACCCCAGAGTTGATGGATGTCGGTCTCAGCCTATCCACTGAGGCTGGTACAGGGACATCTCTTCCCCGTAGTTTGTGAATCGCACCATGCTGAGAGGAAGGCCGAATTTGTAGGTATTGAAGTATGACCTTGGGACCGGGTAATAACATATGCCTTCGGTTCCTATGCACGCGATAATAATGAACTACTCCTAGTGCAAGAAGTAGCGAGAATACAACCACGCCAATTACGGCTCCGATAATTGTTGACATCTGCTTTGTTTTATGCGAGTTGGAGTTATTGGGGGTAGATGAAGGGGTGGAAATAGTGCTAGAATGATAGTGAGATTTGAATTTAGGGCATGAATAACTCAAAACGCCCACGTTGATATACCGTCAGTGGTCAAACTACCCGTGGTTTCGAAGGAACTATTGAACACACCAGCATTGAGCGACATCTGCATATGTACGGAGCAAAAAGCAAATGTACATAATAGCTGATGTGGATGAATGTTCATAAGTGGTATCCTGAGAGGTGGTAGAGGCTGACGGCACAGAAGAAGTGGCGGTTGGTAGAATAGATACCGATGTGCTAAGAGCACTAGTCGTTACCAGAAAAATCATAAGCCACTGGCGCTACGCGTTATAGAAAGTAATGAACATGCACAGACGCCGTTATAGAGCTGGGGCTAGTTCCGGATTCAGGATTGCTAACAAGAATGTTACCGGAAGCAGCATTAGGCGATTCAGGATTGTCCTCAAATACTTCAAACAAATGTTCCCTATTTTACGACAATGACAAGTCGGAAGATGAGATTCGAGGTTCAATTGACATATTGTAGACTCACCCGGACAATGCAAAAGTGACCGGCACGGTCCCGCCGCGGGTACCATTATTAGGAAATGAGAAGTTCAGGATCTTTCCCTCGCCCGAATTTGGGGATGTCAATCTGTGCTCAAGGTGGAGCTTGTCTGGGTCATCGCCTTGGTCAAGATACCATGTCAAAGTGAAGGGCGTGCCAACTATTGCATTCGCGCTAATGTCACCGAATTTAAAGCCGATCGAAGTAGCAACGCGGAAACCGAATCTTTCCAGCGAATTTAGGAAATTATCTCGTCTCATGCGATGAAAACACGACTTACAAGATGAAATAGAGCAACATCCAGCCTCTCTTATCCAGTAAGTGAGGCGCGGCGTTTGTGTGTGCGCACTACGCACTGTGTCACAAAGTGGGGGTAGGGCTCAAACCCATATTATAGAATCAGATGCACATATGAATGCCTTTTAGGAGGAGAGACGCCTGAACTATCAGCGGTCTTGGATACTGATGGACCACCATACACCGCTGTTTCAGATAGGAACGTCAATATGATGAAGCCGCTTAGAATTCAGGAATCACTTTAGACGAAAATATGCAGTTCAGTGAGATATAATGAATAGGAATGCACATTACCGATCATCCTTCAACGAAGTCTGATTCAAAGATGGTTCGGATAGCATCGGGGAGGTGATGAGTCTCCCAGAATAAGCACAGGTTTCTCAATTGCAGGCGTCTTGCATCGAAGAATGGAAGAAGACATCCCGGCGTGTTATGGACGTGGAGGAAACCTTGAATTTCAAACACCCGACGTAGATTACAAGCTGGTCGGAAATAGAACATATGAATAACGCGTAGCGGGGCGAGGCAAGTGGATGTTTCCATATTTGCAAAATCGTGGCATGATGCAGACGCTACGAAGAAATGATGCTACCGCGTCAACTTCAGCGGATGTCATAATGTCGACACCCATGAATTCGTTCATGGTAGACGTCGAAGGAGTACCAGGGGCCGATCTGCCGAGGAAAGAGAGAGAATCGGTGACAGACGCACGTGGGACCTCAGTGGTGTCAGAAGGCAACGTCCCTCTCCGGAGGCTTTTCCACGCGGGGAAGTCTTCAAATTCTTGGCGGGGAGCAGCTATCACACCCTAGCACTCCGTGTTTGCTATCTCAATCAGGGCACAATGAAACTGCAGAGGAGATTACAAGATTGCGAGTCCGGATACAGGAGCTAGCCATCGACAGAGCCCTATTATGGGATCAAGATAGCGAGACGGAGTGATGCATTGACGCGGAGACCGTGTAGATGACTAATGTCATAGTAACTGTCTGTGAGTGTGCGAGATTGAGCCGAAAGCCTATAAATGAATGTCGAAGGGAACACGAGGAGATCTCGGCGATAGCAGAAACCATGAATTTCAAATAGACTCTCCAAAGAACGTCCCCGTGACCGGTTGATGTCGTCTGACGTCAATGACGCGTCAAAGCCCCAAATTTCTACCTGAGTGCTTGAATTCTTATGTGCGTCTTTGAAAGCTGGCGCTGAGCTTTTTAAATAACAATAGTTTAGATGTGATATGAACGTAGTAGTACCTGAGCCTGAGCCTAAAGCGATTAAAAATCAATGCTACTTTCTTTCTAATTGCAACACAAAAAGTCAGCTCCCAGTCGCCCAAGCTTAGCCCGTTGATCATCTCTCTACACATCCTTTGCATATGCCGGAGGCGGATCTATCTCTCCACCTGTATCCCATCCTGAGACTCCGTTGATGATAAGCTGCTGTATCTGAGTACGCAACCTTGTGATCTCTTCTGCCATTTCATTGTTCCTTGCACGAGATCGCAAAGTTGAAGTACTTGGGTGCAAGGTCGACTCTTCCGCGAGAATTTGAAGACTTTCCCGTCCGGCTATGCCTCCGGAAAGGGAGAGGTCAGGGGCATTGTCATCTGAGTCTACGGGAAGTGAACGCGTCGTCACCAGTTTGGTACCTTTCTCCGGAAGATTGGCTCCTAGCACTCTCTCTTCGACATCTAATTCCATGATCCCAGAGTTAATGGATGTCGGAATCAGGTCATCCGCTGAGGCTGGTACAGATACCTCTCTTCCTCGTGGTTTGTGAATCGCACCATGCTGGGAGGAAGGCCGAATTTGTAGATATTGAACCATGACTGTGGGGTTGGGTAATGGCATGTGGCTTCTGTTCCTACGCAAACGATAATAAAGAACTACTCCTAGTGCAAGGAATAGTAAGAATATAACCACGCCAATTACGGCTCCGATAATTGTTGACGTCTGCTTTGTTTTATGCGATTTGGAGTTATTGGGGGTAGATAATGGGGGAGAAGTAATGTTAGAATGATAGCGAGAGTTGAATTTAGGGCATGAATAACTCAAAAACGCCCACGGTTGATATACCGTCAGTGGTCAAACTACCCATGGTTTCGAAGGAGCTATTGAACCCACCAGCATTAAGCGACATCTGCATATGTACGGAGAAACAAGCAAACGCACCTAATAGTTGATATCGATGAATATCCATAAGTGGTGACCTGAGAGGTGGTGGCTGACGGCACAGAAGAAGTGGTGGTTATTAGAATAGATACCGATGTGCTAACAGAGCTATGCGTTACCAAGAAAATCATAAGCCATTGACGCTACGGGTTGAGGAAAGTAATTAACATACATGGACGCCATTACAGAACTGGGATTAGTTCCAGAATCAGGGCTGCTAACAGAAATTCTATTCGAAGTAGCTATAAGCGATTTAGTACTGCTATCGAAAGCTTCAATAATGTAGTTCCTGTGGTAGGAGAATGGCAAGTCGGAACATGAGATTCGAGGTTTCATGGACATATTACCAACGCACCCAGGAGATGGAAAATTGACCATCAGGGTCCCGTTGCGGGCACCATTATCAGGAAATGAGAAGTATATATCATCTCCTTGGCCCGATTGTTGAGAGCTAACTCTTCTCTGCAAGTGGAGATTGTCTGGGTCCTCTCCTTGATCAAGCTGCCATGTCAGAGTGAAGGGTGGGCCAACTGTCGCATTCCCTTTAATGTCATCGAATTTAAAGCCGATCGAAGTAGCAAAGGAGAAACACAATCTGTCCAGTGAATTCATATACACTTATCCGCTCTCATGAGATGAAAAATAAGACCTACAAAAAGAATTCGAGCAACATTCAGCCTCTCTTATCTAGTAAGTGAGACCGCGGCAGCTGTGTATGCGCACTACGCAATGAGTCACAAAGTGGGAGTAGGGATCAAACCCATATATTATAGACCCAGATGCACATCTGAATGCCTTTGAGGAGGAGAGACGCCTGAACTATTAGCGGTCTTGGATACTGATGGACCACCATACACCGCCGTTTCAGATAGGAACGTCAATATGATGAAGCCGCTTAGAATTCAGGAATCACATTGGGTTACAATATGCGGTTCGTGGGTAAGATACGATGAATAGGAATGCACATTACCGATCAGCCTTCAACGAAATCTGATTCGAAGATGGTTCGAATAGAATAGCATCGTGCAACTGATGAGTCTCCCAGAATGAGCGCAGGTTTCCTAATTATAGGTTACGGCTTCTTGCATCGAAAGATGGGAGAAGACACCCCAGCAGGTTATGGACATAGAGCAAACCGTGAATTCCAAACACCCGGCATGGATTACAAGCTGGTAGGAAATATGAAAAACAATGCGCAGTGGGGCGAAACAAGTAAGACATAACACCGAATAACTAGCCCGTCGCTATGAGCGAAGGTAGCATGGCATGGATACCAGTACAGATTTCCACTGTTGTTGCGGTCGAAAATGCGCGTTCCTCAGCCGACAAAGAGCCTTGATCCCATCATGTTAGACCGGTGAACAAGGTGCAGCTCCTGTTCTGGGTGTTTGGTGCTGCGGGGAGTGTAGTTTCGGATCGCTACCAATTAGGCTGAATCGTTGTGTTCTGCCCAGGGAGGAAGTCTGTTGAGATACTGGCAGCTGCAGTAAGAGATTGTAGCGTCGATATCGAAGTCACGCGCTCGAGGATGCAGGCCTTGATGTCATAGCACTTAGTCTTCCCTAAACGCATGTCAACTCCACGATATAAAATATCGGATGGGATACATTCACCTTCACCAGTTAGTTGTGACCTATGCTTATGCGTCTCCAACACCTGCCAAGAAACAGGGAACTACCCTCTTCACCTCGTAATCTTGAACATTCCCAACGGCGCACAGGTGTTAGTTACATTGAGAAAATTTGACAGCGTATCGCCATACAGATCTCGCAGTTCACTTGCTCCTTGTTTCGAGTCAAAACCATGAATTTGAAATGGACACAAAGAACGTCCCCGTGACCGGTTGATGTCATCTGACGTCAACGACACGTCAAAACCGCCAAATTTGGAGTGCTTGAATTCTGACGCATGTCTTCGAAAGGGCCAAGAGAATTCTGCGTTCGACCCCTGCGTGCGTGCGTTCAACTGCGTTTGTCTGCGTTTGCGTAAGTTCAACTTGCGTGCGCTTGTGCCCTGATCGATGCGTTTAGATGCGTGGTCGTCTGATAGCTAGTGTCATTTCAATAGTAATATGTCGTAATTATGTTTTCTGTTGAAATTAAACTTACTTGTCCGGATTTCCTGGAGATATCTCCATGACTTATTATGACTCAATAATGAGGTGGAATGGTCTGGAGAGGCTATAAATGCATGCATGTTAGTAAGTTCTAGTATCACAATGAATATAGTACCCTCTGGTGTCGAAGTACTTATGCTGTTCTCAATTTTGAGTGAATCAGGCACCTCTAAAATTAACACAAAGACTCACGCATCTCAAAAATAACTCACGCATGCGTCCAAACATTGAACGCAAGCGTTCAGATAGCGCACGCATGCGTTCCTTTTGAAAACGCATGTGTCCGAGATTAAACGCAGATGTGTGACAGTGTTGTGACAAATCTGCGTTCGGTGCGTTTGATGTGTTCAAATCCGAGTTGAACTAGTTGACTTATGATCGCTTCAATTTATCCCGCCCGTAATTGCTTCTAGTCACTCATTCTAGGCAGGTATTTTATTTTTATGATGTATTCTAGTTGTGCATAGCCAGGTTGCCGTCAAGTCATCGTTTTTGAGCCAGGATTTGGCTCAGTTTCTTCTTGGTTTCTTCAACTTGTTCCTCAACAAAATGGTAATGGTGCCGTGGTTTTTACTGACAGTTATCATACCTCATGGCCACTAACACTCTCAAAACCTCCAAATGCTCTTACATTTTAAATACCAGCTCTTACATTAATGGACTCAGCTGTACAGAGACTCTACCATGACAAAGAAAGTTAATTATGGCCGGTGTCTGTTAGGACCGACTTCCTAACAAGGACAAACACCGGCTGTATCGTGTTCGTACAGTCACCGGATGTCTTCCTGAGAGTTAAGAGGCTGGACTAGTGTCTTAGTCTGGGTGATTGAGCAAAGGAAGGAAGTTCGTATGAATAAAATTTAGTTCGAAGCTGAGGTTACTACAGCGAGAACTATGCTACTTAAATACTGTCCATGAGTGTCTAATAATAGAGTCGTACTTCGTATAGTGGTTCGGTTCTGGCGCGACTACAGAGAGCCGCAGAAACCATATGTATGTCGTTCTGTTCTGTGGTGTATAGGGATTAGCGCTGAAGATAAGATATCAAGGCGCTAAGATAAAGAAAATTTGTAACATTACCCTCTTCTTAAGATCGTCGTCCCGACGACTATGGTTCTGTGTCCATTGGACCTTCTTTGCTCAACCTTCTGGCTTCAACCCAGTATTCCGTGATGAGATCTTGTAATTCGGGGACTTCTTTTTCATAATACCATTTCGGCTCTGCGATGTATGGTGTTATGATAAGGTATCTCCATTTTCGTGGAAGTTTGGGTCCCTCGTCGAATTTGGTGTCGATGATTTGAGTAAGGGGTACGTATGCCGCAACTTGGTCTACTCGTTCTGCTAGGAACTTTTCGATTGCATCTGGGGCGTCCATGAGATCTTCTCGTACCCAACTGTTGGATTCCGGACCCTCTCCTTTCCATTTGATGAGGTAGTTGGTTACCGACTTTGGGCCTTCTCCTCGTTTTCCTCGCACCTTGCGGTTTCGGCTGTCAAGAACTTCTTCGACTTCGAAGTATTCGAGTCCGTCGATGAGTTCTGGCGGCGGTGCAGGAGGTTGTTCTTGGTTCGGGAATTCGGGAGGGGAATATGGAGTGAGGAGGACCTCGTTGAAGGTCGGGTGAATGTGCCAACTGGTGGGTAATTTGAGAGTATACGCTGAAGGTCCTTTCTTCACGGTTATCTCGAATGGCCCGGTTTGTTTGTCAGACAGTTTTTTCTTTGGTCGAGGGAGGTGAAGGTTGGTGGTGTCTAACCATACCTTGTCACCCACTTGGTAGTCGACAGCATCTCTTTTATGCTTGTCGTACTGTGCTTTCATCTGTGCTGCTGCTTTTTCCAATGCCTTCTTCGTTTCTTCGTGAATCTTTTGCATCTTGAGGACAAAGTCGCTCGATGCTGGTGTTCCTAGAACATTTCTAGACCTGTGCTCTGGGAGAATGAATGGATTGAATCCATGATTGACTTCGAATGGGCTTCTTCCCGTGGCCGAGTGTACGTGATTGTTGTGTGCGAACTCAGCTAAAGATAGCCATTCAACCCAATCGTCCTGAAGGTAGTTGACAAAGAGTTGGAGGTATTTTTTGACTTCTTGGTTGACTCGTTCTGTCTGTCCGTCTGTTTGAGGATGCCAGGCTGTGGATGCATTGCTTTTGATGTGAAGGAGAGCGTAGAGGTCCTTCATGAATCGCGACACAAATTGGGGTCCTCTGTCAGAGATGACTACTTGGGGCATTCTGTGACAAGCGTATACCTCGTCTCTGAGAATCTTGGCCCATCCTTCGGAGGATAATTCGGTGGTGCAGGCGACTGGGATGATTTCTTTGGAAAAGCGGTCTACGATCATGATGATTGCGTCGTAGCCGTTGCATTTGGGTAGACCTGTGATCATGTCGACGGATATGTGCGTCCACAGTCGTGAAGGGATGGCATTTGGATGTAAAGGATTTGCTTTGGCCTGGGTGTTTGACTTGGTTCTTTGGCAAGTCTCGCAGCCCCGTACGTAGGTTTCCACGTCCTTTTTCATCTTGTGCCACCAGTACTCTCGTAGGACTAGCTCCTTTGTCTTTTCAATGCCTGGGTGTCCGGCGGTGATGTGATCATGAGACTGGGCTATGATCTCTCCTCGTAGCGCATGGTTGCGGGGTACGTATACTCGGTTATCATAGTAAACGAGCCCTTCTACCAATTGCATGCCTCTGTCGTGGTTTACTGACCCTAAAACGTTCTCGTCCCAGGCCGATACATGTCTCGTTGCTTCCTTGATTTTGTGATGGGTTTCTCCCATCGTGGGCATGAGCATGGCGCGGAAGTGTTCTGGAGCAAGGACTATGACTTCTTCGTTGTCATCTTTTCCCTGGTCGTGGTCTGCTCGTCGACTCAACAAGTCAGCTTTCTTGTTTGCTGTGCCGGCTTTATGATGGAGGGTGAAGTGATATTCCGTGAGCTCCAAAACCCATCGTGCTTGTCGTCGGTTTACTTTTTGGGGCTTTCGGAAATATTGGAGGTTTTGGTGATCCGTCCATATTTCTAAGTCCTGGAAAGCGCCCATCAAGTAGTGTCGCCACTCATCGAGAGCGAGCATGATTGCGAGAAGTTCTTTGTCGTAGATCTTGTAGTTTCACTCGGTTATGGACAACGCCTTGGATAAAAAGGCAACTGGTCTCCACTTTCCGTCTTGTTCCTGGGAAAGTACAGCGCCTATGGCTCCGTCACTCAAGTCGGCTTCCACTCTGAATTTCCCTTCTTCTGTCGGAATGGCTAAGACCACATCTTTTGCCAACTGCTCCTTGAGCTGCTCGAATGCCTTCTGTTGAGCTGCTCCCCACTGCCACTGTGCGTTTCCTGTCAATTGGGTCATTGGTTTGACAATATGGCTGTAGCCTTTGATGAATTTGCGATAGAAATTGGTGAATCCCAAAAACGACTGCAATTGTTGTTTCTTCATCGGCGTTGGCCATTCAATAATCCCTTTGACTTTGACTGGATCCATGCATATGCTTCCTTCACTGATTATCACTCCGAGATACTCGGTCTCGAGCACTTCGAACTCGCATTTTTCCGCTTTCAGGAATAGCTTGTTCTGCCGGAGGATCTGCAGTACTCACCGTACCAGCTTCCTGTGTTCTTCCTTGGTTTTGGACATGATAAGGATGTCGTCGAGGTAAATGGTCACCGATCCGGTGGCGATGAGATCTTTGAATAAATCGTTCATCATCCATTGGAAGGTGGCGGGCGAGTTGGTGAGTCCGAAAAACATTACGGTGGGTTCGAACAGTCCACGATTGGTTTGAAACACGGCTTTCCACTCGTCTCCTGTCTTGATCCTGACATTATTGTATCCCCATCGAACGTCTAGCTTGGTGAAGTATTTGGCTCCACGTAACTGGTCCATGAGCTCTGAAATGAGTGGTAGCGGGTACCGATTTTTGATTGTCATTTCATTCAGCTTTCGGTAGTCTTGGACTGGACATAATTTGCCATCCTTCTTTTTGACGAAGAAGAATGGTGAAGCCATAGGGGACTTCGACGGTCGAATCCTTCCGCTGTCTAGGTTTTCGTCAAGGAATTTGTCTAGTTCCTCTTGTTCACTTCGGTTCAAGGGATAAACCTTGCAGTCAAGATTGGCGTTAGCGTTGGGGATGAGTTCGATTGCATGGTCCCAAGGTTTCGGCTCGGGTAGTTCGTCAAAGTTTTCTTTGTCGAACAGGTCTCTGTACTCCCTGCACCACTCGGGTACCATCTCTTCGAACGTCTTTAACTTCTTTTCTGCATTGGCTGCGGCTGCTAGGTCGTTGGTGACGTGTCGCATAGCTCTGAGCCTTATTGCTTCCTCGAAGCTTACGGCTAGGATGGTGTCACCCTCTTCTAACTCCTCGTCCCATTTGTCGTATGGATCAGCGTCTGGTAACATGATCGGTGTTTTTCTGCAGCTGCATCGGGCAAATATGAGTTTCCCGGTTTTCCAATTGATTAGCGGATTGTGTCGTGCTAACCAATCATGGCCAAGAAACAGGTTACAGTCATCTAAGTTGGTTACGGCTAAATCAATACGTTCTGCGTGGTCTCCGATGATGATGCGTACTTCAGCGAATGCAGTGATTTGTCCTGCTTGGTTCTTGGTCCCATCCGCATTGTATACGGTGATAGGCGCCGCTGTTGCTCGAGTTGGTATTCCATGTTTTGCCATGAATGTCCTACTGATGGCGCTGTTTGTGCATCCACTGTCTACGAGTGCGGTGGTTCCAATCTGCGTTCTGCTTTCGAGTGTTTCAAGTTGTACATCGAGTACCATGTCTCTGCCTTTTCCGCTGACACGGCACTGGTATTGCTTTGGGGCTTGTAGCTCGTGAAGTTGTTCCAATGCTTTCACTCATGTGGCCTCTTTCAGCCTTCTGACAATCTCCGGTTCATCTTCTCCGGTTTTTCCTTTTGGTAACCATCCCCTGAGGATAGCTACTGCTTCTTCATCTGTCGTTGCGTCTCATATCCCCTTCAGCGTCCATTCAGGTCCGAACGGTTTTAACCATTCTGGAGGGACCTCTGTAGCCTTCGTGTTGACTGGTGAAGGTCCAACTACCGTTGGCGAGATCACCTCTTTTTCTACAGAGGGAATGACGTGAGCCTTTTTCCAGCGTTGGAAGCTGGTGTTGTCTTCTTCATCTGGTACCTCGATCATAGATACCGTGTGCCCCCTTTCTACTGCCTGGGCGCTAGCAGCTTCCTGTCCTGCGGCTTTCTTGTCATCCTTGTCTGGGTGTTTCTCCGAAGTTTCCCGTCGTCTGGGAGATTTAGACTTCGGCGTCCTTGCGGTGTTCTCTGTTCCCAGAGGAGGTTTCACCAGAGCTATTCCCTCAAAACTCCCTGCGAGGCAGGGACTCCGTGGAGCCGCTTCATCAGAGGGGGCGCTAGGCGCTTGTTCCTCTGTCCCATCCGATCATGTTGTTGTGATGGGTGTCACTTTGGCGGGTGCGTGGAGGGGGTCCTGGTGGAGGTGCGTATTGCACGTTTCTCCGGCATGGGGGTTCGATCGGCATAGGATGGGGTTCCTGTGCCTTGGCTTCTATTTCTCGGGGGTCGTCGGGGTGTAGCTGGTTCCAGAGGTTGACGGTAAAACGTCCCGCCTCATCTGATAGCTGTTCTTGGGTGTCTAGCCCGTTGGCGATGTGATAGGTATAAGTGCGCCCGGCTCCCAGGAGCCAGGTGGCGGTCAATGGTAATTCTCGTACAAAATGTTTAAATAAGTCTAGGAAGCTCGCTTCCCAAAGGATGACTGCAATATGCGTCACCCTTCCTCCCATGTACTGGTCAATTGCGAGACTCAGCTGGTCTCTCTTCTGCCCTTCCATGAATAAATCGTATCCTGTTGATGTAGTACGATCCGTCGTCACTCTCGACGCTCAGCTCTCGGGTCGCCTGTGATCTGTCGTCTGGGATGGCCCTGCCACTGGAGGTGGTGTACCATGGTGTTGCCTCAGGCTGGGCGGAATAGAAACTGGCGACATCCGCGGCGCTTGCGGTATCAGCAAACTCGATGTGTCGGTTTGCGTGGAGGGTGAGGGGGTGGGGCTGCTCACTGGGCTCGGGGGTTGAGTTATCAGTGCTTTCATGGTCAAGCCTGCTGGAAGCTCTGAGGTGGGGTCAGCTGTCGTTGGTGCTGCCTGAGACAGCTCTAGAGGCGTCACTGGCCTCGAGTCCATTGAAGAGGCAATGTGCCTCTCTTCGGTGGTCCACCCAGGGGTCTGTGGGTAGTTCATGAGTGGGGGTCGTTGGTTCTGCGGTGAACCCGGATATGGTTGGGGCGGGAGATGGTACGGGGTCTTCCCATCGTAGTGCGGTGATGTTTGAACTGGTACTGTCGATTCGGATTGTTGGGGGTGCGGTCCAGTGATGGTTGCCGCTTGGTGGTGTCATTGTCATTGTTCGGTAAGTAGGGCTGGTCTGGAGATTGTAGTGTCGAACAATCTTGGATGGGGTTGGGGAGTGTGGATGGTAAGAGGCGGAGCGGGACAGTAGTAAGGTTGTTGAGGTGGCAGCTCCGAGAGCGATGGCAACCTCTCTTTCTTTGCCTTCCTCCCTAGTCCTGGTATTCGCCATAAAGATCTCCTCTGGCTCTGACTCGCTTGGGAGCTCAGCAAGGTGAGGGATCGCTGGTGTCCCTGCTCGGCGTAGGGGGATAGGTTCCTGTACTGGTCGAGAGGACTCGTCATTTCTGCGGTGATGATGATGATGATGGTGGTGGTAATGGTGGACGGCGACGGGTAATGTTCTGAAGTAAGCGGTGAGGCAGTAGAGTAATACTCCTAGGCCCCACGCTCCTATGGTAACAATGTAGATGATGTTGACGGTGTTGTCGCTCGTCATGGGTGTTTCGGTGAGGAAACGGAAAAGCTTCGAACTAATTGTTAGGACCGACTTCCTAACAAGGACAAACACCGGCTGTATCGCGTTCGTACAGTCACCGGATGTCTTCCTGAGAGTTAAGAGGCTGGACTAGTGTCTTAGTCTGGGCGATTGAGCAAAGGAAGGAAGTTCATATGAATAAACTTTAGTTCGAAGCTGAGGTTACTACAGCGAGAACTATGCTACTTAAATACTGTCCATGAGTGTCTAATAATAGAGTCGTACTTCGTATAGTGGTTCGGTTCTGGCGCGACTACAGAGAGCCACAGAAACCGTATGTATGTCGTTCTGTTCTGTGGTGTATAGGGATTAGCGCTGAAGATAAGATATCAAGGCGCTAAGATAAAGAAAATTCGTAACAGTGTCGATGTCATACTTCGTATAAATCTAATAAGCAGTAAGTCTTACTTACACTGTTGCTAATAAAATAATTTATCAGGTGTTTGTAAGCCCAAACGCACAAGACGGCCAACAAACGCATCCATGTCACGCTCACGCAGAGCGGCAGATGTGACAAACGCATGCGTGAAAACGCAAACGCAGAATTCTATGTGCCCTCTTCGAAACAGGAATGGTATACTTAATGCGAACGTAGTGCCTGGAACTGAGTTCAAAGCGACGCTGCTTTCTTTGAATCACAGTCGCTAATAAGGTATAACAAATCCTAATTGCGCAGAGTCGCCTAAGACTATCCCGTTGACCATCTCTCTACACATCTCTTACATACATCGGAGGCGGATCCCTCTCCCCATTTTGATCCCATCCTGAGACTCTGTCGACGATGAGCTGCTGTATCTGAGTACGCAACCTTATGATCTCTTCTGCCATTTCATCGCTCCTTGCACGAGGTGGCAAAGTTGAAGTACTTGCATGCTGCGTAAGCTCTTCCGCCAGAATTTGAAGACTTGCTTGTTCGGGTAAGCCCTCAGAAAGGGAGGGATCAGGCCCAGGGGCATTGTTATCTGAGGCTAAAGAGAGTGAACGCGCCGTCACTAGTTCACTACCTTTCCCTGGCAGATTGGTTCCTGGGACTCCTTCTTCGACATCAAATTCCACGATCCCAGAGTTAATGGATGTCGGTATCAGCCCATCCACTGAGGCTGGTACTGGCACATCTCTTCCTCGTGGTTTGTGAATGGCGCCATCCTGAGAGGAAGGCCGAATTTGTAGATATTGAGGCATAATCGCGGGGCTGGGTAATAACATATGGCCTCGGTTCCTATGCACACGATAATGATGAACTACTCCTAGTGCAAGGAGTAGCAAGAATATAACCACGCCAATTACGGCTCCGATAATTGTCGACATCTGCTTTGTTTTATGCAAGTTGGAGTTATTGGGGGTAGATGAAGTGGTGGAATTAGTGCTAGAATTATAGTGAGATTTGAATTTAGGGCATGAATAACTCAAAACACCCACGTCAAAATACCGTCAGTGGTCAAACTACCTGTAGTTCCGAAGGAACTATTGAACCCACCAGCATTGAGCGACATCTGCATATGTACGGAGCAACAAGCAAATATACCTGACAGTTGATGAGTCCCCATTACTAGAACTCGGAGAGTTGGAGGATATTGGCACGGCAGACGAAGTGTTGGTTGTCGTAATGGGTACCGATGTACTAGCAGAGCAAGTCGTTACCAGAAAATCGTAAGCAAGTATCGCTACAGAGTAGAAAAAGTGATGAACATACGCGGGCGCCGATATTGAGCTGGGATTAGTTCCCGAATCAAATTTGCTAACAGTAATTGTATCGGAACTAGCTATAGGCGATTTGGTATCGACCTGGAAAGCATCAACGATATGGTCCCTGTTTTACAAGAATGACAAGTCGGAACTTGAGATTCGAGGTTCAATTTACATATTGCAAGCGCACCCATGCCATTTAAAAGTGGCCGGCACGGTCCCGTTGCGGGTACCATCGTTAGGAAATGAGAATGACAGGTTCGTTCCATCGCCCGGATTTTCAGATGTCAATCTGTGCTCAAGGTGGAGCTTGTCCGGGTCATCGCCTTGGTCAAGATACCATGTCAGAGTGAAGGGCGTGCCAACTATTGCATTCGCTCTAATGTCACCAAATCTAAAGCCGATCGAAGTAGCAATGCAGAAACCGAATCTTTCCAGCGAATGTAAGCATTCATCTGCTCTCAAGCGATGAAAACACGACTTACAAGATGAAATGGAGCAGCATCCAGCCTCTCTTATCCAGTAAGTGAGACGTGGCAGTTGTGTATGCGCACTACGCAATGCGTCACAAAGTGGGAGTAGGAGCCAAACCCATATATTATAGAATCAGATGCACATATGAATGCCTTTGAGGAGGAGAGACGCCTGAACTATCAGCGGTCTTGGATACTGATGAACCATCGTACGCCGCTGTTTCAGATAGGAACGTCAAATATGATGAAAGTCGCTTAGAATTCAGGCATCACTTTAGGCGAAAACATGCAGTTCAGTGAGATACAATGAATAGGAATGCACATTACCGATCATCCTTCAACGAAATCTGATTCAAAGATGGTTCGAATAGAATAGCATCGTGCAACTGATGATTCTCCCAGAATGAGTGCAGGTTTCCTAATTTTAAGTTATGGCTTCTTGCATCGAAAGATGGGAGAAGACACCCCAACAGGTAATGGACATAGAGGATACATTAATTCCACACACCCGACGTGGATTACAAGCTGGTAAGAAATATGAAGAACAGTGCGAAGTGGGACGAAACAAGTGGGACATAACACCGAGTAACTAGCCTGTTGCCGTCAACGAAGGTAGCATAGCATGGATACCAGTACAGACTTTCAGTACTGTCGCGGTCGAAAATGTATATTCCTCAGCCGGCAAAGAGCCTTTATCCCACCACGTGAGGCTGGTGACCGGGGGCACACTCCTGTCCTGCGTGTTTGGTGCTGGCAGGAGTCCAATTTCGGATCGCCGCCGATTAGGCTGAATTTCTGTGTTCTGCCAAGAAAGGAAATATACTGGGGTGTCGGCAGCTGCAGTAAGGGATTGTAGCGTCGATATCAAAGTCACGCGGTCGAGGATGCAGGCCTTGATATTATAGCACCCAGTCTTCCCTGAATGCATGTCAACTCGGCGACATGAAATATCGGATGGGATCCATTCACCTTCACCAGTTAGTTGTGACGCTAAGAAACGTGGAAAACCACCCTCTTCACCTCGTAATCATGAACATTCCCAACGGCGCACAGACTTCAGTTACAATGAGAAAATTTGACAGTGTATCGTCATGCAGATCTCACAGTTCGCTTGCTCCTCGCTTCGAGTCCAAGATGTCTCGGCAAGTCAGGGAAACGAGCTTACAGGGGCCATATCGCTATGTCTTCCAGCTGTCCATGAAATTTTTAGGACGGGAAGCAAACTGAGGTAGGTAGGTTAACGTGAGGTTGTGTTAGTGGTCAACAATTCAACGAGTCAACGACGTCAGCCGGGATTGATCGGAAGAACCCGAAGGACCCTATTGGTTCGGTGGAACGGGTATTCATTGAACCGGATATCTGCCCCGACTTGCTAAGCCTTTCAGCTCAACCACGTCGCGTTTGCCACAGATGAAAACCAATTTGTCGCTCACTTTGGTTGAGAAGAGCAGCGCGATTCTAAAATAACAGCCAACTCAGAGTCGACAATGTAAGTATCATATGTATCAACGCCCATTATAATGAAACTCCTCTCTAGTACGCATCTTTTACATATGCAGGAGGGGGCTCCGTTTGGCTATCTTGATCCCACAGTGGCGTTCTGTCGATGGCTAGCTCCTGTATCCGGGTTCGCAATCTTGTGATCTCCTCTGCAATTTCATTGTTCCCAGCATGAGATACTAGCAAACCCGGAGTGCTTGGGTGCGATAGCTGCTCTCCGGCAAGAATTTGGAGACTTCCCCGCGCGGAAAAGCCTCCGGAGAGGGGGAGCACAGGGACGTTGACGTCTGACGCCACTGAGGTTCTACGCGTGTCCGTCACCGATTCTCTCTCTTTCCTCGGCAGATCGGCTCCTGGTACTCCTTCTTCAACATCCACCATGAACGAATTCATGGGTGTCGACATTATGACATCCGTTGAATCTGACGCGGTAGCATCATTTTTTCGTAGTGTCTGTATCATGCCACGACTTTGCAAATATGGGAACATGCCCTTGGGGCTGGGTAATAACATAGGGCTTCGGTTCCTGTACAGGCGACGACAGAGGGCTACTCCTAATAAAAGGAATAGCACGAATCCTATAACACCAATCACAGCTCCAATAATTGTTGACGTCTTCTGTGGTCTTCGCGGGTTGGAGCTGTTAGATGTAGATGCGGGGGTAGTCGCAGTTCTAGAGGATTGTTCGGTTACAGTTAGCACGAATTTGTTAAAGATGCGCACAAAGTTGAAGTATCACCACCGATCGAACTGCTTTCGGTGAGATGGGACGGGGCCGGGCTAGTGAAATGTGGACGGTGAGTAACGTACATATACAGATTTAGCAGCAAACGAACGAACCTCAGGAATGTTGATTCTCCAGACAGAGAAATAGAAAGAGAGTTAGGTGAAAGAGGCGACTCGATAGAAACGGTATGGACAGTTGTTTGACTGGCGGCTATGCTTACAGAGCTAGCATAAAGAATCAGTCCCACTACGATGTAAAGTGGGGTAGGAATTGTACCTTGTACTCGACGGCGCTACATTACCGGAATGTAAAAAAGACGTGGATGATGTCGACGCTGCAGAAGAGCTTTCCATCGATGCGGTAGTTACAGATGTGCTCCCAGAGCTAGTCGTTACAGGAGCGACACTGAGATGCCAGTCACACTACGGATAGTATAGAGATAAATGAACATACGCGAATTTCGCACTGTGAACAGAAATTGTCCCGGAACTAACTATAACCTCGTTGGTGTTGGTATTGATTGCTTCGATGAGATAGGACCTGCGAATCGTGATAGGAGAATATCAAGTCGAAAGATTATGCTCGAGAGGTTGAATTCACAGACTACGAACGCACCCAGGAAACGGAAAATTAACCATCACGGTCCCCTCGCGAGTGCCATTAGCAGGCAATGTGAAAGGTATTCTTTCTACTTCTTCCAACCCATGGGAGACATTTCTTAGTGAGAAGCGGAAGTTGTCTGGGTCGTCGCCTTGAAGACGCCAGGTGAGCTGGACAGGTATACCAACCGTCGCATTTTTTTGAACTCCGTCGAGAAGAAAGCTGGTCGAGGCAGCAAAATGAACAAAGAATCTATCAGGCAGGCTTGAGTATTTCTCTTCTCTATCATGCAACAAAAAGTACCACTTACAATAGGAAATGGAACAACATTCAGCCTCTCTAAGCCAGTAGGGGAGATGTGGCAGTTGTGGGTGCGCAATAACGTGTGAAAGAGTGGCGGTCACAGGCTCAAAACCCAGATAGTATAGGCTTCATTGCAATGCACCCGAACTCGGTTCAGGGAAAAAGATATGAACTATCAATTGTCTTGGATACCGATGAACAGTCGCACACCACCGTTTTAGATAAGAACTTGGGATTAGATGCAAGTTGATCCCCCTAGGATCCGAGTCCTTCTAGAGTCCAGACATCAGAGTGCGGCCATGTGCTGATCTAATATGCAGGTAGTGAGTGAGATACGATACTCGGAAGATCAGTAAACTAAATTGGTGCACATTACCTATTAGCCTTGAACGACATTTGATGAGGAGACAGCTCGACTGGCCCCTGGGGTTATATCACTAAGTGTAGGTTTTATAATAACACAAACTCCGAAATCGAAGGGAAAGATATGAAATCCTAGCAAGAGACGGACAATGATGAGATCTCTAATTGAAAAGGGCCATTGTGTACAAAGCGTCTCAGTGCCCTATTCGGACCTAACAACTTCCCGCAAGTCAGACCGATTTAATAAGATACTGTATACGATCCATAGATATGTCAATAGGAAGTAAAACAGTGAACCAGCTCAGGCGGGACAACATCCGTTACATTCAACGCCCAAGGGGACTCCATAAAGTCCTTCAGCGTCCCAATCTTCGCTTTGGTATCCAGGATTTCTGACTCGTTTTCCGCTGCTTCAATATCACCCCGCCCCTGCCGACTCGTTCCTTCCAATTTCAAAAGTTTCTCCTGCAAGCTATGCAGACGACCTTGTATATCCATCTGCCGATCAGTGAGAGGTTTGGGCCAGAAACTCGCCGTGGACTTCGTCGCCATGCTATGCCCGAACGATGTACGAGCTGAAGTTGGAGATGGCGTGATATATACAGGCGGCAGACTGCCTCCATGATTTCTGCTGCCGGGGTTTCGACGAGGAGGATACTTGGCGTAGAGATATTGGACGAAGGAACTCGCTGGTGTATCGGAATGGCGTACCAATCGATCCTGGAAACTTCGTCGTCGACGAGAGCGGAAGAAGATCAGGTACACTGTAAGGAGAACGATGACGATAACTGCCACCGAGCCTAACACCGCCCCAACGATTAGACCCTTATCGGAGCCATGATGCGAATGATCTCTGTACGCGATCAGAACCTGAATTCAATGATAACGAGAGTGAAGGTTCCTCACTTGGAGTTATCGTGGACTTCGAGTACAGAAGTCTGTGCAATCGGGTCACTAGAATCGATGTCCACTCTGCATATCCAAGTCAGAAAGACCTCTTATGAAGAGTGGCAACTGACGAAGTATTCTCATAAGCAAATATCTGGTACTTGCTGAGATTTATGGTTAGGACATCCGAGTTCGGAGGAAATTAATTAGGCATACTCGGTGTGATTGAAGGTGATATTGACTTGTGCGTCGACAGTAAAGTTGGCGACATGAATGGCGTCATTTGGTGCGTTGTTGTTATGTTTAAGGCGGATTTTCTTGAGAAGTATATCGTTGGGATCCCCTTCCTCGTATCTGAGAATCACTGTGGTGTTCTGTCCTTGAAATATATGGTTTTCGTCTGGGATTTGAATCTGAAGGGCAAAGGAAATGGAAGCCAGGGAGAGAAAAGATATCCTGCTGGAAATGAGTCCGTCATCACCGACATCACGTATAGACTCACCCATGAAAAGGACCGAAAGACATTCCAACCTGTGGAAAGAAGAAGAAAAGGACGAGGTATGAATTATGTGGACGGCCTTCAATCGTTACAACCGTCGACTTGTAGGGGAATGGTTTCCATCAAGCGTGCCGAAGATGACAAGGAGGTCCGTCAATTCATTTGTCGGAGAAATAGTTTAATCCATCCCGTCGTGTGTCAAGCCACAATCACATCTCTCGATGGACGTAAATGAAACGATATCTACACGTCTCTGATATCAGCATCATATCCACAATCCTTGTGCTTGGCGATATCACAGATTTCTTACCGGATGACATGTATCTAAGTGTATGCGCCTGGGAGCAAGTACCCTAAATTATCTAACTAGTGTAATGTTCAAGGAGGTGTCGTTTTCGCGAGGAGGACTGTAATTGAAACAGCGACGTCAAGTCTGTGATGATCAAATGCCAACCAGACAAGTATGACTCCCTTGCAGCCCTTCTAAATTGATATCAAGATTACAAAGATCCAGATCCAGTACCGCGCGAGCGTTGACAATGAATTAGAATCTTTTTGGAATACATCGGTGGCAAGCCTAATGAATCAATTGGATAAACTTACAAATGGATTACGGCACAGTAAATAGAGTTGGCTCTAAAATTATACGAGGCACTGAGCCATCGACCCGGTTCTCGCAAGGACAGAAGCGCTATCTTTGAGGGGAATGAGTAGTTTTAACTGCAAAGATTCGACAGAATTCACGAAGATGCATCAGGCTTCATCGCCTGAAAATTATGTCGTCCGTATCAGTCATGCTATTCAAACAGCGTTACCAAGTCAGTTTCATATAAGCGTCCAAATAACCGCGGGCACTGTAGGATTATCGAAACGAAAGCTGTTCGAAGTAGCGAAGTTGAGACGGGATATATTGTCTCAAAGATTTAGCTTCTAGGACGCTGTGAGGTAAGGATTGATCTACAGGCCGTTACGGCGCAATATCGCCCCTCGCCTTGCGGCAGTTTAAGAAGATTCCGTTTGGAAGGTTTAGCTACGGCGCACAGAACGAGGAGTTGCCGAAGCGAAGCTGATAGACATCATAGGTGTACTGAGTTTGAACCCAGCTTTACGGAAGGAGATGGGCGAAATCGGTAGTCTGGGGTGCAGATGGTTCACCGCTTGTGCCATAAGACCTTGGGATAAGATCGTAACTCATCACGCTGAGACCAGTAGCATTTAAATATCACAACGCCCAACAAAGGAGGGATTCGTGACTAGACTTAAGCTTGAAACACGGTACGGCAATGGCTCACCTGGTGACATAGCACTGTTGTTACGCCGCACCAGAGGAATATCTCTCCTCACTGAAGGGGATGACAGCGAGAAAAAAATAGCGACTCTCAATGGAGCTTGATAGCAAAATCGATTTCAAATTGAGATACATTTCGTCCCGTGACCAGTTATGACGTGTCTTACGTACTTTAGCCTGGCAAGCCACTTTATTAGATACTTACTCGCGGAACTCGTATCTGTATATTACGTACTTCCGACTTGCTTGAGACCAATGCTTGACCAATCCCCGCAGAAATTCTTGAGCGTGATTGGCTACAAAACCTTTGGGCTTCAAACTCTTCAAGTTCTTTTCGTGTGAAATTTTAACCCCCAAACGTGAAATTTTATCACTGGCACTCGGATAGCGTTCAACGTTAACTTGAACTCGATACAGTGTGTTTAACTCATGAAGGTGCCGACGTTTCAATTTCAACTCTCAACACATTTTCCGTTCCTTCTACGTATGCCGGAGGTGGATCCTGCTCGTTGCCCGGGGGCCTTGCTGATTCTCTGTCGAGAATGAGCTGTTGTATCTGGGCTCGCAACCGTTGTATCTCTCCAGCTGATCCATTGCTCATCGCACGAGATGGCGACGGTAATACTGTGCTTTTGTGGGACATGCATTCCTCCGCCAAAGTTTGAAGACTTTCCCGTTGGGCTATGCTTCCAGAAACTTAGAAAAGGAGTTGGTACGGTAGGGGAATGGTGTAGCGCTTGATCCTGAAAACTCCGACGTCGACGAGAGCGGAAGAAGATCAGGTACACTGTAAGGAGAACGATGACGATAAGCGCCACCGAGCCCAACACCACACCGACGATTAGACCCTTTTTGGAACCATGATGCAAATGATCTCTGTAGGCGGTCAGAACCTGAATTCAATGATAATGAGAGTGAAGGTTCCTCACTCGAGGTCATCATGGACTTCGAATACAGAACTATGTGCAATTGGGTCACTAGAATCGTGGTCCATTCAGCATATCCAAGTCAGAAAGACATCTTATGAAGAGTGGCAACTGACGAGGTATTCCCGTAAGCAAATATCTGGTACTCGCTGAGATTTATGGTTAGGACGCCCGAGTTCGGAGGAAATTAATCAGGCATACTCGGTGTGATCGAAGGTGATATTGACTTGTGCATCGGCAGTAAAGCCGGCGACATGAATGGCGCCATTCGATGTGTTGTTATGTCGAAGGCGAATTTCCTTGAGAAGTACATCGGTGGGATCCGTTTCATCGTGTATGAGGGACACTGTGGTGTTCTGTCCTTGAAATACATGTTTTTTGTCTGGGATTTGGATCTGAAGGGCAAAAGAAATGGAAGCCAGGGAGAGAAAAGATATCCTGTTGGAAATGAGTCCATCATCATCCACATCGCGTATAGACTCACGCATGAAAATGACCGAAAGACATTCCAACCTGTGGAAAGAAGAAGAAAAGGACGAGCTATGAATTATGTGGACGGTCTTCAACCGTTACAAACGTCGCCTTGTAGGGGTGCAGTTTCCATCTAACGTGCCGAATAAGACCAGGATCGAAGGAAGGTCGGCTAATTCATTTGTCAGAAGAACTTTTTATCATCCCCGTCGTCTGTTGAGCGGCAGTCGCATCTCTTACATCAGCACCGGATCCCAATATACTGTGCTAGGTAGCATCACGGATTGTTTGCCGTTTCGTGCGAGCGAGAAAGAGATAGCAGTTGTGGAAATGGGCTGTACCGATCCATCAATCAAAGAAAGACCAGACCGACGCGAGGAAGGCATGGCCCCTTTGGGCACTTCCGATATAGACGGTCAAGATCGGAGTCGCCATTCACCGGAGTTCTTTCATAGTGCATCATTGTCAGATGATCAGCGCCACCGCATTATGATCATGGTACTAAGGACTTGGCCTCAACGAATCGATCAAGGTGGGTATATATAACGCGTAAGATTAATGAAAACACGCGCCAAAGGTCCAGTACAGGTGATCAACCTCAAATGGGCCCTGCTGTAAGCAAACAAAGCAGCCCCAAAAGTACACAGAAAGCTAGTGCCAGCGGCGAGGCTGTTGCAATTGCAGAAGAGTCGCCTCTGAGAAAAATAAGCGTTTTTCACTACAAAGATTCGACAGGCTCACAATGATGTATTGGATGATGCGGGAGAAGCCAGCGGCACCGCATTGACTGTTTGCCTGTTGAGCAGAGATAAGATCGATTAGGTTTCAGACATGGCAGGACCCACGTCGAGCCCGATCTTCCTGAGCCATTGCCGCCGTGGTTATCATCTTCGTTGCCGTTACCATTGTGACCATTGTGCTGTTTGTCATTTGGCGACTTGGGTCCTTGTACTTGTACCCTCTGACTCTCTGCGAGGAAGTACGAGGCACTGGAAACGTTGAGATCTTTCGTGCTGAACCGCTTATAAGAGAAACTCGTGTGGCCATTGCAACGAATCACGGCTTACTCGGAAACATTGGAAGCAAGAACTCGAAAGGTTCTAAAAATGGAGGGATGAGGATTCAGCTTAAACTGGAAAGAGTCGTGATACTCACCCGGTGTCGTGAAATGTAATATTAACAGCCGCATTGGCTGTGAAGCCACTAATATTACTCACATTTCTGGAAACATGTGGGGAACCATCGATATGTAACTTCGCCAAAAAGAAGGACGGGGGGTCGTTCGGTGAATATGTCAAGTTGACAGTGACACTCTGATTCTGGAGAGCATGGTCTGGGGCTGAGATTTTGAGCGCAGAGACGCACAGTGTCCAAAGAACAAAAGAAAGGCTTGAGAACAACGTCGTTATACGAAGAGATACTGATCTGCAAAGTAAACGTACGAGAGAAGTAGGAAGAGCATCGCCGCCAGCGGTGAAGGAAAATGAATAAATGAAACTTCTAAACGCTGGAGGTATGTACGAGAGAGTTGTAAAAACCCCCTTTGACCATCAGGATATGGAGCTGGACGACTCTCTTGGCAAGAACTCTTCCCTGCTGCCACCACCTTGAAAGTGATCGTATCAGGGCCGCGGTGTACTCTAATAGTCGAACGACGTAGGGGCAGTGCAAAGTGCGGAAGCACCTCACATCATGTGTCTTGGCATCCACTAATTCCCGGTAGCGAAGCACGCGCAATCATCTCAAGGCTAGGAAGACGTAGAGAGGCTTCCGACTGAGATTATTATAGCTGGTTGTGGGCCACTGTTGCTAGGATTCATGAGACACGAACAACGCAGATTAGATACACATTCATAACGCACTGTATGAAAAGAGGCCAACTTTCATCAGGCCCTCACGTCTAGCATCATCGGTATTTTTAGAAACGTCCATGCCTTCGATGTCCCCGAGGGTACAGATCTTTATCGATGAAGAGAAAGCATCGAAAAATCTCTCTAAGCCACCGCCCTGATATTGATCAAGAATAAGATGATGCCAGAAAGACCAACACATGAGGACCTGACTGGAAGGCTTTCACACTCCTAACCCGCGCCGAACGAACGACGGTCTTGCTGAAACATCAATAAGTTCCGGTGTTCCTTCTATCATAGAACGATTCTCCGTTACTGGTCTGTTGAACACAGGGTAGTGGGTGTGGTGGAGACGAGTAAGAGGCAGACGGTACTCACGTGGCAGAAGCGGCCCGATACTTATCCGGTTCGCGCAGACTTCCACGGTCCGGGCCCCCGCCCGACCTTCTTGGAATTGAGGTATTCTCACGGGCGGTAACGTACAGGTACATGTGAGAACGAGTAACTGTGCCATACAGGACGTAGTAAATATTTCGCCTTTATAAATATGCTAAGCATCACGATCGAGGCTTCCACTCCTATAAAATATGGGATAAAGTACTATTCTTTTCGGAATGTCATTCGTCTTGAAATCTAAATTCGATATGTATAGCTATATGTCTATCAAATTTGCTGCTGCCTATATTTCCACGCCTTGCACTAGCGACCAGGACTCTCGGACTTCAAGTAGGTTTGGTCGGAGCATACTGAATGCTCCACTGTAACGCGCAGCGCCCTGCGCGTATGAAGATTGTACGATGGCTCATAGACATCTTTCCTTACTTCCGTATCCAATGCAACACGGAACAAGATCAAGGATGGAGCGATAGCCTACACAACGAGTTAGCATATCCCTACAGCAGAATAAGGAAGCAGAGGTGGCATACACTTATCTGCCCTAGCGAATCAGCAAGAATTATGCTAATCTTAGCATCCGTATTGAAGAAGACGAGGAAGAGAGTCGATGTAATGGCAGATATCGCACCCGACTCGACAATCATCCAAATGATGCCCATAGATGGCTTGGACGTTGGGCCAGGTTTCCAGGTTCCAGCTCGTTGAGACAGCCACCAGATACGAGCTACAATCATAGTTGTAACGGAAAGCTGTGTAGCTAGAGACAGCGAATACGAAGCCTGAAGCCATCGGTAAATGTTTTGGATAGATTCTTGCCTGGGATCCATACTTGATAAGTGGTATATAGAAATGTAGCCGCAGACTTCAAACGAGAGGAGTAAGATGGGAGCAAAAACGACAAGGAAATGAGGACTGACCGCCGAATGCCAGGACCATGGCGGCCTGGAGTACGTTGCCGTCAGCCGAGGTTAGTAATTATGGACTCGCGAAACGTACGGGAGGCACGGACATCTTCACACTCTTATTCCAAATTACATATAATCTCCAAAGCATTATTGTGTCGCACGCAATGCACTAAGCAAATATCAAGATGATACTTATATAATGTAAAAGCAACTCACATTCGTGATTGTGGCAGTCTCCTGGAGGACGTTAACCAATCGGGAGTTATTTTCCCAGTACAAAATGGAACCATTTGGGTCCTTCAACAAGATGAAGCCCTCTATCACAGAGCGCAAACCTGTCGCAATATGTATCGTTGAAATGATAAACTGAAGAGTCGCACTCCCAAGTAAGATCCTATAAGAGAAAAGGGTAAGTCTGGTATGTGTCACTGAAGACGTCCTTTGTTAAGGAAACGCACCACCAACGACGCCTGATGAGCAGATTGACACAGCTAAAGTAAAGGACCAGACTGAGAAGCAGTCAATATTTTCGGACTCGAAAATACTTGGAGTACATACTTGACACCTAGAATAGAGGCCATTAACAGGATACTCGTTAGACATATCGTGCCAACGCACCATAAAGAACAGTGCTACACCAAACACCAACGAGAGACGCGTAATCTACCGGAAGACTTTTCATAGTCACTGCTGTACAGTTTTGCAGCCTAGTTGGGAGACATTATATATCTCGGACGCGGTCCCGTTCTGGGCATTCTGTAGATGCGTTAATAGAACATCACGCAGGTTGAATACGAATACAAAGGATACTTGGTTCCTCAGATGTAACACCTTTTCAGAGTCTACTCTGGAGTTGAAGGTTTCAATGGCGGCAAATTAGATGCGCACATCGGATTACGACGGGGAGAGTTATACTGGGGATCAATATCTTTAGTCTATTTGAAGTATCGAACAAAGAGAGGGAAACCGTACGTCCATTAGTGTGGACCAAGGTCAAACTTTTCAATACGTATATTGTCCGCGTATGCCCTGCCTCGGAATGACAATACTGAGGATAGGAGCTGGAGAGGCCAAACAGTGAATAAGAGATTATACCAGATAATGGTGAGGCGCACATAAAGGATGCACGTTCGAGAGACTAACGGAATTCAAATTTGTACCTGTGATGACGATCATGAAGTCTCCCGATTCAGTCACCACCTATCTCGAGCTCATAGTACTGTTCATCTGACATCACCTGTTCTCCGACCTGAAGGTCATCGCTGTATTTGTTAGTGACTGAAGCTTGTCCGTCGCGACGGTTGGCAAAAGGCCAGACGACCCACGTCATTTCGAAAATGGAATCACTGGTTGATTAATGATAAATCCTAGTATCTGATCGTCATGTGGCGGGGATGACATATACCTCTTAACGCAATTGCTTGCATATAATGATACTAGAGGCTAGCGACAGCATGCTGTCTGTTGTTATGCTGCAGACTATCTTGAGTCGTTACGCCGACCTGGCCGTGAAATCAGGAAGCAGAGGAACTTTGTACACGCTCAAATGCTGATAGATTAATCTAGCGTTGTACCCTGCGGTTAAGCAAGTACCATTTACCACAAATATAGACAAGGCTGACCAGGTTCACCTTTATGCAGGGTGGTGGGGAGAAGTAAGAGAAGCGAAGAACCGGCCCGGTGAGAGGCGGCAATTGAAATCAAATTGAAATATCTATTGAATTTCGGCTTGATGTACCTTTTGGCACATCACATCCAGAGTACGTTGTAGCGACATCATGGCCGTCGTATCGCATCCTCTTCTGTCTGTGAAATCGAAGCTGTACGAGCGTGATACTTTCATTTTCTCGACGTCTTTGCCAGCCAAGCTACTTGTTGGTGAGTATCGGATGAAACCGTTATGAATTCATTCCCAAGACTAACGATTGCAATTTGTTCCCAGGAGTGAACCGGTGTCGCATACCTATCAGCAGCGTTGGGCATACCTTCTTGCTCCACATAATGAACCTTTCCATCTGCGTCCAGTAACGGTACACCAGTTTCGGATCATGGCTTATGCTATAATGCCCAACGGTTCTCCCATCCCCGAGAATTCTTCCAAACAGCTTCCGCCTGGAAACTATGGTTGGTATGATTCAGGTAATATTCTGCCAATGTTAATCCAGGCGTTATATAACTAATGCTACACAGACAGCACAGCAAGATTTTTACCACACATCACGACTCCGCCCAATCCACCTTCTTTTGCAGCCATGCAATAAACCTGGAAGATCTATCCTAATCCAGGGATCATGGTATTTCTCTCTACATTCCTTATCTTACGAGCTAACATCCTCGCCTAAGCTTGATGTGATACCTTCGGTGGCGCAGGCGGTCAGGCGAAGAGACCAGCACCGATGCTTCGTCACCGGAACTCCATCTCATAATGATACTGATTTAATATGGATGTTTCCCCCTTGTTTTGCTCGCTTGGTAAGGTCAAAATCTTTATATGACTCTTTTGCTCACACGGCGTTTCAGTGTCGTTTTCCTCCCATAAGAGACGATTACCATCCTATACCGCAGTTCTTCGAAACAGCATCTAACGCTGCGTTTCTTCACAAGGATCTCATCCCCTTTTTTCATGGCAATGCTTACAGCGTCGATGTCGACGTAAGAGCGCTTTAAACTTGTGCTTAGCTCCAGATTGCTGACTATTTCCTAGGATGACTATCGTGTTTTAATCTTTCGCGATATCGGCCCGGCTGAAAAGCTTCTCCCATCCCATCTGCGAGTCAGCGCCAACGAGGGGCCCGAAGATTGGTTCCTCAGAGAGCATTTTCGAATATCTCTCAAAGTGTGTATTCTTGAAGGCGATATCGACGAGGACTATCCATCGTCTGTTGTTCTTCGAATGATGGATGATCTTGGGGTCAATTCGGTTGGCAGCGACGATGCAGTCGAGCTCGCACCGATGACAGATCCTCGATGGCAAAGCGTCATTGGTAAGTCTATCTGGGAGAATGTATTAGAGAGGAGGATGGCGACGAGCTATGTGCCTCCGGATGACTCCGATGAGGAGGAAGCCGATCGTATTGATAAATTTGATGGACTCTACGGGTCACGGTCTTGCTTATGAAGGGAGTCTGACAATCAAAGGGATCTAGAGGAAGATAGAACATATATCCGTTATCTGCGTTATATTTCATGCTGTCGAAGAACTATGACCGAAAGTTCGATCATTCACCAACATGTATCGCGGTAGTGATCGACTTCATCTTCGTTGCCTGCCCATCGGCCGCTGTAATCTGCCGTGTCAAGAATGGTCCTCTCGAGTTCACACTCTCGCTTTCCATAGTGATTACACGGTTCATACCACCCATGCTTTCACTCGCACTAAACCTTGAAACCTGGACCCAACAAGACACTAGCGCGCCTGGAGATTGTCATTAAGTGTGGGCCACATTCACGTAATGCACTCTCCATTTCAGCACGTCTGGGAATTTTCCATTCTAAAGACCGTCTTGATGGCCAGCATCGCTGTCATGCATGTGCTACGACCATGAATCAGATTACCTGGCAGCACCTAGTGTACGAACTGCTAGTGTAGGAAGGCGAGCGAAACAGGCAGCCTTTCGTGAGCTTGGCTTTCTAGAGTGGCGGGATTCTGTGCCAAGTGAGAATCCTGGACTAGGAAAAGGATCACAGTCGACGGAAAGTATAAGTCCCTCACCAGAAAATTCATCCATCGTAAACGGCAACCTACTTACCACTGCATCGGCATAGTATCAAATCCTTGAGGGCACAGATGAGTTTTCGAGCTTCTCGTAGTATTGACAGACAGTCGCCGTCTTGGTTCTCCACACTCTTACGGATGTGCTTAAATGTTCAATTATTCTTGATCCATTCCCAATGAAATCGTACCATACTGGTATACTTTCTTGTCATCGTCCAGTTGTGAAGCGGTAGTATCGCGGTTACAAAGAGAGACCGCTTGATTGTACAGGGTACAATGCGATAGGTCTTCACCATGGATGAAATATCCGAAGGCGGCAATGAGGCGGCACGAGTTAGAACCCAAACGACCGGGCCGGCAAGATCGGACCGAGCGGTTTGAACAATAGCAAAATTTGTAATTCGGATCACTTTGCCCTTTGACCATCACGTCGTCGCTCCGAACGACGACCAGGATGTACGATGATGGCTCCGACGACGACGCCCGCTCGGAAGATTATGGTGCCATACCTTCTGCATCAAAATCAGCACCACGACGCGATCCCGACGAGTACAAGCTGAGCAACGCGCTCAAAGTCCCTCGTGCGACGACTTACACAGCCCAGGCGCTGTACGAACAGATCCTGACGAATGATATCAACTTGGACCCCGAATACCAGCGAGGTGAGCCATATTGATAAATCTTCTTTGGGTCTCCTTGTTGATCGAAACATGTAGACGTGGTCTGGACTCAGCAAAAGCAGACGGGGTTGATAGATTCTGTCTTGAGGAACTTTTACATCCCACCGATAATTTTCGGTCAGCAGCTCGTCTCTACCATGTGACCTGGCTCATGCATGGATAGCGGTGAATTCATTCGACGATGGCACAGAAACGAAGACGTGTATTGACGGCAAGCAGAGGCTTACGTCAATTCATAGGTGCGTGCTTACTCTTGAATTTTTTATTTGTTTCTGATCAGCCTTTTTTGTTTTTTTATTCCTCGACAGGTTCATGGATGGCCTGGTGAGTTGCTCCATCTCTCACACCCCTCATTTCTTATGAACTCCGCCGTAGATACCCCGTAAGCATTGCTCGGGCCCTTCATCTGTCGCCATTAATGAAGCGTTGTTATTACTTTAGACCAAGACCAGTGCGTTACAATATTTCTTCTGCCCTTTCTTCTATTGATTATACCTTTTCACAGTGAAACGGGTGACAAATATTGGTATAAAGACAACCCTGGCGCGCCTAGCAAACGGAAGAAGAACTTACTCCCCGAGTATCTTTGCCGTATGTTTTCCAACAAGCAAATCGTTTGTGTTGAGTATCAGGACCTGGCCGATGAAGGCGAGCGGGATATCTTTCAACGTGTCCAGTTGGGTATGGCCTTGACTCCCGCAGGTACGTCTCCATCTATCCGAGTATCTCGTTGCTAACGTCCTGCCAGAGAAACTCCAAGTCATCAATACTCCTCGAGCGCAGCTTATCCGTGAGCTAATGAACACCTACCCCCTCGAAAACCTTTCGTTTGACCGTGCTCGCGCCACCGATTTCCGCTGTTATGCCATCGTCGCGCATGTCATCATGAATTACCCCAAGGTCAAGAACATTGCTGTCGGTGCCACTTTGACAAAGTGGCTCGATATCACGGCGGATGTGTCAGATTCATACAGGACGAAGATGATTGAGGCGCTGGAACGTGCTCAGGAGATCAAAGTCCCGGAGCAGAATGGCAAAGGAAAAGTGTCGCCGGTGGAGGTTATATTCATCGTCATCCTCGCCAATGTCATCAAGGATCAGAAAAGTCTTGCAGCATTGGTGAAGGAGATACGGGCGGATGTTCGGGAGGCTTTCCGCGACGTCCGGACGAATGTTTCAGTTGGGAAGCATATGCTCGAATTCGTCAAGCGTGCAGATAAAGGGAGAAACGGGAGCAGATATCTACTAGATGACGATGATGACGAGGACGAAGTCGAGGTAGTAAGGAGGCCACTTCCGAGGAAGGCTAGAAAGTTAAAGGCAGCTAAGCAGGCGGAGGATTACGAGCAGGCTAAAGGGAAAATTCGTGAATTGCGAGGCGAGAGTCCTCCAAATCCGCAAAACTTGCCATCCCCAAATACCATTGTGTAGATCGTTTCTTTTTTCTTTGGTCGTTAGTACGCGGTTTTGTGTAGGCTTCTCTCTTCAACGGGTTCCCTCCTGCTTTCTATATCATTTGTTTGTAGCTATGCATTGCCCCCTATGTTTCTCCTTGACGAGAGGCTGCGAAATAACATGTTTCCCCCAAATAACGGAGTGTCAGTCGGGAATTCTGTCGTCTCAATATATAGCATATCATAGGAAGGAGGCCCTACGACATACGACTTCCGATCAAAGACTATTTGTGTCAAAGCGACGATCAGAATACGCAGAGATAAGACAAAACACGCCCGCTTACACCACCAAAATAAGCTCCAGACCTTCGTTCCTGAAGCCTCGGAGCCATTCCAAGTAGCTAAAAGTTTTCTCTATGTTCATTCTCATCAAGTCAGCACAGTCGACCGTTAGTGTATCGTATCCATGAGCAGAACCTCCACAGGAATCAGGGCGTCGCATGAGAAATTAACATGGAACTGTAGTGGCTCCAGTTTTGAACGAACCAGCTGGGTCCAGAATAAAAGGAGGGGGGATTTCGTCGATTTTGTGTATGAGAAGTCGGACCGTAAGGAAGGTATTTTGCTCTCCGAAGCCGACAGATGTGAGTGAGAATCCAGGGACTATTGTCGCGACGGGAAATGTCGTTCGCGGCTATTGATGATCGCATGAAGATCTCTGTGAGTAATTTGGGGGGAAATGTTGTTGATGGGTCCCACTGGCGCCATCGGACTGGGAGGCAGTGGCCTTCTATCATATATGAGCTCTATCGAAGAAGGGCGGGATTGTGAACTCTAATCAGAATAGTATTATGTGGTTGAATTTTACTTACTCATAATAGGAAACTGAGACGTTCACCGGGACGCATGGAAATACATGAATCTGCGTAAATGTCATCAGCGCGCCGACTGGACGCTGTAGCTTGAAGATCGATGGTTGATTTCACTGAGGGAATGGTAATTTAAACGCCGACTCAAGCATGGAAAGATGCATCGCGCTAAGTACCACGTCTTGGACCAGTAAACAAGAAATTTAAGTTTGAAATTGTATAAGCAGGGCCGTGGACGGGACATGTCCTCAGTGTACACGAGTGACTAGATCCTCGGTAAACCTAGCCCGAAACACAGTCTTGCAATCAAGCTTTCCTGTGAACATGATGAAGAAATACGAGAAGCGTTCTTGCCATATTTCGGTGTGTCATCATCACTTCGGATCAGCTTTCCGAATCCCTGATTTGTTTCAATATAAACGGAGAGTTGAGTTGAGAAAGGTTGAAGGAAGTCGGGACCAACCGTCGAAGGTAATTCGTCTCTTGGCATAGTAGGTGACGACAAAGGAGAGTAGAAAGCGAATCCGATGGAAAGACGACATGGTAGCGTGAGCGGTTCGAGTCGAAAGGAATCCCGGGTAGCGGGTGAAATTGGAATTGCGTTTGTCAGAGTAGTGCCGCCGGTCCGCCGATTTCTCTTCAGCGGCCCTTGATAATCTCTGCAGCCTAAAACGGATCACAAAGAGGCACCAGAGGACTGAGCGTTGAATTCGAAACATCGGAGTCGGTTAAATACAAACACTGAACGCCATCACTGACGAAACGAGCATCCTTTGCTCTTTCCTTTGAGAGGAGAAGGATCTGATAAAACTCCGTCCAACGCCGGATCACGAAGCCTATACAAGCTAGTCTCGTTCCCATTCGTCTTAGTGATATCCTCCTCCTCGCTAACGCTCGGAATGATCGGACCGGTCCACGTGAAGCGGAGTTGAAAAAGGGAAAACGAGAATATCACTAATTCCTCTGCACACAAAATTTACATCCGTATAACGTGGGACCCACGTGGGAGGAGCCGCCAGAACGGATGGGCACGAGACTATATACAAGCTAGGTTTAGACTTCAGTTCTCAGTGCTCACACATTTTTTTCGTAATGTTCGACTGGGCTGGGATTAAAAGATGAATCGACAGGTATACATCCATGATTCTCCTACAATGCAGTAGCCAAAAGGTGCTTCGCATCACTCGCAAGCGTGACCCCGTCGGCGAGCATTATTCCTCTGTAGCCATCTTCACTCGGGTACCCAAATGGACAGTCATCCGAATGGTGCTTGACCTTGATCCTGCGACACTTGAAGCACCCACCTCTTCGTGCTATGAACTGCCTTTGGCCGACCGTGAGGACAGGGAGTCCAAGGTGATTGATGACGGGGCCGCCGGGCATGGCAATGGATAATGGAGATGGGGATCTCTCCGACTTTACTTCGGTAGGCATCGAAATGGCAGGAGATGGCGAGATGCTACGAGTGCGGCGCCTGGAGTCACGAGGCAAAGATGACCGCACGGGCTCCCAGTGGCGGTCGGTATTCCGTTCGCTGGAGCGATGGCGCCGACTCCGATGGGCCCGTGACGGGGAACGAGACGAAACACGTCTGGACCGTGAGATGTGCCGAGAGTCAGAATCACCAGAGCACGAGCGCTTGTGTCTGGATGTATCCGTATCTCGAATGCGGTCTGGGGATGAGTGACGCGATACACTAGCCTTCTGCACGTTGCTACGGGGATCCCTCCCGACTCGAGCGTCACCTTCAATGTGCTTTATCCGTAGGATCCACTTCATGAGATCAACCTCCTTCTTCGCCGACGCGTCATTTTTAATCGCAGCCGATAAAGAACTGTTCAAGTTTTGCTTGAAATGCTGGAGAAGATCGTCGTTGCTGAGATGGTGGAGCGTATTCCGGAGGAGAGTGTTTTTAGTGCGTAACCGGGATATCCAAATGGCGACCGCTTCGCCGTCTGCCTGGTTTGATGATAGAATCGAGTCCCTGATATCCGTATCCCATCCACGGGGTAAGAAAGCCGCGCGCATCTCTGCTACGAATGACGGAAGGGATAGACAACAAAGTCGCGCGATATCGGCCATGTACCAGTCCCGAATAAGGGGATCTTTGAATCCGATGGCAAGGGAAGGGATAGGCTTCGAAGGATTGGGACCTTCGGTGCTGTGGATGTAGTTCGACGCCATGAACTCGTAAACCATAAAGTCTTGGGGCGTGAAGTCATCGATAGAATGGTTTATAAATGGCACCTGAGCGCCGGATTGGTCCAGTCGCGGCAAATCCGACATGACGGCATCGCGAAGCAATCTGAATGCCAGTGTTTAACTCTATCAATAGACACAGAAGGTAATCACATACGTCGTGGATTAACAGTAGAAGAAAAGGCGCACCGAGCTCTCGCAAATGAGCTTTGGAGTAGAAAGGACAGTTGACAGTCGAAAATATAGGCGACCGAAATATACCCTCGGAATGCCTTGGAAACCGAGACGTTGTGGATCTAAGAGGGAAATAGGCTGTCGCCGGGTTCTTTTACGTCTACGTTTGTAGATCCCACACACTGTCCCTAGGCCTGAATCTGGCATAGCTTCAGCAAACCTTTAGTGCTTGACGAATCCATTGAACAACGGACTATTTTGATGTTCAAGCAGACATTCTGATCGGGAGAAAGCGATTGAGCGTGCGCCCAGGGAAAATTCCGGAGCGCTTGCTACTCGCAGGAAATGTTGGCGTTTTTGGTAGGAATTTAGACCAAATTATGACATTGTAGCGGCAACTGCCGCCGATTGATTAAAAGTACCGTCGGCACAAGCACGTGGGAGCGTAACAGCAATTTCGGCAGCCCTGAACCGCTGTTAAGTAGCAACGTCGAGCTTGCAATGCTCAGGACAGTAACACCTCCCCTGTCACGGCAATAGCTTCTCCAAAAATACATCACTCGTACTCTGATTTAGACATCGCAGAACATCAAGTACGCACCGTATCAGGTCAAGGGCAATAGTGACGGCATTATCTTTCAGCAAGCTATCACATCTTCACGGTATGGCGAGCATTGGACCCATTCAAAAAATTCCACCCGAACTTCTCACGGAAATCTTCTTGCGGTTCTCAGATATCGCACACGATATCTCGCGAGTCGGTGAAAGCGCCTGGCTTCTGACTCATGTCTGTCAGCTTTGGAGAGAGATAGCGCCACGAACTCCACCCCTCTGGCCATCGTTTGCATACATCAACTCGACGAGGTTTCCGCTTAAATTAATCAGGACGCAGCTAGCTCTTTCGAAAAGAGAACCACTATCGTTCCGCGTGGACTTCGCATGTGACGCGTTGATACCGATTGAGGTTCTTTTGAAGGAATCTATAGGTCTATGCATTTTCGATATCGTTATAGAGGAGGCGGATCGTTGGAAGAATGTGACCCTCCTTATTCCGGATGATGCCCTCGCATTGTTTGTCGATATCATCACTACTTCCCAGGAGTTGTCCCTGCTCCAGTCGTTCAGTATTCACATACAGAGGGTGGTGACATACACTAAGGACATTGCCATACCGAGTTCCATGCTTATCTCAGCCCCGATCCTTTCCACCATTAAACTATTTCCCTTCGTCGATGTCATATTTCCCTGGTCGCAGCTGACTGAAATCGAGACCAGTCGCCTTCCGGTCGACGTCGAATTCATGATAATAAGGGAATTGCCGTTCCTGCGAAAACCCGTGACGACGTACCGGTGTGGTCACGAAGACCTTACAGTGCCTACCATCGAGCCAGTCGTTCACACCGCATTACGCGTGTTTGCGCCGATGTACACATCCATTCTACCACACCTCGCCCTTCCCTCGCTAACCCAGCTCGTGTTCGACCTCTTCGTAGACAGAGATCCACCCGATGCACTGTCAGACTTTATTGGTCGTTCCGGATGTTTCCTCCGCTGTCTCTCTCTGCTGGTCCACCTGCCGTCACCTGCTACTGTACTTCCGGCGGGCTTCGAACAGCAGTTTATGAACACATTTTCACAGATGCACGTCCTCGTGGAGCTCAAAATTGGGCTTAATTTCACGCCTATGTTAGGCCATGAGCAAGACCTCGGACCCATTCTTCTGGATGCGTTACAGAGCAGTCCACTCGTGCTCCCAAAGTTCGAGAAGCTTGTGCTTACGGCGCGGAGGTGTATATGCAGCTTGGAAGGTATTGTGGGGCTTGTTCAGTATCGATGGGTTAAAGCCCTTGTCGACGGTGGGAGTGTGGCTCGATTGAGCGTGGTCGATGTAGAATGCGATGGTCTTCGGAAGATGTCCAGAGACGATGCCTTTCACTGCTTGGAGAATCTCCGAAGATTCAAGAAGGAAGGGCTGGAATTTAGCGTCGTTATGTAAGGCACCATCTTTTGTCGTCTTGCTTTGGCTAAATTCTGTTCTCGACAGCAATGGAGTGCCGTTTGACTGGGAATCGTATCCTGTTGGGCCTCCCCGATTTGACTCACTAGAGGCATCAGATACTTTAGATATGTCCGATACAGATTCGGCAGCCTAAGCTCTCTCTTCGTCGCATTCAGGTATCATATCACTACCGACCGCTATAGGTATTTCCTGGAATCGCTTCGTATCCTAATACGTATGTGCTGTACTATGATTTGCTCGGAAGACACGCTTGATGTATGGCAAATACCCCATGTGAGCGTCGACATAGGACTTCTCAGCGCCACCGTTGAGAAAACGTACAACAACGTCCCCATACCACGTCGTTTGAGGGGCACAGTCTGTCGTATGTGCCATCGCAAATTTCGTAGTCCGATTTGGGCAACGCGTGGTATACTCCCTCTGTCAGGGAGAATACTAGTCTATCTCAATAGGTAGAAAACCCATCACGGACTGATTTGCATCAATCGTCCAGCGAACAATATTCTAGCTAACGTCTGCTACCACTGGTGTATTCCTGTGATAATTCAGGTTCTAAAGTCTGTTTCAGAACCTGCGTAAAACTGTCGTACCTGTCATGATGGGAGTTCAAACCGGTGAGCAGCAACAATGAATAAGACAAGGGGTATCGTTGATGCTATCTTTCTGAATCTATTCAACGAATGAGAACTGAGCTGCGTCGTGCGAACTCAGAGCGGAACCAACATCACACTAGTCCCTTTCCTTTGCTGTTGTCGCTGCTACTAGTCTTGGTTTCCTACATCAGTTACATGAGGTAGAAATGAGGGTGCTTCCCTACAGGGCCGGTGGAGTCTCGTTTTGCCGTGGGATTGAAATTCAAGGTTCTATAAAATATAGGGACCTGAAGGAGAGCCACTGTCGATATTCGCTATCATGGCGGCGCAAGCAACCCTTCCCCCAGGTCTCACTGCAGACGATATTCATTTCATGTTTGAATATTTGGATATGCAACTTAATACCACGATACTATGGGCGCTCATGCACGGTGAGCTCCATAGTCCTTGGGAAAATCCTGATGATTCTGACTCCTCCAATAGGACTCTACACCGGTGTCCTGGGTGTCACACTCTGGACAATTTGTACGTTCTCCCTTCTTGATTTGCGCATTGTGTACCTTACTACCCTGTCATAGTTAGAATCTCTACCAAAAATACCTCCATTGGAAGATCTATCATGCTTGTTGCTATCTTCGCGCTCTACATTCTTGCTACCATTGCCCTAGGCGAAGTGTGGGCATTCACACACCGCGCATTCATTGATGGAGGACAAAACTGCTTCACAGTATTCTCAGAATTGGACATCTCTAGTCTAACACCAAAACGAGAAAGTTTGGCACTTGGTATCATTGCTTGTATCAGTACATTTATTGCTGACTCCTCACTTGTGGGTAACCAAAAAGACCACTTTCATATATGATTGCTGATCATTACTCATGAGCACATATCAGATTTGGCGATGTTGGATTGTGTGGGGCCGTCGATGGTTCGTTGTGACCATCCCAGTACTCTGCACCATCTCATGCACAGGTACTCGATTTTATATTTGGCCATTATCGAAATTTACACCTTTTGCAGTGTTCAAGGGTATCGAGACATATCACAATTACTTCAATAGCACTGATATCAAAAATTCTTTGAATTGGAGTTGTCGAGTCATTGATTTTGCCATGCCCTATCTCGCGTTGACGCTCACCGTAACGATTTGGTGCACTAGTCTCCTGTTGTACCGCATCATAAGCGTTGTAGGGTCCGGTCATGGAGTGGGAATACGCTCATACCGCGGAGTCATTGAAGCGCTTGTTGAGTCAGCGGCCTTGTACTCAGCTATATTGATCATCGATGTCGCGTTTTTGGCTCGTAACATATTTGGTAGGGTCTATGTCGATGTGCTGGGTATCACTATGAAGGTTTGTCTAGTGCAATATTAAAGGCAGATTGTGATTGACATCAGCTCGAAGGGAATCTCACCGACACTTCTTGTCGGACGCGTTGCGGCGGGGCATGCAAGACCAGATGACTCATGGCAGGAGAGTAGCACTCATGCAGCATCTTCCCTTAATTTCGGAACTCGTTCTCTTTCAACGCAGGAATTTGAAGGAGACACTACGACGAGCATTGAACTTGATGATACGGATAACATAGATCCAGGACTGGAGAGAAATTCCTTCCATCGAAGAAGAGGCCGGAGAGGCGAGACCATTGGACATTGTATGAGGGTTGATGCATCGGCGGGATCTTGCTATTTGACTGGTCAGTCAAGCCCGTCACCGCTCCTTTGTATATTAAGCATAGAGTATAATAATATTCATCATTCTTCTCAACTGAGTCCTTGCCAACGGCGAGCTGGTCGGTCATAAAATTCGTCAATTTACTAGGGTACGGGACTCATTCCAGAACTCAATAACTTCGATGCTCCTGCGCCATATTCTTGGACCGTCAACCTTGTCGGAGGCTTGGTGGACAACATCGGTAAACTAGACTTCGAGAAGGAAAAGGACCAGGATGATGGGGTCGACGTCTAGTGACGCTTCCATGTCCAGCGACGCTCTCAAGACATCCACCTCGAAGCCGAGCAACCTTTCTGTAAACGAGGCCACCAAAGTCAGTGCAATGTGCAAGGTAAACCCAGCGCCGAAGACTCCCCTGAAAGGTGGAAAGACAAAGCCCAGAGCTTCTAAGGTGGGTGTCCTAAGTACAAGTGATGCGGCTTCTGTGGAGTATTAAGATAAGAAATATAATATATCGCACTGAGCTCAATGGATGGCCTGGCGGGCAGTAAACAAGAGGAAGCATGCAACTTCCAGTCCAGAGAATACTTTGGGACCGAAAGGATAGGTAGTCCAAGACTCTGAAACTTGATCTTTACGAGTTAACCGCCTCACGCATATTTTCGTAAATGTCCTCTAAAATGCGTCCGTCGCTATGTAAGGCTCCACCTTTTGTCGTCTTGTTTTGGCTAAATGTTCTTCTCTACAGCACTGGGGTGCCTTTTGACTGGGAATCGTATCCTGTTGGGCCTCCACGATTTGACTCGTTAGAGGCATCGGACGCTTTGGATATCTCTGATACAGATTCGGCGGACTAAGTTTTGCCGCATTAAGGTTTCATATAAGATTCACAATAAACACTCTAGGTATTGCTGGGAATGGCTAGTACGTGTGCGCTGGATTGTGATATGCCTGGAAGACGCGTTTGATGTGTGGTAAACACCCCACGTGAGCGTCGACATAGAACTTTCTCGCGGCTCCACCGTTGAGAAAAAGTACAACGACGTTCCCGTACCACGCTGTGTGAAGGGCGCAGTCTGTCATATCTGCTATCGAGAGATTCTAAGTCTGCTCTGGGCCACGCGTGGTACACTCTGTATGTCCGGGAGCATACCAAATCTCAACAGGTAGCCGACCCCTCACGACCCTGCAAGCCAAGTATGTCGGGTAGAGGAATTTGGCAAGATTTAGAATAACGTTGACTAGCGCCGGATCAGGACCGCATTCGTAAGTAGTCGAGGGTGACCCTAATGATTTGAGGTTCGCCTGTTTACTCAAAGTTACCCGAGTCAATCCGCAGGAACACCGATTGATCTCACAGCTATTGTAGGGAAATAGTATGGCTTTGATGGCATTCTTAAGTGCTGGTGATGCGCCTGTCGATTCTTGGATGCTGATCTACGAACGGGTGGTCTATTAGTGCAGAAGAAAGATGGGTTTCTATGTTCTGCAAGACGCGGACTTTAACATCATAGTAAGATGGGGATTGACAGAGAGCGCGCCGCTTATGACATCTACTCGAGCGCCAGAATACGCGACAAAACCATATAGCGGCAGGGCGTGTAATGAGGCTGAGTGATTTTCTACAGCCTTTCCAGGAGAAGAAATTCTTCGTAAACAATGATATTGCGGTGACAATGATCGGTGCCGAGGAGGGGAAAGATATAAAGATGGATCGCTAGCCTCTATGCGAATTTTTATGTTGTCCAATGGTTAAGTACGCCACTATTTCTAACAGCAGATGCCTTGGTTCGATACCGTGTGCATATGATGGTACCGCAGCTGCTTTTGTCCTCGATACGAGGCGAAACCTTTGTAAATACTGAGATAATGAATATGAGATGTCAATGGTTAGCTTGCTGCCACAGTAAGAGTCAAGACAAGGAAGATTTAGAACTTTTATTAGTTGCTGTTACTCGACGTCCATACTACAGATAGCTATTTGGATTCTGCACTATGAGCTGTGCCAACAGGAAGAAGTCAAATGGCTACGAGGCTGAACGTATCCCGTGCTCTGCCGCCTCGGTCTCGTTAGTACTCCTTGACAGCTTCGGCAATTGGAAGGTACGAAAGAAAGACAGAGAAAACGGGAAGATAAAAAGTCAGGGGATTAGGTGAGTGAATCAGACGAGCATGAAGATTTAGATCTTAGAAGCCAACAGTAAACGAGCAGAAGCTTGCAGTTCCAGAGATTCTTTTCGTTCCGAAAGGATTAGTCGGAGACTCTGAAACCTGATTTTCAAGAGGTAAGCGCCTCTCGCATATGTTCGTGTAAGTGTCCACTAGCATGCATCGAGCCCGAGCGTCGAATGTTTTTGAAACGCATAGCCGGGGAAGGCAGGGTGCTGATGAGCTAAAATTAGTGGTCAAATTTCAAATCTAACGACATCAAAAAGGTACGTGCCGACGGCACTAAGCATTTCAAATATAATCTTTCCTTCCTTTTCACTACACACTCATTTCTGTCTGAATCCTACCACGCCGCAAAGGATCATCGCAGCCCTTCGTGAGGACGATAATCTGCGTCTAATCCAATCATCGAATCGGGTTGGTGTGAAGTGGTACGATTAGGACAGATTCAGGAATAGCATTCGTCGCTCTGTGCACTGCCGCGACTATTCTCTTCGTGGATATATCTTGGGTCTGAAAATGGGTGCATTGTTCGACATCCCGAAGATCGCTGTAGGCCCTGGACATTGGGCACTACTCGCCGCCGATTTGAACAACCTGTCATGAAGCTCCTCAGTGTCGCCGGTACGGCAATACAAAGGTGCGGTCCATTTCCTCGCTTTACTGTTTACATCCCTTTTATCACCTTCAGACCCGCCAGCGGCCAGCCGTTTCACGTTGCTGTGACAGTGGTTACGTAACTGCCTTTATGTTCCGTTTCCCCCATGGAAAACATATCAAGAAACCGTGATGCAATCCTATATTACCTCACCCTCAGAGTTATGTTCGTTGCGGTGGCTTATAGCCTCAGTCCTCGGCAAGGCTTGGTACGGACTTGGTACGGCAACAAGGCCGACACTGCCCGACAGCTCTGTCACGGAAAGCGCCCTGTTTCTCCAAGTTTGTCCAGGTACAGTCAATCCTTAATACGACGTCAATCGCTGATCTGCGCCCTAGTTTCTTCTTCGGCTGGTTGACATCGAGTCGCTAGAACGCGTATCAAGGATGGAATTCTGCAAAGTTCACGTTTCTTTGGAGCCGATGAAGAATTCGTATAGGGAGCCTTCAATGCGCCTCTTTCCTCTGGTGCCTAAGCACCGGGACTATATGACCGTCGTGTCAGACATACTGTCGCCACCGCATACACCGAACAGGTGTCATCTCAAAACCCCAAGCCTGTGCACGTCCCAATCGCCCATTCACAGGCGTGTTTCAGGCTCGCCCTGTTCCTGTGTCCGTTACGGCATTAGGAACTAGTACCGACCACTCTATATGGATAATGATCTTCCCCCTGCGTAAGCGGTTGGCACTGTCGGTGATAATAACCTTTCAGCTGATGCGCTTAGTGCGCACGGTGGGGCTTCGCACATTGATGTGGGTTCGCGCGCCCAGCTGCATTAAAAATACTCTAATGTATTTTTAATTCTAGGGCTTTCAAATTTTATTGCGATCTGCATCCTGTATATAAGCCAAGTCAGCTGTGGCAGCGACTTTCTCACTCAGCCTTCCTCTTACTCCCGTTCCGTTCTCAGTCCATTTTTCGGTGTGCTCAGGCGCTCAATTCGTCGTCGAGTTCGCCATGAGTCTGCACCTCGTCCTCCTCGCGCTGATTAGCAGCGCATTCGGCCTCATTTATGAAAAACTCGCCGACCTACCCACAACAGATTTTGATTTTATCATCGTTGGCGGTATGCAACTTGGTTTATGTCTCTTTCAGTCGTCTTATAAGTAGCCTAGGTGGAACAGCGGGAAACGTTATTGCGAATCGTCTTACTGAGCAGCCTGATATCTCTGTCCTTGTCCTTGAAGCTGGCGGATCGTACGGTTCACGCTTTCACCTCGTCTACTTGTCCTCATTTGTTACTTAGTACCGCAGATGTCCTCGTGTCCGAGGTTCCATTCTTCTGCCCAGAAACTGTCCCTCAAACAAGCTTGGACTGGAACTATACTACAGTCCCGCAGCCTGGACTCAATAACCGCCCGATATCCTACGCAAGGGGGTTTGGATTAGGTGGAAGTAGCGCCGTTAGTACGTCCATTCATTTCGTTCTTCACGATCATCGGCGTAGAATTCTAATTATAAATGATAGATTTCATGGTATACACTCGTGGATCTTCGCAAGACTATGATCGTTACGCTGCCATTTCTGGCGACGAGGGTTGGTCTTGGGACAACCTTCAGCCTTATATTAAAAGGGTTCGTCTCTTCTCTGCATCGGAAACAGTGTCTGATTTTTCATGTAGAGCGAACGTTTCGTTCATCCTGCTGATAATCATAATATCACTGGTCAATTCAATCCTGAGGCGCATGGTTTTGACGGTATAATGTCCGTAACTCTACCTGGCTACCCGCGCGGAACAGATGGGAGGGTCATCCAAACTACTACCGACCTAGCTGACGAATTTCCATTCAATTTGGACATGAATTCGGGTTATCATCTGGGTGTCGGTACGTATAATACCTCCTCCTCTACGTCATTGCGAAAGTTAATCAGATTTACGTCAGGTTGGATGCAGACTACTGTTGGCAATGGCACCCGAAGCAGCTCAGAAGTTTCATATCTTGGCGCCAAGTACATCAATCGTCCGAATCTACACGTCCTAATACACACGCACGTTACGCGCATCCTTCAATCGCACCACACCGATTCCAAGAACAAGGACAAGCGCGGCCACGGCCATAAGGCTCCCAAATTTGACCTCGTGGAATTCACCCAGGATTTCGGAGGTAAAAAGCCTTTCGTTGATGATTGTAACATGCTGATTGTGGCGCCTCTTAGCAACCACGCAAACGCTCTCCCCATCCAAGGAAATCATCCTCTCAGCAGGCTCCTTGAACACCCCAAATATCCTGCTCCACTCTGGCATCGGAGATTCCGCTGAACTCGAAGCTGTCGGCGTCCAGCCGACCGTCCATCTCCCGGATGTAGGGAGGAACCTCACAGATCATCCGCGATGGGTCCTGAACTGGGCAGTCACCGATACTGATACGCTGGAGAATGTGTACTTCCGGAACGAGACGTACCAGGAGGAGGTTCTGGAGCAGTGGAAGGAGAACCGCACGGGTTTCTTGTCGAGCATGCCGACGAGTCAACTGGGATGGTTGAGGGTCCCTGACGGCACGTTGGAGGTCGACCCGTCGGCTGGGAATGAGACTGCTCATTTTGAGTTAATCTTTTCGGTGGGTTGTCGTTTCGTTGGTTACCTTTACGTGCAATCTTATTTTATTGTCCTCATTTAGAACGGCGTATACCACGCACCATTCCCACCGGCAGGCGAATACCGTTTCGCTATCAACACCGTTGTTCTCTGCCCTCTTTCCCGTGCGTGTCTCCCTATCATCCTTATTTGTTTTCTTATCTGAAAACCTTTCATCATCTAGGCGGCTCCGTGACGATCAACAACACGAACCCCCTCTCACCCCCCGTCGTCGACCCCGCCTTCTTCACGCACCCGCAAGACATCCAAGTCATGCGCTCAGCCGTCGCCAAAGCGCAGGACTTTGTCAAAGGCCCAGCCTGGGACGGCCATATCATTGGGCTGGTGACGAACACGACTGACGATGATATCCGGAACGGGATCTCCAGTATCTACCACCCGCTGAGTACGGCAAGCATGTCGCCAAAAGGTGCAGAGTGGGGCGTGGTGGACCCGGATCTGGTGTTGAAGAGGGTGCAGGGTGTGAGGATTGTTGATGCGAGTGTTTTGGTGGGTGTTCTTTTCTTGGATTTCACGATGTTGTTGTGGTGCTGATGCGTGTTTTTTTTTGTAGCCAAAACCACCGGCAGGGCATACTCAGGCGGCGGTGTACTTTATTGCGGAACGTGGGGCGGATCTGATTAAGCAGAGCTGGGGTATACCAATTTAAAAGGACTTTTGTACGTGAAGTTACATAAATATTTTGTATTTACTACTCTATCTTTGGTTCCAACTAATTGAGCTGGATATTTTTGTACTGGGTTGCTTATCGGTTTTGCTTCCAAAGCGTATAACTGCGCACTTTACGTTAATGAACGGATCATGGTGCGCCAAGCCAAAGTCGGAGAGGACTCTTCTCGTTTCTACTTCCAGCGCTGGAATTGATAACTGACATACGGAGGAAGGAGGAGCTATTCACTCGGGTACTTTCCTAGGATGAAACAGAACCCACGGTCCATTCTATGTACGCCAGCCCCACATGATGTGCGCTATTATATGCTGTGGCTTGGGCTTTCAGCCTAATGGACGGATCACAGATCCAGGTTCGCGGTAAAGTCACTGTTTTTTACCAGTGCCGCGTACCGGTATATTCGGGGAGTCCCTGATCCCACCTGCTCTTTCTTTTTTCCAGCTATGGAATGTATTAACACGCTACCCAGAATGGAATGGAAGTCGTGTTCATTCGATGGATGTCAATTGCACAATGCCATCTCTTTCATGCGCGCAATTATATTTTGGGACGGGCGGCTTTTCCCTCTACCAAACGGATCACAGATGATCTTAGCTCCAAGTTCACGGTAAGAACACACTAATAATATACTACATGACTCATTTTTCTTTAGTAGTGCCTCATACCGATATATTCGGGTCCTTGATTTCCTGTTCCTTGCGGCGAGTTCTAAATATGACAGAGCGCTCCCATCTTTCCAGGAACGAAGGGGATGCTCTTCATATAATATAACGGCAAGCGCAGGTACAATCGGCTTGCCATGGAGATATTCTATGATATCGGGACGCAATTGCTGTCCAATCTCTTTCTAGTCGACCCACTCCTCGAGGAGGACTTTAAAAATTTCCCTTGAACTGAGAGACATGTGCAGCTGCTTGACAGGGACTGGTAGACCTATTGGTAGAACTAGGTATTCTCCCAGGCGGCCGAGTTTGCATCTCTATTGGTCTGATAATAGATTCCGTTTACCAGGTTTTGCCAAGCGCCGTTCTGTCTCGTTTGATTGTAGAACTTGGGACATTATAAAAGCCTGGAGGAGCGAAGGTTAATATCCCAGAAACATACAGACGTACAGTTCCCAGTTAGTTACTTCTCTTTGCGTTGCATATTTTCTAACCGTTGCCTAGTTTTGTCCTCAGCTTCATCCGAACTTCTTTCTGAAACACACATTCCTCATCTTCGTTTGTTGGTAAAGATGCCTTCTCCGTTTGTTTACTCGGGAAGACGATACTGATCTTTGTTGTTAACAGGAAAATCATGCTTTCTATTATCCGTCTCGCCGCTCTTGCAGGAGTGCTGTCTCTTTCTGTCCAAGGCGCTGTAGTCCTCAATGGACGACAGCTTGAGGCACCAGGACCTGTGGTGCACCCAAGCGCTTGTACCGACCTCCCCACCGTCGCCTCCGCTACCGACAGCCTTCCCCTTCCTGCCGATGGTACCGGGGCACACCACCCCATAGGCACTATCGGATCCCCTAGAATCGGGCATCCCGAAGTCACGAAGCGAGCTAAGGCTTTCAGCCCGCCTCTGTTCACACCCATTCCCATTGGTACAGGCTCGGTGGGAGGCCCCGATGTTGGAGGTAGCTGCGCTACTGTAGAGGCTAATAGCACTGCTGAGGCAGGAAGTACTTTGACACCCGGTGCCAGTGCTGTGCCGGTGCAGTTAGCCAAGCCGATTTTCACTGAACCAATCACGAGTCGAAATTTCACTCTTGAGGGAGCCTCCGCGACCCCTACTGCCTCTACGGCTCCCGCTGCCGATACCCACGCGGTTGCTCTGAGGGGTTAATCGTTTCTCCCACCGATTAGCACGTCTGCGTCTTCGTCTGTCTGTGACGGACTAGAGAAGACCTTGATATCTCCAATCCATTCCTACATATAGTGAATATTACCCATATACATTTGTACCGGTGTTCTGTTGTAAAGTAAAGGAGCAGGCTTTCCATATTTAAGAATCAAGATTCAAATGTCCAAGCAATTTAGATTTGTAGACGTTATAATTGATGAGCAACAATCGGCAGAAGTTAAATAGGCGATGAAGGAGAATCGTTGTATTAAAATGACACTGCAGGCTGAAAACGTAACGAACTTGAATACGATTTCATCAAACATTACCGGGAAAGGAAAAGGTAGTCGATCTAGGTTGAATGAATCAAGGATGAAGGGAATAGCGACTAGTATGGGTGTAATTCTGATCTTTTTTTCTTAAAATGTACGAGTTCAGCCTGCTTTAACATTTGTCAGTTGTACTTCCTCAAGAGTTAAGTTTTATTTTCATAAAGTATAAAATAGTAGACTGACAGATTACACAGTGACAGGCCGAAGAAGACCATTTGTAGGGAGGATTAGACCCATTCCAACAGCCCAGTCGTCCCTCTTGCTCTCGTCAACCAGTTTCTCTGCCATGTCCCGCCTCCGCATGTAGTGGTTTGGCTCTCCTTCCTTCTGCACGAGACAATCATACATTTGCAAACATCGAGTCGACGAATTGCACAGCGTCAACAAGGCGACAGAACAAAGTAGCAGGCCTCCGATAAGCATGCTTCCCATTGTCGACGCGTTAAACGCAAGGATGGCCGATGCATAGACCAGTGTTGTGGCGGTCATTACAGAAAAGCTCTATGAAGCCGACAGATCTCGCAGCCATTGACCTGCAGTCACGGCCTTGAGATCGTTGATCGACCCCTGCAAACGCACCTAGCGATCGTGACTCAGTAGTATGAGGAGATCACCGTCACCCTCTTCAATCGCGCCCTTCCATCCTTGCTGACTTCTTCGCCTGATGATGACTACATTGATCAAGCTGGCCAACGCGAACATCCCTAGTGTTCCAAACCCCCACCAATCCCCGATGACACCCAAAAGTGTGAACACGGTGATAGTTGATATCGGACATAGGAGATACAGAACAGTTGCTGGAACGCCAGCTACGAACAGCGACTGGAGTACCCGATTTTGAACGGATAGATCTGGATTCTGGGAAGGGCTCTGCGATACTCGTGCTGTGACGAGGTGTCCGGTCTTGCCAATGCTTTGCAAGTAGCTCACTGTGGCGGGATTTTCAACGCGAAAGACATAATCGGTGGTCATCGCCCCAGTCGTGGGAAATTCTCCACGATTAATTTCTTCGGCACTCTGCTGCTTAAGCATGCCTGGAACAAGGACGAGTGCATCGAGGAATGAAGCGCCTCCGGTTAGCGCCGTCCTGGAAGCAACAGCAGGAAGATCTGCGAGAACGAGGAGTCCCGCTGATTCAAGGGTTATAGGACCTGAAATGGAGGAAGTGCTGAACATGAGAGGAAGCTGATTGAAGAGATCGAACGAGAGGAAGGGAAAGGAAGCCATGGTGGTACATTGTTAAGGTTGGTTTTTAGAGAAACACGAAGGGACAGCGTAGAATGGCGCTATCAGATGAACAAGTCACAGCTCCGAATTGTGATAGGCGCGCGCTTAAGTATGCCCCTCGTGATATAGATGCACATCCCGTAACGTAATGCCATTGATATATAGTGCTTCATTGATTCCGAGCGCAGAAGCATTGAAATAGCACAGCGGTAGTCAAGAGGGTTTAAATGTCCGGGACTGGCGGTCGCGTCAAGGATCCGGCTCTGTGGATGATGTGAGTACGCCAGGCGCTTCAAGGCAATGCCGTGAGGCGATAACCTGGTGATAACAACACTTGGTGGTACTTCAATTGCTTCGAAGGAAGTCCCGGGAATATACTTACCTCTTCTGGCGCTTCTCCATCCCAGCCCGATGCATATGAGCCCAAAGTAGGCACTCCTCCCAATGACTTTCGGTGGCCCCTTTCCCTCTTTCTGGATAGTGTATTTTGACTAACCGATGTTAAATGCACATTTGATAATGCCAGTGAAACAGGCGACGAGATGAAGCCTGAGGGCCCGGCTTTCATCGGCATTACGATAGCGTCCTCACCCACATGCAGACTCGAGATGAGATGAGATATAGATATTCGAGATTAAAGCGGTAGACTAAGAAAGCAACGACAACAAGGTTCAGATCACTCGGAAAGTATGACATACGGCGGTTCAGGCCTCATCAGGACATTAAGAACCGCGTAGCCAGAGATGGCTGAGCAGTTTCCTAGCGGACTCTCGATCTTCAGGGCGAAGTCAAAGTATGCGAGAAAGTATGCCAACGATGGCTCGTCTTCGGGCTGTAAGGGATATCGAGTTCGTAGCATTGTCGCAGGACTACGTCTCATCATGAAATTCCAGTCGGATAGGTTCTCGCATTGCTCACCAGACTTGTCGAAATACTTTGAACCGAACTTCCTGCGGGCCAAGACGTCAACTGGAAACGATGTAAGCCCGTTGAGCGAGGCCATCTGCCCGTGAATATTGTCGTCTTGCGACCATCATGACGCCGCTTTGGGATCAAATAGTCAGCAATATATTACAAGTCCAGATGCCTGAGTGATACATATTCAACAACCAGAGCAGAAACAGAGCTCATCAACACGTACAAGACAACTCAAGTTCCATATGTCAGTAGATGGACCATATGGAATTCTGAGATACACCTCTGGTGCACGCAAAGCATACGGCTGTATCACACCATCAAAGGGATTTTCAATATGAGAAGCTAAAGGAGATCAGGGAGCACCGCAATAATCATCAAAGAATCACTTACCAACGCCGAAGTCGCTTATGTCGACCACCGATGGCCCGAGACATACACGGGATAAGTCAATTGATGATTCAGAGTCTCCCAGTAAAGGTACACCTTTGGTATCCTCCACGCACAGAAGAAGATTGTCTAATTTCAAGCCTATGCTGAATTGGCTTTAAACCTGCGAAATACACGATGGCCCACACCGGTATGTATTGCTGCATTCACGATGAAGAAAATCCAAGCCGAGCCTCTTTGATGATTCCTCTGCACATAGGTATAGGACACTTGGTCGACAGCGTCCTTCGAGTCAGCTCTTCTAAAGACATGCCAAGGACTTCAAGAATAAGGCAGTTATGAGCGCAGAAAGGGCTATCGAGGGAGAAGTAGTCCAGCATCAAAATCACACGCAGTGCTGTTCAGTCGATCCCCGCGCTTAGCTGACCTTCTGGAGAAATTTGATTCCAGCTGGGAGTACTTTCCGGCATCCGCCGAGCCTGCGCCAGTGATTTTGAGAGCAACATCGTTTCCAGTTCTGGAACCTATGTTAGTTGAGGAGCGGAAGGTCATACGAAAGAGCAGACTGTACACCAAGTCTTTTGAAAGGCAAATCGTGGAGCGAGTTGGGAGCGAGTTCTAAAGCCTGCGCCTAACCGAGTTTGATGGAATATTGTTGATTGAGAACATCTTCTTCTTGAGCAGGATTTAAAATCGTCTGATGCGTAGGCGAAGATTTTGAAAGAATTCTGGCTGTGAGGAAGCGACGCACTCGAGAGCATATTCGTCAATGACAAACAGAAAATGAACGCCAGATCGGACCGAGCCGGATATTGCCGAAGCCGTTCTTCCGCTTGTCTCCTGCCAGCATATCACAGACTCGTCGTACCCTACGATCTCGTCATTATATCGCTGCATTCGCTTCGATACAGTCACGTCTCAAATATATGTTCCTTCACATGCGGCGATCATGGTGTTCGATATGTACGAAGAGATTGAACTATAGGGTCGTCATTTTTCGTGAATAGACGTACGTGAAGTTATTGATTCAAATTCTAGGCTTTTTACTGTAAATTTAAATCTCTCAAGATACTCAAATTTCGAAGTCGGCCGGCGCGCTTTTCATGTCTGTTATGCCCGAAGCCTCCGCGTCTCGCACCTTGCATGTTATCAAGAAGCCTGAATGATGGAAACCCGAATTCTGTTGCCGAATTAATGACGGCGCCACAGAGGTCCTGGTCCGGCTTGTCCAAGTCGTCTTTGCTGTGAGGAAATAGGTATGCCGCCCTCTGTCAATGATGTCCGGCGTACCTGACAAGCCTTGACCATTTCTTTCATGTACAGTATTCTGAGCAGGTTTTCTTCTTGCCGCTTGAATTCGACGAGCTGAATAGAACAGCTTCCCATCGACTTTGCCAGGAACCAGTGAAATATTGCGTATCAATCTTATACCGATGGGTCCTTCAAAATCTGGGCAGTGGCAACACATGTGAGGATGTCATGACGAGCTACAAATGATTGAGGATGAGTCCTTAACCGTTGCTCAGATGGCGTCCACTCCATCCATGAGTACTTTGATTTTTTCTGCGGCACCGGCTCACAAGAGAAAAATGATGGGAAGAGGTCCAGTTCGACGTACAGGTCCATATGCGCATAGGATCCTCAATCCATTTCTCCTTCGTCATTCATCGAGTGCTCAACATCAACATTACGTTCAGTCGTCGAGTTCCGACCTCTTTCAGAAATAACCTACGGTCACCAAGATATACGCGGCCTCAACCGGATTTAGACACTTTTCTTCACTGTACACCCTACCACACAGGAAAAGTGTCTGCGGAATACTCGTCTTCATCTCGTGAATGCTTCTCTACCGCCATGGCCACTCTTAGGCGGACGGTGTTCTCGGCGTCTTTTGCTTTAGTGTCGTTCTCAGCTCGTTCAATCTTTTTGTGTTGATATCAGTGAGACTTTCAGGGTATCTTGCTTATTCCTATTCCGAATTTATGTGTACTAAAACCTGTTCGACAGAGGCGACCGTGTCATCTAGCTCTTCAACATCGCTTGTCATATATCATCATCAATTAAAATGACGTTCAATGGCTGGGACTTTCAGGAAGCAACAGGACAGACCCGTGGATCTCTTGTGATAGGGATCTTTCATAAGCTCAAAGATTCCATGAAGCGCCCAGTTCGTAGTGGTCGTGGACTGTTGAACCCGTTGTTTGCTGCGGTCCGTCCATTGTATTTGCTTTTTTCAAGAAAAGCTGCTTCATTTACATCTCTTAATAAGAAATTTCAAAACACACACCGACTTGAATGGGAAATATGTATGCTATTCTGTAGGTCTTCAGGAAAAACAGATGGCAAAATTACCAGACACAGATCTATTTTGCGAACGTTCTGTATGACATTCTGTGTCGATCGATTTGTGACCCTAGTACTTACACTAGGACTTGGCGCACAGAATTCTAGATTTGGTACGCACAATTTGTCAGAGCCCGAGTAATGCACAAAGTTGATGAATGGATGATAGGCGCGCAAAGAAAAGGAACAATGATGCGTTGCCAGCCCGTTCCGATGCGTCCCGGACTCCGGACCCGGGCCGCGATTTTGCTTTGCGTCCACCACATGCTTGCATTGGTCGCCGCGTCAGGCGGTATTACCCTCTTCTTCCGCATCCAGTACCGATCAAGTAATGTATACATGCTTTCAAGATAAACAAGGAAGGCCACATCAGCACCCCGATCGTCCCCGGATTCAAACTACCGGTATTGAATTTAAGGATCGCCGCCAACACGATAGTCATCGGGTGTGGTGAAAGAGAGGCTCTGTGTCTGCATGCGCACATTTCGGAGTCATCAGTGGGACGGCAAGTTGATGTACCTTCCCTAAAATACTAAATGACTATCCTCAGCCTTGCGTTTCAACGTAGAGGCCCGTGGAATGTAGTCTCCTCCAGCCACTATGATGGCGCACTCTTGACCTGGTATTATGCGACCCTCAATCTCCACGTCAAGCCGATATCTATTCATGATCCACTTGCTTCTTGGCAATTGATGAAGCAGAAACCCTCTACCGTCCGCAGCTCCTCCTGCCAAGTTCATGATGCTGTTTCGAATACATCTATTAGTACTTGCTATAAGAAGCTCAACATTGTGACTTCTGGAGCGTATCTTTCCATCGACCTCGTGCCATAGAATGGCATCGCAAAACCCCACCACCGCTCCACCCTTAGGAATGACCCTCGGCGCAGTTTACATTGGCGCTACAGTCGCCGCGATGTGAGCAAGCTTTGTCTTCGCATTTCGCATTCTCGACCCTTACTCTTTCCCTTAACAGCTTGTTTGGAATAACCAATCTACAAGCGGTAATCTATTATAAGAAGTACCCGGATGATTGGTGGGTGTACCGATACTCCGTACGTCAATGTCAAGCCGGCGTTGTGTCAAGTCATCGATAATTTTTCAACAGGTTGCGATTCTTTGGTGAGTACATCTCCTTTGAAAATACCCTTGCTCTGAGTAAATACGGCATACTTTAGGGCTTTCGATGCTCTTCATGTTGCCCTTGGTACACATGCCTTGTATCACTATCTCATTGACTTGTTCGGCAAGTACATCGCTCTCAATGATGTTGTATGGTATGTTGCAAGATGAAGATATCCGAGCTCTGACTAATTTCCCCGTTCAGGAGCTTCAAAGTACGTAGTTCTAAGGTTTGCGATTGTACAGCAGCTTAAATAAGGTCTTGCATTATCAGCTTCAAATACTGTTCAATGTATGTCCTCCAGTTGTCTGCGGTCTTCAGGCTGACCGGTAATCCTCGCAGATGGTCATCATTTTCGGGGTCCAAGTGTATGTTCCGCAAATATCCATTGCGAAAAACAGGGTACTGATGAGCATGACGTATAGCATATACACTGTTAGGATTTGGAGACGTTCGTGTTTCCCTTCCTGAAAGCCAAGCCAATGGGCTGATCTCACTTCTAGTTGGTCACCATTTTCATCAAATGCTACCATTGTTTGCGGTACGCGCGCGCGTCCATTCTTGGTCGGTCCGTCCCTGATGATCAATGCACAGGTTCTGTGTCTCGTCGTATCTGGGGGTGTGTCAAATAATCGTTACCTCATCGGTATTGCTTTATTCACGCCGTGATTGCCCACCTATCAAGGCACCGGAATCTGTGGGTCATCATTCTTTGCTTCAGATTTCTCTTATTTACCGGGCTTTCACAGTTGCAGTCTATGATTCGTAAGCGAAGCATCAGACCCTTGTACTTTACGGCTTACATGACCTTCGATAGATACTTGATATCCAGCTTCTTATCGATACGCAGCATCAAGGTGTGATGTCAGTCTCTCAAAGAGGATCTTGCTGACACGTATTCTAGGTGTCAATATATGCCGTATTTACCGTGGCAGTGATTTCCGATTTCGTGATAGCCTTCTCGATGTGTTACTACTTGCACAAAAGTAGAGAAGTTTCCGCCTTCTCTAGGTGCAGTATTTCCGCCTCTCATTGATCGCACGGCGCTGAAGAAGCGGTAATGCTAGCACATCTAAAATGCTTCTGGGCCTGATGCGACTCGTTGTGATATCTGGATTGGCTACAAGGTACAGTTTTCTCTTCGATTTAGCTAATGAGATTTCTTATCCCCTGATAGTGCATGTTCGTTGATTACTCTCATCACGGTGCGTCGGCCTTACAACGTTGATTCTATATCTGACCGTGAAGCTCAGTATCTGGCATTGCCAAACACTCTCATTTTCCTCGGCATCGATTTCATCCTTCCAAAATGTCGCTCTACTTCAATATCTCTCTTCTTTGTGCAGTGCTGACTCGTCTTTCTTATAGTGTATATTAACTCGCTACTTGCTATGTAGATCCCCTGCTTGTCTCGATATTGTCGGCCGCTGACGATCTCTAGGTTGAATTCCCGTAAGGAGCATTGTGTGCCCACAAACGGTGAACATTCCATGGCCAAAGTCCTGAAGTTGGGGCCTCAGGACTCTGGTGTTGATAATGAAGATGTGGTATGTTCCGACTTTGATTTTTCATTGGAAGCAATGTTCACATTCTTTTGTTAGAACATCAGTATCTCGATGCACAGCTTTCGGTCTTTGAACCACCGAAAGGAAGGTCTCGATTTCCAAGTATGAATGTCACCGCCGGACTTGAAGATATATACCACAGTTTTATTCTTAACATGGGTTCTCCTAGCGCAATGGCGGGGCAAGTATTCGAAGGGATGAGAAATAGACATCACTTATTTTGATAAAGTCAATGTTAGGATGGCCATCATTACGATGTAGCTCAGCACATAAAACAGCACGAAAGTATAATCGTTTTTTGCCTATGAGACTTCTGATGATGTCGGAACCCCCAATCAAGAAAGCCAGCTACCACGACCCTTACCTTCGAAGAATGGGAAAGAAGGTGAGTATCAAGCCAGAAACCTATGAGTTAAATTGCACATATATAAACCACAGATGGCGTTCCGAGTCGACTCAGCGAAAATGCCTGTTTATCAAGGCATTGTCCTAATAAATCTATTAACGTAATGTTCTTACAACCAGACGACTATTCCGCCGCGCTTCACTAGCTGCTTGTAGTAGGGGAAGTTAGTCAACTGGAATGGCATCCCTGGAATTCCGGTAGAGGCACCGTGGAGCAAGCCGGGACAGATAGTAAGAGTGTTCTAAATTTATTCCTAGGTCTTATTACGAAAATCGCACCTTTCGCGATGAAGGAGAGGAGTACTCACTAAGATTAAAAATAGAGGCGTGTAATTATTGTGGTTACACGTGACAATCAACTACCGTCACGCGGTCCATGGTCTATGTTCGAGTCCGACGAACTTAACGATACGCTTTTCTTAACGATTTCTGATTTTTGATATCACTGCACTGGATGCGCAACTTGAAGAACTCCATGATCGTCAATACCTCAAACTCGAACCGGCTGTTCAAGAAGTTGCCGATCTCCGGTGATCAGCCGATCGCAATGACCTACTACTTATCTGGACAGAGATCAATGCAAATGCTGTGGCTTTCGGTGAGTGTATGTCTGCGATTGGTATGTACCCCCTTGAAATCACAGGCATTGCCAAGAATGATCATCAGGTGCGGCGAGAGATAAGCACTGCTGCGATGGATCAGTAATTTCGGGGGGTCAAATACTTTTGCAGTTTTTGATCCGGTTTTGGCCTGCAAATCCAGCACGGCAAATCTGGCATCAAACCCAGTAACATTTCTACATGTATTTAGTGTCGGTTTTACCTACAGATTTGGGTGTGAAATACTTGTACAAAAGTGTACTGTATTTGAATATGTATTTTGGCTTATGTATTTGGGGTTGAAAACCGGTGTTCAGGATTTGAGTATCAAATCCTGAAGGGGAAATCCCTTCCCAAAGCCCGGAGGGTTTTCCCGCGGTATTTTGGGAACAAAGCACGCTTCCAAAATCCAATCAAAACCCTGACCCAGATACAAAGGGTTTTGGATCGGGTTTTGGGAACCAAATCCCGGGCTTCAAGCAGGTGCCTCTCAGGATTTGGCTCCCAAATCCTGATCCAAATCCCTTTGTATTCACATCCGGATTTTGATTGGATTTCAAATGTGGGTTTTGTTCCCAAAATACCACGAGAAATCCCTCCAGTTTTTGGGAAGGGATTTTACCCTTCGGGATTTGATACTCAAATCCTGAACACCGGTTTTCAACCCCAAATACATAAGCCAAAATACATATTCAAATACAGTACACTTTTGTACAAGTATTTCACACCCAAATCTGTAGGTAAAACCGACACTAAATACATGTAGAAATGTTACTGGGTTTGATGCCAGATTTGCCGTGCTGGATTTGCAGGCCAAAACCGGATCAAAAACTGCAAAAGTATTTGACCCCCCGAAATTACTGATCCATCGCAGCAGTGAAGCTCTAATTTTGTGTACACATCTCTGAGCCACGGGTAGAGAAGCAAGGCTATCCACCATTCAGCTGGAACATGAGATGCTCTTCTACAGCATCACATACAAAGACATCAACAGGTCTGGACTCTCCTAACCTTATGATCTTGTTTCAGATGCATCGTTCTGCAAGCAATATAAACTGACCAGCTTTTCATGCCTTTCTCCCATCCTCGACTTCTCATCTTGCCATGTCATCACAAATAGCCAGTACTGTACCATTGTTGGGAATGACTCTCGGCACGGTTTACATCGGCGCGACAGTTGCCGCTATGCAAGTAAACCTTATCTTTATTTTTCTTAGTACTAAAATATCCGTTAACAGCTTCTTTGGAATTTCGAATCTCCAAATGGTCATCTATTATAAGAATTACCCCGATGATTCGTGGATATATCGATATTCCGTACGTTAATGTCTGCCATACTTGAATTTAGTTCACTGACCTTTATCAGGTTGCAATAATCTGGTGTGTTCGAGTCTACCTTACTGTTGAACGTCATCGCAGTCCGTCTCATTAATCACGGTGTTATCCAGGATTCTCGATGCTCTTCATGTAGCGTTGAGTACGCATGCAGTATACCACTATCTGATTGACTTGTTCGGCAACTACCTTGGACTGTATCACATTGTCTGGTGTGTCACAATACTGGTGAAATTTTTTGATACCTGCTAATTTCCCGAGCCAGGAGTTTCAAGGTACGTACCTTGTTCTCAGTTCCATGTTCCGAGAGAGCTATTCAACAGGCACCTAACGTCTTCAGCTTCAATTATTGATATGTGTTCGTTCATTGCCTATCTTACATCCTGGTGTGCTGAGTGCTACGTTTTCAGATGGTCATGATCATATGGGTCGAAGCATATGTTTACACAATGTCCCTGGAGTCTCTTTGCATAGCTCTTCACTATTATTATGTACAGGTTATACGCCGTCAGACTCTGGAAACGTTTGTGCCTTATCCTCTCGTCACTTAAAAGCAAGCTTAATTTGTGTCTAGTCGGTGGTCACTTCAATAGAACACTCTCGTGGATTGTGGTAGGTACCTTCCGGTTATAGGAACACTTGTTTCGACTCTTTGACAATGATACCGAAGGTTTTGACAGTCGCAATTGCTCTCGGTGAGTCATCTTATTGATACCCTTCCAGTCTGATTTATAATCTGTAGGCTCTGGAATCTGTATGCAGTTATTCTTCTTCTAGTCCGCTGCTCACAATAAGTATACCCCAAGTCTCGGTTTATGATGCGTAAGACAAGTATTTCCGTCTGTGCACTCACTGTCAGTGCTAATATATTTCCCGACAGATACTCCATATCCAATTTCCTGTTGATACCAAGCATCAAGGCATGGTTCATAGGCCTATGGATGCACATCCGTCTGAACTATCTTCCAGGGATCAATATGTGTCCTTTTTGCCATGGCAGCAACTTCTGATTTCATTATCGTGTTCTCAATGTGTTACTACCTGCACAAAAGCAGGGAAGCTTCCACGTTCTCTAGGTGAACCATGACTTTCTTCATCAAATAACCACTAACCAGTCATAGCACATCTGATATGCTTTATGGCCTGATGCGACTCGTCGTGATATCGGGCTTAGCCATGAGGTAAGGACATCTTCAGTTTAAATTAAGCTGAAATCTCATCGACTGACAGTACATGCTCGCTTCTCACACTCATCACGGTACGTCTAATAAAGATTAAAGATTAATATTGTTCCATGATCTGACCTTGACTCTCAGTATCTCGTTTGGCAAGACTCTCTCATTTTCCTCGGCGTCGATTTGATCCTACCAAATCGTCAGGCTTACTCCAGTTTTGCTCTCAATGACCAATCTGACATTTTGCAGTATACGTCAACTCCTTACTTGCTATGTAAGTACCAATCATTATGTCTCCCTCATTAAGAGCTGGATAATCATAGGTTAAATGCCTGGAGGGACCATCGCGCAACAAATAGTACACCTCCTGTACCAAAAGTCCTCAGGTTCATATATAAAGGCTCCAGTACTGAAGCAGTATATGCACACCGCATTTCTGTCCTGAATTAATCTTGAGTTTCTCCTCAGAACACCAGTATTCTGCCGATGCAAAGCATCACGTCTTTGGAGCACACAAAGGAGGGTCTCGTTGACAACGTATAAGTGAACATTTTGGGCTAGAAAGTTTCGTGCTGTTAATTATGTATGTGCCTAGTTGTAATTATGATCCCATATGACAGTGGGGCGACTGTGAAAAAATTAGGTCTAGATAGACCTCCGTTTCCAAGATATGTCAAAATTAAGTTGTCATTTTTAGTACGCGATGCTCGAAAATGGTGACCAGGGTGGTCGGCCTTCTATTCGAAGAGACTTGAGGGCTAGGTCGTCGGAACGATACCTGCGCTGTACATCTGGTAAATTGGACAGCATGAGAATTAAGGAGAGCTGCAATGGTAATTTCAAAGAGCCGACGTGATCGAAGAAGTCTCGCTAAACATTGTCGATGCTAGCCGAAAGTGATTTGAAGTACTCATATGATCAGTACACGTCAGAAATGGGAACAATTAAACTTCTTGGAGAAGTAGACACCGTGAACAGCCCAAAATCCACGACAAACTCAAGAAAACATAGCGAGTATTCATATGAATACCTCGGGTTCAACAAGATCGCCTCCTAGAGAGCCCTTCACGACACCAAATCGACGAGATTGTTGTAGTGATCCAGGCAGCACAATGTTAGAAGAGTGATCACATCTTTTTGGTTCATCATGACCGAGTTCCTTTATCCTGAGCTCTGTCACTTTAATATTGCACCTCGCAAAGTCAATGTGTGAAGGTTGGGTTATTAGCGCTAGGCGTGATGAGAAATCTCTGTGGACATATGTCTCGCTGATTCCACGTTTGTTGATCTGGGTACAGTAATACCATGGAGGGCAGATAATTGCCACCATTGTGAGAAAATGGAAAAAATTTGGGGCCGCCCTCCGGTTTAGCTAGGGTAGGCAGCGTCACATCGAGGGAATCTCCAACGCTTAAAGGTCCAACTCAGCGCGAGGAGTGGCGAAATGCGGCTAGCTTGTCGCAGTACTCCCATCCTGCAACTGTATCCTTAACCTCGTAGTCCTTACCAAAGTGAGGCACAGTTCCACCTGACAGATACACTGTATCACTGGGTTTGTTCAATGATGTGAGGGAGGAAACGTTCATATGGTCCCCAGACATACATGCACTATACACGCATTCATGATTCGCTTCTTGCCCTTCTCGGGTGGGTGTCTTCATCGAATACCTTGAAAAACCATTGTCGGCGGCAAGAAACGAGGAGAGCCATACGGGAGCATCTTCGACTCTAACAGCTGATGAACGTGACGATGAGAAAGGAAAGACGAACATACAATGACGGTGATAAGAAGGAAAAAGGATGGATCATGACCGACTTCCGATTTGGGCATCAACACTTCAGAGCAACTTGGCTCTGAGCGTCTCGAGATGAAGCAAATCAAAGCAATAGTTCCATCAACGGTAGAACACAGGTGCAAGTAGTCAAGGAGTCTGAAGAAGAATGAATGCAGCTGCGGTCCATCTCAACGTTACCTGCTGTCATGGTTCTCGTACCCGTACCCGTCTACCCCCTTTTCATTTTCCTCGTCGCTGTCGCCGGGACTAAGGTGATTGCCAAAACTCGTTGCCCACTCAGCCAAGGTTACTCATAAACATATTCCATAACCCGCGCGACCTCGCCATTCCGCATTGGAAGTTGTAAACTGTGAGGTCAGTTGTGGAAATGTGACAGGCGCGAGTAGGATATCGACCTTGTGCGGTCTGAAATAATATGGGACGATGGCTCCACAGAGCTGCAACTGGGCTCGTCAGATAAGGTCTTCGGTTTATGTGAGTTTGCAGGGAGACATACATCCCTGAAGCCGTTTTGGAGATCCTGGTTCGAAAATAGTTAGGAGAGATAGCTGCAGGATCTTCAGGATGTCCTGGCCGAGAGTCGTTGCGTTTCTTGACATCGCTAGTACAGCGACGAAAGTATATGCAGGTCACTAATAAGAAATAATGTTGGTGTTGGAGATCATTAGCGTCAGGTCCTTCTGTTTTTTGGAAGGTGGGAAGTGTAACGGTGAAGGCGTGATCGATTTTCAGCGAATGATCCCTTGCGCCTTTGCGAAGGTGGTGTAGCTCGGGGCCAGGAGAATTTTGCAAGCGATCCTTGCGAGCTTGCGTTCATTTGTGTTTCACTTGTGATCACTTGCATTCATATCAATGCGTTTATGGTGTTAGCAATGCGTGTTATTACTCATGAATGCGAGCTAAATTGACTGACTAGACTACCTCAAAACTTCCTCGATCCTTACGAGGTTTAAACACTGTTCCGGATAGATAATAACGTCAAGTAAACAGTTTAAGACATGTTAGACAGTAAATTACCTACCTGTGAGGTCCCCAGGAATGGTCCAGAAGTCTGTTGATAGCATACTACCATCACAATATCAGTGAAAGTCCGAACGCAAGTCTAATCATATGACCGCACGCACCGATCAAGCTAACGCAAGCATTCTAACATGGCTCGCAAGTGTTCCAGAATTGCTCGCTAGCGTTCTAACATGTCTTGCTAGCATTCTAGTATTGCTCGCAAGTGTTTAACCAAGCTCGCAAACGAATGCAAGTGTGACAGGTCTGTCACGTTTGCGTTTGACACCAATTTGACACTCGTTTAAATCGAGTTTAACTCCAGCATCACTACTCTATCTACCCATCACAATCTTGTCTTAGTTATCTGTGCACTTATTTAGCCATGGTATTACTCAAGGTTGGCTCATGGACTTATATTTCCTCCGTAAAACCATACTAACATCTTGCTAACATCCTTTTATAGAATCTACTGGCAGTCTATGAGGTCCGAATCATTTGCAATGACTATGGTCAGCTCGTGGAACAGAAGGTACCGCGGTATCCACTTCATCTTATGGTTCTTCAAGTCGAGTTTATTTAATATTCAAGGCGTGCCTCTTATCACATGACCATGACAACAACGACAGTTCCCTTTAAGAGGCTGTAGCAGCAACAGCATAATTATCAGCCCATTAAGCCGATCTTTAGACTGAGACCGAGGCTTGAAGCTTGAAGGCCTGAAGTACCATGCGACGGCTTCCTAGGTGTTATGATTTATTCATTTCCTTATCTAAGCGCCTCTTATCTTATCTTATCTTCGGCGCTTATCTTATCTTATCTTTAGATACGCGACTCCACAGAGCCTTCGTAAATCTTCACATCATCACACCATCATCACATCGTCAGACTTACTCCGCATGTGTTTTATCTCGCTCACCGTGTATTTCGCTTATTCACTTTCTAACACGGTGTACCTATTATTGGACCTTCATTCTAGTATATAAGTCGTATACTCAAAGCTGTATATTCCCTAGCTTTGAGCTAACGTTTAATCATACCGAAACATTCCACTTCTCGCTAAGCGCTAAAGCCTTAGTCTTGACACTTGAACTCCACGGGACTTAACAGTGATTGTACGAACGTGATACAACTGTGTATTTACCCTTGTTCAGACGTCGGGTCTAACAATTAGCTCAAAGCTTTTCTAGATCTCTAACCAAGATCCTTCATGTCTAACGGTACCGCCCAAGATTTAGCTATCGCACTTGGAATCCCCAGCGCCACCATTATCTCCCTCGTTCTCATTCTCACGCTCAGGACTCTCTGCAGGCCGCCGCGAAGAATTGTGACATCCCCTACCGCCCCCACAGTCTCTACCTCCCCTACTCTCTCCAACAATGTCAATGCCATTCCGCTCGAGCAGCAGCCACCCTGAATCTTCGCACCCATACCACGCCGACCAATCCCACTCAACAAGCTCGCTCGGGGAGGGATCGCAGAAGAAGAAGAAGTCGTTCCTGAGTCGACTTCTCCCGTCATCCCGGAAAGATCAGCTGCTCCCCCTGCTGGAAGAGCTACGTTCATCCACCCTGCCATCCCTCCCTCACCCGAATATATCCCCTATGTCCCTTGAACCCCCTCTCCCGGCACATACACCCGATTCGCCGCACGAGTCGGGGGATTCGACGTGGGCCGCGACACCAGACCCGTCGCCCCCGTCACCAATTACGATACTTGGGCAGACAGGTACCCCACTCCACTACCCGCAGCCGGTATCCCTTCTTCACTCTTTTGGGACAATGTCGATATCCCCTACAGCACCTACTTCCCCTCCGATCGAGGCTCGCCAGACTTCCGCTCCCCTCCCCCAGAAGGAAGCAGACAGTACAGGCACTGAGACCAGCACGTACAGAATCAGCCGTATTCATCCGAGCCAGTCGAGGGACCCGTCGCTGGCCCCTCCACCCATCTCTATCCCCCAGCGCGCCGTGGTCAGCGAAGCCGAGACACCCATTGGCAGCGACTCGCCCGACATCTCAGAGCACGCGAGTCAAGCGCCTCAGAGACTGTCATCGAGCCGCAGCGTCCGCCCCGACCTCCCACCCCGTACCCAATCGTCACGGTCGATGGAAGGCGTCAGTCGCCCACCGAGTTGTCGGGCAAGCGTACGCCCCAGCCCCCCTCCGATGACACTAACAGACGCGATTAGGTTTTATGAGAGCACGATGGATGACCCAAGTATAGGTATACCGGCTATTTTAAGACAATCAAACTATGCAGATATCTTTACTTACTTTGCTTATGAACTCCCTTTTGACTGGACCTGGGGACAATCCCAGGCCAGGAACGACTATTTTATGAAGAGAAACAGAGGACTCCCAGCTGACGACATACTCCAATACAAAGCGGAGCGAAATGCTCGCTTCCTATGGAACGATATACATCGAGACGCTCCCATGGAGGAGTTTCCCGATTACAAAGAAGAAGCGGCCGAGATTGAAGTCCAGGAGCCAGCAGGATCATCCTTTACAGGATCAACCGGGGCCTTTTCCTATACTAGGGAATCGGCATCGCTGGCGGCTTACCAAACCGGCTATATACCATTCAACCAGCCATTTGCTGGTGGTGGCCATGGAGCAGGCAGTGGAGGAGGCGGCGGCGCACAGCCACCGCAACCTCCTGCCGCACCAGCGCCACCAATAAGATACATGCTTCCGCTCCATCCCGCACCACCACCTCTCCCTGATCCGCCAGTACCCTGGCAACTAGTCAACGGAGCCGTCGCCCCCTATGACGAGTTTAAACCAAAACTCCTCAAAGAGGTCGACGACTTCACAGGTGATTCTACCGACATCACCCGATTCTTCCTAAAGTGCAAATTGCACTTTGAAGCGTTCAACTGACACTTCCGCCACTCCCCTCATAAAGTCCTCTTCTGCGTCTTGCGACTTTCAGGGGACGCTGAGAAGTGGTGGGAGTTAAGCGCACAAGTCTTAGGGAAGGACCAAGGGACGGACGTCCAGCTCTATCCGTCTTATGACGATTTCAAGAAAGAGCTCAGGAAGAGGTTCTGGAAGGATGCCGATGCGCAGCTAAAGTATGCGAAATGGGAAAAGCTTAGACAGTCGGACAACAAAGACGGCGACCAGTTCTTCCAAGAATTCAAAAAACTAGCCTACCACGCCGGAGTACGTGACAACGAGCAAGTCATGCTCCATCAAATCAAGAAGGCCGCCTGCCAGTCGAGTAAAAATACTATATACTTGGCCGACGGAGAAGTGCCAACTGCATACGAAGGCTGGAAAACTCGCCTCCTCCGCATCGACTACAACTGGCGCCTGAAACAGGCAGAAGGATCTACAGCAACACCGACACGACCACAGAAGACGACCACACCTGCTAAGGGTGGTCAACCAGCAGTTCCTACGCCGTCAACGAAGACAGCGACTGGAACGACTTACGGGGGGCGCGGCGCGCCAATGGATGTTGACGCAGCCAGGGCAGCATCAGTATGCTTTCGTTGTGGCAAAAAGGGCCACTTCAAGCGCGACTGCCCCAATGCGCCCAAATCATGGGAGGAGAGCTTACGATGCACCAATGCATATTGGGATTCCCAGGAACCGCTCACCTCGATTGAAGAAGTAAAAGAGAGCGCCAAGAAGTAAATGATTCGACTTACTCAGCAAAGGACTTAGTTTTGGCTGGTACGCCTATCGCGCCTTATCAATGTACTTATATACCTGTTGTAGTTACCCCCGCGCATTCGAATATACCCGCGACTTCGCAATCAGACCAGAAACTAAGCAAGAATCAACTCTCTGTCCCAGCATCACCAGATGTCGTGGTAGTTAGACTACCGACGACTAAACGTTCAGCAAGTAACCCATTGCGGGTGAAAGCATCGGACGATAAGTCACCTACCATAGTGACACCCCTTTCAACGGTGTTGTTACCACCTAGCAGCTTCATTGAAGTGTGCATCAGGGTGCGGACACGACCGGAGGGGACAGACGAGGCACTTAGTGCCGACTCTGCTAACGCCGTCTCACATGACTGTGAGACATCTCTACGGAGCCCCAGCCTCGCTGGCGGTTTAGAGGGAATAGCTACGGCGAAACCTCCTCTGGTAAAAGAGATCTTCGTAAGGCTGCCAAAGTCTAAATCCCTTATACAACAAGGGGCTTTGGCGACGAGCACGGACAACCAGAAAGCCGCAGGACAGGAAGCTGCTAGTGCCCAGGCAGTGCAAAGGGGGCATCAGGTAGCTTCTATTGAAGAAGTACCTGACGACGAGGACATTACCAGTTTCATGATGAACAAGAAGGCTAATTTATCCCCTTTAGACATTGCGGTGACCTCGCCAACGGTAGTCGAGCCCTTACAGGTCGATGCGAAGGCTAAGGAGGTCCCGCAACTCTCACGCACTTATACTAAGGGCGAGACTTACAGCGACTGGTGGCTTAAACCGTTCGGAGCTGAGTGGACTCTGTGTGGCGTAATACAAGCCAAGACAGAGGCGGAGGCGAAAGCAATCCTAAAGAATTGGATTCATAAGACGCGCACAGAGGAAGTAGTTGATGCAATGCTTGAGGCGATGAGGGGGATGGAGCGAATCAATGCACTCGAATGGCTCAAGGAATTACGACAGCCAAAACGATACATCAGTGCATTAAGTAACGAAGGGAAGGACCTGGTTCTCCCCGTCAAAATCGGGATACCAGGAACTCTTACCCGAATTGCTACAAAGGCGTTGGTAGACAGCGGGTGCACCAGCAGCACTATCAATAAGACGTTCATCGAAAAGTACAACATCCCGACTCATGCCACAGCCACGCCAATCCCGGTCTATAATGCTGACGGAACCAAAAACCAAGGGGGATCAATTACCAAATACGCCGAGATCAGTCTTAAAATCGGAGATCATTCAGAACGAATAGATCTAGCCGTAACAGATCTCGACGATAAGCAGATCTTCCTTGGCCACGATTGGTTAGCCCGGCATAATCCGATCATCAATTGGAAGACAGGAGGATTAACGTTTGCATGGTGCAAATGCCGCAAAAACCCATTCGTACTACCTGATGCGGATCCTGACGACAGGTGGGACGAAGAGCTGGAGGAGGGAGATACAATTCTTGCAATAGACTTCACACGGGCTATACTCATACACACTCATCACGTCAATGATTTAGCTGCTGCGGCCAACGCAGACAAGAAAGCGAAGACGTTCGAAGAAATGGTCCCAGAATGGTGTCAGGATTTCAGCGATCTGTTCGACAAAGACAGTTTCGATGAACTTCCCGAACCAAAGACGTGGGACCACGCGATCGAACTTATTCCAAATGCGAACGCCAACCTCGATTGCAAGGTCTACCCTCTTAATCGGAACGAACAGGCTGAACTCGACAAGTTCCTAGACGAGAACCTCTCAAGTGGACGAATAAGGCCCTCAAAGTCGCCCATGGCTTCGCCTTTCTTCTTCATCAAAAAGAAGGATGGCAAGCTGCGACCAGTACAAGATTACCGTAAGCTCAACGAGATGACGATTAAAAATTGATACCCGCTTCCACTCATCTCAGAGCTAATGGATAAACTACGAGGTGCCAAGTACTTTTCTAAACTTGACATTCGATGGGGATACAACAACGTGCGCATCAAGACCGGCGACGAGTGGAAGGCGGCATTCAGAACTAATCGAGGGTTATTCAAACCTACGGTTATGTTCTTCGGGCTTACCAATTCGCCCGCCACCTTCCAGTGGATGATGAATGACATTTTCAAAAACCTCATTGCATCAGGCGCCGTCACTGTCTACCTCGATGATATCTTAATCATGTCCAAAACCAAGGCAGAACACCGTCGCATTACGCGCGAGGTTCTCAAAGTCTTACGAGAGAACAAGCTATTCCTTAAAGCGGAAAAATGCGAGTTCAAGACCTTGGAAACCGAGTACCTTGGTGTTATCATCAGTGAGGGGAGCATTCGCATGGACCCAGTCAAAATCGCAGGAATAGCAGAGTGGCCCGTTCCAACCAAGAAGAAGCAGCTTCAGTCATTCCTAGGCTTTACCAACTTCTACAGATGTTTCATCAAAGGATATAGCAAAGTCGTCAAGCCTATGACACAGCTAACAGGAAACGATCCGTGGAAGTGGGGAAAAGCGCAGCAGAATGCATTCGAAGAGTTGAAGAGACTACTAGCCGAAGAAGTGGTACTGGCAATACCCACAGAAGGAGGCAAGTTCCACGTAGAGGCGGACGCAAGCGAGGGAGCGATTGGCGCTGTATTATCGCAAGAGCAGGATGGAAAATGGCACCCAGTCGCATTTCTGTCCAAGTCCCTCACAGTTACAGAACGAAATTACGAAATTTACGATAAAGAACTGCTGGCCATCATGCTAGCCCTGGACGAGTGGAGACACTATCTAATGGGAGCGGCTCAGGACTTCGAAATATGGACAGATCATCAGAATCTGCAATATTTCCGGAAGCCCCAAAAACTCAACCGACGTCAAGCACGTTGGGTAACTGAGCTCGCCGAGTACCATTTCTCGCTACATCACAAGCCAGGGACGGCAAACAAGAAAGCCGACTTACTCAGTCGACGAGCAGATCACGAGCAGGGACAGGAGGACAACAATGAGGTTATCATCCTCAAACCTGAGCACTTCCGGGCAATGGTCATGCCCACAATCGAGGAAGTCCATACCAAAATCAAGCAAGCCACACTTGACCACCACTGATGGGACAAGAACGTATCCACGTCTCTCAACCATGACCGAGGGATGTCTCTAGATAACGGTTTGATCTTCTATGATCACCGAATCTATATTCCCCAAGATCATGCGCTACGAGGGGAAATCATCGCAATGCATCACGACCATAGGACAGTGGGACACCCTGGCATTGAGAAGACCAAAGAACTCGTTCTACGAGAATACTGGTGGCCCAGGATGAAGAAAGACATAGAGGCCTATGTCCGCACTTGCGAGACGTGCCAACGAACTAAGTTGAGCACTCAAGCAAAGGCGGCGCCTCTCCATCTGAACGCCATACCCTCCCGACCCTGGACTCATATTTCAGTCGACATGGTCACTGGTTTACCTAAGTGCAACGGTCAAGACGCTATCTTAATGATCGTTGATCGATTCTCTAAGGAAATCATACCGATAGCATGTACGACAGAGCTGTCATCAGAAGGGTGGGCCAAAATCTTACGCGACAAAGTTTATGCCAAGCACAGAATGCCTCAGGTAGTCATCTCTGACTGAGGCTCCGTGTTTGTCTCCAAGTTCATGAAAGACCTCTATGACTTGCTACAGATCAAGGCAAATGTATCTACCGCCTACCACCCACAAACAGATGGACAGACAGAACGCGTCAATCAAGAGGTTGAAAAATACCTTCGCATCTTCGTCAACCATCTCCAAGACGACTGGGTAGAATGGCTTTCTCTCGCGGCTTTCGCTCACAACAACCGCATTCACTCCGCTATGGGCAAAAGCCCCTTCAAGGTTAACTACGGCTATAACGCTGACCTCCTCCCTGGCGCAAAACCCTGAGCACCCTTCAGAACACCGGCCTCAACCACATTCGTTTCACAGATGCAGAAAATCCACGCTGAAGCAAAGCAAGCTCTGGAAAAAGCCGCCGACCAAATGAAAGCCCAATACGATAAAAAGAAGCGACCTGCAGTCGAGTACCAAGTAGGAGACAAGGTCTGGCTCGATACGACCAACCTTTCTTTACCACGTCCCAAAAAGAAACTCGCAGACAAACAAACAGGTCCCTTCCCAATCATCGCAAAAGTCGGGGCATCAGCGTACAAACTGAAGCTCCCGACTGGCTGGCGCATCCATCCCGTATTCAACGAATCACTCCTCACCCCATACGTACCACCAGCATTCCCAAACCAAGAACAACCACCTGCGCCGCTGCCAGATCTCATTGACGGCGAAGAACATTATGAAGTCGAGCAAGTCCTCGACCATAGAGAGCGTAAAGTCAGGGGAAAAGCAGGGGAACCAGCGCATTGGGTCATGGACTACTTCGTCAAATGGAAGGGCTACGGACCAGAATCAAACAGCTGGGTAAAAGAAAACGACATGGCCTCAGACGAGCTGATAGACGACTACCTCGCCGAGCGATTAAACAGAACGGACACACCACAATTCAAAGATTGGCAATCTTACACAGACCCATTCACGGGACGGAAAGTCTGGTACGACCAAGAATTACTCTGGGATACCTTTGGTGGGCACGACAGCCCCTCACAAGATACCAAAGGACCAGATGAACCAATGGAATTCCCTTGAAAAGGGGAGACCAAGTCTACTAGCAGTTGGGACACCTGCCTTAAAGGGGGGGTAATGTTATGATTTATTCATTTCCTTATCTAAGTGCCTCTTATCTTATCTTATCTTATCTTTAGATCCGCGACTCCACGGAGCCTTCGTAAATCTTCACATCATCACACTGTCATCACATCGTCAGACTTACTCCGCATGTGTTTTATCTCACTCACCGTGTATTTCGCTTATTCACTTTCTAACACGGTGTACCTATTATTGGACCTTCATTCTAGTATATAAGTCATATACTCAAAGCTGTATATTCCCTAGCTTTGAGCTAACGTTTAATCATACCGAAACATTCCACTTCTCGCTAAGCGCTAAAGCCTTAGTCTTGACACTTGAACTCCACGGGACTTAACAGTGATTGTACGAACACGATACAACTGTGTATTTACCCTTGTTCAGACGTCGGGTCTAACACTAGGCATCAAGCCTGGTACATACATTTTCCTACCTTTTCACGGACATTTTTGAACTTTGTATAGTGTCCGTTGTGTCATCAATTTCTCGCATTGGGTGTCCACAGATTGCAATTATGCAAGGTTTGCCTGGGTGGGCGCGCTTGCTCTGTTAAACTGTTTTTGGGTACATTCCTACCTGCTTACTATTTCAGTCTTTCTCGCCTGGGCATGGAAAGGTCGAACCTAGAGTTTTGCAATGACTATTGGGGACCCCAGGATGATTGAGGCTGCAGGATTACCAACGGTCATAGTGTGTGCTTTGCCTTCAATTCTATCTAATGATCTTCCATGATCTACCCTTGACAAGTCTCCATCTCCCGACTCCCGAGACAGCATCCATTAGAAATTTCAAGGTGTTGTGTGAGTGTAGGGACCGCGGTAGCGATGCCTGAAGAACATTCGGTGACATTCTCGGGTTCGTGGTCCAAATAGAATGTTATCTAGACTTTGTTGACCTAGATGTAGTGCCATGCTCTGAGTTAAAGTGACAGAAGGCAAGACTCGATGAGGTTGGATGATAACTGTTGGGAGTAGTGACCGTGAGTTGTATTCTACACCCCTTTGCTTTGTATCTTGACTTTCATAATACTCTGTAAGCCAGTAATCCGGTGCTGTTTTCCACGAATCAGGGCATCAGGTCATCCATGTGGTGTTCTTCCCGAGCGCAAAGCAGAATTTGCCCCCAGCACTTCTGGGTCTACGTTCGTCTTCACAGACGTCGATGGCGAAAAGATTGTCTGCGGAGAAGCAGGAGCAAAGACAAACATCGCGATTTATTACTGTCTGGCTGGTCCTTTTCGACCGACGGAGTTCTGGATGGAATCATGATGTACGTCTCCTTCAATCCTTTGGTCATTGCTTCTGATGGCTTTGTGATAGATCCGATTTTTTGTGTGGATATATTGCGGCGATTGGCAGGATTGTATCTCCAAAATCTGACGTTTCATGTAGGATACTGCCCATCCTGTGATGGACCTTCCAAATTATCTTGATTGAGGGAGAGACGAGCGTCGATTAGTCTCATCGGTTAGCTTCAAGGCCAGCCACCAGGGTTTACAAAAAAAAAGTGTTTCAGGATCAAATTAAGTCAGGACTCGGATATGCCGCGTGCCCTGCGATGGCCTACCACTTCATTCATCGAGGAATTGACAAGGTTTGTAATCTGCAATGCACAGTTGACGTGTCTGGAACACTTTCGAACATCTGGATAGTGAACTGGACTCGATCATGTCACGCTCGCAAGCGCAAATGCAAATCGAGGCTCGCAAGGGAACGCAAGCTCACAAGGGTCGCTCGCAAAATTCTACGTGCCCTGTAGCTCGCGGGATTTCCTATGTGAGAGCTTTTCGTCATTGAACTCGAGGGGACGGTGATAGGAGTCGGGTTCAATACTTGGTCAGAGGGTGGTTCATGCATTGTGATGAGAACGATTAAGAGTGCCTGACTGAAAGTTGCCGGATGCGGAGATTGAAACAAGGATAAACGGGCGGAGGTTCCATGCAGAGTGAGTGCATGAGATTTAAGATATGTACGAGTCTAAGTCTGCGATGACAGGCACTCAGGCCTTAGCTTCAAGCTTCAAGCTTCAGCTTCAGAAACGAAGAAGGCGCATGAGAAATGTGAGGGAGGTTCTGCCCTGTGCAGAATATTCCCCATATTGAGGTAGCCATAGTCGTACAACACGTTACACGGCCTGCGCGACACAGGGAACGTCACAGGAGAGTAGCACTAGTGCAGGTACCAGCATTAAGAGGCTAGGAACATCGACCATTGATGACTCACTTGATGACATCGACACCTTGCTCTTCTCATCGATCATCTTCCAATGCCAGCTCACTGACTCGCTCTAGAAAGGCTTGAAAGTTGTCCCCATCCTTTTCGTCAACAGGCCTCCCGATTTGACTGGCCCCATCATGTTTGTACTGGCATCGGAGGAACATCATCGTCATCTTTAAGACCATGCATCCATTGCCAAAGAAGAGATCTGTATATTGTGTTACTGATTGGCAATAGTAGGCGGCGGAGGTCCAAAACGAACATACCATATCCAAGTAGAGCGAAATGTAGAGTAAAAAGCAAAGCAGATACATAGGATCCAGGATGAGAGAATCAATCAAAGAGGAGTGTTGGAGTGTGCATAACTAGGTTAGAACATCCAGAAATAGAAGCATCATTTCCCTCCAACACATGATCATGATGATTATGATTGTTGTTGAAACCTTCGCAGAATTCGAGAGAGCGAAAGGCAGAAGAGCAATCAACTTAGAGCAACACCTGCCCTAAAGTTTGAGCAGTGACGTCACCGGTCCGGTCTCTCCGTTGACACAGTGATACCGTCACATATGACAGCACAGTTGCAGCACAGAAACGTCACAGGCGAAGGATTTACATGTTTCAATGATCTATATTACATTTCCATTGAAAGTTTCTAGGACTTTGAAGTGCTGATGCTTACAGTTTAGGAACTGAGGGTGCCAAAACAGTGAAGCATATAATTTCAGAACGACGCATGCGAGAGAGTTAGCTGGGCGATTGATCCCATTCACGATGGCCACCAGCCCAACGATCAGGCTTGTTATGGATAACCTTCCATAGACCAAGATAAAAATTTCTGCCACGCAAAGCAATTAGAGGTAGAGGACAATGTCCCTCGTCCGAGAACCCTTTCCCAGGAGCGATGTTGGATCAAACATTAGACTAGATGTAAAGGATTCAGAAAAGCTTACCAACAGAAGGCAGCAAGTTTGTCGCAGTGACGGTGCGTTTCGCCATGATCATTGTGATAGAATTCGAGAGATAAACTTGGACGATAGCCTTTCAGCTGGCTCACCGTCTCGGGGGGTGCAGTTCATATCATCCGATAATCCAGCACATTCTGGTGCCAAAGATCTGGCATGTCAAGGTTCCCTGCACTCCACAAAGGAAATCCATGGGAGAAGACAGCAAGTGCAAGCACACGATGCCAGGTAGCCATTTTCTGAAGACGCAGGGTTTGTGGTGTTTGCTTTGTTGGGTGTTGGGGAGCAGGGGAGTTCAAACAGATATACATGCACGACGCTGGTGTCATGGCTGGTGTTGGTGATATGTTGATCGTGATTATACAAAGAGGTATGTCCCAATGTGGACTCATTGAGCAAAGATAATTGATGGGAACGTGTTATCGGATTCGTAGATAATTTGGTAAAATCAAACATCTGGATCAAAGATGCGAGAACCATGACGAAGAGATGGAAGGTCGAACGTACATTCCGAATAGTCGTAAGATGTGCTTAAAGACGGGCAAAAGATACCGGATCACGACCGAGTCCCAAACTCCAAATATGGGATCTCATCTCATCATTACACGGTACAATACCTGCCGGACGCAAGAATGCAGTTACTAACACTACATAACCCAAACCTCACTGCGATAACAAAGTTAGATGAGAACGATCTCGAGGGTCACCATCCAAAGAGAGAGCAATGTGCCTAGCCAGCCTGTTCCGAGGATCACTTCCAATTTATTTTTCACACTGCCTTGTGTTGACTTGCATGTACGCAACATCTCCCTCGGACCTACTGTCCTAATTACTGTATTTAGAGACATCAAGGGTAAATATAGTTTCCGGTTAGTATATTATCCCAGACGGAACAACGCAAACCTCCTCACCTGTAAATTAATACCTGCGGATACCGTTCCATGCTAAGAATGATGATCAAGTGTCATAGAAAAGATGTCCTATTTCTAAGTACTAGCATCATCCCAACGTCATCTGCCATTCAGACAAAGAAAAGGGAACCACCTCTATCCACCGGTGATATAAAATGAGCATACTTATACTTATCTCTCTCATCCCTCAACATCATCTCCTACAATGTCCGAGTTGTCTCAGGTCTTGACCACCTCTCCGTCATTGAGAACTACTCTTGGCCCGGTTTACATTGGCACAATTGTAGCTGTCATGCAAGTAAACTTGGTCTTCATTCACACTCCTTTTACCGATGGTTCTTCTTCATGAAGCTTATTCAGAATAACAAATCTCCAAGTCGTCACCTATTACATGAAGTACCCAAAGCATTGGTGGGCACAGAGATACTTGGTAGTTATTGTATCCCCAGAATTCAACTTCGCTCACTGATCTTCCATCAAAAGGTCGAGATACTGTAGTGCGTCCGAGTCCATCTTGCATACAAAGGACAGCTGCCAAATTCTCAGCAATCATGTCATTTGTCAGGCTTCTTGATGCGCTTCATGTTGCTCTGACTACGCATGCGTTATATCATTATCTCATTGACTTGTTTGGAGACTACACTGGGCTGGACCAAATTGTGTGGTAAGTCATGTTCCAAGCCCCATGCTCCAACTTTGAACAATTCCCGATCCAGGAGTTTTAAGGTCTCTCATTCTTGTCTCCAATCATGAAGCTGCGCCTAACTGCAACATCAATCTAGCTTCAAATACTTATCGGTGTTCGTCCTCCGCGTATCCTACATATCCGCTTATTGATATTTTCAGGCAATTATTATCATGGGGGTCCAAGCGTAGGTTTTGTATAATTTATCCTGCATATGTACTCATAATACACAGTATGTACGCTCTCAGGATCTGGAAATGTGCCTTATGTCTCCCCTTATCCACTGAAAACCGAAGCTTAATCAATATTCAGTCGGTCGCAACTTTGGGAGAATCCTACCGTGGTTTATAGTATGCACCTTTGATTGACAGTAAACTAGTTGATAATAATGACTCCAAGGTTCTGAATGTTACAGTCGCTTTTGGTGCGTGCACCATCGATAGCTTCGCATGCTATTTAACACACATCTAGGCACTGGTATTTGTAAGCCACGATTCATCTTCTAGTCTATTCTTCTTCACGAAAGATGCATAGTCTCAATCTACGACATGTAAGAATAGATTTTCTGTCTGTGCACTCGCTATGATCATTCTCTACAGATACTCTTCATCCAGTTTCGGGATGTTACCAGATACCAAGGTATGTCGCACGTGTCTGTTAATGCACCTCTACCCAAAATATACTCCAGGCATCAATATGCTTCATTTACTCAATCCCACCAATTGTTGATTTTATCATCACCTTTGCAATGTTCTACTACCTGCATAAATGTAGGGATGCTTCTTCATTTTCTAGGTAAGTAATTCCCATTCCTGGGCCTTTGGGATCAACTGCTAACTTCGCATAGCACATACACGATAGTTCTAGGCCTAATGCGGCTCATTGTCCTATCTGGCTTCGCTACAAGGTAATAGTGTCTTTTAAATGGATGCACAGTGTCTGATTTTCTGACAGCACATGCGCACTACTTACTCTTATCACGGTATCGCAATGTCATACATCCATGTTGTTCCTTGACCTGATCTTGAATCGAAGTATCTAGTGTGGCCAGATTCTCTCATTTTCCTTGGCATCGAACTTGTCTTACCAAAACGTTCGGCCTTCTCTCCCTTGTATTCCATCTGGATCTAACATCTTTTAGTATTTATCAACTCGCTACTTGTTATGTGCTGCGAACCCGTATTTTTTATCTCTCTAGGGGCTGACATTTTCTTCTTATAAGGTTGAATTTCCGGCCAGAGCGTTGGGCGCTAGTGAATTGCGGACCTTCTGGAACACAAGTGATGAGATTCAAACCCGATGGCTCCGTGTTTGATACCAGTGAACTGGTATGTATTTATTGTACTCCCGCATCCCGGAGATCTTGACCATCATTTTCAGGACATTGGTATTGCCATGGAAAGCGTTCAATCTTCGGATCACAGAAAGGAGATCTCGATCACCTTGCATGAATGAGAATATCATGTACTTTTATAGAGGCCTAGCTAAAATATAGAGGATCGAGTATAGAGTACGGTAACATCGAGTACGGGATCCCCGGTACGCGGCGGATAAGTAACTAGCGACATCGTTCCCTCAATACACCCGAGACGCAGGCTCGCCGTTCGGAATCATCAGCTGTTGACGGATATCAGGCCCACAGAAATAAATGCCGGGAGAGTGGACGTACCTTTTGGAGCCCATAATAATACAGAATCACCGATGATGAAATCAATGTGTTTAGGATCCTCAAAACCAGGAGTAATGAGGATATTTTCTTGACGGACATTTCGGTGCATAATACGATGCTTGTTGATCCCGATAATACCATACAGCAAGAGCTAGGTCTTGTGGTGTTTAGGGACGGACGCGGTAGTGCGAAAACGACGTACGGGAGCTTTGATTCTTGTAGCTGACAGGCGACAACGGCTCACGAGATTTTCTTCACGTATATGCCCTGGAACGGAATCTTCTTATTGTCGAAGAGGCGGTCCCTCAATACGTTCGAGAATCAGAGCGAGCGACTTCGCCGCTGCTCATCAGGAGCTTGAATCGAACGTTGACACAAGAGGGACAGAGAAAGATGACAAGAAACTGAACCTTATATTTGTCCAAGTAATACGGAATGATCGTCCGCTGTAGGTCATGGAGCACGTTATATGCTTAGCTCTCAGCACCAGCAACCCGAACCGCCAGAATCGTGAGCAAAGAAAGTTCATGTGGCTGGAGCGGAAAGAGGGATACTTGGATGATCTCGACAATGAGAATGACAGACCCGTACGTCTTATTGGAAATATCCCGAGTCCTGACATCGGCGACACAGATTATTGACTAATAGTTCGCGTTTGGGCGGAAACGCTGTATCGCGTCTGTCGCGGCTGGTGTATAGTCCCCGCTGTTATGGGCAAAAGCTGGGATCTCGACCATGGACAGGTTTTGCCACGGCAGGGAGGGTGGCATTAAATGATCAAAGATTACCATGGGGGATTGGGATCGCGGAAGACGGAAAGCTGCGTAGTAAATTCATCATAGGCCATTAAAGTCGTCACCGGATTGGGGCGCAAGATCCCGCATATAGCGAACGTCACTTGGTTTTCATGATGAGGACATACGGAGGAAAGGAAGACGCGTGACAAGCAGCCTCTGGATGAATAGTGGCAGTGACGAACCCTCTGAGTCCTGAAAGGCTACCTTGGTCTGATATTCAACGTAGATTACAATGCAGGTAACCATTACGTCGGAAATCGCAAGCTCGCTATTCTCAAGATGAGAAATGAAGGCCAAAACCAGTATATATTGCCATGATAGATGCGTTGATTATAGCATGAGAGAGGGCGAGGAGGATAATCAGACGATGAGGGTCCTGGGGGGCCGAGATACTACCACTGTGGCTTAGTATTGGAGAGCAAAGTGCCAGCGGTACGCATTAACGTACCTTGAGTAGGCGGTAGCTGCGATAGCAGAGGCATAGGAAAGAGAGAAAATGCACATCGGAGTGACGGCAAGTGGTGTGGATACTCGTGGGTCATTGTCATCATCGAGGAGTCATGGAAATCAAAGGGAGAGGATGTTGATCTGGACGTCAAGCCTTATGAACGGCTCATCCTCGGCTTGCCCAAAAATCGTGTGTCGCCAAACTTGATATGGCGAAAACCAGTGGTAGTGCAGGATGTGTAGATGAAAGAAAAAGAGCGAGAGTCACCGGAGGTAGTCAAAAGCACTAAATAACATAGGCTCAGAGTTGGAATGGTCGGGGCGCGCGGTACCATAGCCTGGTATGCTCACAGCATTTGCATGCCTCTCGATCGAAGGCCCGAGTTCAGGCGGCCTACGAAAATCATATATCAATGACTGACTCGATGATGCAGACACCTTCCCCGTGTCCTCATCCTGTGACGACTCTTCCACAGCTCCAATTCATTTCGATGGCCTGAGAATTGTCTACATTCTTTTTAACAGCAAGCTTGGACTGGCAATGTCGCGGCTGTAGCATCCACTGAGTATATCAGATCCACTTCATCATGCTGTATACTGTGAGAGTAAAACAGGAACGTACTTTATTCTAGAAGAGCGGACAGGGCTCCTAAGATGAGCGAATCCAAAGAGGAGCCCGACGGCATTGGGCAACGTTGAGATATCGTAGTGTTAGTTTCCTTCCACTCATCTGTACTGGTCGGCTAGATCTACGAACGTCGGTAGTCCTTCTGGATCATCTTCGAGGAAAGCGCGAGTTCATCAATTCATTGAGTCGTGGGCGCAGCAAGAAGCAAATTGGGGCAGGGTTCAATTCCAAAGTCCGAGCAGGGCCGGCCGAATCCGATCCAGCCTTGACGGGTCGCGACAGGTCGCGACTTTTGCTTTGCCGCTACCGCCGTGAATCCCTCACGTCTAGTTCGGTGAAATATTACCGGCTCTTCCTTGTTTCAAGACATGTGTTCATATCGCATGTACGTGTTGTCATTATAGTTGCACTCTTCCCCTCTTAACTTAATCTAGTTCCGCACAATAAGAGAACGTGGTACGGCCATGGCAACAAATCCCAGCTTACTACTTGGAACTTTTGAAAACGAAGACTAGAAATGTTCTGAAAATGTAGGGATGAGGATTTGACATAGACTGTAGAGCGGTATAATGCTCACTCTTCGTGTCGAATGTAATGGTAACAACCATATTGACTGCGAAGACAGTAATATTAGCGACATTCCCAGCAAACGGCTGGATCATCTAAAGAAGAACAAAACACGCAGATGCTGCCGTGACTGAGTATCGAGGCGTCCAATACTATCAACTATGGTATAAAGAAGGGAAATGTGTATACTTTTCTTGTCGAGGTCTCATTTTCTTAGCGAACTAAATAGAATCGTGTATGCGGAATGCCCAGTAGGTGTCTATTGTGTTTGCTCCTCCCTATATTTCCATGCCCTGTTCTCACGTGACGGATCCTCGAATTTCGAATAGGTCCTGTCCGAGCATACTGAATGCTCGACTGTGACATGCAGCGAGCTGCTTGGATGAAGACTGTAAGACGGCTCATGTATGTCAGTGCTCACTTCCGCATCTAATCCAACGCGGAATAGGAGCAAGGCTGGAGCGATAGCCTACACAGAGAGTCAGCGCAGTCCTCCAGCTGAATAAGGTTGGAATAAGGAAGCAAAGATAACATACGCTTATCTGCCCCAGCGAATCACCAAGGATGACGCTAATCGTAGCCTCGGTATTGAAGAAAGCGAGGAAGAGTGTCGACGTCATGGCAGATATTGCCCCCGACTCGACGATCATCCATATAATGTCCACATATGGTTTCGACGTTGGACTAGTCTTCCATGATCCGGTTCGTTTCGACATCCACCAGATACGAGCTACAATCATAGTGGTAACGGAAACCTGCGTTGCAAGAGACAGCGAATATGAGGCCTGCAGCCATCGATAAAGGGCTTGGATAGATTCTGGCTGGAGAGACAGACTTGATAGGTGGTATATAGTGATATATCCGCAAACTTCGAACCTAAGCAGTGAGATGGAAACATAAATAAGAGGAGGACGACCGACCTCCGAATGCCAGAACCATGATTGCCTAACATTCGTTTAGTATCAGTCGAGGAGATCAGTGAATATAGGACAATGAAACGTACGGGAGGCACGGACACCTTCACACTCTTATTCCAGATTACGTATAATCTCCAAAGCATTATGGTGTCGCACGCAAGACACTATATAAATATCGCTATCATCAAGTGGCTTTCTGTAATGTATGAGAACCCACATTCGTGATTGTCGCAGCCTCCTTGAGGACATTAACCAATCGAGCCTGGTTTCCCCAGTACAAAACGGCGCCGTTGGGGTTCTTCAACCAAATGAAGCCTTCTATCATAGAGCGCAAGATTGCAGCGATATGGATGGTTGAAATGATGAACTGGAGAGTTGCACTCCCAAGTAAGAGCCTATAAGACAAAGATAGTAAATTTAGTTTTCAACATTGAAAACGTCCTTTCGTAATGAAGCGTACCACCAACGGCGCCTGACAAGCAAGTTGACACAGCTGAAGTAAAGAACCATACTTGGAGGTGTTCAATATTGTCATATCAGACTTGAGAAGACTTCGAGTACTTACTTGACGCCTAGAATAGCCTTGCTGTCATTAGGATACTCCATATACATATGGATAAGAAAGCACCATAAAGAACGGAGCTACACCAAGCACCTATGAGAGATGCGTAATCTATTGGAAGATCGTTCATGGTTAGTGCGCTCTACAGTTCGACATTCTAGTAGGGAGCCATTATATATCTCCGAGACGGTCCTGTTCTGGGCGCGACTGAGGTTGGAAGCGTATCAATGGAGTATGATGCATCCGAAAAATACGGCCGCTTGGTTCCTGATATATAATCTACTCGCAGAATAGGCTCTGGAGTGGGTGATTTCAATAACAGCGAAACGAGATGTGAAAATCGTATTAGGGCCGGGAGAGTCGTACTGGCGATCAACATCTTCAGTTCTTCTGAAGCATCAAATGATGAAAAGGATCCACACGTTCATTAGCGTAGGCAAAGCGGATGCTGTTTGATGCAATTGAATAGCTATAAGATTGCCGTGATCGGGAAAAGATGGCCGGGAGCCTTGCTTTGATTATCGGGCCGTGGAGCAGATACGGCAAATACGTGGCATCCCTAGGAGCTCAACTTTGTAAGCGAGGGTCTCATCGAGGGCAAGCAATCGAGGATCATACTTTCGAACAATCTTTTTGTTTAATCATGAATCAAAATCCCACCACCACGTAATGAGAGCCTGTGAACGGAGGAAGACGAGAATTATCATAGCGTGCCCTTGAGTTACGGAGTCGATGCTGATATGTACTGGTTCTCAAATACCAGGTAGAAAATCTCACCAAGAGGATGCACTAGTCAGTCAGGTTTAGTATAATTTGCTCGTAAAGCGCGATCTTTTGATCAAAACTAGGGACATTCTTTACTGCGCAGACCATGTCAGCAAGATATCGGACATTTTAAATTGAAGAGAACGAGTATATATACCAATGATTGTGCGTGGTATACCACTAGGTATCATTCTAATCAAGGCTAGGCAAATTTGAACTTGCGGGTCTTCTGTTTCGCCAATTCCCTCATCTTTGATTCTTGGTGGGATAGGCTAGGTCCTAATTAGATGGGAAGTACAGAGAGTCTCTCTGTATTTTTCCAGGTGATACGAGATAAAGTAATGAATCAAATAGATGTAGACTCACCCGAACTGAGATCAATCTAGCAGCGGAAAGATTGCCTGCGGCTCCATTGTCTCGAAAGAACAACACTGAGGAATGGAGCTGCAGACACCAAATAGTGAATCCTAGATTATTCCAGATGTAATGGTGAGGCGGACAAAAGGGATGGACCTACGAGAGAGGAAGGAAGGTTCATATTTATGGCTGTGATGGCGGCGTGATCTCCCAATTTAGTCATCACCGCTCTCGAGCTCATATCGTTCATCCGACGTTGCCAATTTTTCCGATCCGGGCGCCTAGGCCAATGCCTGGTCGTCTTCAATACATTGACTGAAGTTTATCCGTCGATGGTCGAAGTTAGAAACTGGAATCATTGGTTCATTTTAGAATCCGATCATCATGCGGCGGGAGTGTTACATACCTCTTAGTACAATTCATTTCGCAGGCACACAATCACATCAACTGTCAGCAGTAGCTCATTACCTGTTGTTCTTACGCAGTCGTGATTTACCCTTGCCGCCCAGGATGTGAAATCAGGAGGTAGAAGAACGTTGTACACGTTCAAATGCTTATAGAATCTGTGAGTATTTCAGACTGTGATGAAGTAAGTACCCTTTGCTGTAAAGATAGACAATGCAAACCAGAGTCACTGTTAGGTGGGAAGAAGCAAGTAACCGGGAATAGCAGCCTGGGAGGCGTCGGCAATTGAAAATGAATTTTTAAATTCGGTTTGATGTGCCTTTGGCGTCACATCTGAAATAGTTACTTACGCTGTAGCGACATCATGACGCCGCCGTCTCGCATCCTCTTCTTTCTGAAAAATGTAAGCAGGTTGCTGTCACCATGTGTCCACTAAATCCCATATTGCAAGTGCCTACTATCGAGATCATCACGAGAAACGAAGGACGACGGCCAGTCCAGATTGGAGAGGATACGGTTATAAACGTATCGATTGGAGGATGACAAGATGCGGTGCGGCCTAGACGGTAGTGGAATTATTGCGGCCGTATGTGTGAATGACTCTTGAATCTGCGTTAGAGTAGATGGGGACGGCGATAGCGGAGGTATTGGACTGAGAGAGAGAGCTGGGTGTGACGCGCGTAGAGCGACAACGGGTACAGGTAGCGGGGTGCGAAGTGGCGCAGGTGGTGACGAGCCACTGTCGTCATTGAGGAGTTATGGAAATCAGAGGAAGAAAATGTTGGTCTGATCATCGAGCCAAGTCCAAATGAGCGGCTGATCTTCGGCGTGCCTGAGAAGCATGCGTAGCCAAACTCAATATGGCAGAAACCAGAAGAGTGACGGTTCATGATGTGGACGAAGATTAACCATCCGAGTATGTGCGATATCAGCGTTGAAGGCAGTGTACAACCAAAGGCATAGTTGCGATGGTCTGTGCGGGGGCTGTACGTGCGCGTGAGGAGGGGCAAAATCTGAGTGGGCTGATATGCAGAGGTGCATGCTCCTAGCTCGACGGCCCGATTCTCAACGGCCCACGAATATCGGTCAACGATAACTCAATCGAAGACACTGACACGTCGCCCTTCTCTTCATCCTTAGACAAAGACTCTTCGAGCTTCAAGCTTCAAGCTTCAAGTTTCAAGTCTACAGCTCTACTTCGTTGAGAAAGCATGAGAATTATCGATATCTTTTTCATCGATAAGCCCACACCAGAGCTGTAGATCGCCGCTGCATTGTGCAGGAACGCCGTCTATGTCTTCAAGGCCCTGCAGCCGGTGGAAATGGTCAAATATATGTCATCCGACGGTGGTCCGTAATAATCAAATATGAACATGCATAACCGAGAGGAGGGTAAAGCAGCACTAAGATGACAGAATCAGACAAAGAGCCAAAAGAGCGGCACTGAAAGTGGAATGTACATCCGGTTGCCATCAAGTCCTCCGAACCCCGACAATCTAACCATACCGACAAGCTATAGTTGTGAGTGTTGGTATCCGTTCTTGATGATCTTCGGTAGAAATGTATGTTCATCAATTGGCTGAGGCGAGGACGCAGCAAGGACAAGGAAGGAACTGGTGGCAGGGCCAATTCCAAACTCCGCAACGTCGCCGGCTTGATCCGATCCGATCCGATGTGATATCGACGCGACGCGACGCGACTTTGCTTGGCACCACTACATCCTTGCGTCGAATGCAGTAAAATTTCACTGGCTCTTCAATGTTTTCGAAATGGCTATGTAAGATATATTTTGATCGTTCCACTTGATATATTCCTCTACTGATGCACCTTCTCATCCAGACAATTCTAACACTGGGACATGGCCGACGTGTGAAGAGAAGGAACGTCTCGTAGAGGTCCCGTTGCACAAAATAACGTGTTTGAACTGCGCGCTTCGTTTTTCATAGATAGTCGTCGCGAGTAAGGGGAGACATCAGACCAAAGGAGGACATGAAGACACGGTGAGCTTGGAATTGTGACCAACTGATATGCGGGGCGCTTGACATCCTTCACAGGCGATACTCAAGGCGGAATAGTACATGTAGGGGAAATGATTTGAGTTTCAGATGACTGGTTTGGGTTATAACGGGTGTCGTTGGACGAAGAATCATAGAGTGCAATCCAATATATATCCGCCAGAGACAACAAATAACGATAAAATTACACACAGGAATCGGGAACAAAAGTAGCCATCTTTATGGTGGCAGTGATGTATCTACGAACGGGTGATATGCTTTTGAATAGCAACAACGGACAAAAGGCGCTTACCTTTCGGTAACCAGCACCATCACCCAGTGTTGTACGGTCGCCCGACCTTGGGCCGAAGTCAAGCCGGTTGCGAAACTTCGGGGCGACAGTTGCCGGTCACGCAAATGACCTTGACCGTGACTCTGTGGCTGTGAAGCCACATATGATGTCGTTTTCGACTAATTTGGTTGTCTCCGACCCGACTGCTTTGTCATGGTTTTGCCGACCTTCCGGTCCATGGGCAGGCCAGGTCGCGGTGGCGTGGGGAAAGTCGCGGTCGTCTACTGACCGTGACAGTGACGGTGACTTCGCAACAGTCGTGACTTTGGCAACTGTCGCGCGACCCGCATAACACTGCCATCACCATCTTTCCAGCTCCCTGAATGTCAACCTCTACCTGCTAGTTGCAAGGTTGTATCACCCGGCGAAATAAATATCCAGACCCGAACGTCCATGTATCGACATGTCATTGAATTTCACCGCGAAATCGTTGTTACAACATTCGCAGAATCAAGAGATGAAATGGTATAAGAGGAATCAATACCCTGCCCTAAAGCTTAAAAAGTGACGTTATCGGTCTGATTTAGCCGCTGACATCTCTCCTCATTCTTCCGTGTCTCAAACCAGTGGATAAGGTTTGCAACGACGACATTCGCGTATGTCGTCCCGTCTACATTATAATAGTACACTTCTTGACAATTGAAACCGCAGGCACATCAGACAATTGCAGGCACTGTCGTCTTCGTATTATCCCTCCCTATTTGGGGTTACTAAGCGCCTCTCGTTTTGACAAGAATCTTTCCGTGATGATAAGCATTGATTTAAATTTCTGTTTGGTCTGTTGTGAGTCCTGTTAACTGGTCGTCTGCGTGTAAGTCATATGCCTTGAAAGTATTTGACAGGTACTCACTGTGCGCCTTTGCCTAATTCTCATTGTGGTGAAATTCAGATTTCTTGCTTCTAAAATATAGCATGCATCAAATCGTATTTGTTATCAGGACTGATATATTAGTTATACGTACGGCGACAACAACATCCACCACTCAGCTAGAGCGGCATGTCACCGTAGACGACTCTTTCTGTCTACGAGCGTCTACATTAAGGAATTCTCTCAGGAACAACTCCCACGGCTTTTTCAGGCAGGTTGTGTATTGAATACTCAGGGTGACAATACCACGCAGCGCTTTTGTTTCAAATGATCATTCAGTCACCTGCCCACTCCCAAAATGTTCGGTGAGGATTGCTAGAATATGTGAATAATATGACATTGAAGGAACACTTGTCTCTGAATCCAGCAGATCCAAAGAGGGAAGAGTTTTGTTCATCCTGCGACGCTTCCGTTTGCATCCGTACTCCCAACCACAAGACCACGAGCCCGACAAGCGCTTCCCATTTTGGTCTGCCTATACCGGCTCGTATTTCCCGACTCGGAGTCCGTAATTGAAAGGTCGAGTCGAACTCATCAACACTGCATTTTGAAACTGCTGTAAATCTTCTGCCTTGGCAGCCATGCATATAAATGTATCGGCGCTGGAATCGCATTGCTACCAATTACCTCGTTCTTGTCGCCTCTGAGTATTTTCTTTCTTTCCCCCCTGATAACACTCTGGATGGCACACCATACGCCCTCGGATGGCATTCGAGATGACAATTTACTGTACCCCGAGTCCACCGACGAAGGGTTCCGAAGCACTGACGAGTTGGGCACCTCTCCACTAGGCGCCAGAAAATCCATAAACGGGGTTGAAAGCCCTAGACATTCGACACCCCATCGTGCTACGGCGAAGAAAGGGAAGAATCCACCCTCGCCTGTCAAAAATTATGTGCGACGGCCAATCAGGAAAAGATGGCCTTTCATTTTTGGTCTACCAGGGAGTGCACCTGTGAGGGCGCCTACTGGTACGCATGCTACTCGAAGCATTACCTCTTCCTCATGATTCTATTCTAGGTGACTCTCGAGTGTATGCACCGAGTCAACCTTTTGAAGAAGCAGGGCCAACATCCAGTGTTTGGCGAGCATATTTGGATGAAAACCTAATTTACCACACCGATATGCTTGAAAAGCAGAGAGGACAAACGAATATTCTCCTCGTTTTTGTGCGTGCGTTCAGTCAAATGTGTGAAACATCACTTGAATTTTTTTCCGTTATAGGCGGGGTTGTTTTCAGCGATTGTCACTGCCTTCATCGTACAATCTTCAGCCAACCTTCGGCCAGATTATCAGAAATTGTCAGCACTTATGCTGTTCGATCAGATCAATATACAGCACGCGCTAGCTAACGGCACATCCCTTGACCGCATCACCACATCCGGTGTTGATCCTACAGCACCCTTTTCGCCGAAACCATTGGACTCGTGGATAAACGGGCTCTGGTTTACGAGTCTTACCTTCAGTCTTGCAGCTGCATTCTTTGCCATCATTGTGGATGAGTGGTATGACCATTATCTCTCACCTGTTGCTGGAGACCCACAAGTTGGCGTCCGTACTCGGCATTTCCGTTACAAAGGTCTCATCGATTGGCGCTTCGGCACATTCATTGGCTTCTTACCCCTCATGTTACGCCTATCCCTTGGCTTGTTTTTCTTCGGCCTTGTGTTATTTCTCATACCTCAGCAGAAGGAGATGGCGATCGCCTTAGGAATATTATCCTTACCACTTTTTCTTGCCGTCGATCCGATCAACATACTGAGCCTAAAATACCCGGAGTTCCCATATAAAACACGCTTGAATGCACGTTTATACACTTTCATCATATGGGTACTTCGACAACTCCCCATGTTCATTACCAAGATTCTCTCCCTACTACTCGATATTCATCTTGAGATAGAAACATTCGAGGATCTTGAGACATATGCTGCAGGAAAATCATTCATCGAAAATGAAGTTGACGCACTTCTTTGGCTGTACGCGGGAGCATCGACTTCCTCCATCCGTCATCTGGTTATACATGCTCTTGCCGGATTGCCTCTAGACCGCATCGCTCGTGCTAAGGAAGTTTTCAGTCGGCACTGGGCTGAAATACGAGATGAGAAAGAAAGAATGTTGATGGATTGTATGGTGCTGGAGCTGGATGAGTACACTCGGTGGATTCCAAAAGATATCCCCAATATCGACCACAGGATCGAGCCGCTCCTTCGGTTGGAGATTCTATTTCCTGAATTACGCCGGAATTTTCCGTCTGGAATCTTCGGGGGGCATAATCTGGATTTCTCAAAGAAGCTTTCCAATACGTTGTCGATAACTCTGTCTTCCATCAACGATGCACATATTCAGAAGCCTGTTGACCAGAAGCAAGTCGTCATAAATGCCTTACTAGCAGACAGGGATGTTCACCATCCTGTCATCTGGAAGAACTTATTAGACCGCTATCTGGACAAAGAAATGTTATTTCATGACCGGGGGGACGCTCTCACTATCGAAATGTGTCTCAGCTTGGTAAAAAGCATATATCTCCCCGAACTCAGTCCTCCAGAATCGTGCAGCTGCACTTTGGCGTACGCCTTAGTAACATATTGTAAACCAGACATTCTCAAAGGCCTTCTCTCACTCTTCGAGTCGTTCGATCCACACAAGGACACAATCGATCCTGAGCGAAGACTCCTGCTCGCCATTGTACGCACCTTGGTGCCCGACTCGGCCCCGTCAGCCATCCATTCGGGCCAGCACTACCCGTTCCATCACGATTCTACGATCTCCAATTACCAGCTGTTACGCGTTGCATTATGTGCGATAGACAAATACATTCATTATCATCCCGGCGATCTTCTTTCGAATCAGTGGCGGACCGATGTTTTCAGGGCGATACTCTCTTACATCATGTCTGATTCATTTACCGGGAGTTCGTTGAGTAATTTGGAGGATTCGGAATTCAAAGAACTCTTTTGGGCCTGCCGTTCGTATGCTCTTGTATGCATGGCTTCGCTTATGGATGAAGGCTCCGAAAACTGCATCGTTGAACCTCCCGCAGAATGGGCCACGAAGCCTTTGTTTCTGAATATTCTTCGAGTCATCCATGATGAAAGTGGAGCAGATGCACCCTGTCTGTCCACCATTCAAGCCTTCCCTGATCTTCCTCAACGCTTTGACTCTATAGTTTGCATAGTTTCCTTTCTATTGGGACAAGCATTCTCTAGAGGCATCCTCAATGCGTACGAAGCTTTTGAAGAGAAAGGCAGTTTGCGTTATATTGCAGAGAACAGTGGTCTTCACCCAGAGCTCTTGGAAGGACTACGCGGTTATATCAATGGGCTCTCTGAAGCCAAGGCAAGGAAACTCCCAGATATTCAATCGCACCAATCTCTTGGCCAGCATATCAAAGATCTCCATCAAGCACAGGTCATTCGTTGCATTTGTGCGAGCATTGTCCGCAGCGACATCTCACCACGCCCTATCTTATCCTCCTTGGCTTCAATTGCTCCTTATCACGATGAATGGTTTAACATCTTGGAAATCTTAAACTCGTCAGATCACAAATATTCCGTTCAGTGCTACACACTCCACCCAGCCGACAATGGAACGCAAGATGATTTGAAACATTGGAAGAAGGATATGAAGGAGATTGTTGGCATCCTGGCCGAGTGTCTTGAGGAGGAAAAGGGTCGCAATAAGGGCACAAATCAGGTATGTAGATGATCAAAATCTTTCAGTCTCCCGTCAACTGAATAATTTCACATAGCCGTCGACGAGTTCCAGTCATTTCACAGAGGAGTTAACTCACCACGGATCCAGATGGCAACCTGACCGGAATGCAGACATTGAGCTAGGAGTGTTTAGGTTAAGGCATGTCGATGCTGCATAATGCAGGTCTTCATATCTTCAGACATGATATATGATACGGTAAGCAACAAGAAAACCCTGGGTGATCACTAGACAAGCACAAAGAGTCTTATTGAGGCCGAAAGCTGCAAAGGGGGAGCATGGGATGCAATTGGGTATATATCCACGAATCGGAGAAGCGAAGGCAAGGATAAATAGTGAAGAATGTATATATGAACAAGCAGTAAAATCATCCGTCCTGATGCCGACGGCAGTGAATCTACGATGAAGGATTACGACTTTGAATGACAAGAACGGAGAAAAAGACGCGTACCTTACGCTATACGAGCGCTATCACCATCTTTCTAGTACCGTGAACATCAGCCTCTACCTGCTCGTGGCAACATTGCATCGAACTAATCTCCTTCCTCGGATTCGATTCAAAGAACAAGTCGTCGTCACCGTCTTCACTATCGTAAAGCATGAAGCACAGCATGCTCGCTGACAACCATCAAACGACCCGGGCGACTGGTAGTAGACGAGGTTCATTGTGTTCTGGCTCGTTGAGGGAGAGGGAACCTCTCGTCGAGCCCTTCGTTCACTGCTTTCACTTCAGCCATGCCTGATATAGGGCCAAGAGAATTCTGCGTTCGACCCCTGCGTGCGTGCGTTCAACTGCGTTTGTCTGCGTTTGCGTAAGTTCAACTTGCGTGCGCTTGTGCCCTGATCGATGCGTTTAGATGCGTGGTCGTCTGATAGCTAGTGTTATTTCAATAATACGTCGTAGTTATGTTTTCTGTTGAAATTAAACTTATTTGTCCGGATTTCCTGGAGATATCTCCATGACTTATTATAACTCAATAATGAGGTGGAATGGTCTGGAAAGGCTATAAATGCATGCCTGTTAGTAAGTTCTAGTATCACAATGAATATAGTACCCTCTGGTGTCGAAGTACTTATGCTGTTCTCGATTTTTGAGTGAATCAGGCACTTCTAAAATTAACGCAAAGACTCACGCATCTCAAAAATAAGTCACGCATGCGTCCAAACATTGAACGCAAGCGTTCAGATAGCGCACGCATGCGTTCCTTTCGAAAACGCATGCGCCCGAGATTAAACGCAGATGTGTGACAGTGTTGTGACAAATCTGCGTTCGGTGCGTTTGATGCGTTCAAGTCCGAGTTGAACTAGTTGACTTATGATCGCTTCAATTTATCCCGCCCGTAATTGCTTCTAGTCACTCATTCTAGGCAGGTGTTTTATTTTTATGATGTATTCTAGTCGTGCATAGCCAGGTTGCCGTCAAGTCGTCGTTTTTGAGCCAGGATTTGGCTCGGTTTCTTCTTAGTTTCTTCAACTTGTTCCTCAACAAAATGGTAATGGTGCCATGGTTTTTATTGACGGTTATCATACCTCATGGCCACTAACACTCTCAAAACCTCCAAATGCTCTTACATTTAAAATGCCAGCTCGAACATTAATGAACTCAGCTGTACAGAGACTCTACCATGACAAAGGAAGTTAATTATGGCCGGTGTCGATGTCATACTTGGTATAAATCTAATAAGCAGTAAGTCTTACTTACACTGTAGCTAATAAAATAATTTATCAGGTGTTTGTAAGCCGAAACGCACAAGACGGCCAACAAACGCATCCATGTCACGCTCACGCAGACGTGACAAACGCATGCGTGAAAACGCAAACGCACGCACGCAAACGCAAACGCAGAATTCTATGTGCCCCCTGATATACACATGACTAGGACCTGCAGGTACTTGAAAAGAGAAAGGAGAAATGACACTACACCAACACTCTTCGCCGGCCTCTCCTCTGTTGGAGTTCTTCAATGTTAGGGTACACGATGACAGCACCACGAAGCATCTTTTCTTCGGTACGTTTACCGACATACTTGAACGCAGCGCGGAGAGGTCGAAGAGACGGAGGGTGGGACTCGAGGGTGGTCGTAGTACGAAAATCAGCATATATCTGGGTAGAGATGGTGATAGACGCGTCAATTAGAAGATGAGGTGTGCAAACAGGATAATAAGATGCGACGGGCCGTAGAGGGTGGTAAGATTGGGAGCATAGTTACGGCCGCATGCGTAAACATATCTTGAGTCAGCGTCAGGATCGGCGTAGGCGCGGAGGGTGTCGGGTAATCGTATCGTTATCGAGGAGTAATGGCAATGGAAAGTGGAAGGAGACAACGTTAGTCTAGCGATTGAGCCACATCAGGAGCTTATCTTGCATACCTTCCAGAAGTCGACATGCGCTGTCTTTTCCATCCCTGCTATGTGCGATTTTGTCATCGCCTTCTCAATGTGTTACTACTTGAATAAATGCAGGGAATTCTCCGCGTTTTCCAGGCAAGCTGTTTCCATTCTTCATGATTCTGCTTTTAACCTTTTATAGCACATCTGCAATGCTTCTTGGTCTAATGCGGCTCGTGGTGGTATCAGGTTTAGCTACGAGGTAACAGTCTCTCCGCAATATGGGATACGCAGGGACTGAACAACTGGCAGCGCATGGTCGCTACTTACTCTGATAACGGTATGGAAAATCTGAACACACTTCCGCTGTCTGAAGTTAATTGTAAATCCCAGTATCTCGTGTGGCCAAACACTTTAATCTTCCTAGGTGTCGATTTCATTTTACCAAAACGTCGGTGCATCACCTATTCTACGTTAATGCTGGATCTAACGCCTTGTAGTCTATATGAACTCGCTACTTGTCATGTACGTGCCAACCCACGTTTTTGATCTCCCTAGGAGCCAATATTTTCTTCGAAGGTTAAATTGTCGAAGGGACCATCGACCACGCGCGAACAGTGAATGTTCTGAACCAAAAGTTCTCAGATTTGCACCCAACGATTCTGGGACGGATATCGATGAAGTGGTATGGATATATCTGATTTCCGCCTCGAAGTGATTTTGATATTTCTTCGCCAGAATATCACTATTCCGATGAACAGTCTTCAGTCTTTTGATCATGCCGAGGGCCTGAGTGTTCACGTATGAATGCCAATATCAAGTGGTTACTTGCGATTTCGTGAACTATGTAATGGTGAATAGAGTTTCCGCGTCCTGTCGAGGGAAATCTATTGGTGAATACATCATTTGCCTGACAAATGTCTATCCGAAGAATGGAGATAGGATAAATCCACGAGTTGGAGAGCGAAGGTCGTGATAAATACAGATAAGGATATGTACATGAATCGAGAGCCAAATGTTCTGGTTGATGGCGATGGCAGAGGACCTACGAGGTAACATGAGGATATTGGATAGCAAGAACAGGAGGAAAGATGTGTACATTATAGCTACACTGGCGCCACCGCCATTTTTCCAGCACCGTGAACGTCAACCTCGACCTTTTCGTGACAGCGTTGCATTGAACTACGTTTCCTGGTCGCACCCTGTTTGAAGGACAGCGAGTCGTCGTCTCAGCTGTCGTCTCGGTCGAAGAACTGCTCACTCTTCTCGGAGGCGGAGGAGAAACAACATCGCGATCGATCTCTTCACGAAGAGATCGTTGAATGGGATACACGGTGAGGATCGGGAACGGGGAAGAGGAGGTAGCGAGGGGGAGAGACGGCGCCACTGTACTCCATTCGGGAAGACGACGCGCTGCAGAGCGGGGCACGCATTCGCTAGACGAGCTACGTGCGCTCGTTCGCTGACGACCATGGAGTGGCCCGAGTGGCTGATAGTCTACGATGTCGAGCGTGTTCTGGCACGTTTTGGGAGGGGGAACCTCTCATCAAGTTCTTCCTTCGCTGTTTTCACTTGTGCAGTCTCCGCAGACTTGAAATGAGGGATGATGGAGCACCAACATTCCTTGCTGGCTTCATCCTATATTCCGAGTTCCTCGAATGTTAGGGCATACGAGGATGGCACTACGGAGTCTCTAAGCGGAGGTGACGAACGGATGGCGGCAGCGACTGGTGGGTACTTATAGAGCGAAACCCGGCATATATCTGGTTAACAATGGTGTTAGACGCGTCCAGTAGAGGACAAGAGGGCGCGAGGAGAGGGAGTTGGCTTGATGCAGAAAGACGTTGAGTGCGCGTAGGAGTGGCGGGAAGTGGTGTGAACAGTGCTAGTGATGAGTCATCGTCGTTTCGAGTAGAAACGGGAACCGGAGGTAGACAATGTTGCTCTGGCAATTGAGCGATGTGTATCGCGTAGACCAAGGGCAGAATAGTGCTGCATGGAAGGGTGCGAGATTGACCAGAGGTTATCCGTCCGAGCGAGTATGCGGGGTCTGAGATACGCCCGAGCCTGTGCGTATGCCCATGCAGGGACGCGGAGGGTATGCGTGAGAGAACTGATCCCGCCGCGTGACGAGGAATATCCGCAGTGCATCCCGAACATCCCGCATATGGAGGTCATCGTAAAAGACGGCCCGCGCGGCATAGAGAAAGGCGCGGGAGAGGAAGACGAGAGCAGTCGCCAACGTGCGTGGGAGCAAGGAGAGAATGAAACCCTGGACCTCCATCCTCGATTGACGGGCCGAGTCTATACGGCCTGCGCATACGATACACAGCATATCATCCATCGAAGACTCATTCAATGTCCCCCATACCTTGCCCTTCTCATCCTCTTTCACCATTTCCTGTAAGGCTTCGACTCGTTCCACCACTCGTTGTGACGACTTGAAAGTTGTCGACATCGTCTTCAGCTTCATCCGCCTTCCTCCCGTTTTCACTGGCGACATCATCGCTGTACGTTGCTACTGGAGGATCAGACGGTGGGAGGCAAAAAGGAACATACTGGGCGAGAATCAGTCAAAGAGGTATGTGTCCACCGAACTCTCCCGCACATTTACCAATCCCAGGCTGCCGAATATGTGAACGTTGTTGAACACCATTGAGGATCGCTAAGAAACCAGGCGAGAACGCAAGGAGGAGCGAGAGAAGGATACAATTTCACACTCCGAAATAAACAGGTACTAGCTGTCGGCCCGATACGATCCGAGTATTTCACCGGCTTTTCCATCCAGCTATGACGCATGTAACTGCTATCATTTTTTGATCCCAAGCTTCCCCCGCTAATCCAGCTTCGCAGACAATCAGAATATCACCTTCAAGACTCGTATCATCGCTTCCTTCCTTGCTTCCGTTTATCTGCTGTTCTTATGATCAGTCATCCCTTTTTCCACAGGACGCCGTCTTCATTTGATTACAGAATAGATGTGTCTCCATTATCGACTCCGTTACTCCCCCACCCCCAACGACCTGTAAAACAGCGGCTCTGGGCGCTTGCTTCCTTGAGTCATAAATTCCTCCTGCTATGGCGCTTACCCTTCAGATGTAAAAATTCCGAAGAGAATACAGTGCCTACACCTTTCAGCAGGCTTTGTCACAAACCCTTGGACCCTTGACAGTCTCGTTCTCATTCTCGTTCTCGTTCTCGTTGTGCTGAATTTGTCATCGGTTCAAGGAGTGTTTGAATAGACGTAACGCGCCGTTTAGTAGTACTGGGGAACAAACTGGAGATCAAAACATGTCAACCTAATTTCATTGCACAAACGGGGACGAATAAACAGGTGAAGTTGTTGAATAGGTAGCTTAAGGAGTTTTGGATCACCACAACAAGGAAGGCAAGACTCGGAGAAACCGCCGAAATAATGGGCCCGTTTAAGCATCTCGTCCCTCTCAAGACCCCCAGACCTTATCTAGATATCTATCAGACTTATATCAATCACTTATCTATACAAAATCAGTTAACTTGCGGGATGACAGAAGCGAACTTGCGCACTAATAATTGAATTATAGCCAAAACAATCACTTGAGTCTACCTGATTTTTTGGACGTTATTATGCCCATATTTCTGGCCTCCTCAGCGCAAGTTATATCGGTACAATGGTAGCCGCCGACCTGCCCGGAGAGATGAGTGTCACCAAACTCGATATGGCCTAGATCAAAGCAGGACGATGCCGCACGATGTGTAGATAAAAAAAATGAGAGTGTGTGTAAGCGGAGGTTATGCTGTAAAGCCAAGACGGAACAGGAAGATGAGCAGTTCGACTCTAAATTTTGAGAAGGAAGGGAAGTGCCTGTTCGATCTCAACGTGAATTTTGTTTCACACTACGTCATCTTCGCATCAAATCTTGTTTCCGTGGTATCTCCCTCACTTTTCCATGTTTCGACCGAACTGGGTATGCTGTTTATGTCTCCGCTTTGACTGAAATCGGCCTCCGCTAATCTTACCCTCTGTAGCTTCATGCTCGGATAATTGGAATATTAACTTCAAGACGTGTATCGTCGACTTTGTGTCTTCTGCGCTGCTTTTCAAGCCGTCTCTCTTACTTTTATCTCGTAGGGTGTTCCTGTTATTTGAAGACAAATCCGAGAATGAATGTAGGGGAAAATAAAGATAAATATCTATACACACAAACTAGGCGGCTGTAAGGATATACGCGAGGAATTCATGACTCTTGTAACGTTCTACGCAGTGTAGTCGAAGAACACCGGGACGAAGCGTTCATACTCTGAATTGCATCCACTTCGATACATCAAACTAGCGGGTGAATTCTCCTTCGACCACTGTTCAACACCTTTAGTATGCTGATGACAGCAACCAGTGGGCAGAGCGACTGATCGATATCGGGTTTTATGAACATCCATTCGGTGCTGGGGAACCCTAAGCGCGGAAAACGCAAAATAAATATACACGGCCTGCCGGGGGGACGTAGACGTGATCATAATATTCTGTGCTTTGAGATCACAGTGGACTACCCCACGATCGGTAATAGCGGACATGCCTTGCTGTGCTGGAACGTACTATTCTGGATCAGAAAAGTAAGAACTTGAGAAGGAAAGGAAAAGAGTCACGAGTTCCTTGGCGATATCATGCCATTCGGTGTATGATTCTTTGGGAAAGGGGTGGTATTGCGGAGACACGTGGCTTGGATTGTTGTCTTCCAACTGAGCAAGCGTGTTTCCTTCAATATATTCCAGAAGAATTACACGCGTAGACTCTCCATTCCGCATTATGAACTGTTCGCCAAATGATCAGCGACACGTCATTGGATGATTGAAGTGGAGTACCTAGGGTGCATACCTTATGCTTTCCATCGTAGTACGGTATTGCTGACCCTTGCATGTCTTCTGGCGTGGTGTACACAATATTCTCGGTTCCGGCTAGTTCTCTCGGGCTGTAGTGTTCACTGAGAGGCGAAGCCCACGTAGGGATCCCTGGAAGAATTGGAGTAGAACGCATCCATAGGATAACTCGCGCTCGTCCTTCCTCCTCATATCCGCTACCCACACTTGAGATATCCGATCTAGCTCGTTCTGGATCCCGGTCGTTAGATAAACTGGGAACTCTGCATGACAAGGGGAGGACATGGTTAAGATTTGTGCTTCGGGAGAAAAAGAGCGCTCGCCGGACGAGAATCCGGTCAAGAGGAAGTGTAGGGCCATATGTCTGAAGTCAGGTGCTAGCAACACACAGGTACTCCGAATGTGCACATAGTTTTCGTCACTCAAGCTTGCCGATGAACATCGAACACACATTTACAGAAAACGGTGAGCATGAAATCGATGAACCCCAATGTTACGTTTTGCTTCCTGATCCGCGTCAATACGTTGCGTAGTTCGATTTGAATGAAGAGACTGGTGGGATGTCCAAAGTCTACGAGGAATGAGGATTGCATGCAATTGTTAGGTATAAATCCATGAGTTGAAGAACGAGGGTAAGGATAAATAAGGATAAAAATATAAGCACAAATTATGAGCAAAGCGATATGTTTGATCGCGACGGCAGGGTACCTGGGAAGAAAGTGCAGGTCATTGAGTAGCGAGAACGGAGGGAAAGGCGTGTACTTTATGACTACACCAGTGCCATCACCATCGTTCCAGCCCCTTGAAGTTAACCTCGACCTGTTCATGACAACGTTGCATCGAGCTACTCTCCTTCATCGGACTTGGTTTGAAGAACAGGGAATCATCGTCGTCATCGCTCTCGTTGAGGTCGAAACACTGTGCTGCCTTCATGAACCTTTGCTCCGTCAAAGGCACGACTTTCCTAGGAGGCAGAGGCGGAGGAAAAGCATTGCGATCTATCTTCTTCACAAAGATATCGTTGAATGGGAGGCACGGCGAGGGTCGGGACTGGGGGAGAGGTGGTGGCGATGGAGACGGACTGCGCCACTGTACTCCATTTGGGAAGACGACGCGCTGGAGAGCGGGGCACGTGTTGGCTAGACGAGCTGCGTGCACTGGTTCGCTGACAACCATGGAGTCACGAGTGGCCCGAGTGACTGATGGTGGATGATGTCGAACGTGTTCTGGCGCGTTTCGGGAGGGGGAACCTCTCATCGAGCTCATCCTCGGCTGTCTTCACTTGTGCCGTCCCGGGTATACGCATGACAAAGACTCGAAGAGACTTGAAGTGAGGGACGATGGAACACCAGCACTCCTCGTATTTCCAGTTCTTCGATGGCGGGGCATACGATGATGGCGCTACAAAGTGTCTTCTCCTCCGTGTGCTTGCCCATAGACTGGAAAGTGAAGCAGATGCAGCGAACAGTGGTAGGGAGGGACTCGAGGGTCGTCGTAGGACGAAACCCAGCGTAGATTGGCGTAGAAATCGTGATAGACGCGTCAAAAAGTGGTCAAGACAAGGAGGATGATAAGATGCGGATGGTCTTAAAGATTGGGGAGCAGAGTATCGCCTGTGTGGCTGAACATGTCTTGAGTCGGCGTTGCGGTAGGTGTGAGCGGCAATAGCGGAGGCATCGGGAATAGAAATGGTTGGCTTGGCGTGGTGGGCGCGGAGAGAGGGCGGATATACATAGGCATAGCTGGAAGTGGTGTAGGCGGTGACGCGTCATCGTCATAGCGCCATCGATGAAGACGGGAAAAGGAAGGACACGGCGTTGGTCTGGCTATCGAGTCAAGTGAGAAGCTCAGCCTCAGCGTGCACTGAGAGACGTGTGTTCCTGAATTCGATATGGCGTAGTCCAAAAGTAAAGCGATAGCATAGGATATAGAGATCAAAGGACGGGAGCGCTAAAGCTAAAGAGAGAAGGTTGTCCATCCGAGCAAGTACGCGGGGTGTGAGATAAGCCCGAGTCTATGGTGATCACTGCAAGATCCCGCCATGTGACAAGTAATATACGCGATGCATCGAAATCATACACATCACGCATGCCGAGGTCTCTGTACAACACAGCCCGCGCGGCAACAAGAAAATAGCGGAGAGTAGCCCAAGCACAGGAACTTATGTGCCCAGTGGGAGGGACGAGGGAATTGTTGTTAGCGGCTTGACTGTAAGAGACGGTCTCTGCTGTAATGACTTCAGTGGACAGTCTGAGTAAGGAGGGAGGGGCCGGATTTTAACGGGATATACGTATATCAGCTTTGCACGCTCCTCGATGGATGATCCGATTCCAGATGAGCATCGAGATATCGACGAGTCACTTGACGGCACCATCACCTCGATCTTCCACTCATCTTCTTCCACCAGCACAGCTCCGACTCCTTCCACCACTCGTTGCAACGGCTGGAAAATGATTGACGACCTTCATATCAGTTGATCTCCTGTTATCGTGGTTGTGTCATTCAAGGGATATGGTTGACACCGTGAAGACTCCGCATCCACTGGCAAGGGTGGCGTTTATTTTGTTAGACGGTAGGCGGAGAGAGCCGAGAAGTCAACCAAAAGTTCAGTTTCAAAATTTGAAAAGGCACGGTCCGGTTCATCCGCGATCATGTGTATCAGATCCGCGGTTTGCCGCCTTGCCCGCCTGCCCGTAGCTAGATCCGTGATTCCCCTTTCTCTCTCTTGGACCTAACGAGAGGGGCCTACGAGTCCGATTAGATCTGCCTTCGATACCAGTCGACTGTCGGATTTCATGCTCGGGCAATTGGGATTTGACCTCAAGGCTTGTATCGTCGCCTCCGTGTTTCTCTCTGCATTGTACCTTTGTTTAATGTTCTCTCTCTTTGTTTTTTTTCCTGAAAGGATATTACTCTTATTTGCGTCCAGAAATGGATAAAGTCGCAGTACCAGATCCACCTTTTGCCTTCCAAGGTTATTCAAGACCTCTGTTGCGATGCCTGTGGTGGGTCTAACTTGTTTGATGGTGGCAACTCCTTGTGCTGTGGTGTTTGCCCTGAATGCTGAGCTCCACCCCGTTTCCACTACATCTGAACGCTTACAAATTATTTTCTAGGGGGGTATTCCAAAGCTGATGGCTTGAGATAAATTTAGATGACAAGTGCAGCGACAACACCATCCAGCGCTAAACTGGAGCAACAGCTGACCGTCGATAGCCTATCGACTTCCAGGTGTAGGTTTTGAGTATTCAGCAGGGATCCCGGTCGTTCAAGCCACAGATGGAATAAGCCGCCTACTATGCACTCACTGCAATTGGACTTGCATCAAGCAAAGTTTAAACCCAATAAATGACTTATGTGGTTTACTTTGCATATGTTATAACTTTCACCTATGTTCATGCTCACCACCAGAAGTCCGCAAGACCTGGACCTTGACAATTGCTTCACAGCTTTGGTTCATCCGTACCGGTTCGTTTCTTGTTCCTGGAGACGCTCTACGACAAGGGCCAATCAGGTACGTTTTATAAACTGCCATGAGATTCACGTTTCTTAAACGTGACTGGTGTTCACATCAGAAGCATAGTATTAGCGCTCGCCTCGTTCTTGCTGTATCTTCTCTCTTGTCCTGTGAATGCCCATCATGGAACACGATATATCCACTGACACTTGAGACAATGACTTACACAATCCTGAGTCTAATGATGCAGAGATCGGAATTGCTCATAACTTGACTAAATCGCGACGAAACTCCAAAACTTCATTGGACCAGGCTGAATATGCTTATCCATCAGCATGTCATGCCAGTCCGACAGGGAAAGGGATGACTATGCCTTCCCCAAACGAGGAACCTTTCGCAGCAATTCATCCTCCACTTACGCAACCTCATTGTTATGATTTATTCACTTTTTTCCTTATCTTATCTCACTGGGCTGCCTGGACCATCTATCACAGGAGTAACTGGACACCTGCTCCAAAGCCACACACTATCGCTTCGCTATTGTGTGCTACATTTCTATCAGATTCTATCCGTTTCTATCTCTCATGGATGACTTATGTATAGACTCACAACTCACAGTATTTAAGGGCTTAGCGCTCATTGTATATACCCTAGCTTTGAGCTAACGTTTAATCTATATCAAACTTTGTTATCTAATCAAAGCCCAGAACTAGTGCCTAGTCTTAGCTCCTTTTGACAAAGGGACTTAGCGGTGACTGCCCGAACGCAAGACAGCCGCTATCTACTCTTGAATAGGAGTTTGAGTCTAACAATTGCTCGAAGCTTCTCCTTGCTCCTTCACCGGAGCCTAAATGTTAACACCACTCGAGATATTCCTTATTGCTGTCTTCTTTGGTGTCAGCGTCGCCCTCTTTGCTGTAACCATCATAATAGCAGTTCTACACTACTACGGGCTATACCCTCGCCCCCGCACCGATCAAAACAATGATCACCATGACATAAACCATGTCCTCCCACAGCAGCCATCAGCGGTCCTCCTCTGCAGGACATCCGTATCCTCACACTGATGAGCCTAGACTTCTGTGGCAACGGCAACACCAACTCGGAACGAGATTGGGTAATTAACGTAGTAGCACAGCAATCAAGGCAATCGTGTGTGCGAGTGGGTTCGGGGCACCTCCATGCAGTAAATCAATTCCTCTATACACAAGTATACACTGTGACTTTAAGTCTGCGAAGTAGTACTGCTTGGTAGTCGAGTACTAGATGCAATAGCTATAAGCCAGTAGGGATCTCTCGAAGTGAGAGGGAACAGAAGCGGGTATGATGTGAATACCATGAATCCGTATGAGAAAACGTGCAACGAGACTAGAAAACGCCGCTAGACATTAATCTGTGCTGGGTGAACGATGGTAGAACGACTAAACGGTCAGCAATAGTTGAGGCGATGGGAAAACGTAGTAGAGATAGCGGGTGGTGAGAGAAAATGTTAAACGATGTGCTGGGGTAGACTGGTGAGAGAAAACGTGGGGCTACGAAAACTGGCGATGAAACTGGTCCTATACGACGCGAGGGTACTGTGTCGATGTCGAAAACTGGTCTGGTGCTGAAACGATCCTATCCTATGTCAAACTAACCTTCAAGTCCACTTGAGGGACTGATACTATACGAAACTTGCTGAAACTGGTCCTAAACTGATCCTAAGTCTGCTCGGAGACTACCCAAGTGGGCGACGATAATGATGGCGAAAGTGAATCTGTAAAAACTCCAATGGTGTGAAAGTGAAACGATGTCGGCCTATAAAAGATAACGGGGGCGAGGTATGGCGCAGCGATCACGTATTGGTACAATACGAGCATGTACCAATAGTGTTAAGAGCAAAGAGCGAGTGTCAAAAGACTCTTCACAGTTAAAAACCGTGGAATAACTCTGGTGAGCTCAAGAGTTGATGTGCAATCGAGAATATGCTGGGGTAAACGGTATATTGCCGTAGAATGGCGAATAAACGTGGTTACTGGCAATAGACTAGAGTGTGACGAGAATTGACGTAGACTGGTCAACTGCAGATGAACTGATGTAACTACGTTTTCTAGTTAGTTTTTATACTACAAGTACGAAATTATAAATAGAGTAATCATGCGCGACTTAGTCAGGCTGTAAGGCCGTGGCTTATTAGAATCCATAGGAAACATATGATACTTTGTCTTCTAAAGTAACAGCAACTTGTTGACGTTGCTGCGTATGGTCGCGAACCCATATGGTTTCATGGAGCGATGGACGGATTGCATGGTGCTGTTTAGCTGCGGACTGGTGAGGTATGGCTTCTATACTGAGGTGCACGCTTGGGTCTATGTCGTTTCAAGGTCTTGGCGAGGTAACAGCCTTAGTAAAACGCGGTCTGTAATTGCCATGTGCTCGAAATATCTTGGATGGATGAGTGGCCACGGCAATCACGTCATTTCATTAAGTGATTGATTGGCGCTTCCATGAGGCTATGAGAAGTGATGCGCTAATTCTGTTTTAGGACGATTTGTGATTGAAGGAGCCGTGCCGTGATGGAATGTGGCAATTATGATGCGTGGCAAGATGGAATGGATTAACAAAGTGCACGAAGAGTAGTTGCCGTAGGGTGAAAGTGGTATTGCCGTGTGTGTAATTATTGGTTTACTGAAAGGCCGTTGGAGGGCTAGTAGCATTAATTAGCAGATAAAATCCATGAATTCTGAGCGTACAGAGCCTGGAGGCTCATCAACGCTGAGCATCGACACTCGATGAGCACCCTCGCTTCAACAGGGGAAACGAAGAGAACCATCCTAGGGAGGTGGAAGTCAGTATTCAGGAAGGAGGCAATGGAAATATTGCCAGAGCAAGGCTCCCCTTTATCCACCTTTCTCCAGACCCGTCCTCTAGCCCAAGCGCCGGCAATACCCCCGTCCAATACGACCCGTTCCTACCTTCGATGCCGCAGACTTGGCAAGGTACCTCGTCCGACTTGGACTCGGACAAGCAGGTCCATGAGGCTCCCCAGCCACAGAGCAACCTACCGGCCGTCGTTCTAGGAATACCGAAGTCACAGATTTTCCAACCCTCTCCACGATTGAGCTCAGCGTTCTCTGGGATAACATCAACCTTCCCACCACTGCCTTCTTCCCACGACGAGGCAATCCCTATCGAACAAGAGAGCCAGCAGCGGAGCAGCATCCTGAGCCTCCCATTATCCCAATCCCCAGTCTCTCGTCGAACTTCAATTGCCACGCTGCCCCTGGATACTGGGATCAACCCATATCAATCACCGAGCAGCCTGCCACTCCCACAGAGTCGTCGCCAGAGTTCAAACCCCAACCAGGGCCGTGAACCAGACTCGACGTCCCCTGACGAGACAGATCTCCCTCAGTTGACAGTCAGGGACTCACCCAGCATGACAGAGACAGATGGCAAGCAGAAGCAGAGCGAGCGGCCATATTCAGGGCAGTCGATGAGAGCCACGGATTCCAAAGGGTGGGAGTCGACAGCCGAGGAGAAACCATATACTACTCCAATGCCAGTACCGAGGTCCTCCCCAAAGCGGAGCACCTCAATGGCGTCAGAGGAGGAAGAAGTCCACCCCCCTCTCCCTGGCTGCGACCCGCTCCAGCCGGTCCATCGACCAGCTTCCCAGATGACCATTCCGAGAGCCCTGTACCTTCTGTCGACAGGCAAAATGACTGAAACCCCGGAAATACTCCTTTATACTCCCCTGCTCGACTTATTTAATTATTTCATGGAAGAACTACCAGCGGATTGGGACTGGGCCAGGACCCCGGCTGGACTTGATTATGCCTATTATGATGTTGACTATATTCTAAAGGAGGAAGCCAGGCACTTCATGTGCCTAACTTACAATATGATCCATCTGGATCAACCCATTAAGGTCCCCGATCGTTATCATCGACCACGGATCGATCTACCCCCAATCTCCTATACCCCCGAGCCAATGGCAGACGAACCCCTAGTACCGCCACAGCGAGCTTCCATACCTGTCTACGCCTATGCAACACCGAGTTACCCGTTCACCACGCCAAGTTATGCAAACATTGCGCCAAGTTACACGTATCCCTGAGGATACGGGCCGCCCAGCACGCAAAAAATGTCCAGACTCTTTGCTGCTGCTGATGACAGCGCGGGACCGTCCGGCCAACCGCCAGCTCAACCTCAGCCTCCCACCGGACCACCTGGACCGACTGGGCCACCAGCACCGCCTGCCATTCCACAGAGATGGGTTCCCCCTCGTTTCCCGTCACCTCCCAAGCCACCTGACCCGCCTCTTCCATGGCTTCTCACGGCAACCAATCAAGGACCATGGGTGGCACTCAAACCTGAAATAGTCAAAGTGCCTGAGGATTTCCACGGTGACTCCAATGACATCGCTCGGTTCTTCTCACAGTGCGACATGTACTTTGCCTCTTACAACCAGTACTTCCACGATCACCCTCATAAAGTCATTTTTTGTGCCTCACGCTTCCGCAAAGACGCTCAAGTCTGGTGGGAATTATGCGCATGGGAGTTGGGAAGGAACGTCAACGGGGACCAACTTTACCTGTCCTATGACAACTTTGTGGACGAGGTCAGGCAACGGTTCTGGAAGGACGCCAATGCTGAAATCAAGTTCGCACAATGGGAGAGACTTTGACAAAGTAATTTTGCCAACGGTGACCTATTCTTCCAACAATTCAAATCACTCACGTTCGAGGCAGGCGTTATCGGGATTGATCAAATGATGATGGCACAGGTTAAAAAGGCATGCCAATCCTCCGCCAAAGACACTATCTATGCGTCGGACGGAGATGTTCCCACTACCTACCAGCAGTGGAAACACCGAATACTCTGGATTGACCATAACTGGCGAACGCGGAAAGCGGAATCGGGGGCAGGAACCAAGTTAACAGAGTGGAAGCAGCAGGCGAAGACAAATACGCTGACGAAAGGAAGTCAGCAACAGCAGACCAGCGCCCCAGAGAAGAAAATGGGAACTGGCACAACATACGGAGGAGCAGGCGCACCAATGGACATTGACAGAATACCTGCCAAGGCGAAGTGTTTCCGATGTGGCAAAATCGGGCACTTCAAACGGGATTGCCCTAAATCCCCAAAGACGAAAGAAGAAGCGATACGGTGACTCAATTGGTATTGGGATCATGTCGCTACAGAGGAGAAGACCGATTTGAAGATTGAAGAGGTAAAAGAGGAGGCCAAGCAGTAAACGATTCGACTGACTTGGCCAAGGACCTACTTTCATCCGGTATGCACTTGTCGCCCGCTAGTCAGGCTTATTGTACTTTTGTAGTTGAACATATGCATTTGAATATACCATCTTGCGACTTCACTACCAGACCGGAATCTAAGGAAGAATCGAAACAGGCAGCGGGGGCCGCCGACCCCAAGACTGCGCAACCGGTTAAGCGTTCGGCGAGTAACTCACTACGAGCGAAAGCTGGGAACGAAAAATCACCCGCCATAGTGATACCTCTCTCAACGGCATTGCCTCAGGCATGACCAGAGGGGGCAGACCAGGCACTTGGTGCCCACTCTGACAAGAGACCACTGTATGATCATGGGATGTCTCATGCAGCATCGGCTGATGCGCCTTCGCGGAACTCCCACCTCCCGAGCAGCGTAAAGGAACCAATCTCGGTGAGAAAAGACCAAACCGAGGACAAGAGCCGGTTACAGGATAAGTGCCCCCGGAGCATGGATGCTCGTCGAGATGCAGGGCGATCCGAGACGCCGAAAGTAACGGGGGACCCGATCTTGAACTCGGGCTCAAGGGCAGCCGGCGACGTCCATTGTAACTTGAGCGACTCTTTGCCGTCTGAAGTGACACAGACTATGCCCGTTGTTCCCTTAGGGGACGACGCCCCCGAAGAACGCATCCCACGTCTGACTGACTCTGGACCAAAAACCGTTGGATACGCAACGGCCCCGACCAAGGCAGCCAAAGGACAGGAAGCTGCTAGCGCCCAGGTGGTGAAAAGGGGGCATCAGGTACAGTTGGAGGAGATTCCAGATGACGAAGATGACACTAGTTTTCGCCAGAGTCAGAACGCTAACCAAAAACCCTGTGTAGTTCCTGAGGTGACCCAGCCGATGGTAGCTGAACCGATAGGTCCCGGCACGAAGGCTGAGAAGGTCCCATCTGAGTGGCTCAAGCCGTTTGGTGCTGAATGGACATTGCAGGGAATTAAGGAAGCTAAGACGGAGGCAGAAGCAAAAGCTATCCTAAGAAACTGGATTCATAGAGTGCAGGCAGAGGAGGTAGTCGATGAGTTGTTGGAGGGTCTACGAGGAGCCACACACATCAATGCGCTGGAGTGGATGGAGGAACTACAATGGCCTAGATGCTATATTTGTCGGCTAAGCGGAAGCGATAAGGCCCTAACGGTTGACGTACAAATCGAGACGTTGGAGAGTCGCACTCACTTCACTTCCACGGCCCTGATTGACAGCGGCTGCACTAGCAGCGCTATCAGTCGGACTTTTGTCAAAAAACATGACATCCCCACTCAGGCGACAGCAGCGCCGATCACTGTTTACAATGCGGACGGATCAAAAAATAGCGCAGGGCAAATTACCGCCTTCGCAGAACTACGCATCACTATCGGGGATCATTCCGAGCACATTGACCTTGCCATCACCGATCTAAAGGACCGAGACATATTCCTAGGACATGACTGGCTAGCCAGGCACAATCCATTAATTAATTGGCAGACCGGAAAAATGACATTCGCCCGATGCCAATGCTGTCATGTCCCGATACCGTTACCAGATGTGGATCCATATGACAAGTGGGACGAGGAGCTTGAGGAGGGAGAAACCATTCTTGCAATAAGCTTTGAAGAGGCTATTCACATCGGAGCAATGCGGCACGTGGCTAATGACCTGGCAGCAAAGGCCAACATGGAAAAGAAAGCCAAAACATTCGAAGAAATGGTTCCCGAATGGTGTAGGGACTTCCGAGACCTCTTTGACAAAGAGAACTTCGACGAACTCCCCGAACCTAAACCCTGGGACCATGCCATTGAACTCATTCCAAACACTAGTGCCAATCTCGACTGCAAGGTTTACCCACTCAATCGAGCGGAACAGGAAGAGCTCGACAAGTTTCTCAACGAGAACTTGTCTAGTGGAAGAATACGCCCCTCCAAGTCGTCTATGGCTTCACCTTTCTTCTTCGTTAAAAAGAAGGATGGAAAGCTAAGGCCAGTTCAAGATTATCGGAAGCTCAACGAGATGACGATTAAAAATCGCTATCCCCTTCCTCTAATCTCAGAACTCATGGATAAATTACGTGGCGCTAACTACATTTCCAAGCTTGACGTTCGCTGGGGATATAATAATGTTCGCATCAAGACTGGGGACGAATGGAAGGCGGCGTTCAGAACTAACCGCGGCCTGTACGAACCCACCATTATGTTCTTCGGCCTCACAAATTCACCCGCTACCTTCCAATGGATGATGAACGATATCTTCAAAGACCTTATCGCGTCGGGGAAAGTAACCATCTACCTCGACAACATCCTTATCATGTCAAAGACCAAAGAGGAGCATTGTCGAATCACACGAGAAGTCTTGGCCACCTTGCAAAGGCACAAACTGTTCCTCAAAGCCAAAAAATGCGAATTCAAAGTTCTAGAAACAGAGTACCTAGGGGTCATCATCAGCGAAGGAAGCATCCGCATGGATCCGGTAAAAATCAAAGGCATTCTTGACTGGCCGGTGCCTACAAAAAGGAAGGAACTCCAATCCTTCTTAGGATTCACAAACTTCTATCGACGCTTCATAAAGAACTACAGCAAAATCGTGAAGCCCATGACTCAGCTAACAGGGAATGACGCGTGGAAGTGGGGAAGAGCTCAGCAGGAGGCTTTTGAGCAGCTAAAGAAGCAGTTGGCAGAAGACGTGGTACTTGCGATACCCACCAACGAGGGAAAATTCCGAGTAGAGGCAGATGCTAGCGAAGGAGCCATTGGGGCAGTCCTATCTCAAGAACAGGACGGCAAATGGAGACCTGTGTCGTTCCTATCAAAATCTCTCTCAGTTACTGAACGTAACTATGAGATTTACGACAAGGAGCTCCTAGCGATCATGCTCGCCCTCGAAGAGTGGAGACATTACCTCATGGGTGCTTATCAAGATTTCAAGATCTGGATGGACCACCAAAACCTCCAATATTTCTGAAAGCCCCCAAAAGTAAATCGACGCCAAGCTCGATGGATCACTGAGCTCGCGGAATATCACTTCACCCTTCACCACAAGGCTGGCACCGCTAACAAGAAAGCCGACCTTCTATCCAGGCGAGCTGATCACGACCAGGGACAGGATGACAACGATCAAGTGATAGTCCTGTCCCCTGAACATTTTCGTGCCATGATCATGCCGACGGTCGAGGAAACTCACCAAAACATAAAGACCGCCACCAGAAACGTCCATCTCTGGGATACCACGGTCGCTGGTTCTCTCAACCACAATCGCGGAATGAAAATAACCAATGGACTTATCTGGTATGACGGCAGGATCTACGTTCCTCGAGATCATACCCTGAGGGGAGAAATCATTGCCCGATCTCACGATCACATCACTGCTGGACATCCAGGTATCGAAAAGACAAAAGAGCTCGTGTTGCGGGAGTTTTGGTGGCCAAAGATGAAGAAGGATATCGAAACCTACGTCAGAGCCTGTGAGGTGTGCCAGCAAACGAAGACCAGCACACAGGCCAAAGCAGCACCACTTCATCCTAACGAGATACCGTCCCGACCTTGGACTCATATCTCGGTAGACATGGTGACAGGTTTACCCAAGAGCGATGGCTATGACATGATTATTGTAATCGTTGATCATTTCTCTAAGGAAATCATCCCAGTCACATGCTCCACCGAACTATCATCAGAAGGGTGGGCAAAAATCCTACGCGATGAAGTGTACTCCAAACATGGAATGCCCCAAGTCGTCATCTCTGACAGGGGAACCGTATTCATATCAAAGTTCATGAAAGATCTTTACGATCTCCTACAGATAAAAAGCAATGCCTTCACCGCTTATCATCCTCAGACGGACGGACAAACTGAATGGGTCAATCAAGAAATTGAGAAATACCTTCGGATGTTCGTCAATCACCTTCAGACAGACTGGGCAGACTGGCTTTCCCTCGCTGCCTTCACGCACAATAATCGCACTCATTCTTCCACTGGTAAAAGTCCGTTCGAAGTCAATTATGGATATAACCCCCCTGTCTTACCAGGAACAAAATCCACCGCTCCTTTCCACACTCCCTCCTCCGACATGTTCGTCTCCAAAATGCAAGAAATCCATTCCTCTGCCCAAAAATCTCTCGAAAGGGCTGCGTCGCAGATGAAAGCACAGTACGACAAGTCGAAACGTAAAGCCGTTGAGTATATGATAGGAGACAAGGTCTGGCTAGACACGACCAATCTCCATCTCCCGCGACCAAAAAAGAAACTCGACGACAAACGAACAGGCCCCTTTGAGATCAAAAATAAGAAGGGTGCGTCAGCGTACACGCTAAAACTACCAGCCAATTGGAAGATTCATCCCACTTTCAATGAGTCGTTATTCACTCCTTACGTTCCGCCTGCCTTCCCCAATCAGGAACAACCACCTCCACTGCCACCAGATCTTATCGACGGTGAAGAACATTACGAGGTTGAAAAGGTCCTGAACAGCAGACAGCGAACCATCAGGGGAAAACAAGGAGAACCTCCAAACAGAGTGACAGACTATTTCGTAAAGTGGAAGGGCTACGGACCAGAATCTAACAGTTGGGTACGAGAAAGCGACATGGATGCCGATGAATTGGTCAAAGAGTTCTTACACGAAAATGTTGATGCGATAACAACAAAACCTTTACGATGCCATACAAACCCAATTACTGGGGAACAACTATGGTACCGCGAATGGCACAACAAGTGCTTCGACAACGGAGATTGGGACTGGCTAGGAGGGAACGATGATCCATCAACAGACACTAAATCACTCTGGGAGCCACAGGGGATACCTTAACAGCAGTCGGGATGCCTGCCTTAAGAAGGGGGTAATGTTATGATTTATTCACTTTTTTCCTTATCTTATCTCACCGGGCCACCCGGACTGTCTATCACAGGAGTAACTGGACACCTGCTCCAAAGCCACACACTATTGCTTCGCTATTGTGTGCTACGTTTCTATCGGATTCTATCCATTTCTATCTCTCACGGACGACTTATGTATAGACTCACAACTCACAGTATTTAAGGGCTTAGCACTCATTGTATATACCCTAGCTTTGAGCTAACGTTTAATCTATATCAAACTTTGTTATCTAATCAAAGCCCAGAACTAGTGCCTAGTCTTAGCTCCTTTTGACAAAGGGACTTAGCGGTGACTGCCCGAACGCGAGACAGCCGCTATCTACTCTTGAATAGGAGTTTGAGTCTAACACTCATATCCCACAGGTCATAGCATCAATTGGTATGCATACATCCTGAAGTACCGCACCTGTCCTCACAGCTCATTTCAGGTGATTCTCAAGGGTATCCACCAAGCGCACCTTTCGAAGAAGCGGGGCCAACATCCAGTGTTTGGCGGGCCTATCTGCATGAAAGTCTCATTGATGACAGTGATATACTTAGAAAACAGAGAGGAGAGGTGAATATCCTCTTAGTTTTTGTGAGTAGTTTCAGTCCTAATATGTATTACATCCCTTAACTCTATTTTGTTTCGGAGGCTGGACTATTCTCTGCAGTTGCCAGCACCTTCATTACACAATCATCAGATTCCATGAAGCCAGACTATCAGGAAATGTCTGCCAAGTTGCTGTTTGACCAGATCAATATACAACACGCACTAGCTAATGGCACTTCCCTTGACGATATCACCACTTCCGGCACTGACCCTACCTCTCCTTTTACAACAGACTGGCATGCTAGTGCTATAAATGGGCTCTGGTTGACGAGTCTTATTCTCAGTCTTTTCGCTGCACTTTTCGCCATTCTTTTAGATGCATGGTATTGCCATTATTTGTCGCCCATCGCTGGACAACCCAAAGTTCGTGCTCGTACTCGACATTTAAATTACAAAGGCCTTATCAAATCGCGCCTCTGCACCTGGATTAGCTTCCTACGAGTCCTGTTGTTTTTTTCCCTCTTCATCTTTGTGTTGGGCCTTATAGCTTTTGTCTCTGAACAGAGTCCAGCAATGTTGCTTGTTCTAGTCTTGGTAATCTTTCTCATTGTTAACTTTCCCATATTGTACATCCACGTGGAGAGTCCCTGGAAAATGCTCATCACTTATATTTTATCTGCTATCCCCAAGCATCCACCAATTACCACAGTCCTGGGGCTTTCTTCATCACTGGAAGTCAAGAATCTCTCTAAAGTCAATAAGGAGCAGGCTTATGAGATTTATGTTTCACACAAGTCACGTATCGAAAATGAAGTTGATGTGCTTCATTGGTTGTACGAGAGATCATTGACATTGGCTATCCATCGTCTCATTATCGAGGTGCTGGCTGGATAATCCCCAGACCACAAGGTATATGCCGAAGAAGTTTTCAGCCCACGTTGGGTTGCAATACGAGATGAGAAGGAAAGAATGTTGATGGATTGTGTGGAGCGGAGCCGAGATGGGCCTACTCGGTGGATTCCTAAGGATATTCCCAATATCGGTGGCAGGATTGAACCGCTCCTACATTTGGAGATTTTGTTCCCTGCGCAAAGCAGGGAATTCCCATCCAGACTCTTCGGAGAGCATAATCTGGATTTCTCAAGGAAGCTTTCCAATATATTGTCGATAACTCTGTCTGCCATCGACGATGTACATATTCAGAAGCCTAAGGAGCAGAACCAAGTCGTCATGGACGCTTTAGCAGACAACGACGTTCACCATCCTCTCGTCTGGGAGAAGCTCTTAGACCATTATGTGGACAAAGAAAAGTTGTTTTGTGATGCGGGGGATGGCTTTACCATTGAGATGTGTCTCAACTTGGTAACAAGCATATATCTACCCCAAGACAGTCCTCCTGAATCGTACAGTTGTACTTTGGCATGCGCCTTAGTAACTTCCCATAAACATAAAATTCTGTCAGGTCTTCTCGCATTCTTCCCGACATCTGAGTCATACAACGACCTAGTCGATCCCAAGTGAAGACTCTTGCTCACCATTGTACGCGCCTTGGCATCTGACACAGCCCCATCAACCATTAATTCGCACCAGCGTTATCCGTTTCCTCGTGATTCTACGATTTCCAAGTACCTGCTGTTGGGTATTGCAATTAGTGCGATACAGAAGGTCCTTCATCATCATCCCGTCGATCCTCACTCGAAACAATGGCAGACCAATGTCTTCCAGGTGATAGTCTCTTTCATGATGTCTGATTTATTTACTGTGCATTCTTTGAGCAATTTGGAGTATTCAGAGTTCAAGGACCACTTTTGGACAGGCAGCACTTATGCTCTTGCATGCATGGCTTCACTTATGGGTGGTGGCCCCGAGTACTGCGTCATTGAACCGAACGCAGAATGGGTCATGAAGCCCTTATTTCTGAATATCCTTCAAGCCATGCATCATGAGCGTGTAGCGGATGTACCCAGTCAGACCCCCTTTCCAGTCTACCCTGATCTTCCTCAACACATTGACTCTGCAATTAGTGCAGTTGGCATATTATTGGATCAGGCATTCAAACAGGGAATTCCCAGCGCGTATGAAGCTTTCCAAGAGAAAGGCAGTTTGCATTACATTGCAGAGAAAAGCAGGCTTCACTTAGGCCTCATCGAAGGATTGCGAGCTTATATAACTGGGCTATCGGATGCCAAGGCAGGGAAGTTCCCAGACATACAGTCGGACGAGTTTCCTGATCGGCATATCCATGACCTGCATGAAGCACCTGTCATTTGTTGCATTTGTGCGAGCATCACCTACAGCGGATACCCACCACGCCCTATCTTATCCTCCTTGGCATCAATCGATCCTAATCACTCTCAATGGACAGAAATTTTGGACACATTGAACTCGCCAGATCATGAATATTCCGTTAACAACTACAGCTTCGACCCGATCAAGGCCATATCGTCAGACGATCAGAAACATTTGAAGAAGAGAATGAAAAAGACTCTCCATATTCTAGACGAGTGTCTCAAGGCGGAAAGGGCTCGCAGGAACGGCATAAATTGGGTACGTGGATGGTAAAAACCTTTCAATCTATGGTGAGCTAAATACTTTCACATAGCTGTCGAAGATATTCAACTATCACACCAGTTCGGCAGGGAATGAAAGGGTACAGGACCAGAGGGACATTGAGCTAGCATCGCTAGCATAATGCTTGAAAAGGTCTGGAGTTCGTACTATAGACAAGGTATAGAAAACAGCCATAAAAATGAGCAGACAATGATGTCCTAATGTCAAGGTCGAACGGATTGGTGGTGTGCTAACTGATAACGTACTCAGGGAGATGGGAAAACCACGAAAATCAGACAGGTCTTGAACGGGCCAAGAGAATTCTGCGTTCGACATCTGCATGCATGCGTTCAACTGCGTTCGGCTGCGTTTGCGTGAGTTCAACTTGCATATGTTTGTGGGCCCATCGATGCATTTAGATGCACTGTATCTTGATAGCCTGTGTCTTTCAGCAATACCAGTTAATTATGTTTTCTGTTGAAAAATGACTTACTTTTCTGAGTTTCCTGGAAATATCTCCGAGACTTATTATGACTTAAGAACGGAGGGCAATCATCTATAAAGGCTATAAATGCATGCATGTTAGTCAGTTCTAGTCTCACAAAGATTATAGTACCGTTTGAGGCTGAACTATTTGTGATCCCTTCGTTTTTCTCGACTTTGAGTAAATCAGGCACCTCTAAAATCAACGCAAAGACTCACGCCCCTCAGAAATAAGTCACGCATGCGTCCAAAAATTGAACGCATGCGTTAAGATAGTGCACGCATGCGTTCCTTTTGGAAACGCATGCGTCCGAAATTAAACGCAAGTGTGTGACAGTTATGTGACAAATCTGCGTTCGGTGCGTTTGATGCGTTCAAGTCAGAGTTGAACTAGTTGACTTATGATCGGTTCTATTTCTCCCTCCTGTAATTGCTTCTAGTTGGTCACTCTAGGCAGGTATTTTATTTCTATGATGTATTCTAGTCATGCATAGCCAGGTTGTTGTCAAGTGGTCATTTTTGAGCCAGGATTTGGCCCAGTTTCTTCTTGGTTTCTTCAGCTTGTTCCTCAACAGAATGGTAATGGTATTGTGGTTTTTACTGAAGGTTATCATACCTCATGGCCACTAACACCTCTCAAAACTTCCAGATGCTCTTACATTTAAAATACCAGCTCGAACATTAATGGACTCAGCTTTACAGACACACTGCCATGAGGAAGAAAGTTAATTATGGCCGGTGTCAATGTCATACTGGGTATAAATATGATAGGCAGTAAGTCTTACTTACACTGTAGCTAATGAAGTGATTTTACAGGTGTCTGTGAGCCCAAATACACAAGACACCCAACAAACGCATCCATGTCACGCTCACGCAGACGTGACAAACGCATGCGTGAAAACGCAAACGCACGCACGCAAACGCAAACGCAGAATTCTATGTGCCCGTCTTGAACGGCTAAATCACAAATTCATCCGCCGCGTCGAAGAGAGTGTGTCACTAGAAACGAGTAGTGCGAACCGGAGCAATGTCGACCTAAGAACGTTCATGATGACATTGAACTCGGTAAGTATACGAGCGATGCTAAGGAGATAATCGATGTCGATAAACATGCATATACATTAATTCAGTTCCCTCTTCGATGATGATCTATCTAGACATTATTAGCACTTTGGCGATTAAGGACAAAGCAACACAACAATACCGGGGAACCGGGGAGTGAAAAATTTCTTCGACTGGCAAGCAGTCACTTCTCGGTCCACCCAACAGTTCAAGTTGAAGCGTCGAGCTTGTTCTACAGTGCTTCTATGACTCACCAGCCTCGACAGCAGTACTCTGAAAACAGGCGTTGACGCAGGAAGATGATTGTGAAGCTTACAAAAGCAGGTTTAGACATAATGTTTGCTTCCTAACCTGTGCTGAGTCTTATTTATGTAGGCGATCTTTTGCGTTTTGCTGTTGACTTGAGCAGGATAACTTCTTTCGCTGGCCGGATCAGGATGAATGTTCCATAAAGATAGCATATAATGGGGTATAATCCACGATTCGGAGAGAGAAGGTGGGGATAAATACAGATAAAGATATATATACATGAACAGATAGTTGAGCCAGTTGTCCTGATAGCAACTGGTAAAGGATATACGAAGAAGGATTGTGAGTTTGAAAAGCAAGAACGTAGAAAGAGACGCGTACCTTAAGCTGCACTAGCGCCACCACCATCTTTCCAGTGCCTTGAACATTAACCTCGACCTGCTGATGATAATGTTGGATAGAACTACTCTGCCTGCTCGGACTCGGTTTGAAAAACAGGAAGTCGTCATCATCGCTATCATTGAGGTCGAAGCACTCTTCAGCCTTCATGAACCGTTGCTCCGTCAAAGAGAAGACGTTCTTCGGAGGCGGCGGCGGAGGAACAATTTCGTGATCGATCTTCTTCACGAAGATCGTCAAATGGGAGACATGGTGAAGATTGGGAGCGGGGGAGAGAGGCAGATGGACGGCGCCACCGTACTCCGTTTGGGAAGGGGACGCGTTGGAGGGTGGGGCAGGCGTTGACCAGACGAGCTGCACAGGCGCGTTCTTTGACGACCATGGAGTGGCCGGAGTGACTGATGGTAGATGATATCGAGTGTGTTCTAGCCCGTTTCGGGATGGGGAACCTCTCGTCGAGCTCATCATTGGCTGTCTTCACTTTTGCCGTCCTGGGTATACGCATGACCAGGACTCGAAGTGACTCGAAGTGAGTGATGATGGAGCACCAGCACTCCTCGCCGTCCTCGCCCTCTATTTCGAGTTCTTGGATTGCGGGGCATACGACAATGGCGCTGCGAAGTGTCTTCTCCTCTGTGCGCTTGGCCACAGATTTGAAAGTGAAGCGAAGGAGGCGAACAGTGGTAGGGAGGAACTCGAGGGTCGTCGTAGGTCGAACCCTGGCATAGATTGGCATAGAAATAGTTATGGACGCGTCGCTTAGAGGGCGAGAGGGTGCGAGGAGGATTACAAGACATGGAGGGCCTTGAAGAGTCGTAAGATTAGGGAGCAGAGTCTCGGCGGTATGCGTGAACGTGTCCTGAGTTGGGTTTAGAGTAGGGGGGAGCGGCGATAGCGGAGGCATGGGAAATAGTAATGGTTGGCTTGGCGTGGTCGGCGCGGAGAGAAGGCGGGTACATGTAGGAGTGGCGGGAAGTGGCGTAGGTGGTGATGCGTCGTCATCGTCATCTACGAGGAACGGGAAACGGAGGGAGACGACGTTGGTCTGGTCATCGAGCCACGTGAGGAGCTCAGCCTCGGCCTGCCCAAAAATGTGTGTCGCGAAACTTGATATGGCGTAGACCAGAATGACTCATGACGCGTAGATTCTAGGTAGGGAATGGAAGTGAACAGATATTATCTGTCCGAGTACGTAGGGTGTAAGATTCAAAGTCGCTGTACAACACAGCCTGCACGGCAGAGAGAAATTTCGGGAAAGCAGGGAGAGTGCGGCCACCGGCGTGCATGGAAGGAAGGAGAGAACCGCGGTGAGCACCTCCTTTGGCAAGGGCGGAGTTGGTATGATTGTGATGGGCGATAGGCGGGGAGAGGAGGGATCCGAACACCAATATGCACACACGAGCTCCTCGATCGACAGCCCAAGTTGAGATGGCCTATGAATATTGACCAACGATAACTCACTCGACGACGCAAAGAACTCACCCTTCTCCTCATTGAGTGCCGACTCTTTTACAGCTCTAATCAGTTCCGATGACCTGAGAATGGTCCATATTCTTTTCACCAGAAAGCTTCGGCTCGTCACACCGCGGCTGTAGGCCGTGGTTGAAGGGTTTTTGTCTTCATCTTCAAGACGCTGTATCCGTTAGAGAAAATCAGATATATATCGTCAGGCTGCAGCCTGTGAGATTCAACGAGGAACACACTATATTCCAGAGGCGTTGACGGGACTGGGATGAGCGAATCCAAAGATGAGTCTGCCAGACAGCAACAACGGGATATCACTACTTTCCTCCCACTCGTATGTGCCGGCCAGTTAGATCTACGAGTGTCGGAAGCCGTTCGGGACGATCTTCGGGAGAAGCGCGAGCCCGTCAATTTGCGTAGTCGCACTGTAGTCGCGGACGCAGTTGGACGTACTAGGGAGAAGCAAATTGAAGCAGGATTCAATTCCAAATTCCGAACCGGGCCTGTCCGGTCCGATCCACCCTTGACGCGTCGCGACTTTGGCTTCACCGCCACCACCGTGACATCCTTGCGTTGAATGAGGTGAAATATCGCTGGCTCTTCCTTGTTTCAAGCCATGTGTCTATATCGCGTGTACGTATCATCGTTATGGTTGCAGTCTTCCCCTGTTCACTTAATTCAGCTCCACACCCCAGACGATTGGAAAACTGGCTTAAAGCGGGTGATATTGTCGCCTCCGTGTCAAGTTTCTACTATTCTGACACTCACAATTGCTTGATTTTGATAAGGGCTTTGCTTCTGCTTCTATTTCAGAATACGCGAAAGCCTCGCTACCAATTTGTTCAACCTCCGACATGTTCCAAGCCATGGATTCAACTTTTGGTAAGTGTCATTCCGGACGGATATTACCATAGAAAATGCTCCGAATTATCTTCAGGTGTTATAAAAGATATGTCCCGTTCTTTGTGTTGACCTACAAGGAGAAACGTTCCTCGCTGATGAACGAAGGCATCATTTATTACAAGAAATAACTACACTATTGGTAGATATTCTGCTAATCCATACACCCTTTGCAACACATCCACATGTCAATCCCCTTTCTTTTATTTTCCAAGCTCGCCCTTTATACCTGAATCAACCATTCGGAAAATAATAGTTCTTTCAATTTCGCTGCTGATCAGCGTGGTAGCACGTAGACCCAATGTACTTGTCTTGTCTTGGTCTCATTTTCTTAGGGAAATAAATAGAATCGTGTAGACGGAATGCCCAGTAGGTGTCTAATGGGTTTGCTCCTCCCTATATTTCCATGTCCTGTTCTCAACTGACAGATCCTCGAACTTCGAATAGGTCTGGTCCGAGCATACTGAATGCTCGACTGTGACATGCAGCGGGCTGCGTGGATGAAGACTGTAAGACGACTCATGTACATCAGTACTCACTTCCGCATCTAATCCAATGCGGAATAAGAGTAAGGCTGGAGCGATGGCCTACACAGAGAGTTAGCGCAGTCCTCCAGCTGAATAAGGGAGAAAAGACAACATACACTTATCTGCCCCAGCGAATCACCAAGGATGATGCTAGTCGTAGCCTCTGTATTGAAGAAAACGAGGAAGAGTGTCGACGTCATGGCAGATATTGACCCTGACTCAACGATCATCCATATAATGTCCACATATGGCTTCGACGTTGGGCCAGTCTTCCATGATCCGGTTCGTTTCGACATCCGCCAGATACGAGCTACAATCATGGTGGTAACGGAAAGCTGCGTCGCGAGAGACAGCGAATATGAGGCCTGCAGCCATCGATAAAGGGTTTCGATAGATTCGGGCTGGAGAGATAGAGTTGACAGGTGGTATATAGTGATATATCCGCAAACTTGGAACGTGAGCAGTGAGATGGAAACATAAATAAGAAGGAGGAGGACTAACCTCCGAATGCCAGAACCATGATTGCCTAGCGTTCGTTTAGCATCAGTCGTGGAGTTCAGTAAATATGGGATAATGAAACGTACGGGAGGCACGGACACCTTCACACTCTTATTCCAGATTACGTATAATCTCCAAAGCGTTATCGTGTCGCACGCAAGACACTATATGAACGTCGCTGTCATGCCAATGGATTTCTATGATATATGAGAAACCCACATTCGTGATTGTCGCAGCCTCCTTGAGGACATTAACCAATCGAGCCTGGTTTTCCCAGTACAAAACGGTGCCGGTAGGGTTCTTCAACCAAATAAAACCTTCTATCATAGAGCGCAGGACTGCAGCGATATGGATGGTTGAAATGATGAACTGGAGAGTCGCACTCCCAAGTAAGACCCTATGAGAGAAAGATAGTAAATTTGGCATTCGTGATTGAAATGAAGCGTACCACCAACGGCGCCTGACAAGCAAGTTGACACAACTGAAGTAAAGAACCATACTTGGAGGTGTTCAATATTGTTATATCGGACTTGAGAATACATCAAGTGCTTACTTGATACCTAAAATAGCGTGGCTGTCATGTCATTATGATACTCCATACGCATATGGATAACAACGAACCGTAGAGCATGGAGCTACACCAAGCACCTATGAGAGATGCGTAATCTATTGGAAGGTCGTTCATGGTTAGTGCGCTCTACAGTTCGACATGCTAGTAGGGAGCTATTATATATCTCTGACATGGTCCTGTCCTGGGCGCGACTGAGGTTGGAAGGGCATCAATGGAGTATGATGCATCCGAAAAATACGGCAGCTTGGTTCCTGATATAGAATCTACTCGCAGAATAGGCTCTAGAGTTCGTGATTTCGATAACAGAGAAACGAGATGTGAAAATTGTATTAGGGCCAGGAGAGTCGTACTGGCGATAAACATCTTCGGTTCTTCTGAAGCATCAAATGATGAAAAGGGTCCACACGTTCATTAGCGTAGGCAAAGCGCATGTTGTTTGATGCAATTGAATAGCTATAAGATTGCCGTGATCGGGAAAAGATGGCCGGGAGCCTTGCTTTGATTATCGGGCCGTGGAACAGATACGGGAAATACGTGGCATCCCTAGTAGCTCAACTCTGTAAGCCAGGGTCTCATCGAGGCCAAGCAATCGAGGATCATACTTGCGAACAAACCTTTTAATTAATCATGAATTAAAGTTCCATCACCACGCAATGGGAGGCTGTGAACGGAGGAAGACGAGAATCATGGTAGCGTGCTCTTGAGTTACGGAGTCGATGCTGATATGCACTGGTTCTCAAAAACCAGACAGAGAATCTCAACAAGAGGGTGCACTAGTCAGTCAGGTTTAGTATAATTGGCTCACAAAGTGCGATCTTTCGATCAACACACATTTTATATCGAGTAGATGATCAGAATGAGGGACATTCTTTGCTGCGCAGACCGTGTCAGCATGGTATCGGACATTTTAAATGGAAGAGAACGAGTATATATACCAATGATGGTGCGTGGTATACCACTAGGTATTATTCTAGCCAAGGCTAGGCAAATTTGAACGTGCGGGTCTTCTGTTTCGCCAATTCCCTCATCTTTGATTCTTGGTGGTATTGGCTAGGTCCTAATGAGATCGAAAGTACAGAGTCTCGCTGTATTTGTCCAGGTGAGACGAGATAAAGTAATGAATCAGAGAGATGTAGACTCACCCGAACTGGGATCAATCTAGCAGCGGAAGATTGCCTGTGGCTTCATTGTCTCGAAAGAACAACACCGAGGAATGGAACTGCAGACACCAAACAGTGAATCCTAGATTATTCCAGATATAATGGTGCAGTGGACGAGAGGAATGGATGTACGAGAGAGGAAGGAAGGTTCAGATTTGTGGCTGTGAAGACGGGCGAGATCTCCTGATTTAGTCATCACCGCTCTTCAGCTCATATCGTTCGTCCGACGTTGCCAATTTTCAGAGCCTGGCGCCTAGGTCTATGCCTGGCCGTCCTCTTGAGATCTTTATTCAATACAGTGACCGAAGTTTATCCGTCGATGGTCGAAGGACTGGAATGATTGGGTCATCCTGGAATCCAATCATCATGCAGCGGGAGGGTTATATACCTCTTAGTACAATTCATTTCGCGGGAACACAATCACATCAACTGTCAGCGGTATCTCACTGCCTGTTGTTCTTCCGTAGTCGTGATTTACTCGTGCCGCCCAGGATGTGAAATCAGGAGGCAGAAGAACGTCGTACACGTTCAGATGCTTATAAAAAACTTTCCAAGCATTGCAGACTGCGATAAAATAAGTACCCTTGACCGTAAAGATAGACAATACAAACCAGAGTCACTGTTAGGTGGGAAGAAACAAACAACCCGGAATAGCAGCCTAGGAGGCGGCGGCAATTGAAAGAAATTGTTTTAAATTCGGTTTGATGTGCTTTTGGCATCACAAGCAGTTACTTACGCTGTAGCAACATCATGGCGTCACCGTCTCGCATCCTCTTCAGTGTGTGAAATTTAAAATGGTTACTCCCACCAGACGTCAGTGATTATCACAGCACACGTGTCCACTGATTCCCATATCGCAAGTTGCCTATTATCGAGATGATCACGAGAAACGAAGGTCAACGGCCAGTACAGATTGGTGAGGATACGGTTACAAACGCGTCGATTGGAGGATGACAAGATGCGGTGCGGCGAGGGGGGTAGCGGGATTAAAGAGCATAATTGTGGCTGCATGTGTGAACAACTCTTAAATCAGCACTGGAGTAGATAGGGATGGCCATAGCGGAGGTATTCGAATGTGAGAGAGCTGCGTGTGACAAGCACAGAGCAAAAACGGGTACACGTACAGGGGTACGAAATGACGTAGGCGGTGACGAGCCACTGTCGTCATCGAGGAGTTATGGAAGAACACATTGGTCTGGTCATCGAGCCAAGTCTAAATGAGTGGCTGATCTTCGTCATGGCTAAGAAGCGTGCGTAAGAGTGACGGCTCATGACATGAACGAAGATAATCCATCCGAGTCTGTGTGATATCAGCATTGAAGGCAGTGTACAACCTGTTCCGGCTGTCCGTAGCTAGATCCGTGATTCCCCATTCTCTCTCTTGGACCTAACGAGACGGTCCCACCAGTCCAATTAGACCCGCCTTCAACACCAGTAGGATTTCATGCTCTCGCAATTGTCAAGGCTTGTATCATCGCCTCCGTGTTTCTCTTCGCATTGTACGTTTGTTTAATGTGTTCTCTCTTTGTTCTTTCCCTGAATGGATGTTACTTTTATTTACGTCTAGAAGGGGATAAAGTCGCAGTACCAGCCCGATCCATCTTTTGCCTTTCAGGATTATTCAAGACCTCTATTGCGATGCCTGTGGTGGGGATGGTGGAAATCCCTTGTGCTGCGGTGTTTGCCCTGAATGCTGAGTTCCTCCTACCTGTTTCAACTATATCTGAATAGCTACAAATTAGGTTCTATGCGGGTATTCCAAAACTGATTGCTCGAGATACATTTAAATGACAAGTGCAGCTACAACGTCATCCAGCGCTCAACTGGAGCAACAGTTGACCGTCGATAGCCTATCGACTTCCAGGTCTAGGCTTTGAGTGTGAGGCAGCAAGGATCCGCTCGTTCGAGCCAGGAATGGAATAAGCCGCCTTCGTGCTCATGGCAATTATACTTGCATGAAACAAGTTTTAAACCCGATAAGTCATCTATTTGCTTTGCTATGTGTATGTAACTTTCACCTATTTTCATGCTCGCCACCAGAAGTTGCCCACAAGACCCGAAGCCTGACAATTCCTTCACAGATATGGTTAGTCAGTACTGGTTCGTATCCCATTCCTGGAATTCCTGTGAACATCATATTTATATATTGCCTTGAATGTGACCGGTGTTAACATTAGAATCGTACTTTTAGCGGTCGCCTCACTCTTGCGGTATCCTCTGCCACCCATCGCCTCATTCTTGCAGTATATTCTCTCTTGTCTGAATTTCATCATGGAACATGATATGGCCGCCAACACTCGAGACGGCGATTTACACGATCCTGAATCCAATGACGCAGAGATCGGAGTCGCTCATAATTTGATTGACTCCCGAGGAAGCCCACAAAATTCATTGGACCAGGCTGAATATGATTATCAATCAGCGTATCATGCCAGTACGACAGGGAAAGGGATGACTACACCTTCCCCTCACGAGGAACCTTTCCCAGCACCACCTCCTCCACTTAGGCAGCCTCAGAGCCCGCCGGTCGTAGTGCCAATTGGTATGCATACATCCTGAAGCACCACACCTGTCCTCACAACTCATTTCAGGTGATTCTCAAGGGTATCCGCCAAGCCCACCTTTTGAAGAAGCGGGGCCAACATCCAGTGTTTGGCGGGCGTATCTGCATGAAAGTATCATCGATGACAGTGATATGCTTAGAAACCAGAGAGGAGAATTGAATATCCTCTTAGTTTTTGTGAGTAGTTTCAGTCACATATGTATTACATCCCTTAATTGTATTTTGTTTCGGAGGCGGGACTATTCTCCGCAGTTGTTAGTAACTTCATTACAACATCATCGTCAGATATTCAGCCAGACTATCAGCGAATGTCTGCTGTTTTACTGTTCGATCAAATCAATATTCAACGCGGCCTAGCTAACGGCACTTCCCTTGATGATATAATCACTTCCGGCACTGACCCCACCGCTCCTTTTACTCCGAACCCGCATGCTGTGATGATAAATGGGCTCTGGTTTACGAGTCTTACTCTCAGTCTTGTAACCGCATTTTTTGCCATGCTTGTAGATGCATGTTATTCCCATTATCTGTCGCCCATCCCTGGACAACCCAAAGTTCGTGCCCGTACTCGACATTTACGTTACAAAGGCCTGATCAAATGGCGCCTCCCCGCCTTCATTGGCTTCCTACAACGCCTGTTGTATTTTTCCCTCATCACATTTATGTCGGGCCTTCAAATCTCTGGCTTCGTCCAGACCTCTGTATCGACCTATGTGGTGTTCGTGATATACCTCATCAGTTTTGTTGTCTACAGCATATCCAATTTCCGCGCGATGGTTCACCCGGAGTATCCGTGGAAAATGCCCCTCCCTTTCATGTTATCTTCTACCAGCACAAGGTCAAAAATTACCAGTGTCCCCGGGCTGACTTCATCGCTGGAAGTCAAGAATCTCTCTGAAGTCAATGCGGTGCAGGCTTCTGAGATTTATGCTGCACACGAATCACGTATCGAAAACGAAGTTGATGCGCTTCGCTGGTTGTATGAGAGATCATCGACATCGGCAATCCATCGTCTGGTTATCCAGGCTCTTTCCGGATTATCCACAGACTACATAGCCCGTGCTGAGGCAGTTTTCAGCCGGCGTTGGGCTGAAATACGAGATGAGAAGGAAAGAATGTTGATGGATTGTATGGAGCTGGCTAGAGATGGGACTCCTCGGTGGATTCCTAAGAATGTTCCCAATATCGACCGCAGGATCGAGCCACTCCTGCGGTTGGAGATTCTGTTCCCTGATTTGTGCAAGAAGTTCCCATCCAGTCTCTTCGGAGAGCATAACCTAGATTTCTCAAGGAAGCTTTCCAATACATTGTCAATAACTCTGTCTTCCATCGATGATGCGCAAATTCAGAAGCCTACGGAGCAGACGCAAGTCGTCATGGATGCCTTAGCGGACAATCGCGTTCACCATCCTCTTGTCTGGAAGAAGCTCTTAGACCGTTATGTGGACGAAGAAAAGTTGTTTCATGACCTGTGGGACATCTTTAACATCAAGATGTGTCTCAACTTGGTAACAAGCATATATCTCCCCGAAGACAGTCCTCCAGAATCGTACAGCTGCACTTTGGCAACCGCCTCAGTAACATATTATAAACAAAAGCTTCTGACAGGCCTTCTCACGTTCTTCTCGACATCCGAGTCAGACAACGATGCAGTCGGTGACGAGCGAAGACTCTTGCTCGCCATTTTACGCGCCTTGGCGCCTGACTTAGCCCCATCAGCCTTTCATTCGCACCAAAGTTATCCATTGGATCGTGATTCTATGATTTCCAAGTATCGGCTGTTGCGTGTTGCGTTACATGCGATAAACGAAGCCATTCATGATTATACTGATGATAATTCTTCGAAACAGTGGCGCACCGATGGTTTCTGGGCGATACACTCATATATGACCTCTGGTTTATTTGCCGAGCGTTCCTGGAGAAATTCGGAGGATTCAGAGTTCAAGGACCTCTGTTGGACCTTCCACGCTGATGCTCTTGCATGCATGGCTTCACTTATGGGTGAAGGCCGCGAGGACTGGGTCGTTGAATGGAAAGCAGATCGGGCCAAGAAGCCTACATTTCTGAATATCCTACAATTCATCCAGGATGAACGTGTAACGGATGTCCCCCGTCTGCCCCCTGTTGGAGTCCTTCCTGCTCTTCATCAACACCTGGACTCTACAATTGGCGGAGTTGGCTTGTTATTGGGTCAGGCATTCAAACAGGGAATTCCCGGTGCCTATGAGGCTTTCCGAGAGAAAGGTAGTTTCCGTTATATTGCAGAACGAAGCAGCCTCCACCCAGAGTTCATCGAATTACTGCGCGTTTATATCACCGGGGTATCTAAAGCGGTGACTATTTCGAATATTCCATCGGACGGTTTTCTTCATTGGTATATTCAAGACCTCCATCAAGCAAATGTCATTCGTTGCATTTGTGCGAGCATCGCCCCCAGGGGCACCGAGCGAGGTCCTATCCTATCCTCCCTTGTTTCAATTAATCCCAATCACTCTGGATGGAATGGAATCATGGAAACATTAAAGTCACCAACTCACGAAAATTCCATTATAAAAGAGACTGTCAAGATTTTAGATGAGTATCTCCAGGCGGCAAGGGGTGGCAGGAATGCTACCAATCAGGTATGTGGATATAAATTCTCCAATCCACCATCAACTGAATACTTTCCTATAGCCATCGACTACTTTCAACCCTCAAAACGGGTCGCCCGAAACTCAACGTCGATCCCGATTGACAAATTTGACGAGGAATCCACGGAGCAAGAGTCCAGACGTAGAAAGATTTGAACTTGGACCATAATGATCAGTGAGAATGATGCGTGATCACGTCGAACGTTTTGTATGATAGAGAACCGTGCCGATTCGTGTTTCCGACACTATTATTTCCCCCATTTCTTCTCGCCTCACAAACATACAATTTTGTGTACAATAAACGGTGCCTGTCACCCTCGCGGAAGAAGATAAGCCCTGAGACCTATTTCCATGGCCGGTCCCGTGCGACTGTCCTTGAAGATAGTACGTTGAGGTCGTCCATCGTCAAAGTTGCAAAGAATGAAGATAGTATAATTCGGTATAAATACACGAAAGATGATAAGGATGCATTAAACCGTGATAAAAACGAAACGCACACGAGGAGTACAACAACCAGTGGTCTTTATGGTAGGGTCCGAGAATCTACGAGGTACTGTTAGGACCTGGAAGGTGAAAAACAAGATGGATGAAACAGAGACGCAACAAATACTCATGAACGCTCTCCCATCACCTTGAGCTTTGTTTCGTAACATTGCAGGGTGCTGCGATCGTTCCTTGAATATCGTTTGAAGAGCATCTCGCTATCGGTGGGGACAAAAATATGCTCCGCGCTTTCTGCTCTGGGTGCACCTTCCTCCTTCAGAAAGTTCCGGGAAGGCGACGGAACATGATGAAAGATTTTCGATTGGGAGATGTGATGACCATAGAGTAGCCTAATAGAGGGGCTGTTGAGTCGGAGAGCGTTGGCTTGGTGCAGAGAACACATCCTGGTAGTGGGAAACGGTGACATGGACAGGAGAGAGTTATCATCATCAATGATGGAAGGCTGAGAGTGATGACGTTTGTCTGGCTACATAGCCATCCGAAGAGACGAAGGTCATCAATCCTGATACGGCAGCGACCAAACGCAACACGACGTGTAGATAAAAGGAGTGGTATCCTTGGGCATGATTTTTTATCCTGTTAGAAGATCGTAGATAGTAGCTGGAAAAGAGCACCACAATGTTCCAAGGCGAGGCAAACATTAAGGGAAATGAATGAGCACATCTCCTTCATGTCATTGTACCATAGGATGTCTCGGTGCAAAGCATACATATTGAAGGAATGGCTCCCGGAGAAATTCAAAGTCAATAACTGCGAGTATGGGAACATGTTAGTATAAATCGTGACATCAACATCTGTAGTTGATTCATACCCATCACGGAAGTCGGACAGTTTCGCGAGAAGACGTTGATTCTTGCGGTCTTGAGAGAAAGAGAGCATGAAAGCTCACGATCAAAGGAACATACGATGTTTAAACGCATCTTAAAATCATGCTGCTATAACACGGTTGTAAGCAAGATGATAAGGACAAGGGAAGAATAACGTACGAGAGAAAGACAGATGGGCTCGAATCGCACCAGAGTCCGAATATGGGCATCGACGCTTTCGAGCAAGCGGGAGTAGAAGAAATGTAATTGATACTGCCGTCATCGTCAGGAAGTGTCCTTAATTCATTATACACGATGTGGAGGAATCTGAGCGGAGCCAAGCTTAATCCCGGGACATATTAATGACCAGCTGACGTGCAGCTCTTGATATCTTTCCATACGAGACGAGGAACAGCGAGAAATCATCGAATGATCGCCGAATAAGCACGAACGCTCTCGAACTAATTGAGATGTTGAAGATTAACGAGGTCCAAAGCTACAATGGGGGAGCAACGAATATAATTGGGTATAAATTCACGAGTCGCAGGATAGATAATGACAATGATATACACATGAATCAATTTGTCTTGATGGCGATGGTAGAGCGATCTACGGAGTAACGTTTTCAGTTTGAATGGCAAGAATGGAGAAGAAGAAGCGTACCTGACGCTACACTAGCGCTACGACTATCGTTCTAGCACTTCGAACGTCAACCTCGACCTGTTCCTGTCAACATTGTATCGAACTAGTATCCCTTCTCGGACTCCATTTAAAAACAGCGAGTCATCATCATCGTAGTTGCTGTCGTTGAGATCGAAACATTGCTCTTCCTTCACGAACCTTTGCTCCGCCAAAGGGGCTACGTTCCTAGGAAGCTGAGGAGGAAAAACATCGCGATCGATCTTCTTCACGAAGAGATCATCGAATGGGAGACAAGGTGAGGATCAGAAGCGGCAGAGTGTCGGTAGCGAGGCAGATGTACGGAACCACGGTACTCCGTTTGTGGACACGACGCGTTCAAGGACAGGGTATGTGTTGGCTAGACGAGAGTGGCCGGAGTGACTAATCATTGACGTTATTCATGTTCTGGCACATTTTGCAAGGGGAATCCTCTTGTCGAGCTATTCCATTGTTGCTTTCGCTTGTGCCATCCCGATTTATACACCAGGACTCGAAGGGATTTGAAATGTTAACGAGGAACGATAGAACACCAACACTCGTCGCAGGTCTCGTTCTATTTGAGTTCTTCCATGTTATGGCATACAGCATAAATTGGCATGGAGATGGTGGTAGACGAGTCAACTAGAGGACGAGGGGCACGAGGAATAATAAGAGGCCCTGGATGGTGGTGAGGGCAAGGAGCAGAGTAGTAGCTGTATGTGTGAACAAATCTTGAGTCGCCATCCGAGTCGGCGGGAACGGCGACAGCGGAGGCGTGGGAAATATAAAGGGTCCGCGTGGTGGGATGGGCGCCGAGAGAAGCCGGATGAGGGTACGGTCGGCGGAAAGTGGCGTAGGTGGTGATGAGACATTGTCGTCATCGAGGAGTGACGGAAAACGGAAGAAGACAAGGCTGAGCTAGGTGGGAAGCTCAGCCTCGGCCTGCCCGGAGAGTTGTGTGTTCCGGTATAGACCAAAGGTAGGGTGGTTGCGTGCTCTGTGTGCGAGTACACGGCATGCGAGATACGTGAGGATGGCTATGCGAATGGTGTGCGTGAGAGATGTTGGATCCTGCCACGTGACGAGGAACACCAACAGCACATCGAGATTCTGAGTCTGCCTGACGAGAAAGCAGGGCAGGAACCGACATGCGTGGAACATTCCTGAAAGAGAGACAACAGTCAGGGCCTCGGCGTGGGCAGGAGATAGGTGGGGAGATGCGCGACCTGAACGCCATGTGCATGCTTGACATGTGGGCGTTCCTCAATCAACGGCTAGAAGGGCCTATGAATATCATCCATCGATGTTCACTCGATGTCATGGACATCTTGCTCTTCGCATCCTCTTCTACCAGCTCTTCTACGGCCCTGACTCATTCCCGCCCGATCCACGCCGGCTTGAAAATAGTTCACATCCTCTTCATCAGCCGGCCTCCCGCTTTGACCGGTAATGTTGTGGCTGTATGCTGCTGCAGGAGGAGCAAAGTCATTGTATAAGTCTTCAAGACCTTTCTTCTATTCATTTCGTCAGGCGGTATGCGGCAAAACACAAACTAAACACACCAGATTCACACGAACTGCTCGAACAACATGGAGAATGGACGGCTCTGAAAGAAGGAAGCAAAGGATGTGCCAGACCGGAATGTTAAAGTAACGATGAGTCCTTCCATTTCACCGCCAAGCCTTGTCGCGTCGGTTGCTTTTTGAACGTTCGCAGAGTCGAGAGATGGATTGGTGGGGATGAAGAATCAAGCGAAGAAAACTCCCTGCCCTAAAGTTTGACAAGTGACGTTATCGGCCCGATCTTGCCGCGGACATCTTCTCCTTCTTCTGCGTCTCAAACCGATATGCTTCGCGTACGTCGTCCGTCTGCAGTGACAATATTACCCGGTATGAACCCTCGGAACCACAGGAATCATCAAAGAATTGTATCCGACATCATTTCGTCGTATCCCTTCCTATTTTGTGAGTCTTGCGGCTGGGAAATACTCACGATTTCTGTTTGCACGTCCCACGGCTAAAGGTACTCGGTGTCCAGTTCCTCATCTGCCGCACTGCATCGAGATGTGATAGTCGGTCTCAGTAATACGCGTTCCAGTACCAAGCAGGAAATTTAGCAGCATCTGTCTTCTCAATGTGCATTATTTCTGCGCTCGAACCTTGCTGAGTAAACGACTCTGAGCCTCCTTGACCTACAGTACCTCATCTCAAAGTACACTTCTTGCTTCGATTTTGGTAATGTCGAAACTTATCATCTAGTAGTGTTGGATCATTGCTGCACTTCGGTACTGGAGTCTTCAACCCAACACTGGCTCGGCACCCGGCCGGGAACCAGTTGCGAAACTGCATCGTTCTCCTCGGCGTGAACATCTTCCACCTTGAATACATGACGTTCACGTTTCTTCACGTTTCTCCAAGTGCGGCAGTTCCATTCCCGCAATACATAGTACTTCTCTTGGTCCCAGCTCGATAATCAGCCAAGGCACCTAACCGCGATATTACATCCTTAGCATCAAATAGTGCTCACTGTCCGCCGTCTAAATATGTTCAACTCCGAGGCTGAACACTATTTTCGGCTGATTATTGTCTTGGTATCCAGGCGCACATTGATTTCTGCTCCCGTATCTTCACTTAACTCATAGATGTAATGTACAGTGTATATACCGTACCGATCTGGAAATGCTCACGCTTTCTCCGTATCGCCACCAAGAACCAAAGATCAAACAATTTTTGAATAAATGGGATAGCGTGTAATTAGGTATCAATGCATTAATCAGAGAGTGAAGGTAAACTAAGACGCAGATAAAGATATATACGTGAATCGGGAGTAAATCTATCTCGTCGTGATAGTTCGATTGCTTCGATTCGCCTACTACGAATAATTATCGCCTCATAACTGGGTGATCGTTGCGTATGCTCGGTACTTCAACGCCTCACCTTCAACGGTGGTTCGTTATCAGCTCGTGAATCACACGATAAATTTATGGTTATTCTCGTCATCAGTATCCTTTTACCAACATGTCCTTACGTATACAGTCTAAGATTCCGGGTTTCAAAGTGCGGGCGGAAGAAACAAGACGCAAGCCGTTCAGCCTATTGTACGCTCACTTGCTGATTGCATTTTTCCGATCTCATCACGCACTGACAATTTTCAGCTTGCATTCCTGAAAGGATAAGGTCCGTCAAGTGTCCCTACACAATGGGAAAGAATCGTACCTCTTCAGACTCTTACAGTGCGACTTTGGCGGACACCGCAGTCGTGTATTTTCCTGACGATATTCTCGATGATCTTCTATCCTTCTTCGACAAATTTGATTTGTATCAAGAGGAACGTCGGCAAGGGTTCTTCTTGCAATGATTGCGTGTCTTGGTACTTAACTCGGAGCACCCTGAGTTAAACTTGATTGACTTTCATTCGAGTCAACGTCTCCTCTTTCGTTCTGATGACACGGTTACCAAATACCGTCTATTAATTGACACCTTGTACGCTATTAGCAGAGGCGGTCAGAATTCTTGGATTTGCCGTACTCATGCCCCGGCATGCATTGCTTGGTTTATAGAATGAGGCCCTGATTTCGGCGTCATCGTTCCTCTCGCTGAATGGGCCACAAGGCCTTTATTTTCTAACCTCCTTCGTGTCATGACCCAAAGTGACGAATACTACCAGGACACCATCCAGCGCCTTCCTCATCACCGATTTGGATCACTCTTTAGCGTCATCAGCTTTTTATTAGGTCAAGGGCTCTCTGGAGGGATCTACCATGTGTGCAAAATGTTTCGGTAGGAAAGAAGTTTGTAGTGTATCGCACTTCATATATGGTTCAATGAAGGACTGCAGGGCTACATTACACTGCTATCGGAGGCGATTAACAAATCTGTCACAATAAATCATACATGCATTGAACCGGAGGCTCTTCAATCGCATATCGAAAACCTCCATCGAGCGCCCATTATTCTTGCCGTTTGCATGAGCATTGCTGTCAACAGTGTACCGCGACGTCCTGTCTTATCCGCCCTGGCTGCGATTTCTCCTGATCACCCTGTATGCAATATGGTACTTGACATCGTAAAGTGGCACATAGATGACGATGCCTTCCTCCAGAGCTATTGTTCTGACAGCCGCAAAGTCATACCGCCAGGTGATGGGTTGCGTCTGAAGAAGAATCTAAGAGAGGCTGTTGATCTCCTGACCGACTGGTTTGGGAAGGCGAAGGATCACAATAGTGGTATCAACTGGGTAGGTGGATAATTTAACTCTCAAATCAACAACGATTGGATGTTTTCATAGCCATTGATCTCGGACGTCCTACAGTCGCGGGACATTGGAAACCCACCGTGGATCTCGATGGCGAAGGTGGAAGAAAATGCTCCTTGGTTCTAGGAAGATAGAAATGGACATAGAGATGGACGCAGTTTAACATGGACTTTGAGGGAGGGAGTGTGGTATTTACTTTGCAGTTCTCTTCTTGACATGCTTTATTCATGATCCCTTCGTAGTTCGAGTATTACGCTTTTGCATTGTATGCCTATCTGATATCAAGGACTCCCATGCAATTATTATCGTCCTTCCAGCGTGGGGAACATCGTGATTCAGCATCAGTTGACAGTTTGCGAGGCGAGTAGCAATCAATAGATAGAAATAAAATACATGTATGATTGAAAGAATGCCGCTAGGGAACGGTTGCTATAAGTGTAGGAGTATAAACTCATCAATGGTACGTACGATGAAATGGGTAGCATGCCTTGTCTTTAGGAAGTGGCGCGTCTCGAATTGTCTGGATTATACTGGACTAGGAGCGAGAGAGACGGACGGCGGAACTGGATTTCATCAAGGAAGATGAGACGCAGGATGTAGAGCTAATCCGTGCGTACTTTCCCGCAAGTGAAGGATAGCCAAAGAACTAGGAAGAAAATAGGGAGTATAAAATTTACTGCGATAGGCCGTTGGTGGTGGTAAAAGATCTACGAGATCAGCATTGTGACATAAACAAGAACATAGGGAAACAGACGTGTTCCTTAAGCTGCATCAGTTCGAACGACCCGGTTTACATAACCCTGGGGACAAAAAACGGGGGTAGCGGTACAGGACGAATGTTCCCTGAAGTGAGATTCACGAGGCGGGAAACGAAAAGAGTCCATAATGAAATACCCAAAAGCGCACGAACAATGGCCGCTGATATGGGTAAGACATCATTGAAAATATCTTCACAGGAAGACGAGTGGAAACAAAATCAGGTATACCATTCAATTTGAATGAGGAGACTGGACAAATGTTCAATGTCTTCGAAGATAGCATGCAATTGCTGGGTATAAATCCACGAGTTCAAAAACGAGGGTAATGATAAATAAAGATAAAAATATAAACATGAATTGGGAGCAAAATGATATGTTTTGATGGCGACGGCAGAAGACCTGCGAAGTAACATGAGGACATTGAATACCAAGAGCGGGGTAAAAGACGCTTACCTTATGCTACACCAGCGCCATCACCGTCTTTCCGGCACCTTAAACGTCAACTTCGACCTGTTCCTGACAACCTTGTATCGAGCTACTCTCCTTTATCGGAGTCGGTTTAAAGAATAGGGAGTTATCGTCGTCGCTGTCATTGAGGACAAAGCACTGTTCTGTCTTCTTGAACCTCTGCTCATCAATGGGAAGACTTTCTTCGGAGGCGGAGTAGGAACACCACCGCGATCTATCTTCTTCACCAAGAGATCGTCGAATGGGAGGCACGGTGAAGATCGGGAGCGGGGAAGGGAAGGAGGTGGACGAGGCCGGTGTACTCCGTTTGGGAGGACGACGCGTTGTAGGGTGGGGCATGCGTTGGCTAGACGAGCTGTGGAGGCTCATTCGCTGACGATAATAGATTGGCAATAGTGACTGATAGTAGACGAGGTCGAGCATGTTCTTGCACCTTTCGGGAGGAGGAACCTCTCATCGAGCTCTTCCTTCGCTGTTTTCACTTGCGCTGTCCCGGGTTTACGCATGACCAGGGTTTGACGAGACTGGAGAGGAGGGACGATGGAGCACCACTCCTCGTCATCCTCGCCCTCTATTTCGAGTTCTTCAATGGCGGGGCATACGACGATGGCACTACGGAGTGTCTTTTCCTCCCTGTGTTTGCCGACAGATTTGAACGTGAAGCAGAGATGGCGAACAGAGGGAGGAAGGGACTCGAGGGTCATCGTAAGACGAAAACCGGCATAGATTGGCGCGGAAATGGTGATAGACATGTCGAGAAGTGGTCGAGACGGTGCGGGGAGGATGTCAAGATGCGGAGGGCCTTGGAGAGTGGTAAAATTGGGCAGCAGAGTGTCAGCAGCGTGGGTGAACGTATCCTGAGTTGGATTTAGAGTTGGCGTGAGTGGTGACGGCGGAGGCATGGGAAATAGCGAGAGCCAGCCTGGTGCTGAGAGAAGTTGGGGGGCATGCCTGAGTGGCGGGAAGTGGCGAATTGTCATCGACATCGAGGAGTAATCGAAATTAGAGAGAGACAATGTTCGTCTGGCCTTGGACGGAAGGGGTGGTGCACGATGTATTGATCAAAGGAAGGGAAGTCCATACAAGCGAGTACGTGGGGTATGAAATTCCGTGGTAATGGGTATGCAGCGGTAGCTATGGGGAAGAGATTTGGGGTAGTGGTATGTGACAAGGAGCACGGTACAGAGAGAGCAGACTCAGTAGAGCGAGTGATATCAGTAGGAGGAATGAGAGGATCGTGGAGGCAACAGGTGAAGGCTCGATGAGGGTCCAATTCTAATTCTCGAAAAGGAAGGTGCCTGATGCACGTAGCCGGATTGATCCGCTTCTACCGGGGCACGACTTTTGCCTTTGCACGTCTGTCATCTACGTTTTGATGTATCTTTTTACTCACCCTTACGTGTCGAAAACGGACCTTGAATGTGGTATGTACGTATTTTCATTCGCAGTCGAAGCATCTCCCGCGAATCCCGTCAGAAGCATTTGATCAAAGTGGCTTCAAGACTTGGAAAGTTGCACTATCACTTCCGTGTTTATTTCCTCCGTTTATCTGCATTTCACTCCTCCTTTTTTCTGCCAATAGGATATTGCGGTAAAGTAGCTATAGCAGCCCGTTATATTTTCCACCATTGTGACAACGGCGCTTGACCCGAGTCAGTTATGCCCTCATGCTGTGGCACTTGCTCCATGCATTCGCCTTGTTTCAGCCATCTTGGAATATCTAGACGATTCAGTTCCTTGCGGTCCATCCAAAATTATACTAACTGACGCTTGCACGACCTTACGGCGCCTTGAAATCGCCGGTATTGCTGTGAATGATCATTAGATATCGAAGAAGAGAAGGTCTAGTTTTGTATGAAATGAAAACGTCATCCACCATTCACAGGTGACCTGACCCATCTTAATTTACCAACTGAAAACCTTCTTTGGAGAATTCAAACCTACTCCGAGTTACAGACCCTTGTTGGTCACACCGGCATTCTCTGGTATGTCTAAGTCCATATTACGACAACCATCCTTGGGATCACGGAGTTACGCAACATTCTTGTCGAGCTGTCAAATACTCAACTCCGTGCGAGCTACTACACTGTCAGATTGCTTTTGGACATAGGTGAAAGGATTTGAATACCACATTGGTCTTTATGACTATTTATTTTTCAGCCTTCAATGGAGAGCCAGTGTGTACCCTTCTATAAAACCGCGATGCAGCGTTAAAGCAGCAAGTCGAGCCGCTGCCGCATTGCAACGGTAACGTCCACATTTGGAAATTGGCGTTGCGATTGGCGTTACGATGTCGAGAAGAGAAAAATTATTACTTGCCCCGTGCACTTGCAATGCATTTCCTTGGATGGAGCTCCATGAACTTCAGAAGTATCCACTGATTTCTTCTCATGACTCACAAGTATAGGTATTAGTTTTCATATTCATAATCCATACTATGTCAATGTCAACCTGTGCATTTTTACATTGCCAAGTCGTGAATTGAACATAAATTGACTCATATATTTTTAACATAAAGTGGATCGCGATAGCATGCGACAGCGCTAAATTTCAGCACAACGCTCCCCGCACTGAGAGCTGAAAACGCGCCATATCAGGGTATTTGGGACGCCGTATCTGCTACGTGGGAGATCGAGATGGAACAATTGAATCAACACTGGTTTACTACACGAGGTGATGCCTCTGGTTCGAATAATTGTTCAATTACCTCTTCACTCTGAAAGGACGCGCCCACCGATGCATCGTATGATATTCAAATACTATCTCATTACGGGAAGACTGGACCCGGAATCTTTCAAATCTAAAGGAGGAGGAAGAGTTATTTCTTTGCTTTCTGTACGTCACTTCCATTTGCTTCCGTGCTCGCAGCCGTAAGACCTGGCGCCTGACGATTTCCCATCCATGCTGGCGTGTTCCCCGTGCATGGAATTTCGGTACTGCAAGGGTCAATCAAACGAATGAACAGCGAGTTTGGTAAACTGCCGTATACTTAATAGTTCCTTACGACCTTGCCAACGTTGGAATCGCGCTGCTACCCTTCGCCTCGTTCTTGCAGTATCCTCTCTCTCTTGCCCCTCTGAACGCTCGTCATAGCACACAATATGCCCTCCGACAGTCGAAACGAAAGCCCACATGATCCTGAGTCCAATGACGAATGGTTCACAGCCACAGATGGATTCAACGGCTCCATACATACCCAAAATCCATCCGACCAGACCGAAAATTCCCAAGGTTCGGCATACCATGCCAGTACAACGGGCCAGGGGGCCGTAACGGCTACGCATTTGCCTGTGGTAGCGCCAATCGGTATGCGTACTTCCTGAAGTATTACATCTGTCCTCACGACTCATTTCAGGTGATTCTCAACGTTATCCACCGAGTCCACCTTTCGAAGAAGCAGGCCCAACATCCAGCGTTTGGCGTGCTTATTCGGATGAAGGCTGGAATTACGACACCGATATGCTCCAAGGCCAGAGAGGACAAGTGAATATCCTACTAGTGTTCGTGAGTAGGTTCAGTCAAATACGTGTTACATCACTTTGATTGTATCTCATTTCGTAGGCGGGACTATTCTCCGCAGTTGTTAGTAACTTCATTACAACATCATCGTCAGACCTTCAGCCAAACTATCAGCAAATGTCTGCTGTTTTGCTGTTCGATCAAATCAATATTCAACGCGGGCTAGCTAACGGCATTTCCCTTGACGATATAGCCACTTCCGGCACTGACCCCACCGCTCCTTTTACACCGAGGGCGACTGTTTTGATACAAAATGGGCTCTGGTCGACGAGTCTTACTCTCAGTCTTATAACTGCATTTGTTGCCATGCTTGTAGATGCATCTTATTCGCATTATCTATCACCCATCCCTGGACAACCCAAAGTTCGCGCCCGTACTCGACATTTACGTTACAAAGGCCTTATCAAATGGCGCCTCGGCAATAGCATTGGCATCCTACAAATGCTGTTATATTTTTCCCTCATCACATTTATGTTGGGCCTTTACATCTCTTCCTGGGCCCAAGGCTCTGTATCGGCCTATGTGGTGGGCGTCATATACACTCTCACTATGGTTGTCTACGGCAGGTCGTGTTTCCGCGAGATGCATCACCCGGAGTATCCGTGGAAAACGCCCCTCACTTCCAATTTATCTTGTGCCAGCAGAAAGTCAAAAATTACCAGTGTCCCCGGGCTGACTTCATCGCTGGAAGTCAAGAGTATCTCTGAAGTCAATACGGTGCAGGCTTCTGAGATTTATGCTGCACACGAGTCACGTATCGAAAACGAAGTTGATGCGCTTCGTTGGTTGTACGAGAGATCATCAACCTCTGCCATCCATCGTCTTGTCATCCAGGCGCTTGCTGGATTATCCCCAGACCACAAAGTGTGCGCCAAGGAGGTTTTCAGCCGACGTTGGGTTGAAATACAAGATGAGAAGGAAAGAATGTTGATGGATTGTATGGAGCTGGCTGCAGATGGGACTCCTCGGTGGATTCCCAAGAATATTCCCAATATTGATCGCAGGATCGAGCCGCTCTTTCGGTTGGAGATTCTGTTCCCTGAATTATGCCGGAGGCCTCCGTCCGGACTCTTCGGAACGCATAATCTGGATTTCTCAATGAAGCTTTCCAATACGTTGTCGATAACTCTGTCTTCCATTGACGATGCACATATTCAGAAGCCTATGCAGCAGAACGAAGTCCTCATGGATGCCTTAGCGGACAACGGCGTTCACCATCCCCTCGTCTGGGAGAAGCTCTTAGACCGTTATGTGGACAAGGAAAAGTTGTTTCATGACCTGTGTGACGTCTTTACCATCAAGATGTGTCTCAACTTGGTAACAAGCATATATCTCCCAGAAGACATTCCTCCAGACTCGTGCAGCTGCACTTTGGCGTATGCTTTGGCAACATATTATGAGCCAGAAATCCTCGAAGGCCTTCTCTCGTATTTCTCGACATCCGAGTCAGACAACGACGCAGTCGGTGGCGAGCGAAGACTCTTGCTCGCCATTGTGCGCGCCTTGGCGCCCGATGCAGCCCCATCAATCTTTAACTCTCACCAACGTTATCCGTTGGATCGTGATTCTACGATTTCCAAGTACCGGCTGTTGCGTGTTTCATTACATGCTATAAAAAAAGCCATAGATGATCATGCCATTGATAATTCTTCGAAACAATGGCGCACGGATACTTTTTGGGCGATACACTGTTATATGACGTCTGGTTTATTTGCCGAGCGTTCCTGGAGAAATTCGGAGGATTCAGAGTTCAAGGACCTCTGTTGGACCTTCCACGCTGATGCTCTTGCATGCATGGCTTCACTTATGGGTGAAGGTCCTGAGGACTGGGTCGTCGAATGGAACGCAGATCGGGCCAAGAAGCCTACATTTTTGAATATCCTACAATTCATCTATGATGAACATGTAGCGGATATACAGCGTCTGCCCCCCGTTGGAGTCATCCGTGATCCTCTTCACCACACAGACTCTAAAATTGGCGTAGTTGGCTTGTTATTGGATCAGGCATTCTCTCGGGGAATTCCCGGGGCGTATGAAGCCTTCCGAGAGAAAGACAGTTTGCGCTATATTGCAGCGAAAAGCCGAATCCACCTGGAACTCATCCCATTACTGCGCATTTATATTACCGGGGTCTCGAAAGCGGTGAATCTTCCGAATATTCAATCGGACGGTTTTCTTCATTGTCATGTCCAAGACCTCCATCAAGCACCTGTCATTCGTTCTATTTGTGCAAGCCTTGCCCCCAGCAACACCCAACGACGTCCTATCTTGTCCTACCTGGTTTCAATTGATCCCAATCACTTTGAATGGGATGGAATCTTGGAAACATTAAAATCACAAACTGGCGCAAACCCCATTATATCCAGTCCCGAGGACGACAGGGAGGGTTTGGACATGAAAGAGACTGTCGAGATTTTAGATGCGTGTCTAAACGCCGCACGAAATGGCATCAATCAGGTATGTGCATATAAATCGTCCAATTCACCGTCAACTGAGTATTTATCAATAGCCATCGACGAATTTCAACCGTCAAAACGGGTCGCCCGAAACTCAAGATGGACACCGATGGCTAAATTGTATGAGAAAACGACGGAACCGTAGCGCAGACATAGAAGCGATAGGACTTCAAGTGCGTAATGATCAGGGAAATGATGCGTGATCACGTCGAAAGTTTGTATGATAGCGCGCCGATTCGTATTTCCGACAGTTGTATTTCCCCCTTTACCTCTCGCCTCACAAACCTATGGTTTTGGATATGAATTTGTGAGTAGTAGGTGTACTATAAACGATGCATGTCACCCTCGCGGAAGAAGAAAACTCATGAGACCCTTTTTGATGGCCGCTCCGGTATGGCTGTCCTTGAAGAAAGTATGCTGAGGTTGTCCATCGTCAAAGCTGCAAAGAATTAAGATGGTAAAATTGGGGGTAAAAATATAAACGATGGTAAGGATGCGGTAAATCATGATAAGAACGCAACGTCCATGAAGAGTACAACCAATGGTCTTTATCGTCGCGTCCGAGAATCTCCGAGGTACTGTTAGGACCTGGAAGGTAAATAACAAGATGGAAGAAACAGAGACGCACCAAATACTCATGAACACTCTCCGAGCACTTTGAGCACTGTCTCACAACCTTGCACGGAGCTGCTATCGTTCCGTTGATATTGTTTGAAGAGCATCTCGCTATCGGTGGTGACAAAATTTGCTCAGCACTTTCTGCCCCAGGGGCACTCCCCTCCGTCAGAGAGTTCCTAAAAGGCGGCAGAACATATCGAAAGATCTTCGATTGGTAGATGTGACGACCGTAGAGTAGCCAGATGGAGCGGGGTGTTGAGCGGGAGAGCGTCGGTTTGGTGCAGAGAACGCATCCAGGTCGTGGGAAATGATGACATGGACAGGGGAGAGTTATCGTCTTCAATGATGGAAGGCTGAAAGTGATGACGTTTGCCTGGCTATGTAGCCACCCGAAGAGACGAAGGTCGTCAATCCTGGTATGGCAGCTACCAAACGGAACGCGGCATGTAGATAAAAGGAGTGATATCCTTGGGCATGATTTTTTTTACCTTGTGGATAGCAAGTGGAAAATAAAATTGCGATGTTCTAAGGCGACATAAACATGAAGCGAAATGAATCTGCACATCTCCTTCATGCCACTGTGCCGTAAGAGGTCTCGGTGCAAAGCACACATATCGAAGGAACGGCTACCAAAGAAATTCAAAGTCGATAACTGCGAGTATGGGAACATGTTAGTATAAACCGTGACATCAAAGTCTGTAGTTGATTCATACCCATCACGGAAGTCGGATAGTTTCACCAGAAGACGTTGATTCTTGCGATCTTGAGAGAAAGAAAAGAGGATCTGAAAAATGAAGGTCAAAGAAACGTACAATTTAAAGACATCCTCAAATCAAGCTGCTATAACATGATTCTAAGTACGACGATAAGGAGAAGGGAAGAATTACGTACGAGAGAAAGAATGATGGGCTCGGATCACGCCGCGGTCCCAATATGGGCATCGACGCTTCGGAGCAAGTGGGAGTAGAAGAAATGTAATTGATATTGCCATCATCGTCGGTGATGGTAGTAATTACAGAGGGAAGTTGTCAGGAAGTGTCTTTAATTGATTAGACACGACGTGGATAAATCTGAGCGGAGCGAAGCTTATTACCCGGACGTATTAATGAATAGCTGATAAGAAATCCTCGAATGATCGCCGGACAAGCGCAAACACTTTTGAACAAATTGAGATGTTGAAGATTAACGAGATCCAAAGCTACAATGGGGTAGTAACGGATATAAGGGTATGAATCCACTAGTCGTAGGATAGATAATGATAATGATATGTACATGAATCAATTTGTCTTGATGGCAAAAGCAGACCGATCTACGAAGCAACTTTTTAAGTTCTAATAGCAAGAACAGAGAAGAACACACGTACCTTACGCTACACCAGCACCATCACAATCTTTCTAGCACCTTGAACGTCAATGTCAACCTGTTCCTGACAACATTGTATCGAACTAGTCTCCCTTCTTGGACACAGTTTAAAGAAAAGACTGTCGTCGTCGTCGTCGCTGTCGAAGCACTGCTCTGCCTGCATGAACCGTTGCTCCGTTAAAGGGACAGCTGTCCTCGGAGGCGGCGGAGGAATATCATCGCAATCTAGCTTCTTGACGAAGAGGTCGTCGAATAGGAGACAAGGCGCGGACGAGAAGCGGGGGAGAGTCGGTAGCAAGGGACATCTACGGAACCACTGTACTCCATTTGTGAAGACGACACGTTCAAGGACAGGGACCGCGTTGGCTAGATGAGAGTGGCCAGAGTGACTAATCGTTATTGAAGTTGATCGCGTTCTGGCACGCTTGGTAAGGGGGATCCTCACGTTGAGCTGTTCCTTTGTTGTTTTCGCTTCCGCCATCCCGGTTTATGCATGACCAAGACTCGAAGAGATTTGAAATGTTAATGAGGAACGATAGAATACAAACACTCTTCGTCGGCAGCTCCTAGACTCGTAACCATCTCTCTCACCACTTGACGTCGCAAACGAGAAAGTGTCTACTCTCGATTTCTTGCTTGCAACGACTAGCGTGGTTAGACAGACGGTCACCAGTCTAGGCATCTCCTTCTATTTCGAGTTCTTCCATGTTAGAACATACAGGACAGATTGGCATGGTGATAGACGTGTCAACCAGAGGACGAGAGTACGCAAGGCAGATAATAAGATGTGGAGGACCTTGGAGGATGGCGAGGGCAGGAAGCTGAGCCGTAGCTGTATGGGTGAACAAATCTTGAGTCGGCGTCGGAGCAAGCGGGAGTGGCGACAGCGGAGGTGTGCGAAATAGAAAAAGTCTGCTTGGCGGGATGGACACGAAGAGAAGTCGGGTGAGGGTAGGGGTGGCGAAAAGTGGCGTAGGTGGTAACAAGACATCGTCGTCATCGAAGAGTGACAGAAAACGGAGGAAGACAACACTGGTCCAATCATTGAGCTAGGTGCGAACCTCAGCCTCGGCCGGCCCGGAGAGTCTTGTGTTCCCAAACACGGTATATGACGTAGACCACAGGCAGAGTGCTGGCGTGCTCAAGCGCTGGTTCTCCATGCATGCGAGTACGCAGGGTATGAGATACGCTCGAGTCTGTGTGTATGCCCATGCAGGGACGCGTAGGGTGTGCGTGAGAGAACAGAGATCCCACCGCATGACGAGGAATATCCGCAGTGCGTCGGGATCCCGAACATCCCGCACGTCGAGGTGACTGTACAAGACAGCCTGCGCGGCATAGAAAAAGGCGCAGGAGAGGAAGACGAGAGCAGTCGCCAACGTGCGTGGGAGCAACGAGAGAATGAAAGTCACGACCTCTACCTTGCGAGTGTGTGGTAGCACTTGGGCAGACGGCATGGAGGGAAAGGAGGGACCTAAACGTGATGCGCAAGCGTCAGCTTCGCATGCTCCACGATCGACGGCCCGAGTCTATATGGCCTGCGCATACAATATACAGCATATCATCCATCGAGAACTCATTCAATGTCGCCCATACCGTGCCGAATTCTCCTCATCCTCTTTCGCTGTTTCCTGTAACTTTCAGGCTTCGACTCGTTCACCACTCGTTGTGAAGGCTTGAAAATTGCCGACATCGTCTCTAGCTTCATCAGCCTTCCTCCCGTTTTCACTAGTGACGTCATAGCTGTACGTTGCTACTGGACAAAAAGGAACATACTTTATCCTAGAAGAGCGCAAGCGGACAGGACTGGGCAAGTATCAATCAAAGAGGTATGCGTCCACCGGGCTCTGCCCCACGTCTACTGGTCCTAGACTGCCGAATACGTGAACGTTGTTGAACGCCATTGGTGATCGTTAAGAAACAAGGCAAGAATGCAAGCAGCGAGGTAAGGATACAATTTCAAACTCCGAAAAATGAGAATACTAGTTGCCGGCCCGATACGATCCGATCGTCGCTAGTTGCGTCAAATTCGCCCTCCGTGACTATTATGTGACACCCAGAAAAGGAAGTCACTCGATGAACTGGCTCGCGAGCGCTGCGGCTCAGTAAGCAAGTTCACATTGAAGTCACTTAAGTTCAGTGGGGTTGGGTGGCATTGAGGTGAAAATTTAACAAGTTCTACAGAGCTTCCTTACCTGTTATTTTTCAGACAGACTGACCAGGAATAAAAGAAGTGGTAATTCCGTATTTATTCAAAGAACATAGTTCAACAGTTGAGAATATGTTGTACTGCTGCTGTAGTACTAAGAAGCTAATAAATATAGGTACTTCCCCATGATGAACACTGGTCCCAGAGCGGTAGCATCATCAGTCTAGTGCCAGTAATGGTCGGTGCACAAGGTCAACACTGGCAATCGCGCACGTGCCCGGGCCATCGTCAATAGTCCTGATTTCGGATCTCCGCCGTGTCCGAGTCGCGATGTATGATGTTGAAGCAATTCAGCGAGTCACAAGTGGCAGGGCAATAGCACCAGCGATATGCAATGGGAGAGGAGGGGGGACCACATCATCGTCAGTGACGGTGGTGGTGGTGGTTGGTGGAATAAACGGTTATGGTGGGTGGCAATTTGCAGTGACGAGCTGAGCCATGGTCATGTGTGTAGTTCATCAGTGAGCTTCCTCTTTGGGACTCACGTGGTGGCTGTACAAAGGGCAAATATGCTGCAGATATCGTCGCTTGACCACCACCACCACGTGTGTTCAGTTCGCTAATATTTCACCGGCTCTTCCATATTTCGAACAGCTGGCTATTACACATGTACTTACTATCATTTTTTGATCGCAAGCTTTCCCCACTAATCGAGCTTCACAGACAATCAGAATATCACTCTCAAGACTCATATTGTTGCTTCCTTCCTTCCTTCTGTTTATCTGCTGTTCATATCTGTTCATATGGTCAGTCATCCTTTTTTTCGACAGGATGCTGTCTTCCTTTGATCTCAGCATGGGTGTGACTCTAGTATCAATCCTGTTCCTCGTCTTACCTCCAACGACCTGTCAAAGAATGGCTCCGAACTCTTGCTTCCTTGAGAGTTATAATTCCCCCTGGTATGGCGCTTACCCTTAATTGTGAATGATGGCTATACAATCCATTTCTCATGTTGACTTCAGACTTATATTGACGAATGCTTCATAGGATATGTAACATTGTTGTTGCCCTTATCACCTGACGACTTATTGCAATTTTGGCTTCAATCTATTCCCCAGTATTATCAAAGGTGAAGAATATGACCTTAAGCGAGTATGTTTTGCTGCAAGTCGCATGAGAGGGCCATCTAGCACCTTGAAACCACAGCCTGTAAATTATCATCAGGTATTGGAAGAATAGAACCTATATTCTGACCTACGCTCATAGGCGCCCACTATAATCTCTATCTCCAACTGATCTAAAATCACCAGCTTATTGCATCCTTGTGTATATATCTCATCTCCAATCCCATGTCCAGTAACCTCTGAGGCGTCGGAATTTCTGGGCCCTCAGCTCAAGTTATATCAGTACAATGTTAGCTGCTGGCCGGCCCGTAGAGATGAGTGTCGCCAAATTTGATACTGCCTAGACCAAAGCAGGACGATGCTGCACGACGTGCAGGTAGAAATATAAGAGTATGCGTAGGCGGAGGCTATACTCTCAAGCCAAGACAGGACAGGAAGACGAGCAGTCCGGCTCCAAATTTTGAGAAGGGAGGCGCCTGTTCCGATCTCAACATGACTTTTGTTTCACAACACATCATCTTCACCTCAAATCTCATTTCCATAGTATCCCCCTTACTCTTCCATGTTTCAACCGAACTGGGTATGCCATTCATGTCTCCGTTTTGACTGCAATCATCCTCCGCTAATCTTAACTTCTGTAGCTTCACGCTCGGCCCCCGGGTAATTGGAATATCAACTTCAAGATTTGTATTGTCGACTTTGTGTCTTCTGTGCTGCTTTTCATGCCGTCTCTCTTACTCTTATCTCGTAGGGTGTTCCTGTTTTTTGAGGACAAATTTGAGAATGAGTCTAGGGGATGAATAAAGATAAATATCTATACACACAAACTAGGCAGCTGTAAGGATACATGCGAGGAATTCATATGTTTTGTAACATTCTACGCAGTGTAGTCGAAGAACACCGGAACAAAGCATTAATACTCTGAATTATATCCACTTTGATACCTCAAACTGCCTGGTAAATTCTCCTTCAACCACTGTGTAATGCCTTTAGTATGCTGACGACAGCAATCCATGGGCAGAGCAACTGATCGATAGTGGTTTCTATGAACATCTATTTGGTGCTGGGGAACCCTAAGCAGGAAAAACGCAAAATCAATATACATGACCTGCTGTGGGAACGTATATGTGATCATGATATTCTGTGTTTTGAGATCACAGTGGACTACCCCACGATTGGTAATAGCGGAAATGTCTCACTGCACTGGAATGTACTATTCAGGATCAGAAAAGTCAAAACCTGGGAAGTAAAGGAAGAGACTCACGAGTACCTTGATGATCTCAAGCCATTCAATGTATGATTCTTTGGAAAAGAGGTGGTATTGTAAGCATATTTCCTTCAATGTATTCCAGAATAATTACATGCATAGACTCTCCATTTGGCATTATGAACTCTTCACCAAATGATCAGCGACACATCATTGAAACTGAAGTGGAGTACCTGGGGTGCATACTTTATGCTTCCTATAGTAGTACGGAATTGCCGACCCTTGCAGGTCCTCGAGCGTGGTGTACACAACATTCTCGGTTCTGGCTTACTCTCTCAGGCACTAATATTCACTGAGAGGCGAAGCCCACATAGGCTCTGGGTGGGGCAGGAGAGATCCCTGGAAGAATTTGAGTAGAATACACCCATAGGATAACTCTGGCTTGTCCTTGCTGCTCACATCTGCTACCCACACTTGAGATAGCCGATGTAGTTCGTTCTGGGTCCCAGTTGTTATCACAACACTAAATGAAGTGGGGGGGCCATCACATGCATGGCAAGTCCGAGTCCTCACTTATTTTTGGGATGCATGAAGTTTGGATCAAAAAAGTACTAAGAGCATCAATGCTTGAACATAAATTTTGGAGATAGATATGACATGAGATAGCACCATGTAAATACCAGGTCTTATCACAGTCAGCAATAAGATAGATATGTGATTGCAATGGACTTGACTCAGAACTGCCAGTTAATGTTATTGAAGTCTCATTGCTTCAGCAATACATGATTGATAGCCAAAAGGCAATGGACCACCACCTGGCAAGTAAATCTCAGGTGAGATGCGAGATACCATCGATAGATAGGATGGGATACTGACCATTCAAAAACAGGACAGTTGGCTCCCTAGTAACATGTCCGTGATAGTGTTGACAGAGAGAGAACATGACGGTTGGTGGAGACAGATAGTGACAATCAACTGGTGGTGTTCAAACTTCAAGACACAGGGAATAGTGGTGAAAAAGGATCTGCACCCCATCACAGATGTGCCAGCGTGAGTAAAGTCCATTTGCGACAAAACTACCATCACTCACCAAATGTATAGGAAAGACAACTACACATTCCTACAAGCACATTCAAATCACCAGCATGGGAGGCGAAGCATTCAAGGAAATGACAGCTTCAATAATGGAGGCGCAGCTAATTTCGAATGACAATTTGCGGATGGGGCCTGGGAAAAATAGATGCCTGATAACACGGATGACTATATAGCCTCAGACATTAGCAGCAGGTATTTAAAAAGCATGAGGACTCACCCTCAGGAACAGGCCGAGTTTGAGAATACTCGCTGCTGCTTGCACCAAGAGAAATCTCGTTCACACGGAAGATAATAAAGTAAGATTCTACACGAGTAAGGTAGACAAAGAGGTGGGAGAGGAGGTGAGTACAATACAAAGCGTAGATGGAAGTTGACCAAACACATTCATAGATTTGTCACGGCAGAGCCTCAAATATTCTGTGCCAGCGACATGATTGATGTCCAACTCTCCATTGTGGCAATGTCAATGAAAAAATTGCAGCGAAAGATGAATTGATGAAGCTGAAACTGAGAACTGTCGTGATGTCAAATAAAAGCTTTATGAAGGTAAGTCCATGACACACCAATAGCCATAATGAAGACTCTGTCACATACATAGGAACATGTGCAAGCCATACACCAAAACACACTGACAGACAAGGCTGAGAAAAAGGGGAAGAACATTGGGCTGGAAGAACAGAGGAACCTCAAACAGAAAGTAGGATACTGAACGGCAATATGTATTCATGGTTGAAGAGTATGAAGGACATGGCACATCCACCAGTGAGGCAAAGAAAGACATAAGAAAGGATGAAAGAGAACAACAACAGGGAGCATCAATGCCCAAACACTTTTTTTCACACAAGGTGATGAATAAGCAAGGGGCAATAAAGCATGAGGTGAACCAAAGGGGAATCCTCAGGGAATCACCAACAAACACAGCCACAAAAAAAAGCTCAGGTTGCAAAGACTGAATCCTGTATACACAGGACTTGGAATTTGCCTGCTTTCAGAGTAAAGAGAGGTGGCGGGCAATACATGAAGGCAAAGGCGGGTTTGTGAGACTTAATGGTCACATCGAAAGCCAGACCAGGGTGCACAGGATTGAAGGCAGCTTGCTGTTGGTTTTGTGCGAGCTTGTCTCAGTAGCGCTGCAAGTCAGCCCAATCAGTAGGGTCGAACTCAAGGTCAAAATCTAGGGGGTAGCCTTTGAACTAGTTGATTATGTGAGACAGCGTGTCAGTACTCATCTCTGACAAGCCTATGCCCCATGTCTTTGTCACAATTGCCGGACCCTCATACCTCGGGTCCTGGCAACCTGACTGTGACACAGGACTTTGGCTTGTTGGGGCCTGCCCCAAACCCGGCTTATTACTATGATATCTTGTTGAATCTCTGTTATTTCTTTGGAGCCACCACAACAGAGCAAAATGGTTTTGATAAGTACCATAAAGCTTTGTTCTGTTACTTCTGTAAGCCATGTAATGGATTGGTAGGGACTCCTATGATTTGGATGATCATTGTTAATAGCTGTTATTACTGGCAGGAGAGAGAGAGATATGTATTCTGGTTCTTATGTTCCTGACTCAGATATCTGACATGGTCATCATTTGAGTCCTGATAAATTCTATAAGACTTACATCTATCAACATTCAATGTTCATTGCTCATTACTTGATACTGTGGTATTTCAACTGTATCTTCATAGGGTGTTATGTGTTATGCACATCTTCACCCAGTCATATCTCCATTATGATGACATCTAACTTAATAGGCAGTCTGGTATATGGCAGACTGAAATTTACTGCTATATTGAGTAATTAAAGGCACCAAATGGGCCTGTTATGCATTATGAAGTTCACTGATCTTCACATAATTGGATTCTCATTATGCATTATGTGAAGATACAGTTAAAATACTACAATACTCACTCTGTTGCTATAGTATAGATAAGTAGTCTAAGTTGAAGCTCAGTTAGAAGCCAGTCATGCCAATGATGTGCTGTGGGGAGAGTAATCAGACTCAGAGCTCAGAGTGTTCTTTAAATATGCCTCTATCCCTATATATTTTGGATTCAAAGTAGGGCTTCAATGCCTTTGCATTGTAATATATATTCAGATGACTGGTCTACAGCTGTATGAATGATGGTGTGAAACTTGAATGTAGGGTAAGGCTCATGTTAGGAAATAAATTAGTGTGCAATACCAACTAAGTTCTAAATAGTCTCCTTGCATATGCATCCATGTGTTATAGCATAATTATAGTAAATATCTATAGTAAACCTCACAGCATTTACACTGGTGCCACCTGAGGCTGCTGAGAAGCTGTACCTTGTGGGGATGTGACTGTGTCAGTGAGGGCCAATGTGTGTAGCATAACTGCATAGCAGTTGGTAATGCATATATAGTATGGACTCTTGTAAGCCATGCTTACAATGCACAATGACACATACTGACTACAGATCCCGATCTGACATACTGATCCTGTGGCACAATTGACAACAGACATATATCTCACTGAAGGCATCTTGCTTGTAGCTATAGGCATTGTGGTGTCGCATTTCTCCTATATATACTGTACATATGCATAGACACCTTCTTCCTTCTTCCCTATCATTGCATTTCATATAGTCTTCCCCACCCATTTCACCTCCTTTCATCCTCTTATGAACTGTAGTTTCCCCCAATTGGAGTTTGTTCCTGCTTGCTCTTGTGTGTTCTCATGAGTTACCTCCAGTGTTGGTCACTCTCAAAAGAGAGCAGCCTTTCAACTCTGGCCAATCACCTTTTTAGAGACAGTGATCAGAATACAATTTCCTCCTCCTTGTCAATTCTACCTGCTGGGTAGGGATGCCCACCATACTGTATGTGATCACAGCTGTAAGCTGTATGGCAAAAGAGTCTCAGTGGTATGGTATGGGTTTTGCCCATATACTGTACCATACTTGACCCTATATGGGTGGCATTGGGCAATTAGGAGGACAGTGACATATCTTGGGTCAAAACATTATATTATGTTAATTGCACTCATGACATGTATAAATTAATAGGTACACACCCCAGTTTGACCTACCTATACAAATACAACTGTAAATTTTGAATCCCAAAGTGCTGATAGTACAGGTACAGGCCTGTATATATAGTACCCATATCCGCCATATGTACAGGTATGGTGGGCATCCCATGCCTTGTGTAAATTAGTAACAAATTAGCATGCCATCTGTATTACCTATATTTGAATGATCTTGGTACCCATGATTCTACATATCAACTTCACATCCTCAGCTTGTTGACTCATTCAATGTTGCACCATGCTTGTTGAACTTGGTTAATACTCACTTTGTAGCCTACAGCATGCATAGTTGGTGAACAGTTTATATTCAGTGGGTGCCATACATGCCAATGATGTGCCATGGGGAGATTGCAGAGACAGCAACACATTGAAATTGAAGCTTGTCACCATAGAGAGCCGGCAGTGCAATGAAATTCAAACTCAGCCGGAATTGGCCAGGGTATGGCAATGGCTGGAAAATTCAAACTCAGCTTATTATGTCATCTTCTACCTGTATTATTATATAGATGGTGCTTGTGGAGTCATAAGAATATCAATCATGCTTTTAAGAGAAGCTTTTAGATTGGAGTTGGAAATAGTGTTTTGAAGCAACATGACTTGTCAGAGAGACTCCAAAATTTGAATTGAGGTGGTAGACCTCAGATAAACAGGGAACCCTGCATGACAAGGGGGGGATGGACTCAAAATTTGTGTTTAGGGAGGGAAAGAACACTCGCTGAATGAGAATCCGGTCAAAAGGAAGTGCAGGGCAATATGTCTGGAGAGGTGCTAGCAACATATGGGGACTCCAAATGTGCACATAGTTTTCTTTACTTGACCATGCCAGTGAACATGAACATACATTTACTGAAGACGGCGAGCATGGAATTGATGACAAACCCTGAGGTTACGTTTTGCTTTCTGACCTGCGTCGATACTTGGCATAGTTCAAATTGAATGAGGAGACTGGTCAGATGCTCAAAGTATATGAAGAATGAAGATTACATGCAATTGTTAGGTATAAATCCATGAGTTGAAGAATGAGAGTAAGGATAAATACAGATAAAAATATAAACATGAATTAGGAACAAAGTGATATGTTTTTATGGAAGACCTGTGAAGTGGGTATCATGAGGACATTTAATAGCAGGAACAGGAGAAAAGACGTGTACCTCATGCCTACACTAGCACCATCACCATCTTTCCTTCACCTTGAACATCAACTTAGAACTGTTTGTGACAGCATTACATCAAACTGCTTTGCCTGGTCGCACTCCATTTGAAGAACAGCGAGTTGTCATTGTCGTTGCTGTCATTGAGGTCAAAGCACTGCTCAGCCTTCATGAACCATTGCTCTGCCAGAGGGACAACTTTCTTCTGAGGCAGAGGCGGAGGAGGATGAACAACATGCAATCAATCTTCTTTACAAAGAGATCTTTGAATGGGAGACTTGGTGTGGACTGGTAGGAGTGAAGAGGCGATAGTGAGGGAGACAGTCAGTGCCACTGTACTACATTCAAGAAGACACTGCATTGAAGGCCAGGGCATGCATTGGCTAGACAAGCTGCATGCGCTTGTTCTCTGATGATCATGGAGTGGCTGGAGTGGCTGATTGTGGACAATGTCAAACTGTGTTCTGGCACATTTTAGGAGTGGAAACCTCTCATTAAGGTCTTCCTTCATTGCATTGGCTTGTATGGTGAAGAGACTCTGTGCGCACAAGCTAGAAATACAACAGCATTGAAGACACTGATCACACCCACACCCAACACTACACACACAAACCCTCAAGTTTGTGGGGGATTCTGATGTGATAGAAGCAAAATGAATTTAGAACAAGAGGACTCTCAGAATATACAATACACACGTATAGCGATAGCGTGCAGTAACTATCTAGATCTCTCAAAGTCCGAAGGCTTTTAATAACAAGAGGAGCAATGTTCGTCACTGGGCCTCAAGGCAAGGTGCAATACAATACACGCAACATTGAGAGACGTACACAAAACCCTCAAGAAGTCTTGAGCGACACATGGGGTGACCTCAAACAACTCAAAACACACTACACATGACTCCAAGCTTCGTGCTCTAAGCAGAAACACTTCACAAAACCATCCACTAAAGCCACAGGATTCAAACCTACGCACTTGAGCTTCCAAACCAATCGTAGATCCACAGGGTTCTAACCTATGCGATCCAGAGACACACAAAAACCTTATAACACCATCCAACAAGCCAAAGGATTTGAACCTCTGCCACCTGTAGTGCCTTGCATCACAAGAAACCCTCAAAGCACAAGAGCGCATCCACAATGACACTAAACCCCTCTTCTCAGGTTAGAGCTCAAGTCACCCAACCAATTAACAGTCACACAAGTGCCGTGTTAGCTTTCTATGCCTCATGCACAACTCAATTCACTCAATATGATATCAATCCTAGGTATATTCTCTCACTCAAAGTTACAAACTAATCCTGATGCTACGGCATCAAGCTGGAGGCTTGCGGACAACTACAACGGGGGTCCAAAACTTGTACACTACGATTACACTGCGCTATTTATCTATTCTACATTCTACAAATTAGTACAACCATATATAGTATTATTTCAGTTGCGGGGCTCGCTCATCTGCATCCCGTGTGTGTTGCCATTATCACACCATAGCTTGGTGCTGACTCAGGAGTCCGGCTCAGGGCCAGATCCTGTCTCTGAGTGTTGCGACATCGGTTAACGTTGTTATTACATGTGTACTGACATTGGTTGCTATCTCCTCAGAGTTGCAGCCTAGTGCGTGACTCTTATTTTGCTTCGTTATATTCTTTCAGGGAATTCTCTGGTCAGGAAGGCAACTAGTCTCTTCTCTAGACCTTCCGTGCTGATGAGCCTAGACTTCCGTGGCAATGGCGACACCAACTCGGAACAAGATTGGGTAATTAACATAGTAGCACAGCAATCAAGGCGATCATGTGTGCAAGTGGGTTCAGGGCACCTCCATGCAGTAAATCAATTCCTCTATATGCAAGTATACACTGCGACTTTAAGTCTGCGAAGTAGTACTGCTTGGTAGTCAAGTACTAGATGCAATGGCTATAAGCCAGTAGGGATCTCTTGAAGTGAGAGGGAACAGAAGCGGGTATGACATGAATACCATGAATCCGTATGAGAAAACGTGCGATGAGACTAGAAAACATCACTGGATGTTAATCTGAGCGGGGTGAATGATGGTAGAGAGACTACATGGTCGTCAATAGTCTATGGGCAAACAAGGTGTTGAGAAAACATAGTGGAGATGGCATGTGTCGAAAGAAAACATGGAACGAGGTGCTGAGGTTGGAGTGTCCAGAGAAAATGTGGGGCTACGAAAACTAGTGGTGCTGCTGATCCTATATGGTGCGATAATGTTGAAGTCAATGTCAAACCTAGTCTGGTACTGAAACGATCCTATCCTATGTCAAACTAACTTTCAAGTCCACTCGAGGGACTGATACTATACGAAAACTGGCTGAAACTGCTCGGAGACTACCCAAGTGGGCGATGATAACAATGGTGAAAGTGAAACTGTAAAAACTCCAATGTTGTGAAAGTGAAATGATGATGGCCTATAAAAGATAATGGGGATGAGGTAGAGTGCGGCGATCATGTATTGGCACAATATGAGCATGTACCAATAGTGTTAAGAGGGAAGAGTGAATGTCAAGAGACTCTTCACAGTTAAAAACTGTGGAATAACTCTGGTGAGCTCAAGAGTTGATGTGCAATCGAGAATATGCTGGTTAAATGGTATATTGCCATAGAATGGTGAATAAATGTGGTTACTGGCGATAGACTAGAGTGTGACGAGAATTGACATAGACTGGTCAACTAGAGATGAACTGAACTCCCTAGCTATGTTTTTCTAGCTAGTTTTTATACTACAAGTACGAAATTATAAATAGAGTAATCATGGATGACTTAGTCAGGCTGTAAGGTCATGGCTTAGTAAATTCGGTAGGAAACATATGGTCGTTTGACTTCTCAAGTAACAGCAACTTGTCGACATTGCCGCATATAGGTGTGAGCCATATGGTTTTATTGAGCAATGAATGGATCATTACGTGCTGTTTAGCTGTGGACTGGTGAGGTATGGCTTTTATACTGAGGTCCACACTTGGGTCAACGGTAATTCGAGATCTTGGCACTGTAACAGCTTTAGTAAAATGCGGTCTGTAGTTGCCGTGTGCTCAAAATATCTTGGATGGATGAGTGGCCACGGCAATCACATCATTTCATTAAGTGATTGATTGGCGCTTCCATGAGGCTATGAAAAGTGATGCGATAATTCTGTTTTAGGACGATTTGCAATCGAAAGTGCCTTGCCATGAGGAATACGGCAATTATGATGCGTAATGAGATGGGATGGATAACAAAGCACATGAGGAGTAGTTGCCGTAGGGTGAAAGTGGTATTGCCATGTGTGGAATTATTGGTTTACTGAAAGGCCATTGGAGGGCTAGTAGCCTTAATTAGCAGATAAAATCCGCAAATTCTGAGTGTACAGAGCCTGGAGGCTCATGAGCGCTTCGGCCGAGGTCAGTGCCTTCGGGTTTACTCCAAATTCTGACATCATATGGTCTAGAGCTCTAAACACCGGGTCATCCATGCCATGCATGTCATAGATCAATGTTGCACGAGGTTATTAATTAATCTCACAAGCGTGTCCTGCACCATTCACAGTGCGCATGTGTCATGCCTTGTCAGAGTACTCAGTGTCAAGTACTGAGACTTCATACCCAGTACAGCCTTTCTAGCACCGTTCTTAGGTTAAGTCATGTGCTCCACCCAGCTTTACTCTGTTAATTCTATTAATGGTGTTATACTTCATGCACTCTGTTGTGTTTCTTAGTCCCTTAGTATCTAGAGACTCTAGCATGTATTCCTTAGTAGGAATTGCAAAATTACATGTGTGAACACTTGCAAAGTGTGTCACCAGCATTATAACCATTGCGCTCTACTGTGTTTCTTAGTACCTTAGTATCTGAACATGGTAATCTGTATTCCTTTGTACAAATTGCAAAATTACATGCTGAAAGGTGCTGAGTGCCTATGAAGATGCGATGTGCTACACACACCACACTACACTAACACTCAGTAATTACAGTTTGAAGGGAGGTATGTTATACCAGGTTATGACACTTTGTACTGTAAGATACAAGTTCTGGGTGCAATGAATATGATTGATTTAAAGAATGTATTGCAGTTTCCACTCTAAATTCAATGTGTCACTGAACACAAACTTAAACTGTTACAGAATAACTGCCTGGTGCAGTTTCAATACTGATACTTTGCGCCTGATTGCGACTTAAAACACACTGACTGGTTCTGAACTGTCTCTCAGGTCTGACTTTCTGTTTCTAGCTTAATACTGTTTGCTTGCTTGTCTGTTCTTGCACACACAAAGTGACCAGGTCACAATCTTTCTATTCCAGGTGAGTCTATGACTCGAAGCTCTTAACCAATAAAACCCATAATATTCGCTTGGTAGCATTCCGGGGGTCAGAAACCTGATTCCCCACTAGATACATGACCTGTATTTATACTACCTTACTGATACACTATTTCCAATCCTTTTTACTACTGACTAATATGCTTGCTGACCCAGCCTGGTGAGGATAAACACTCTGCCTGGCAGATATTATCTCATCCATGGCTACTAGGTCGATCAATTGTACTAGATCATTACCAGGTGATCGGATAACTTCTGCCAGAATACCAGGTGATTACACTGTACAAGTCGCAATCTGGAACCTTGGTCTACCGGGTAGAATACCTGATCTTCTATTGAAGCATTAGAACAGCCTGTTTCGAAGTTATCAGGTGGATCTTTTTACTTTACAATGTGTTACTTCCTTTCCATGTCTTGCTGATTGGTACAGTGTAATACCGTTGTATTGCCAGAAAATGTTAATTTACATGTGTTTTCAAAGGGTGTATGCCCAGCAGGCATATGAATGCGTAAACACTTTCAGAGTGTGTCAACGGTGTGATGTAGAGGGTAGTGGGATTAAAGAGCATAATTGCACCTGCATGCATGAATGACTCTTGCACCTGAATCTGTGCTGGAGTAGATAGGGATGGCAATAATGGAGGTATTCAAATGTGAGAGAGCTGCTTGGGACAAGCATAGCACAACAACAGGTACACATATGGGGGTGCAATTTCAAAATGGTGTAGACGGTGATGAGCCACTGTTGTCATTGAGGAGTTATGGAAAGGAAGCAGGGGGTCAACACAAGCATGGCGAGACCGAGTCCTCTGGAATTTCTTTTGAATATTATGGGCCTTAATGCTCAAAGTACTGCTATTACTATTAAACCATGGCAAAATTGACAAGGTGACACTGATCAGCAAGAAAAGATGATGAGGATGAAAGTAAGAACCTGAGAGTAGCCAAGTCAGCAAACAGCCTACATGTAAATATAAAATGTGACATGTGACAGGCAACCCAGTAAAAGATAATCACTGGACAATCTTGATCAAGGTTAGGGGCAGATTAGAGACCAGCAGTGTCACTACCACTTACTATCCAGAATGTTGAACAAACTTCTCCTACACAATACAGAACAACTGTTTCAGTATAAACCAAAAAGTATGGACAAGAACTACAACAGCAAAGATGCAGATAAGGACCAATAGCATGAATAAACATGAGCTACATACCATTAACTTTTCAGGAGAAGCTCTCCAACAATATACAGTTGACAGCATGAAAACCTCGACCCACCATCTGGCATGCAAAATGCAGGTGAGCACAAGCCAACAGACATAAAGACCAAAAGTGTACCAACTGCAGGTTTTACAGGATGGCTGGATCAGTAAAGTTGCTGTAATGAGCATAGGCAGGGAGAGGATGTGGCACACAGTAGAGATGGATGAGGACAACAAGCTGGAAGAAGTCGTGTTCAAAGTTCAGGAGATACTGTTGAAGAAGGACCTACCCCCAGTGACTGAAGTATCATCATAAGTATCAGTCTCCATGCTAAATCATTCTGTTCCTCACAAATCTTCCAGAAAAGACAACTATATGTTTTTGCAACAATACATTCAGATCATGTGAATAGGAGGCAAAGCATTCAAGGATACAGCTGAATCGATAATGGAAGTGCAGCTCATGTTTGAATGACAATTTATGGATGGTGCATGGGAAAAAAGGACACCCGACAACACTGATGGCATAATGGCATTGGACATAAGCAATCGGTACTTCAAAACCAGGAAGACTCAGCCTCAAGAACAGGTGGAATACAAACAAGTAGTGTACAGCCCAGGTAGTATGGGTCATGCCGGGTTGCTGGGTCGGGCTCCATCCAGGCCAGGCACAGGTCATGAATCCACAACCTGTAACCCACCTGTGTAAAACATTCTCCTGTCATGTACCCTGCAACCTGTACAAATGCAGGTGACCTAGTGTCAACACATCATTGACCTGTTGTTGACCCATGGCCCATCATACAGGTGACGGGTTCATTTGGGTTCAGGATCATGACACGCTTGGAAAGTGTTCACACATGTAATTTCAAGAAATGTATCAATACATACATTTTATAAAACCTGGATACCAAGGCAATGAGATATACCTTAGAGCACAATGTCCTAAGTGTGGGCAATGAAATACCTTGAGTGATGTTTGGTGGAGCACATGGCTTAACTGTAGAGTGATACTATAAGGGTCACACTAAGTAGAAAGTCCCAGCACTTGACACTGAGTGCACTGACAATGCACAGACAATGTGTGCTAATAATAGAACCAGAGAAGCTCAGGAGATAATTAATACTTCCCATAGCCTTGATCAATGATGCACATGGCCCTGCCATGCTGGTAGCTAGTGCTCTAGACCTAAGAATGTCAGAATCAGAGTAAGACCAATTTCTCTGACTTCAGCTGATGCGCACAAGGCCTAGACTAGGAGCTGGTTGTCCTAGAATACCATGGAAGTCACTAGAAGATATTATTACCAGAAATATGAGTTGTGCAGGAGGCTACAACTCTGAGGAGATACTAGGTGATGTCAAGAGACATGGATAGCATGGCTAACTGATGTTGCACCACTGAGAGACCAGGATCTGGCCCTGAGCCGGAGCTCTGAGTAAGTGCTGAAGAGACTCTGTACACGCAAGCTAGAAATGCAACAGCATTGAAGACACTGATCACACCCACACCCAACACTACACACACAAACCCTCAAGTTTGTGGGGGATTCTGATGCAATAGAAGCAGAATGAATTAGGACAACCAAACTCTCAGAATATACAATACGCATGTATAGCGATAGCGTGCGGTGACTATCTAGATTTCTCAAAGTCCAAAGGCTTTTAATAACAAGAGGAGTGATGTTCATTGTGGGGCCTCAAGGCAAGGTGTAATACAATACATGCAACATCGAGAGACATTCACAAAACCCTCACAAAGTCTAGAGCAGCACACAGAATGAGCTCAAATGACTCGAAACACACTACACACGACTCAAAGCCTCATGCTCTAAGCAGAAACACTTCACAAAACCATCCACTAAAGCCACAGGATTCAAACCTACGCACTTGAGCTTCCAAACCAATCGTAGATCCACAGGGTTCTAACCTATGCGATCCAGAGACACAAAAACCTTATAAAACACCATCCACAAGCCACAGGGTTTGAACCTATGCCACTTGGGAAATATATACCCTCAAGCGAGCACTAATCAAGCCAAAGGGTTTGAACCTCTGCCACCTGTAGTGCCTCACATCACAAGAAACCCTCAAAGCACAAGAGCACATCCTCAATGACACTAAACACCTCTTCTCAGGTTAGAGCACAAGTCAACCAATCAATTAACAGTCACACAAGTGCTGCACTAGCTTTCTATGCCTCGCGTGCAACTCAATTCACTCGATATGCTATCAATCCAAGATATATTCTCTCACTCAAAGTTACAAACTAATCCTGATGCTACAGCATCAAGCTGAGGGCTTGCGCACTGATGAGCCTAGACTTCCATGGCAACGGCAACACCCAAAACTCTGAGAGAGCTTAGGCAATTAACATAGCAACACAGCAATCAAGGCAAAGTGTGTGCGAGTGGTTCGGTGCACCTCCATGCGGTCAATTCCTCTATAACACAAGATACACTGCGACTTTTCAGTCAGCGAAGTAGTACTCTTGGTCAATGAGTACTAGTAGACGTTGGCTATAAGCCAGGAAGGATCTCAATAAACGAGATGGGACAGAATCTGGTATAAATTGAATACCAAGAAACCATGATAGAAACTGATAAAACAATCTAGAAAATGTGGGGCTGGGCTAAAGAGCACGAAAATAGCTCTAGTAGCCGTGGCAATGCTCTAGAAATCGTAGCAATGCATGAGAAATCGTGGCAATGTGCTAGAAATCGTGGGGAAGGACAAGAAAATGTGTCCTGATGGTGTACTGTGATGCTGAGTCGAAACAATGGCAATTAATGTGCGGAAACTGCCTTGGAAATGGAAGAAAATGTAGCATCTGGGGTGCTGAGTGGGGTGTTGCTGCTATAGATGCACAGCAACTCTGAACAATGATAAAGATGAGGGCGATCCTATGGAGAATGGTGCTGAACTAGGCCTACATGAAGGCAATACTGAACTGGGCAATGAAAATGATGGCGACGTAGAAGGTGAAAGCAATAAAACAATCCTATGTGGTGAAGGTGAAGCGATGTTGCGGCATTAAAGATGAAAGCAAGTTATTGATGCGAGATTCCATGTATTGGTGCAATATACAAAGTGAACCAACAACGTTAAGAGTAGAGCAAGCAGTGAGGGATAACTTGGAGTAACCGTAGCTGACTGGAATGCCATAGTCTCGTCAACTGGGTAAGAACTAGCTCTAAAAATGCGGTATCTACCTAGTTTTTATACTACAAGTATGATTTTATAAATAGAATATTCTTCGGAGCCTTAGTAAGGCTGTAAGTCCTTGGCTTTTGTAATAGCCGTAGTAAACATATGGAATCTGTGGTTCTAAAGTAACAGCAAGTCCTCGACATTGCCGTGTATGGATGCACACCGTGTGGTTTTATTGAGCGATGAGCGGATCATGAGGTGCTGTTTAGCTGCGGATTACTGAGCTGCAGTTGCCATGCTGAGGTGTATGCTTGGGTCAACAATAATTCGAGGTCTTGGCACTGTAACAGCCTTAGTAAACACGGTCTGTAGTTGCCATGGCTGTAATTATCATAGCTGGAAGTGTATTCATGTCAATCAGTCCTTTAATTAAATGATTGATGGGCACATCAACTAGGTGCTTCTGAGTGATGTAGCAACCCTGTTTTAGGATGATTGTTGATCAAAGGTGCCTTGCCGTGATGGGATATGGTAATTGTGATGGGAGGTGAGCTAGGAATGATAACAGAGTGTGTGAGGAGTGGATGTCACAGTTTTAGGATTGTATCTGTGTGTGGGTGGCCTATACTGCGAAAATCTGTGGTATTATTGAGTGTTAGCAGTATTATGGAGTGTGTGGGGATTATAATGGCATCATTTTGAAGATATTGGGTGATGAATGGGTAAATCTGTGAATTCTGAGCATACAGAGCCTGGAGGCTCATCAACAGTACTAGAAAGGCTGCACTAGGTATAAAGTCCCAGTGCTTGACACTAAGTGCTTGGCCAGGGCACAGTGTGCACATGCTAAGAATAGAGCAGGACATGCTTGTGAGATAATTAAAGCTTTGCACAACATTGATCTATTATGCGCAAGGCCCAGCAGATCTGGAACTTAGAGCTCTAGACTTTGTGATGTCAGAACTCAAGTAAATCCAAATCTTCTGACTTTGGCTGAAGCGCACGAGGCCTAGACAAGGAGCTTGTTGCCTTCACTACTATAGATTTCCTAAAGAGAATATAATGAAATGAAATAAGAGTTGCGCACTAGGCTGCAACTCTGAGGAGATAGCAACTGTTGTCAGTACATGTGTAATCGTGATGTTAACCAATGTCGCAATGCTTAGAGACAGGATCTGGCCCCGAGCCGGACTCCTGAGTCAGCACCAAGCTATGGCGTGATAATTGCGACATGTGCGGGATGCAGGCAAAGGTGCTCCACAACTTAAATAATACTATATTGGGTGGTACTAATTTGTAGGACATAGAATAGATAAATAGCACAGTGTAATTATAGTGTACAAGTTTTGGACCCCCGTTGTAGTCACGCACAAGCCTCCAGCTTGATGCTGTAGCATCAGGATTAGTTTGTAACTTCGAGTGAGAGAATAGACCTAGAATTGATATCATATCAAGTGAATTGAGTTGTGCGCAAGGCGTAGAAAGCTAATGCAGCACTTGTGTGACTGTTAATTGGTTGGGTGACTTGTGCTCTAACCTGAGAAGAGGAGTTTAGTGTCATTGTGGATGCGCTCTTGTGCTTTGAGGGTTTCTTGTGACACGAGGCACTACAGGTGGCAGAGGTTCAAACCCTTTGGCTTGATTAGTGCTTGCTTGAGGGTATATATTTCCCAAGTGGCATAGGTTCAAACCCTGTGGCTTGCAGACAGTGTTTTATAAGGTTTTTGTGTCTCTGGATCACATAGGTTAGAACCCTGTGGATCTACAATCAGTTTGGAAGCTTGAGCACGTAGGTTTGAACCCTGTGGCTTTAGTGGACGCTTTTGTGAAGTGTTTCTGCTTAGAGCATGAGGCTTTGAGTCGTGTGTAGTGTGTTTCGAGTCTTTTGAGCTCATTCCATGTGCCACTCTAGACTTTGTGAGGGTTTTGTGGACATCTCTCGACATTGTGTGTATTGTATTATACCTTGCCTTGAGGCCCCACGATGAACATCGCTCCTCTTGTTATTAAAAGCCTTTGGACTTAGAGAAATCAAGATAGTCATCACATGCTATCACTGTACTTGTGTATCTTATATTTTGAGAGTTTGGTTCTCGTGTTTCTATCTGCTTCTATCACATCAGAATCCCCCACGAACTTGAGGGTTTGTGTGTGTAGTGTAGGGTGTGGGTGTGATCAGTGTCTTTGATGCTGTTGCATTTCTAGCTTGCACACACAGAGTCTCTTCATTTGGAGCCCACCACGAGGGGGGGGAGCAGTTTCATTTGAAACTAGAGCAACTATATATGAATGAATTTATTTACACTCAAAGTGTCCCACACTTATAATTATTGACAATTTCCTCCTCTGAGAGCAAATCTGCTAATCACTCTTCCTTACTGAGGACTACTAGTGAAAAGGGTTGTTAATTCCCAGAAGAACGTCTACTCTCTGTACATCAGAATAGCTGGACCAAGTCAGCCTTGAGAGCCCAAGACCAGATCGGCAAAAGCAGCCAGTGGAATACCTGTGCCAGCAATATATCCATTTTCTGTGCAACAGCAGCAACAGAATAGAGTTGATGCAAACCAAGCTGCCAGGAAACCAAGGAGCATGTCAGTACCAAGACCGTCCCCTGTTCCCGACTCTGAGTTTAGTCTCTTTCAATGTTGGATACCACCCAGTGAAGCTGTGCCTGCAGAGCCAGTACCCAGTTCTAATTTGAACTCGCAACCTATAACAAACCAAAATCCGGTGACACACTTGGAAAGCGTTTACACGTGTAATTTCACAAAATGTATCAATACATACATTTTATAAAACCTGGATACCAAGGCAATGAGATATACCTTAGAGCACAATATCCTAAGTGTGGGCAATGAAATACCTTGAGTGATGTTCGGTGGAGTGCATGGCTTAACTGTAGAGTGATACTATAAGGGTCACACTAAGTATAAAGTCCCAGCACTTGACACTGAGTGCGCTGACAATGCACAGACAACGCGCACTAAGAATAGAACCAGAGAAGCTCAGGAGATAATTAATACTTCCCATAGCCTTGATCTATGACACCCAAGGCACTGCCATGCCAGGAGCTAGCGCTCTAGACCTTAGAGTGCTTAGAATTGGAATAAGACCGATGTCTCTGACTTCAGCCAATGCGCATGAGGCCTAGAATAGAAGCTAGTGGTCCTAGAAGATATTATTACTATAAAGATGAGCTGGGTGCTAGGCTACAACTCCGAGGAGATACAAGGTGATGTCAGTACATGTGGATAGCGTGGATAACTGATGTCGCAGAACTGAGAGACCAGGATCTGGCCCTGAGCTGGAGCTCTGAGTAAGCGCCAAGCAATGGCATGATTATGGCAACATGTGTGGGACCCAGGAAAGGAAGTTCCACAAGCCAAGAGTTACTATTTAAGGTTGTATTAATTGGTAGAGTGCATTGTATATAAATACCATAGTATAGTAATAGTGTACAAGTTTCGGACCCCTGCTGTACATGTGCACAAGTCTCCAGCTTAGCACTGTAGCTTCGGGATCAGTTTGTAGCTTTGAGTGAGAGAATAGACCCTTTATTGATAACATCAGAGTGACTTGAGTAGCGCACGAGGTGTAGAAAGCTAATGTGGGACTTGTGTACTGTTTGAGTGACTGGTTGACTGCACTCTAACCTGAGAATAAGAGATATGTGTCATTGCAGACATATTCTTGAGTTTTGAGGTTTTCTTGTGATGTGCGGTGATGAGCCTCCAGGCTCTGTACACTCAGAATTTGTGGATTTTAACTGCTAATGAATGCTATGGTCCCTGCAATGGCCTTTCAGTAAACCAATAATTCCACACACGGCAATACCACTTTCATCCTATGGCAACCACTCCTCATGTGCTTTGTTATCCATCCTATCTCATTACACATCATAATTGCCGTATTCCTTATGGCAAGGCACCTTCGATTGCAAATCATCCTAAAACAGAATTATTGCATCACTTCCCATAGCCTCATGGAAGCGCCAATCAATCACTTAATGAAATGATGTGATTGCCGTGGCCACTCATCCACCCAAGATATTTCGAGCATATGGCAACTACAGACCGCATTTTACTAAGGCTGTTACCCTGCCAAGACCTTGAAACGACATAGACCCAAGCATGCACCTCAGTATAAAAGCCATACCTCACCAGTCTGCAGCTAAACAGCACCTTTTGATCTGTTCATCGCTCCATGAAACCATATGGGTTCGCATCCATATGCGGCAACGTCGACGAGTTGCTGTTACTTTAGAAGACAAAGTACCATATGTTTCCTACAGATTTTACTAAGCCATGGCCTTACAGCCTGACTAAGTTGCACATGATTACTCTATTTATAATTTCATACTTGTAGTATAAAAACTAGCTAGAAAAACATAGCTAGGGAGTTCAGTTCATCTCTAGTTGACCAGTCTACATCAATTCTCATCACACTCTAGTCTATCACCAGTAACCATGTTTATTCACCATTCTATGGCAATATACTGTTTACCCCAGCATATTCTCAATTGCACATCAACTCTTGAGCTCACCAGAGTTATTCCACAGTTTTTAACTGTGAAGAGTCTTTTGACACTCACTCTTCACTCTTAACACTATTGGTACACGCTCATATTGTGCCAATATGTGATCGCCGCACTCTACCTCATCCCCGTTATCTTTTATAGGCCGTCATCGTTTCACTTTCACAACATTGGAGTTTTTACAGTTTCACTTTCACCATCGTTATCATCACCCACTTGGGTAGTCTCCGAGCAGACTTAGGATCAGTATAGGACCAGTTTCAGCCAGTTTCGTATAGTATCAGTCCCTCAAGTGGACTTGAAGGTTAGTTTGACATAGGATAGGATTGTTTCAGCAACAGACCAGTTTTGACATTGACACAGCACCCTCGCATTGTATAGGACCAGTTTCACCACTAGTTTTCGTAGCTCCACGTTTTCTCTTTCCATTCCACCCTCAGTACCCTGTTCACTGTTTTCTTTCGACACACGTCATCTCCACTATGTTTTCTCAACACCTTGTTTGCCCATAGACTATTGACGACCGTGTAGTCTCTCTACCATCATTCACCCCACTTAGATTAACATCCAGCGACGTTTTCTAGTCTCGTTGCACGTTTTCTCATACGGATTCATGGTATTCATGTCATACCCGCTTCCATTCCCTCTTGTTTCGAGAGACCCCTACCAGCTTATAGCCATTGCATCTAGTACTCAACTACTAAGCAGTACTACTTCGCAGACTTAAAGTCGCAGTGTATACTTGCATATAGAGGAATTGATTTACTGCATGGAGGTGCCCTGAACCCACTCACACACACGATTGCCTTGATTGCCGTGCTACTACATTAATTACCCAATCTCGTTCTGAGTTGGTGTTGCTGTTGCCATGGAAGTCTAGGCTCATCAGCGGTGCTACAGGTGGCAGAGGTTCAAACCCTTTGGTCTGGTTAGTATTTGTGCAGAGGCCTTCATTGTACACACAGTGTTACAGGTGGCAGAGGTTCAAACCCTTTGGCTTGGGTTCATCACTATGATATAGCTCAGATATCTGACAAGAGTCAGTTCATGGAGTTCAAGAGAGAGTTCCAAGTACTCGTGTCCACGCTAAGCAAAGTACTGTCAAACAGGGAACTGGTTGACACCTTCTTGGCACCTATGTCTGATGAATTGTACAGGTTTATTAAGCTTCAGTTAGAGCGCCTCCCAGTGCCTGTCAGTTTAACAAAAAGGGAGAATGCAGATCCATACACTCTGAAAGAGATTATGGAAGCTGGTTTGTGAGTGCTACAAGGAGTGTTCTCCTCAATGGATAGGAAAAGAGATGAGACTAGAGGTATTCCAACAGCAGCAACTGTAATGCAGGAGCAGCATAGGTCTACAACAGCTGTGTGCAATTCCCCTGCAGTCAAGGATAGAGCTGTTAAGCAGGAAGAAATGGGGAGCATCATGGCTGTCATGAAAGACTTCATGGAACGGCAAACCTCAGCGAATGATAAGAGGCTGGCAAGCTTAGAGAAGGCTATGATAGAAAACTAGAAGAGTATTCTAAGCTTCTTGCAGCAACAGGCGAGTAGAGCGCCAGGGCCATCTTATGAACCATCTCATAGGATGAGTAACTATGGGCAAGACCATAGATGCATGTGCTTCTTCTGTGGAGAAACAGATGGACACATCTCGAGCAAGTGTCTAGTTAAGTCTTCATATACTAAGGCAGGGAAGATAGAGATTGTTGATGGAAGACCTTGTCTACCTGGTGGAGGTGAAATCCCAAAAGACATACGAGGACAGTATGACAAGGACTGTATTGATGAGTACTACATGTGGGTAAAGTCTGGCAAGATGCAAAGCCAGAATGTAGTTATAACTACCACCTCAACACCAGGACTCTTCCATGTCCCAGGAGGCTATAGTGCGCTACTTCAAGAGAAGCAAGAGTTGGGGTGTCAGGTGTATGTGATGAGATCGCAGCAGGTGAGCAATGACATGGGTGTTAGAACTCATAGTAGGGGCCCACCACCAGACGATCCACTCAAACAGATGCCAACAGATGAAGAGTGAGAGCAGGGTTTTTCTAGACATTCAATGAAGGCGGGCAGGAGCCGTACAAAGACCAGTGGAGTTGCCAGGTCTGGTTCACCATCACCCCTGGAGGACATAACCAACAAAAGGAGGAGTGGAGCAGTACAAGTTGAATTGGCAGACACCTTGTCAGATGAATCAGAAGACGAGTGTCCACCAAAAGTGATGAGCAAAAAGCAAGTGCAGTTGGACCCTGCACCCAAGACTATACCTACTGTGCGCAGCACAACACTGGAGCCAGAGATGCCATATCTCAATGTTCCAGATGTAACTAACACGGGTAAGCAGGGAGGTCCATTGAAGAAATTACCAAAGAAGACAGGATTCATCCCTTTTGCAGCAGAAGATAAGCAGGTGGCTTATTGATTGAAAGCACCAGTTGAGGAGAGAGGGAGCTCACCCAAAGTATTGGAGCGACTCATGAAGTCTCCAATAGTGGTAACAGTGGGAGAGCTACTCACACTCTCAAAGATAGGTGGAGCAGTCAAGCAGGAGTTAATCATGAAGAGGGTCACCCTTGGAAAGTCCAAGAAGAATGGCAAGCAGCAGTTTGGCCTGGTCATCGAGGAAGAGTTGGAATCAGAGGGAGAAGGAGTTGTGCAAGTGTTCCCCTTTGCTGAGACTGAAGATGAACAGAGTGATGATTTACCAGCAGGCACGGTACATCTTTCCAAGATACTGTTTGTTGGAACATTCATAGTAACTACTGAAGCTAGGAACAGCATCCCAGAAGGAGCTCTTGTCTGGCAAGACCTGTTTGAACAATATCTGAACGATGCGGAAGCTAAGGGAGAAGTTCCAAAGCAAGTATATGTAGCTACAGACTCGCAGGCCTTGTGCTCTGTCTTTCCCTTCATTAACGGCTCAGAGTGCTTTGAAAGCTTGTATGATACTGGCTCACAGATAGTATCCATGTCAAGTCGAGTCACAGACAGGCTAGGTCTGATATATGATCCAGACATTGTAATTAACATGCAGTCCGCGAACAAGCAGGTAGAAAAGTCCCTTGGCATGGCGAAGAATATTCTGTTCCTGTTTGGTGACATTACTGTATATCTACAAGTGCATATCATTAAGGATCCGGCCTATGATGTCTTACTAGGTTGACCTTTTGATGTGCTAACCACGAGCATGATGTATAACATGGGAGAAGGAGGACAAACAATAAAGATATGAGATCCTAACTCTGTGTGAAGCACTATGATACCCACATTCCTGAGGGGACAGAAAAAGTTTGTAATGCACAAAGTCGAGGAGGGTTTTCAGTAATCGATGATTTGATCGACGATCAAGGAGAGTTAGCACTATTAATAGAAACTGATCAAGATGGAGATCTAATGATCAGTGGATATGCAAAACCCACAGGATCTCAGAAGTTTAAGCAAGATGAATTATGAGCAGTGTATGCGGTTGTGAGCTCAAAGGTGTGTGGCAAGGATACAAAGGTACACAGGACTTTATCCCCATATTTTGGGGTGCTAAGAGATATCAAAGATATGAGAAAACAGAGGAAAGGAGCAGACGAGGCAGCAAGACTGCTCGAAGCTAATCCTAGCTGGTGGATAGAGATATATTTCTACAATACAGTAGATCCAGAATACACTTTACCCACAGTAGGAACAGTAAAGGATGTCTTTGCAACAAAGAAATATAAACCGGCAGTGCAAAAGATCAGGCTGATTACAGGAGGATTACCTTCTGAGTTCAGGATTGTACATGAGATTAAGGGAGATCCTCTTAAAGACATGCCTCAGTTGAGTACCCACCCATTGGAATATATGCCCATGGGAAGATACACTGCGGAGCGCAAAGAAATAATTCAGAGAGTACACAAGGAAGACTTCCTTCGCATGGGATGACACAGAGCGGGGACATTTCAAGGAAGAATACTTCCCTCCAGTCACTATCCCTGCAGTTGAGCATATGCCTTGGATACAGAAGAATATACCTATTCTGCCAGGAATCTTTGATTAAGTGTGTAAGATAATAAAAACCAAGATAGACACGGGAGTGTATGAGCCATCGAACTCCTTGTATCGCTCTCATTGGTTCTGTGTAGTAAAGAAGGATGGAAAGAGTTTACGACTCATGCACAGTTTGGAGCCACTGAATGTGGTCACTATAAAGCACTCAGGTTTGCCACCTGCGACTGATGAGCTAGTGGAGCATTTTGTGGGAAGATCCTGTGGTGGAACCTTGGATCTTTATGTCAGATATGACGAGCAAACATTAGACAAGAAGCCTAGAGATCTTACAATGTTTCAAACACCGTTTGGCATGCTAAGGCTTGTGATATTGCCCATGGGCTGGACTAACTTGGTACCTATATTTCATGACGATGTGACTTATATTCTTAAAGATGAGGTGCTGCATGTTACAATTCCATATGTAGACAATGTACCAGTATGAGGACCGACGACGCGCTATGAAACCAAAGAGAGAGGCTATGAAACCATCAAAGAAAATGCAGGAATCAGGAGATTCATATGGGAGCATTTCCGGAGCCTAAACCGCATTGTACAGTGAATGAAATATGCTGGGGGAACCTTCTCTGGGCACAAGGCTGTACTCTGCATGTCTGAGATTATGGTAGTTGGCCATTGCTGCACTTATGGAGGTAGAAAGCCTGAGATGGATTGAGTAGGAGTTATAATGAGATGGGGACCTTGTGAAGAGCTAGGGGATGTACGCTCGTTCTTAGGGACTGTGGGTGTGCATAGAATGTTTATAAAGGATTATGCGAAGAAAGCAGATGCCTTCACCAAACTAATGTGCTTGAAAGTACCCCTTGAATTTGGAGAAGACCAGAAAGAGTCAATGCAAATGCTGAAAGACATGCTACAAGATAGCCCATCTCTGATGCCAATTGACTATGAGCTAGAGACAGATGTTATCTTGGGGGTGGATACTTCGTATTGTGCGATAGGATTCCACATCTGTCAAGTTGACCCAGATAACCCTAAGAGAAGGTGTTACGTGCGCTTTGGATCGATAGTCTTGAACAAGCACAAGGCTCATTTCTCACAACCTAAATGAGAGCTGTACAGGCTCTTCAGAGCTCTACATGCATGTTGACATTGGTTGTTTGGTGTACGGAAATTGGTGGTAGAAATGGACGCGAAGTATATCGCTGGAATGCTTAGAAACCCAGATGAGGTTCCTAATGCTGCGATAAATCATTGGATTGAGAGTACTTCCAGCCTGGAGACGAAGAATACTCAAACCCAGAAGACGAGTATGGTCCACCAGATGAAGACCAGATAGAAGATATTGCAGACTTCAAAGACAGGATTGATACCAGGCATGGGTATGTAACTATTGAGAGAGCAGTGCACAACTTTCATGAAGATAAAGTTATGCAAGAGGCAGTAGAGCATGGTGAGACTTACTCAGTATTTCACAACATGGGATCTTTATTACCTGACATGGCAGAATATAGCAATGTAGCGAGCTATGATGAGGAGCACAGGAGTGGGTACCCAAGAATGCTGGATCATCAGTTGCCTCAAGTGATACAATGGCACAAGAATCCTACTGCACACCTTCCAGGTTTCAAGGACAACCAATATCGGAACTTCATTAGATATGCAAAGAACTTCATTGTGGATAAAGGCAAACTGTATCAATGTGACATAGAGTCAGAATACAAGCTAGTCATCTACCCTGAGAAGCAAATGTATATAATGAAGGCCATGCATGATCAACTTGGACACAGAGGAATATATGTGATGAAGATGTTGATAAAAGTGAGATTCTGGTGGCCTGAGATGGAGCGAGATATCTCATGGTTTGTCAGTACCTGTGAAATATGTCAACAGCACCAGAAAACAGTTATTAAGGCTCCACCAACCATGACCTTCACGCCTTCGATCTTCCAGGTATTGCATGCAGACACTATGCATATGCCAGAGGTGTCCAACCACCATAAGTACATAGTATGTGGGTGTTGCGTGTTAACAAGCTGGATGGAGGGCAGGACCTTAGCGAGTGAATCAGCACAAGCAATAGCAGAATGGTTATTCAAGGATATCATCTGTCACTGGGGCTGTATCTCCTTGATTGTAACTGATAATGGCAAGCCTTTCAAAGCCACGGTAGCTTATTTGGAATGCAAGTATGGGATAAAAGGGATTAGGATCTCACCTTACAACTCACAAGCCAATGGAAGAATAGAGCGCCCACACTGGGACGTGCAGCAGAGCTTATTCAAGGCTTGTGGTGGTAATGAGAAGAAATGGCACTACTACTTCATACTGATAATGTGGGCAGACCGAATCACTATCAGAAAAAGAATGGGGTGTTCACCATTCTTTGCAATGACAGGAGTGCATCCCATCTTGCCACTCAACATGCTAGAAGTGACTTGGCTCATAGAGTACCCTGGGAGAATCCTGGAGGACTGGGAGCTCTGAGGCTTGCACGCAATAGCACTGGAGAAGCATGCAGATAAAGTAGCAAAAATGAGGGACACTATGGATGAGAAGAAGAAGCAAGAGACACTGAAGTATGCGACCATGCATGTGAATAAAATCAAGTCATATAACTTCAAGAGAGGAGACTTGGTTTTAATGCATAACAGTCAAATCAAAAGTGTGTTGAACACAAAGATGAAGCCACAATATCTGGGACCATTAGTAGTCATAGACGGCTTGAGCGCAGGAAATTATATTCTAGCTGAGCTGGATGGCATGCTAATAGGATCCAAGATTGCAGCTTTCCACATTGATACACTTGGTATCTGGCTACCCATAGATTTTGCGATTTTCTATCAAATAACGCAGTCTACAAACGGTACAGAGAGCTATAGTGAAGGCTTTACACTGATAGCTAGAATACTACATAAGATAGTGAGCAATACAGTATAAGAACAGACTTAGAAGTGACATCTAGATGAGTCAACTCTATAAGCCTTCAATACTGAATGCTATTCCCTGCCCCAAAACAAAGACTATTTAAAAGTCAGAACCAAGGGACACATCGAGATGGGTTACAAACCTGAAGCAGAACAAAGAAGGACTAGATTACTCATCATCTCGACGACTTGAATGAACCTAGAAAAGAAATCGCTAAGTCCATAATAGTTCACCATGTGAAATGAACTTAGTCTAGAACACAAATAAACTTGGAACAACTGAATAACTGATGCTTGGTGCTGAGATAGCTAAAAGATTGCATGGTGATTGAGGCAAATACAATCTCGGTCTGACGGTCGATCATGATCGGTGGTTACATCCTTGAAATACTGCGCAGATTTGTAGTATTGAATAGGAATCCACGTGGCAAGGCATGAAGGAGAAGCAAGGAGTTCCTACAGACAATTAGGGAACTCCTCGGCAATAGAATAACCACTAGTCATTCTGCCCAACTGAATAGAAATCTCGGAATGGCGCAATCCTTGTAAATTAATTACTCATCATTTGTATTGATACCCAAAGCTCATACCATAGTTACTTTTAGATACAAGCTCCTATACCTAGGCTAGAAATTGTATAAATTAGCAGCAACTAGACGCATAATGGCAGGAAAGCATTCCCCCATGTTTGTGCTAGTAGCCTTATAGCTACCTAATCAATCACTGGTTTTAATTGCATATCCTCAACTGAAGTGAATTAAGTTTACCAAGTCAACCCTAAAAGGGCGGCTATAAGTAATCTAGAAGAACTAAGTAGGAAGAAGAGTTGTCCCCGTGTTTGTGCCTTGCTAGTTAATTGAACTGCTCCACATACAAAGGCCTCATGCTCCCTCACCGACTAAAGTGATCTAGACATGCTAAGTCAACCACAGACCGAAGACGTTGTCTAGTTGAAGTCAAATAAGCCCTAGAACACTTTAAAGTTCGAATAGTTATCGAGTCTGTGTACTCTTTGCAAGTCTTGTACTTGAAGCCAGTACCTGTGTGTTCTTTGTAGAGTCTGTGTACTCTTTGTAGAACTTTGGTTCTTTGTTGCAAGTGCATGTGCTTGTGTTGTAATTGAGTCAGTGTACTCCAGAGCCATTACGCTCTTTGTAGACCTCTAGGTCTTTGATTGTTCAATTTTTAAAGCTTCCCTAGTTAAAGCCTTACCAGCTCTTCTAGACAAAGTTGTTGCGTGTCTAAGTCACTCAAATTATACCTTACTAAAAACCCCATGTCCATATACCTCACTGTCACGATTAGTGTATCTCGTGTAAACACTTCTAGACTTGAATTGAAGTTGTTTTGAAACAAACCCAATTGATTATTGATATCTAAGTACACCACAAGTGCTTCTACTGTACTCACCCTTGAACTTAAAATTGGTGATTGTGTGTGTGTGTGTGTGTGATTTTGTATCTAGATCGACAATCTAGACACTTGTTGCATTTGTGCGCTGCCCGTTACCGAGCACATCAGCATGATTCTGTATCTGGTGTGGTGCTCTATAGAGATAGATGATAAAGTGTTGTACTGGATGCGCAAAGATTCTAAAGAGCTGTGCAGAATCCTTGAATTGCCAGAACTTAAAGACAGATGGCCAGGAAACTTCACAGAAGAGTTTGAAGAGATAGCAAACCCAAAGATCTCAGATGCTGTGAACTTAGATGAGGACTAAAGAGCAGCTCGGAAACACCTTCCGCAGGTATGGCATTATTGTAACAACAGGATATACAGCGCTAGCTACTGTATTTGTGATAGAGAAGAGAAACTGACTAGGGATACAAGCTACTAAAACCTTGAATGACCTGCAAGCTCAAATCATCAAAGAGTGGAAGGGTAACTTCACAGATAGGTAATAGGAGCTCCCCTTCAAAGTCAGGAAAAGAGAAAGAGAAAAGAAACTCGTGATATACCGCTAAAATAAGACCAGAAGACTGATGAATACCATAGATATTGAGCACCACTGGCCTGGGATTAGGTAGAGGGAGGCTCCATGCTAGACGAGGTGAAAGAAGTGGAAGAAGCTTCGGCCTCCAAAGGAGCGGTATCTCGAGAGTCGGCTGGCTCCAAAGTCGTTGAATGAAGGGAAGACTGTATGCACTCAAGCTCATTGAGTAGAAACTCGCACTGCTTCTCTGCAGCATACAGAGTGTGCTGAAGCACGATGACATCGTCCATGAGGGCACTCTCAAGCTTGGCCAGATGCTCAGGTCTCTCCACCATGAAAGGGCCCATGGACGATCCCTTATGACTCGCGAAGAGAATCGATGCTTGGAAGAGTTCCCCCTTCCCTGGCATCTAGAGTGTAACATGAGATTAATAAAGAGAGGTAACGTGCAGAGAAGAAAATGAAAGCTCACAGGTACTAGTAAGTCCAAGAGCTGAGGCTGCGTGCCGCTCTCCGACTCCCTTAGCACCACAATGGAAATACTCCTGGGCTGAAGGAAGTGGGAACAACTGTTTAGAGCACTTGGTAGCTCAAGCACCATCCTTGCTGAAAGACCTGTTGGAAGGCAGCTAAGCCACTTGACAAGTTAGAGAAAGAACATAGTGTGCAATTGAGAGAAGACTTACATGGGCTTTCTCAGGGCAATCTGCAAAAGGATGACTGTTGACACCGCAATGGGTGCAGCCAGAAGGCTCCTCCTAAAGCAAGAATCATTTAGTGAGGGGGGATATCAAAAGAACATGATGATATCCTACCTTGGAGGGCTCCTTGCACTTCTCACCAACTGCAGCATCATGACCTTTAGTCTTGGTGAACTTGAGAGGCTTAGAAGCCTTGGCATTCTCGTCGTCGATGACCATCTTGAAGAGGTTGGCAGTCAGAACATCAAGCAGAGAGCACAGAGACTGTGCATACTTTAATGGACTCAGCTTTGGAATCAGAATTGGCAGCTACCTTGCCGTGGTCGTCAGACTCATCACCAGACTCGCTCTTGATAGTGGCGTGTGAACGACGAGTAGAGCGACCTTTTCCTTTCCTTCGAGTAGTAGCACCAGTCTAATAGAGAGCATGTGAGTAAGAAAAGAGGGAAGAAAGATACAAGGACAAGGACTTACAGGCTTGGATTCATGATGCAGACCAGTAGGCAAAGAAGGAGCACTAGCACCTCCATTGTTAACCTGGCTGCGCTCACTCTGAACCCACCCAGTGATCATCTTAAGCACCTTATGGATAGGTTGCTTGGACATGTTAGTATGAAACTCCTTCTTGACAGCAGTACAAGCATGAAAGACAGACTCCTTGAGATCCTTGTCTTTAGCCAACTTGACCTTGTAATACTCGAGATGGGACTACCACACAAAGAATCAGTAACAGAAAGGAAAAAACACATGAAGATGTACTGTATACTCCTGGAACTGATCAAGATGATCATTTGCAGTAGTAGCTGGATCCTTGTAAAGAGACATGATGACAGCCTTCACAAATGAAAGTAGGAATCATTTTGAGAGATAAAGCGATAGAGCATAAGTTGTAAGCACAAGTAAGACATGGGCAAAAGGTTTGGTTGGTTGAGTGGACTCTACAGCCAAAACCTGACGACCTTTATATGTGAGCAGCAGCAATACAATGGCAAAACTATTAGCAGCCTTCAAGAAAAATATTATAAAAGTCAAAATGTAGACTTGCAGAAAGTCTGCAGGAATAGCTAGTATTCCACGTGACAACATCTGAGTTAGAAAGTTTTGACTTTATGAAATAAAGGATATTTGATTTTATGACTGAGGACAGTCAGACTCTTTTAGTGTGGGGGATATAGTAGTATACCTAAGGTGTTACTATGACTATATTACCTGTAAAGGTACCATAAATTTTGTGATTTCTGCAGAACAGAAAGACAGAGCACAGAATGAGTATCTATGGAGAGAAGAAGAAAATCAAATTTGGAAGCAGGATCAAAACCCATAGCATACATCATGGTGTGGCAGCAAACTGACAGAAAAGAGACACATGCCAGAATTGAGGCACTGAGCCCCATGGAGACAAAGAAAACAACACCTAGAGCGCAGTAAAATGACTTCACATGAAATGACAAAGGAAGAGATATGAGCAGAAAGGATATGAGATAGTAGGAGCCACACAGCACTTAGACACCACAAATCAGGGCCATCAAGAGAAACCCTGATTAAGCACACAGTTACTTAACTTATATGAATAACTTAGTGTGAATCACACTAAGAAGAGTGCAAACAAGAGAGGGTGTATATATGTTAGGCCCTACAGGCCACAAGAGAGATGCGCGGGGTAAATGTATATATGCGTGGCGACTACTGGCTGCATTTAAAGACCCTGAGTGCTATGATAAATAAAGAAAATTGTATCTACAAGAAAACATTGGCATGGGATAACAGAAGATATGATTAAAGAAAGCGTCCAAGAGGTATCAAGAGAATACAATAATATTTATGAGGCACCAGACTTAGAGGCCTCACCCTCAGCATCGGAATCCCCACCAGCCTCACCTAGATGAACAACAAAGGACTTGAGGAAATCGGAAACTTGTGCGTAGGCATCGATAATCTCAGTGCCATGCTCATGAGAGAAGATGGCATCGAGACCATCAGCCAACTCGCCGACAATCTTATTGTGATCCTCATGCAAACAATGCATAGCCCTACTGAGCAGAGCAATCTCAGCATTGATGTGCTCAACACGGTCGACGCCATGGTGGATAGCTGATGGGGAAACTAAGTCAGAAAGAGAGGAATAACACGCACAAGAAAAGGAAACATACCTCTGTCACTGCTAAGAGTGAGAAGATCCAGAAGAGTGGTGGCACAGCAAAGTTGATTGGTGTCCCAGCATGCAGAGCAGGGACCATGGCGACCAGTCTTGCATTTAGTACAGACCTCCTCACTTACTTCACCCTCCAACTTGCACTCCTCAGGGTACCCGGACAGAGTACAGTTGTAGCAGGGCCAGGTGAGCTAGTGCATGGAAAGAATGAACAAACAGAATTGAGGAGACAAATTTGAGATATGCACCAGCAGGGGATGGATGAAGTGGGGATCAAGATCAGAATGACACTGATAGACATACTCCCGGCCGTTACACACTTGGGTTGGCACCCTAAGACATGAGGTTTATTAGAAAGAAACTGGAAGAGTTTAAAACGAGGACTCACTTGGTAAGAGAATTGGGCATGGAAGGCAACATCGAGAGCTTCATCGACTCCAGAGCTTGACATGAAGGCAGCTCATGGAACTGCAAGTCAACCTGCGGGTGGAAAGCCTGCACATAGATAGTGTTATTGACATGGTCTGCCTCTAACAAAGCTGCAGGGGTGGCAGCAGCCATGACCTTGCTTCCAGAAGTGATGGGAGACTTGTTGGCCTTGTGACAGTCCTTACTTGAATGCGGGAGAGACCGTTTGTTATGCACAGCATGACTGTGAAGAGAAGGAGATGTGGGGGACACCAGCGCAACTGCCTTCTCCTTGCCTTTTGCCTTCCTCATCTTCAGACTCAGCTTTGCTATCGGAGGATGTATCTGACACAGGTTGGATCAGGATGGCTTAGAGAAAGAAAAGAAAACAATTAGCGTACCATCAACAACTGGCTTCTTGACAGCAAGTTTGTTTTTGACTGGCATGGGAGCCTTTTTATTCACAGCAGCGCGAGTTTGAACCACTCGCTTGGGAGCTGCAGGCCTAGAGACTGGTCAGCAAAAGAAAGATACGAGACACGCGCAAGAGGGCAAAGCTCACTTAGCAGGTGACACCTTTTTGGTCTTGGGAGCAGGCACCTAAACCAATATTGAGCCAGGAAATAAAGCCTAGAAAGAATACCTATGGGCTTGATCGGTTCTGGGGCATGCAGACATTTGTGCATCACAGGCAGAGACTGGCACCTGCACTCAGTAATAAAGAAAACAATCAAAATAAAAGAAAACTCACGGAATTAGCACTCTTGGGTGGCAACACCACAGAAACTTGCTTCTTGGTGGGAGAAGCAAATGCTAGGATAGAACCTGAGCCCTAAAGAAATCACTCAGAGGAGCATGCAACTTACTAGGCTCTTTGGGAGCTTGAGGTGTACGAATCATTTTTGGTTTTGGGACCTTTTGACTGGGCAAGGGACCAGGAATAAGAGCGTGAAGAAAAACAAGCAGAGAAAGGCCTACCTCGAAGTCGAGGGCCCAGCAACATCCCCCAATTTAGAAGGAGACGGAGTAGCCACAGGCTTGATGGGTGGCGGCATGACAGCAAGGCAGAAGGGATGGAGGTCAGCCTCCCCAACACTCGAGTCATCATCGGGAGTGTAGCCTGAATCACCCAGGATACACAAGGTCTCGTGGAAATCATACTATGTGCGGGTCAGAAATGTGAAAATCGGGGACTAGTAGAGAGGGACTCATGATGTTTCATAAGCGCTCAAAGCTCATCAGTTCCCAGCCTTCCAGGCCCTCACACACTGCATGGCAGGAATCTGGTGAGTGACACCATAGATTTGACTATGCAGAGCAAGACCATAGAAGGAGTCAATGAGCTTGAAGAGGGCAAGCATATCCATGTGCACATCCTACAATCAGGAATGGGAAACATGATCCAGGCAAAAGAAGAAATAACGCACCAAGTAAGCATGGGCCTTCGACACGGCCTGCACCAACTCGTCAATCGAGGCCCAATGTAGAGCCCCCGATTTGAAGTAGGTGGTGGTATAGATTTGAGCCCCATGCAGATTGCTACAGATGTCATCAAGGTTGATATGATGAGCATGAGTAAGGACCTGGTCAGAGTCGTCATGCATGGCGAGGCAGGAGCAGAGAGACCATAGTCAATAAAGGGCGCATAAAGAAAAGAAGCAGAGAAAACCAGTGTAAAACACTGGGATAACAAACAATGGACTCCCACGTGTAACATGGGGATGGCAGAGAAAGTAATAGTGAAGGGAAGAAAGGGAAAAGATGGCAACTTGGGACATTTAAAGCCCAGAGAACAGCCTGACGTAAATGAGCATGTTCTTGAAGAAGTTCCCACAAGCGTGAGAGCAGAAGCACTGAGAAATGACTCATGCACTTCTTTTATAAAAATAGAGCATTGCCACGGTAACATGGACCCACGGAAACCCACAGGAATACACTAGAAGGACTGTGGAAGGTCTAGATCTTAGTGAGGGGGATATGACATGCTCTGCAAGCATTTACACATGTAATTTTGCAATTCCTACAAAGGAATACATGCTACAGGGTCTAGATACTAAGGCACTAGGAAACACAACAGAGCGCAAGGATTATAATGCTGGTAATGGGATTAACAGAGTAAAGCTGGGTGGAGCGCATGACTTAACCTAAGAACAGTACTAGACAGGCTGTACTAGGTATAAAGTCTCAGTACTTGACACTGAGTGCTCTGACAAGGCATAGTATGTGCATGCTAAGAATAGAGCAGGACACACTTGTGAGATAATGAAGACTTTGCGCAACATTGATCTATGATGCACAAGGCACAGCTGACCCAGTGCTTAGAGCTCTAGACAGTATGATGTCAGAATTTGAAGTAAACCCGAAGTCACTGACTTTGGCTGAAGCGCGCAAGGCCTAGACAAGAAACTAGTTGCCTTCACAACCATAGAATTCCCTGGAAGAACAATATGAAGAGAAATGAGAGTTGTGCACTAGGCTGCAACTCTGAGGAGCTAGTAGCCAGTGCCAGTACATGTGGAATATCACTACTAATCAATGTCACAACACTCAGAAACAGGATCTGGCCCCAAGCTAGACTCCTCAGTCAGCGCCAAGCTATGGCATGATGATTGTGACATGTGTGGGTGCAGGCGAGTGAACCTCGCAACTGAAATAATACTATATATGGTTGTACTAACTTGTAGGGCATAGAATAGTTAAATAGAGCAGTATAATTGTAGTGTACAAGTTTCAGACCCCCGTTGTAGTTGCGTTGATGAGCCTCCAGGCTCTGTATGCTCAGAATTCACAGGTTTACCCATTCATCACCCAATATCTTCGAAACAAAACCATTATAACCCCCACACACTCCATAATACTGCTAACACTCGATAATACCACAGATTTTCGCAGTATAGGTCACCCACACACAGATACAATCCTAAAACTGTGACATCCACTCCTCACACACTCTGTTATCATTCCTAGCTCACCTCCCATCACAATTACCATATCCCATCATGGCAAGGCACCTTTGATCAACAATCATCCTAAAACAGGGTTGCTACATCACTCAGAAGCACCTAGTTGATGTGCCCATCAATCATTTAATTAAAGGACTGATTGACATGAATACACTTCCAGCTACGATAATTACAGCCATGGCAACTACAGACCGTGTTTACTAAGGCTGTTACAGTGCCAAGACCTCGAATTATTGTTGACCCAAGCATACACCTCAGCATGGCAACTGCAGCTCAGTAATCCGCAGCTAAACAGCACCTCATGATCCGCTCATCGCTCAATAAAACCACACGGTGTGCATCCATACACGGCAATGTCGAGGACTTGCTGTTACTTTAGAACCACAGATTCCATATGTTTACTACGGCTATTACAAAAGCCAAGGACTTACAGCCTTACTAAGGCTCCGAAGAATATTCTATTTATAAAATCATACTTGTAGTATAAAAACTAGGTAGATACCGCATTTTTAGAGCTAGTTCTTACCCAGTTGACGAGACTATGGCATTCCAGTCAGCTACGGTTACTCCAAGTTATCCCTCACTGCTTGCTCTACTCTTAACGTTGTTGGTTCACTTTGTATATTGCACCAATACATGGAATCTCGCATCAATAACTTGCTTTCATCTTTAATGCCGCAACATCGCTTCACCTTCACCACATAGGATTGTTTTATTGCTTTCACCTTCTACGTCGCCATCATTTTCATTGCCCAGTTCAGTATTGCCTTCATGTAGGCCTAGTTCAGCACCATTCTCCATAGGATCGCCCTCATCTTTATCATTGTTCAGAGTTGCTGTGCATCTATAGCAGCAACACCCCACTCAGCACCCCAGATGCTACATTTTCTTCCATTTCCAAGGCAGTTTCCGCACATTAATTGCCATTGTTTCGACTCAGCATCACAGTACACCATCAGGACACATTTTCTTGTCCTTCCCCATGATTTCTAGTGCATTGCCACAATTTCTAGCTTGTTGCTACAATTTCTTGTGCATTGCTACAATTTTTAGAGCATTGCCATGGTTACTAGAGGTATTTTTGTGCTCTTTAGCCCATCCCCACATTTTCTAGATTGTTTTATCGATTTCTATCACGGTTTCTTGGTATTCAAGTCATACCAGATTCCATCCCATCTCGTTTATCGAGATCCTTCCTGGCTTATAGCCAATGTCTACTAGTACTCATTGACCAAGAGTACTACTTTGCTGACTGAAAAGTCGCAGTGTATCTTGTGTTATAGAGGAATTGACTGCATGGAGGTGCACCAAACCACTCGCAAACACATTGCCTTGATTGCTGTGTTGCTACATTAATTGCCTAAGCTCTCTCCAAGTTTTGGGTGTTGCTGTTGCCATGGAAGTCTAGGCTCATCACCGTTCCTAGGTTAAGTCATGCACTCCACCCAGCTTTCCTCGGGTAATCTCATTACTGGCATTATAATCACTGTGCTCTGTTGTATTCCTCAGTGCCTTAGTACCCAGTCATTGTAGCATGTATTCATTTGTAGAAATTGCAAAATTACACGTGTAAACACTTGCAGAGCATGTCACCGTGATATTGTCTCATACAATCCTTATCTCAGTGCAAAATATAACTGTCACATCAATGTGGAGGTTTGTGTTTCTGTCAAGGCTATCAAATATATCCATAAATACATCTACAAGGGCCATGACAGGACTACATTAGAGGTTCAGGTCATGATGAGATCAAAGAGTTTCTGGATGCACACTACATCTCTGCTATTGAATCATGCTGGAGCATCTTTTCATTTCGGCTACATCAGGAGGAGCCAAATGTTGTCCGTCTTCAGGTCCACCTCCCTGATGAGCAGCTTACCACATATGATGAGAATGACAGTCCAGAAGAGGTGTTAGCAGCTGCAGAGGTAAAGACAACTACTCTGTTACAATGGTTTGAGCTCAATAAGAGGGATCCAAATGCATGCCAATATCTATATCAGGACACTCCTGCTCACTATACCTGGAACAAGAGGAAATTGAATCTACACCAAAGATATACTACTATTGGCATTACTATTGGCCGAATGTATCAAGCTGCCCCCTCATCTGGTGAGCGGTTCTATCTATGGCTTCTTTTGACTGCTGTTGCAGGTGCTCAATCCTTCCAACACTTACGCACTGTCAACAATGTGGAGTGTGCTACTTTTAAAGAGGCATACATTGCTATGGGATTGCTGGAAAATGATAATGAATGGAGACAATGCTTACAGGAGGCAGCTATTATGCAGTCAGGAGCACAGTTGTGATCACTATGTGTGACCCTTCTTCTCTTCTGCCAGCCAGCAAAGCCAGATGAGCTGTGGGAGGAGTTCAAGGAGAACATTTGTGATGATTTGGCACATAAGCTCTGCCAATGTGATGTTCCAAATCCAACAGATGCTCAACTCTATGATTTTGGTCTCCATCTTATTAATAAGCTTCTTCAATCTCACGGTCATCGTCTCTCTGAGTGGACCCAGATGCCAGCCTCTACCATGGACTGGGCTGCTTATGAAGATAATCCTCTTCTGGCTGCACAACTGGCCTATAATATCCCATGTCTGCAGCAATTAGTTGCAAACAATCTTCAAACATTCAATGAAGAGCAAAAGACTGCCTATAATACTGTGTTTGACTCTGCTATGAATGAATGAGGGAAATTGGTATTTCTGCATAGTGCTGGAGGTGGTGGAAAGACTTTTGTGTGCAATACTATTGCTGCTGCTGTTCATGCTGAAGGAAAGATTGCATTGACCTGTGCCTCCTCCAGTATATCAGCAATTCTCTTAGTTGGAGGGTGTACCAGGCACAGCACCTTCAAAATTCCAATTCCTTCACATGAGGATACAACATGCAGCATTTGCAGAGAGACTCTCTTAGCTGAACTTCTTTGTTGAACTTCTCTCAACATTTGGGATGAGGTTCCTATGCAGAACCGACATGATATTGAGACTGTTGATCGTACTCTTTGTGATATCTGCAATAAGGATGCTCCTTTTGGTGGAAAAACTGTACTTTTTGGTGGTATGTGCGTTTATTCTGAGTCACTATAGATTGTCAATTCTGATTATTTATTTTAGGAGACTTTTGTCAGACATTGCCAGTTGTTTCACGTGGATCATGGTGAAGAGACTCTGTGCACACAAGCTAGAAATTCAACAGCATTGAAGACACTGATCACACCCACACCCAACACTACACACACAAATCCTCAAGTTCGTGGGGGATTCTGATGCGATAGAAGCAGAATGAATCAGGACAATGGGACTCTCAGAATATACGATACACATGTATAGCAATAGTGCACGTCAAGTATCTAGATCTCTCTAAGTCCAAAGGCTTTTAATAACAAGAGGAGTGACATTTGTTGCAGGGCCTCAAGGCAAGGTGTAGGACAATATACGCAACATCGAGAGACGTACACAAAACCCTCAATAAGTCTAGAGCAACACATGGAATGACCTCAAATGACTTGAAACACACTACACATGACTCAAAGCTTGACACTCTAAGCAGAAACACTTCACAAAAGCGTCCACTAAAGCCACAGGGTTCAAACCTACGTGCTCAAGCTTCCAAACTGATTGTAGATCCACAGGGTTCTAACCTATGTGATCCAGAGACACAAAAACCTTATAAAACACTGTCTGCAAGCCACAGGGTTTGAACCTATGCCACTTGGGAAATATATACCCTCAAGCAAGCACTAATCAAGCCAAAGGGTTTGAACCTCTGCCACCTGTAGTGCCTCGTGTCACAAGAAACCCTCAAAGCACAAGAGCGCATCCACAATGACACTAAACTCCTCTTCTCAGGTTAGAGCACAAGTCACCCAACCAATTAACAGTAGCACAAGTGCCACGCTAGCTTTCTATGCCTCGCATGCAACTCAATTTACTCGATATGCTATCAATCCAAGGTATATTCTCTCACTCGAAGTTACAAACTAATCCTGATGCTACAGCATCAAGCTGAGGGCTTGCGTGCAACTACAACAGGGGTCCAAAACTTGTATACTATGATTATACTGTGCTATTTATCTCTTCTACATCCTACAAATTAGTACCACCAAATATAGTATTATTTAAGCTGCACAGCTCGTTTCCCTGTGTCCCATGCATGTCACCATTATCATGCCATAGCTTGGTGCTGACTCAGGAGTCCGGCTCGGGGCCAGATCCTGTCTCTGAGTGTTGTGACGTCGGTTAACAACACTATTACATGTGTACTGACATCGGTTGCTATCTCTTCGGAGTTGCAGCCTAGCACATTGACACGCTTTGCAAGTGCACTTGCGTGTAATTTTGCAATTCCTACTAAGGAATACATGCTACAGTGTCTAGATACTAAGGAACCAAGAAACACCACAGAGTGCATGGATGATAATGCCGGTAATAGAATTGACAGAGTAAAGCTGGGTGGAGCACATGACTTAACCTGAGAACAGTACTAGAAAGGCTGTACTAGGTATAAAGTCTCAGTACTTGACACTGAGTGCTCTGATAAGGCATGACACATGCATGCTGTGAATATAGCAGGACACGCTTGTGAGATTAATTAAGAACTCTGTGCAACATTGATCTATGATGCACATGGCATGGATGCCCCGGTGCTTAGAGCTCTAGACCATATGATGTCAGAATTGGGAGTAAAACCCGAAGTCACTGACTTCGGCCGAAGTGTGCAAGGCCCAGACAAGAAACTAGTTGCCTTCCTGACCAGAGAATTCCCTGAAAGAACATTATGAAGAGAAATGAGAGTCACACACTAGGCTGCAACTCTGAGGAGGTAGTAGCCAACGCCAACACACGTGGTATAGCACTGTTAACAGATGTCGCAACGCTCGGCAATAGGATCTGGCCCCGGGCTGGACTCCTGAGTCAGTGCCAAGCTATGGCATGATAATTGCAACATGCACAGGACACAGATGAGCGACCCCCACAGCTGAAATAATACTATATATGGTTGTACTAATTTGTAGAACGTAAAATAGATAAATAGCACAGTGTAACCGTAGTGTACAAGTTTCAGACCCCTGTTGTAGTCGCGTGCAAGCCTCCAGCTTGATGCCATAGCATCAGGATTAGTTTGTAACTTCGAGCAAGAGAATATACCTAAGATTGATATCATATTTATGGTTGTAATAGTAGGAAATAATTATTTTAGGGTATATTGTAACACAAAAACTGTAATGTTACATGCTCTGTGATGCTATTTGGTTTAGTTTTAAACTGTGTAACACATGAAATTCATTAATCGGGTTTCTGCAACACAAATCACTCCAATCAATGGATTGCGCAACACATTTTGATCTACAGTCTTGATCTGTGACACATGTAACAAGTCTTGCTGAAGGCTGCAACACAACACAGATAATGAACTAGTGAGATCCCACAAATGTCTGTCAATGATGGTTTGTGCAACACAATTCAAGCCACAATGTTAATCTATGCCACATATAGCTGAAATCACTCCTTCTGTGACACAACAATAACCCACTTGTAACAGCAGTCAAGCAAATTGAAGCAATTAATGTTATATGTTGCACCAGGTAATTTAACAATTTTAGATGCAACATGTAGTAAAGACTTCCGAATACTGCAACACTGGACTTCTTAGTCTACTGTGTGTGCAGCAACATGACAACTGATCAGGGGCAAAAAATTAAATAGCCTCAGAAAATTTTCTAGAACAGCCAGAATTGATGGGAGTGACCACCTTTCAGGCAGAAATGAAAAAATACAGCACCTGAAAGGGTTGGAACACTGGTACACACAGATCATAATTAAGAAATAGCACAACATAACCACTGAGCCATAAGGGCATTCACTGCATGGAGAATTCAATATTTTAGATTAAAATATTGAATTCTATAACTATTTATTTTTTCAATATACTGAACTAAAATATTGAAATAATATTTTAAATATATTTGAGATATTTCCAATATTTTTTCAATAAACAAGAATATTGAAATAATATTCAAAATAATATTTTAATATTCCAGCTTAGAAGTTGGAAAAAATAAATAGTTATAGAATTCAATATTTTAATCTAAAATATTGGATTCTCCATGCAGTGATTGGAATATAATAACATATATGTATTATATAGGTCCAAAATATAATATTTACACAATTAAAAAAAATAGGTGCCATTGCAGTGAGCACTGCAGGTGTAGGAATAAGCAAAGGGTATGGCAGGGGTGATCATTGAGGGGATGGGCATCCTGTGTGATGAAACAGACAGTCCTGGCATTGTTGTTGTGATCTGGACGTCGGTGGTATGGGGAAAACGGGAGGGGGGGGTGCCAGCATCGTTTTTACAATGATGGAAAGGGTGGAGAGGGAAACAGACCTCACCACTGGATTCCCCAATGTCGAAAACGGGGATAGTAAGGTCCTTGTGGCAGTGGGTAGGCAGTAGGGGCGAGAATAGGGCAGAAAGACTGGGGATAGGCATGTGGTGCTGACGCACGATGACCGGGGCATCGGGTGGCCTGGTGCATGTCGGATTCATGTTCCCCCACCCAGAAACTGGGGGGTACATGAATCTTGGGTGATTGGGGGGGCTGAAGGGCACGCGGGAGCCCAATGTTGGATTTTGGCAGGGCAGGGGGCAGTGGGCAGGGCAGTGGTCATATGGGGATGGTTATGGGCACAATTGTTGCACCCTCAAGTCGTCCTTTGACACCTAAAAAGGCTTGGTCGTCATCGTCATCGTTTGTTGTCGGCATCCCAAGCTTCATCCTGCCCTCCTCCTTGATCTCTCCTGCCCTCCAGTGTGCTCCCTCCACCCTCTCCTGCTCCAACAGTTCTCCCCTAGATACTCCCAGGGCACCTCATCAGATTATTGCCTCCCCCACCCCCATCGTTGTTGTTGTCGTGGCCCGTCTCGCCTTGTGTACTCCATTCCACGCCAAGATGGCGGCTGATATCAAAACCCCAGACATACTACACACCCTTATGGTGTGCAGAAGTCATGGATGGCGGCGATTGTCACCGATGTCAATGTGGGCGATGTGAGGTAGGTCAGGATGCAGATGGGGGGCTAGTTTTGTAGCTGCAGCGGGGCATGTGCAGTCGTAGTCATCAATGTCGATGTTGGGGACATCGTGGTGGTGGTCGATGGGCATAGCATGCGGGGCAGCCTCATTCAAGGGCTTACACTGGTGGGGGTGAGATGCATGCCATCTGGGGCTCTTGGGGCCACCAGATGTGCAGAAAACAACTAAAAAGTAATCAGAAGTAATAAAATAAATGAAACATACCTTTTATTTTGAAAGAGAGCACAATTTGTGTGCTATGCAAGTGTGGAGGCAAGGCAAGGTGGTGGTGGAAGAGTAAAAAAGAAGATGCACAGCCACTTGATCGCTGTGCGGACTTACAGTCCGGGGTGATTGAGTGAACAGAATGTATCCTTGGAATGCATCTCCTGCTCGTACCACCCACTCTGAGGCCTCGGAAATGAACGGGATATAGTATTTCTGATACCTACAATGTATGTACATACTTTTCAGTACTTTAAATGCCCATAATTCATTGTTATTTGCAATTTTTTCCTCAAAACTTCGCATTTTGAACTGTATTTCAGTTCTGTGGTCCTATAAAACATCTCAATGAATGTAATTCTTGTTGATAATGGTACTATGCACACCATATTACTTGTGCAAGTTGTCCGATCCACCCTGATCCACCACTACACCCTTCATTACCCACTTTTTCACTTAGGTGAAAGTGAATTCAAGTGAAAGTTTCATATGCACATTATGCATATTGAGGCTTTTGCATGATATTTCTTTCAGGGCAGGGATATAGATCTGTGTAGATTTATATTAAACTATGTATGGCACTATGATTATACTGATATATTGAGATTACAGTGCGCAGTGTGGAATATACCCTTTAAAACATCGGATTTAGGTCATTCTATATACATTTCTTGCATTTATCTGCTCTTTGAATGGCTTGTATGGGCAAGGAACTTCACATTAGCATACAAAAATTGATATTCTGACTATACACAATATTCATTGAGCATGAAGAGCCTTCAGAATCCTCAAACGACAAAAATATGGTGTACAGCCGGCCATTTTGGATGAGCTCGGCAAACCCTGGAATTCATTGAAAACTTGTAGTACTGCTCGAAAACTGCTAAGTCTGAAAGGTAAAGTTGTGGTCTGAATCCTGATACATTTGAAAGGTGTGCTACACCAATTCTAACCACTTCCTGTTGCGTCAATGTGACTAAACAATATAATCATGAACACACGGTACAGGTAATAATGTGATTATTCAGATGCATGATAAAGGTGATAACATGATTATGATCCACACAAAGATGTGCTGTGCCCAAATGTGTCACAGTCCAGTTTAATTGGGTGATTTGCATTACACACACTTTAATTTTGGTCATTTCTGTCGCAGACACTTTAGTGTTGTCACTTTTTGTGTCACACATCTGAACTTCTGAAAGACCCAATGCACAGTCAAATTCATAGGTGTAGAAATACTACACAGAGGTTCAGGCATATACAATTAAGTGTGACATTTACAGCTATTAGATACAGAATGAGTCATAGTATACTATATACATCTTTTTTGTGTTGTAAAGATGGAAATATTTTTGATTTGTGTTAGATAAAAGACATATAGATCAATTTGTGGTCATAGCTGAAAATATAGCTAATTTTGGTGTTGTACATAATGCATTTTCTGCTATTACACACCTTAATTATTTCTGTCTATTTGGACCGTACATATTGAGTGAATTGAGTCACACATGAGGCATAGAAAGCTAACATGGCACTTGTGTGACTGTTAATTGGTTGGGTGACTTGAGCTCTAATCTGAGAAGAGGAGTTTAGTGTCATTGAGGACACGCTCTTGTGCTTTGAGGGTTTCTTGTGATGTGAGGCACTACAGGTGGCAGAGGTTCAAACCCTTTGGCTTGTCAGACGGTGTTATAAGGTTTTTTTGTGTGTCTCTGGATCGCATAGGTTAGAACCCTGTGGATCTACGATCAGTTTGGAAGCTTAAGCGCATAGGTTTGAATCCTATGGCTTTAGTGGACGCTTTTGTGAAGTGTTTCTGCTTAGAGTGCGAAGCTTTGAGTCATGTGTAGTGTGTTTCGAGTTGTTTGAGGTCACCCCACATGTCACTCAAGACTTATTGAGGGTTTTGTGTACATCTCTCGGCATTGTGTGTATTGTATTGCACCTTGCCTTGAGGCCCAGCAATGAACATTGCTCCTCTTGTTATTAACAGCCTTCGGACTTTGAGAGATTTAGATAAGTACTGCGCACTATCGCTATACATGTGTATTGTATATTCTGAGAGTCCCGTTGTTCTAATTCATTCTGCTTCTATCACATCAGAATCTATCGTTGTAATAGTCAGAAATAATTATTTTTGGTTATATTGTAACACAAAACTGGTAATGTTGCCTGCTATGTGATGCTATTTGGCTTAGTTGTGGACTGTGTAACACATGAAATTTGTCAATTGTGTTCCTGTGACACAATTAAGGTGAATTCTGTCAATGCAACACTGCCATGACTGATCAGATCACACAAATCACTCTGATCGATAGATTGTGCAACACATTCCGATCTACAGTCTTGATCTATGACGCATATAGCAAGTCTTGCTGGTAGCTGCAACACAACACTGATATTTGAGAACAGCTTCAACAAACTTTACAAATCATGAACATGCCAGCCCACAAACATCTATTAATGATGGATTGTACAACACAATTCAAGCCGTGATATTAATCTATGGCACGTATAGCTGCAATCGCTCTTTGTGTGACACAAAACTAACTCACTAGTAACAGCAGTGCAGCAAATTGAAGCAGTTATTCTTATATGTCGCATCAGATAGTTCAACGATTTCAGATGCGACATCTAGTATAACTTCTTAGAGTACTGCAACACTGGACTTCTTAACCTACCTTGTGTGCAGCAGCATGACAATTGATGGAAATCGGACTGGTCAAATCAGGTACCCTCGTCTTCTGAGCCGATCCTTTAAATTCCGATTCCTCACAGTTGTTGACCCTTAACGCATTTCTATCCAAACCACCATAACCGCTGTTTTTTCTTTTGTGGAGGCAAAATGATAAGGATCGTATTACCAAGCAGAGATGTGGTCAAGTAAGCATTGGCTCTTCTACTATGCTCCTATATAATGCATATCCAACAGGAAAATCATTGAGCACCTCGTAATCGAGGTGCCCTGGGTGTTTGAAACAGCTGGAAAACCGATAGAAATCATGGTTGAGATAACTGTCAAGAAACAAGTTGATATTTGACTTTGACAGTTTTATGTTACCTTGTAGAGGAAGAGGTTAGTCAATCGACATTGCTAACACACAGAAAACTGATTCTCTTACTATAGTTTGCTTTACCATTTTGTTTACTACTACAATTCCTGTTTCACGACAACAGTGGTTTTTATATTCTGTATTTTTAGAAATGCACTTCCTTTGCTTCACTTTGAAGTGCTGCCTGAATTTAAACGCTCGAATTTGTGTAATTGAAAAATATTGTTGAATTTAAATGTTCTTTGAATTTCGTTTAAATATCTTTAAGTTATTATGTTCATTTGAAATTCACCGGCTTTAAGGGATCAAAAACATTCATTCACAAGATGCTATGGAAATATGTTACAAATTCAGGTCCATAATATTGTCCAAATCTGATGGCGATGGCCGGAATGGTGTGTTTGGATTTTCTGCATGCTTATGCGCCAGCATATGCATCACTTCCCAGTGGAGCCATGTACCCAGAGATGGTACAGTCCATACTCTATCATTCTTTGACAGGCATTTCCCATGTCGGACAATCCATGCTGCAAAGCCAACAACAAAAACCTTGCAATTGACAACATCCAGCTGCTTAGGAATATTCTATCAGCTGTAATGTGCGACTTATCAGCCTAGATCTTTTGACGAATAAGCGGCTTACTATGTCAACCGAACACTGCCAGTTAACAATTTCTCCTTTGGCTTCATCCATAATATTCGAATAAACCTGTTAAAAATCAGATTTTGCACATGAGATCACTGACAAATTCGCACCGTGAAATATGACTTAAATTCAGCTTTTGAGCCACCCAAGCTGTCCAGACAGACAATAGTTTTGTCATCGAAGCTTGCCCAGAATAAAACCCAATGATTGGGTTCTTGGAAAACGGGAATCAGAAAGTCAGATGAACCACTTTCCCGCATCATCTGGTCCTGTTTGAGCGGAAGATGCACATGCAGAGTAAGCATAAATACCTTGATCGCCCCTCGCTTCCTGCTTGAGGTTGCCCAGAATGCTGCCGAATCAAGGGCGCAGTATCTCCCGTTGCTTTGCGCTACGATCAGCTGAAGAATCATGACAAGCATTTTATCATTGATCTGTTCTCGTGTCTCATGGCACCATGGGAGAAGATCTTTTGGGGTGATAGTTGTGTACTGGCCAATATGCCATGCACCTTCCTCCCATCCACCTCCTCGTTCAATCATTGATAGAATGCACTTTCACAAAATGTTAGCAGAAAATCAGCACCCTTTCTATCTACATACCGGTGTCTTCATATGGGATCCTTCCTTGCACGATGCTGCATCTAAATGATTAATTCCCAATGATTTATACCAATCAAAAATCAATCTTACACATCGGTCTGATTTCTCTTTGCCATTTGCTCATGTCTAAGGACACTGGGCTCCTCTCCACGATTACTGTGACTTCCATTTCACTTTCACCAGCATCAAGGCACTCTATGTCAGTCAGATCCTACTCATCATCATCTGTACATCTCTTCTTCTTTACATCATGATGCAAATTTTCCTCTGCCTTGCACTTTGTAGTGTGCTGCGACAAGGTCAACTGAGAACCTGCATTGTCCTTATTGTGTACCTTTTCTTTCACAAAAGTAGAAGGTACTACTTTCTTTCGAAGACCCTGTTTATTCTCCAGGTCTGATTCGTCAATGATAACTATAGTGTCAGCTGGCAGATCTATTTCTGATTCAATAAATAAATGTTTTTATCACTCTGAATACGCACCATGGACACTTCGCACTGTGAATGAGGGATTCGATAGCAGACCTGTTGCCTCTTTGATGTGATGTAGTGGCTGACAAAAGACTGATTGGAAAGCCCCACAGACATACTTCTCAAAGTCATCACCATCTAATCGTGCCTCGACATCAACCAATTGGTAAGCATCATCATTGATTAATGCAAAATTTTGCGCAATCAGAGCACTTCCAAAATGACGTGCTGCCCCACAAAATAGTAGATGTGCTGCAGAATACTGTGCATTGCTATCCTGCAAGTCTTCCATGACCCAATGATGGTCGATCCATTGCATCAAGTCTGTGTAGGCAGCCACGCCAAGTTTATTTTCTATACCTCTCTTGTCTTCTGATGGCACTAGAGCGTTGAGGAAGATCATAAGAGTTCCAAGTGCAACTATATTGAGGAGTCCTTCTCTTTCATGCACCAATGGTACATGGAGGTGAGCTAAGAAAGGCAAAATCAGACGAAAAAGTAAATAATGATGGATATGATCATACCTGCACGTTGTCCTGCTTGGATTTTCTTTGTCCACACACACATCATTCTAATAAGGAGACATCTCATATCATTGTGCTCAATATTTGTCACCCAAAATGAAAGAAGGCAGGTGTTCACCCAACCAACAATTGATCCTTGGATAGCAGAGGACGTATAGAAATGTTGGCCATAAAAGATACTATGCTCCTCCATAATCACATAGTGCAGGCAGTTGGGTTGCATAAAGCTTGAAGGCCTTCAGTAAAAGTCATGTCATTGATAGGAATCCACTTACAAATCAGTGCCAGGTTCAAGAACAACACTTTCAACATCCCACACGTCACGCTTCAACTCTCCGGCATCATAGTCATGTAGAAAATCATTGATACTCAGAGGCATTCCCTTTGGCTGTCCACACTTATGAATAACAAACCAATGTTTACGTCCAGCAAGACAATGTGGGCTTGTTAGTGCACCAACTGCATCAATATGTGGGAAGGATGTAGACCCAGCATGAGAAACAAGAGCCCAAGAGATGGCAGTATCTGGAAACACAGAAGACACAACCTGCTGGGGAACATCTCTTGTCTGTTCCCAAGACCATACATTAGATGCGACAAAGCTAAATGATGATGAGTAAGGACAGTGGTAGATAATCAAAAACTCACTTGAAGGCAGGAATACTCAGTCCAGGCCTGCATAGTGGGATATCAATGGCATTCCAAATGCATCCAGCCTCTTTCTTATCAGCTTCCGCAACCATGTCATGGAAGCTTGCTTGGACGAGATGGACAGTTGATGTTTTGGGATCTGTGTCATTTGCGTCTTTGCCTTCATCGTCATCCTGGTCTTTATTGCGGAGGACTTGATCTAAATGCTATTAGCAGGAAACCATAAACTAATCTGTTAAAACAAACCTTGAACTTCACGAATTTCATCTACATCGCCAATGAGACTAAGTGCATCAACCGTAAACTGCCAAGATTCATGATATCCATCATGTGTAATATACACGCTTTGGTGTCAAAGCAAGCTTTGCATTCATCCAAGTTGTTTGTTACACGGGTTGTGCAGATGTGAAATATGTGAATCATTGGCCTCCTCTTCTCCCTTACACAGAGGCTCTCCATTTTCTTTCAGTCACCAAGCAGCCTTGATAGAGTTCAGCATTTTATATTCTATAGGAAACTGGTGTTTCTCAGTGTCTGAAAGTTGAGGAGAACCTAGAAAGACCTACAGCTGCCTTGGAAACATAAACTTCATACTTCACCATTTTCTTCTCAGTTGGTGACCAGTTGTACCACGATAACGGAGTGGGATGGCATTCAACCTCGCTCTTTGAAACTGTTGATCATGGTCCCACAGCTTGAGATGATGGAAGGGTGTACAAATCTCTGAAGGAACCAGGTACAGGTATTTCTCCAAATTTTACTGGACCCGCATTGATGAGAAGTTTGTACCAATGGTCATCTTCACTGTTGGTCATGTAGGTTTCAAAGCACCTTTTCTGCGCACTAGACAGAAATGATGCTTGCCCATTGGAGTCCACGTTTACAATGGGAAGCATTCTTTTTTCACCTTTGCCAATACCTTCTCCCTTCTCATCATCCAGAGTATTAGGCCATTCATCATCGTTATCCACATGTGACCTATTTTTTGATGCACATGACCTTGTATTTTGAGCAGTGGCTTCTAAGTACATGAGTGATTTGTCGATGAATGTACTGTCACGGAAGGTGTAGGCTTTACATGAGCTACTGGCTTTTGATGATGAAATGGTTGCTTCATTTAGTCTAGCATCTGAAGACATATTTTTATATGCAGATATGTCCATGTCAGCGGAGTTGGACAAATCAGGCACCACATCTTCAGGGTTCTCCTCTGCAAAAACATTCACAGACGGTCTTGGAAGAAGAGAGTGCATGAACCAGTTTGGTGTTAATTTTGTTTCGTCTAGGGATGCTATGGTGTGCACATGGTAGTCAAGAACGGCAGATAGTGCAGCTTCTGCACCCCAAACTCCAGCCACAGTTCCATATATTACCATCCAAAGTCACTTATCAATATCTGACAAATACGGCAGTTTTGTTGAGGTATCGGTCATCGACACGTACTAGATGAGACATGAGATTATCATTAATTTTAAATGAGCACTATGAACCCAGATCGAATCATAAAGATGTGGACTTTGCTTCTCACCACGCAGTAAGATTATGGGAGAAATGCAAGCCGCCATCGCCAATTGTTTTTTATAACTACAACGAGATGAACGATCAACCAAGGACTGCTTTATCATGAGCCAATCATTGCTTGGGATCTTTGCTTTAAGTGCACACCTAAATCGCTGGATGATTAAGAAATGTATGTGAAATATCATTCGCACTCACTGGTGAAGATGATATAAATAACCATCTTCAGTGTTCCATTGATCCTCATACTCCTGTCGGAATTTTAGTCAAAATAGCTTGGCAAGTCATAGTATTTACTGACCCAGATTTGATAACGAAGCTCCCAAGCAACATTCTGAAAGAGCTCGACAGTTTTCAGCCACTTTCCACTTTTACGAAGACGTGATGATTCCAGAAGGGTATGAAGGTCCCCATAAAGTCGTCGCTCATCATCCGTGAAAGTGTCCAGTATTGTCAAATCTATAGCTTTGACGTTTACTCTGGTCTTTGACCAGAGGTCAATGGCAGCAGACATAACTTTAGGCCATTCATTCATTTTTTCCACCACCTATTTTCAGTTGGTAAACAAGTTTCCTTGGAGGGACACAAAGAATTCCAACCTTATGCATGTCACCTCCCAGTTTGATGTCCTCCCATGGGGGATACTCGGTAGGGTCTGATTTAAATCCCATACAGGAACCAGTAATATCAAGGACTTTCAGCATGAGCAGAGCATCTACTGCCAGTTTTCTTTTTGGGTCTGTCACCAATGAGAGAGCCGGAAATGTGTTATGGCAGGATTCTGGATACATCATTCCCAAGTATGCGATATTTCTATCAACACATTGAACTAGAGGCTGTAATGGACATTAAACACGCATATATTGATGCCAAATTGACTGACCCATATCATGTCTTTAAGTCTATCGATATCTTGGTGTTGTATATAATGAATTAAGGATGAATTCATATATTCAAATGCTTTCTGTTCCATCCACCAGTCAGATACAGGTCTTTGAGATATAAAGACTCTATTTTGCAGCGGAAAATGCTGAATCAACAGTGATGCTAGAACATCAGACATGGAGACAGGGGCTAAATGGGATCAATGTTAGCATGTCACATCACACTGTTCGACAGAGTTGTGTGATGTCATTATCATGAACCTTCAGACGGGTCAGACATGGAAATGCCAACGTTCTCTACCTTCACAAACGTCGACAGTCTCAGGAGTTGTGCAGAGAAAGAGATGAAATAAAGGATCCTAGGTGAAACCCAGGAATTTCAAGAAGGAGCTTTGAGAAAGGCAACAAGAAATTGCTCTAGGTCGAATTAAGGTGTAACCTCAGAATCTGGATGAAGGAGAGAGCCAAGACATCAGTTGATAGGGGTCAATCAACATTTATATTCGAACAAATAACCTACAACAAAGATGCACGTGTTATTTTTGGGGCATATTTCTGGAGTCGGTAGCCCTTCCGTACAGTGTCACCTACTTCAAAGGGTCCGAAAGTGGTCACCCATTACAACAATAGAAATAATAAACAAAAAATACATACAATGGACACACAACAAAAGTTTGTATCAAGTATTAAGATCAAAATTGAAGTGAGTCATTTACAGAAAGAATCTAACAAATATAGACTGCCTCAGTCGACCAATTTAGACCTCTTCAGCACACAACCAGCCTCACGAGCACAAGCACGAGTATGGCTAAGAAGAGACTGAGCATTGTTGATTATATTTGGGTCCGTTGGATCATACAGTGATGTGGAAACGTCTCAATGAATGTTGCACATTATCACCCTCTAGGAGGGAGGTCCTCTGCAGGAAAAATCAAGGCGGTATTGTTGACAGTTTCATTTGGCTCACATCGGTAGACATGGCCATGTGGAATGATGACATCCTGCTCTGATCCATGATCCTGGCATTGGGTCTCAGTTATATAACATCAGTATCGAAAAAATATACTGTGTTGCCAAAATGTGTGTCATAGTGCATCTACAGAGAGATTAGATTGAGACTACCGTTCCATCTTGTAGTCTTCAAATGAACCCCTGTCAAACAGGATGATAGTTGAATAGATTATGAATGTATGATGCACTGGTAACATTACACTTTGAGAGATATTCAATGCAAGGAAAAAATGGATAATAGGAGAACTCACCGACATTGTCCCGTTGTGTCATCAACGTTAATACAGTAAGCGATGCAGTGTAAAACAGCACAATACATAGGCAGCATCCATGCCAGTGATTATTTGGACAAGCTAAAGCCGAATGAATGCTACCTGGTTGAGCCAGAAAATGATTAATGTTAAAGACATCAAGAGACATCGATGATGTCGGTGGCTGGGGGATCCTGTGTTTGACTTTGTGACTTTTGTCACACTGCCAGTGTAGATGCTCGGCGGACGGTAGGAGCCATTGTTGCTGTTGTTCTTGCCATTCTTTCCCCTTGAATTTTGGTGCATAGAGATGGATAGATACATCTATTGAGTGCGAACAGGTATGTATGGCATACTTAACAATGGCTTGATGACGCACCGACAAGTTTCCTTACATTTGATAGATATTAGACTGACGTACAATCACACATTGGAGGGAACAGAGGGGATGCAATGCAGTAATTTATATGTCCTAAAACGGTGGTATGCCCATCTATATACTCTGGCAAGGAATTGCTGACATGAAACCGTTTTCATGGCTCTGTTGCTGAAAATGAAAATACCACACAGACCTCGTTGCTTGCACTGTCAGAGAAGGGAGGATAGAACCTAGGAGAAAGTATTTATCAGAGAAGATTGATGACATGAGAACACTGGAACACCGCTGTATTCATAAGTGCATATGACAGGGACAGCGGGACATGGGTGACATGGACAGTGTAAGTATCCTCTCCCCAAATTCCTGATGTGCTTTCCCGCTCTATCTGAAAATCATCACAAAATCTTGGTGCTGGCTTGACATATTTGTGATGCAGATGCAGTTGTGAGAAAAGGGAAAGACAGGGCCTGGGAGAGAAATGACTTTAGCATGGAGCGGTTGAACAGTGAATGCCTTACCTTTGATGCGACCACGGTCTGTCTCTTGGGGAACTCCCCGCATTCATCATCTTGGTGTAATCTTGGTTCCGTATATTGATGAGGTTGGTGTTGGTGATGGAAGTAGATGTATGGAAAACATGTTGGCCACAGACAAGGAAAGTAAGCAGCGACAGCTCACCTAAATTCGATTATATCAATATTATGACTGCTACTATTGTACACAAAGTAATCAACTAGTAGGTATGAAGTGAAAGAATACAAAGCTTGCCTGTGCCCCATTCACCTGAGTTAAGCTTAAGTTTCGTTTGCGTGGTCATCTGGTATTCTCCGACTGTCACTATTGTATCAGCACTAGTGTAAAGGAATATTAGAGTGTTTGTTAAACGGGTTGGAACTTACTGGTTCTCATGGATACCAAGTGTGACTCTTTTGAGGTGACAAGGCAACAGTCGACTCGGTTAAGATGGCCTTCTTCTTCCTCATTCCCCTTCAGCTCTCACGCAGAAACTCGCATTTCAGAGATCATCGCTGACATTGACTATACAAAATTAATGTTAGCCTGCATCTTCAATGATATGAATGAGACAAAAGAAACAACAACTGTCTGATTGGAGCTCGGACTATCAAACATTGGTGGTGAAAAGATGAAGTAGAGAGAACATACTTGCAAGTCTTGTCTGTGCTTCCTGGAAGAGGCGGACTGCATGCAATCTTTCTGCCGCGACAAAATAGGCAGGCCAAAGCAGGTTTCTTGCCCATTGTGTGTTTGTGGGAATGTAATGCCTTCACTGGCTGCTTGATGGCTTTAGCGAGAGTAGCCGCTGCTTGTTGCTTTGAAGCCACCGGGTCAAGCTTTTTGTCGACCTGGAAAGAAGACCCTGGCGATGATGATAAGTTTCTTTCATCTGCAGGCAATGGGGAGAGATTCGCATGAGTCCTGATGTGGAGACGAGGCCATGTACCATTGAAAGAAGTATCGCCTTCCTGATTGTCATCCGACTTCGAGGGAGAGTAGAGTTCAGTGTCAGGGGTGGATAGCGATGGTATACGAGGTATACCTGGTGCATAGATGGATTCTGGAGGGGATACATAATCTGACTGAATGTCATCAAGCTTGCAAACTAGACAATTATTGTTGCGAGATAGTAATTCGAGAGAGATATCAGTGGTGGCAAGAATGTTGCGAGCTCGAGACATATGGGAAATATCATCTGGGCATGGAGACAGGCTAGTATCTCTGGATAGCCCTGGATCAAGATGGGAAGGCATAAAAATCATAGGAGAAGAAGCCAAAGAGGAGTGGGAAGTATGCAGAGTAGCCAGTGATGGCATTCTGTTGCAGGAAGGGCGACCCTGATCATTGACATCCTGTGACATGATAAGCAGGCTTAAAGAAAATGAAAGGAAGTCTACACACCGGAAGTTGTGGAATGTATGCTTCCCCCATCTGTATGTCCTGATAACCACTGACACCAGCACTCGCCCTAGTCTGAACACTGACACCAACACACGAGATAGAGGAGTCATAGCCTGTTGGACCGCATGGATTGTGTCCTTGTGTACTCGACGACTCAGAGGCACCTTCATCGCCAGAGTAAGGATAGATTTGGTTGTATTTGCATGCTGTCATGGATAGAATCCATTTGTGAGAGGAGACATGAGGTCTGGCATCGGGAAAGGTCGCATAAAATTGCTCATCCTCTTCCTTCAGTGTTTGAGCAAATGAGGAAAGGGGTTCAGTCGCAAACATCTGCATCCATAAAGCCCTGTAGTCAGTGTATTGTGAGACAAAAATTGAATGACAGTGAGCACCTCTGAATACGTCTGATAGGACAATCTGGATGGAAGTGATTCCTCATGACCCTGAGATAGAGTAAAACGCGAAGAACCACTGAAAACGTTTCCTTGTACGTCGTTCCATATCATGGTGTTGGGATAGTCACGATAGTGTGCGCTATCCATCACATAGTAAGCAGGACCAGAATCATGAGGCATCAAATAATCAGCGACAAGAGAATGAATGAAACCTGGGTGGTAAAAAAGCAGAGTGGGCATTTAAGGAGCAATCTGGGCATAATATAAATCACAATGACGGCTTCCCTTAACCCTTTGGCCCTGCCTCATGATGAGATCAAAGATGCCGAGATACTTATGGACCTACAGGTAGATCATTCTATTAGCACATGTCTGAGAGTGATGAAAATTTATGGCTTACACATCTTGACTATATATGTATCCTCTCTCGTCACGATAAGCAATGCGGCCACTTTGACCAACTTGAACCTCCTCGTTTACAGACAGAAATCAATTTAATTCAAGTTTCTTATGTGTTCTTCCTGAGATCCTGCCTCCTGTGATGCTGTGCCCTAGCAGGTATTTCGAATCTATCACCACACATGATGAAGATCGTCATAATTTGTTTCTGTTAAAATTCCGAAACTGGGGCAGGTGGTTAATAAACTTTTATCCCCTCACCCACATTGTAGATGATCTATCCATCCTGATCCTAACCTTAGGACCTTTTGAACCAGAAATACCTTGGAATTGCATGTGGCTGAAAGAGCTGAAGCAAAAGATCTGAAATGCACGGTCTGCCTGCGTCGGCAGGCCTTGCCCTCAGGGTTCTATAGAATATCAGATGGCTAAAAGCAGATGATGATGAAAATTTGCTTCTCTGGTTCCTATAGCTCATCCCGGGTAGCCCGAGCTTTACAACATGGACTTTTGAGACTTTTAGAGGTTTGGGTTGGACTCAGAGCAAATGATTCTGTAGATGTCGAATTTGTAAGGGAAGGTGAACAGAGCTCAGTGACATTTAAGAGATGCCCTGGAAGTGGTCGAGACAGAGATACATTAATATCTATCACACAAATCTGTCAATGAGGCGGCAAGAAAGACTCGGTCTAATAAGGGAGGAAAGAAACGTAACAAAATATCGACCTTGCTTATTGCAACCCATGCTGCCATCAGTGGTTTCATTCATTGAGTTATGCCCCAATCCTTTAGAGTTAGAGACGTTCGGGCACATAGACGTGCGCAACTTTCTATTTCCCTGTATTTGTAAGTGAAGAAACAATGGTGCAAACCATTATGCAGCCAAAAATTCAAGATTCATTGATGAATATATATATACATTCGTTAAGAGGGACATGGCCAGTGTACAAAGTTTTTCATCCATTGCTTCTGTGAATCGCTGACAATGATGTCTCGCAAAGCCACCTGGTTGGAAGCCCCACATAATTCAGCCAAGAGCATCAGCATACCCGTTGGTCGATCGAAATGATCTTTAACAGACGGATGGCTGCAAATATACTTTTTTACCAGAGACCAATGTGAATCATTCAGATTCCCACAAAGTGGCAGTAGCCACCAAACACCATCGAGCAGAGTGCTTTCAGCACCAACTGTGAGGACAAGTAGACGGGTAAAAAAGGCTTCGCATCAGCTACACTCTGATGGCCAGCCAAACCAGGTTCGAAGACAATCCTCGCATTCCATCTTCAGCCTTTCAATACCTGTTGACAATGGATGCTCAACAAGAAGGGTCCACTTCTGCTGTCCGTTGAATGCTGTAGAAAAATCATCTGCACATAACATCACTGAAATCCCAGACTGAAGTGCTTCATAGATTCGTTGGACTAGCAGACAAAGCCAGTGAGGTTCGTTGAAAGCTTGCAACCCATATTGTGAAGCTGTGTAAGTATACATTGCTCGCTCAACAGTCAACTCCAACCAATCCCATAAGATGACGTTGGAAAACATGTATCTCTGACGGTCAATAGCCATCTGTCGAGCACTTTTTCCCTCCCTGGTAGACAAACCAGGCTGAGTGCACAAGAGATGGAGGATAATATGAACAGTCTCCTGGCTGCATGCTGAAAGGTATAGACAAGCAAGTTCAGCATGAACCAGAGATGTTGGAGGTGGGAGATCTATCTTTGAGGCAGCTGGCTGAGATGTGATATACTCAGCCATGTATGTCTTCAACTGGAATGAAAGATATGTCATGGATAGGAAATGATGAAGCTCTGCGATGAAATGACATAAAGTATCTGAAATCACTGAGCTTCGGAGCTGAGTGGTTCGATAAGTTAACTCACTGTCAAGATCATTGACATTGATCCAGTGCACTTCCTTATGCATGTTCATCTCATGTTCTGTCTCGACTTCCATTGACTCAGTTTCGCTACAGATAATCAGCAGGACATCATGTATATTTTTGGTCGCTTGTGTGGTGATATTTCTTGACATGACCATTTGACGATGCTTGTTGGACACCCCTACAGAATATTAATTACCGGTGAAAATGTATTTGGTAATTGAATGACTGTGGGTATTTATATCTTTCCACTTCCTTGTTCCTAAAATATCACTTTAGCATTGCAAAGCAATATATGTGTGTGTTACCTTCGTTGTCGTTCATGTCTCGAAGTTTATTGAAAACACCTAATCACTATATTTGCAAATGATTCGCTTACCAAGTTGATGACTCACGTTTTCTATCTACAGGACGCCCCCCAACCTGACTCGAAGGATACGCAGCTTGGGTTAGGGCAGCAATAGGTCGAGCAGCAGCCCTGGTTTGCGCTAGCTTCTTCCATCTTTCCGTTGCTGAACTGAGGGTTGTGTTTCCATATGGGTGTACTGATTGGTCGTCATCGTTATGCCACTTTGACAATTGCCATTCTGGCATCGCAGTGAGATTTACTTCATACTCTTTTCCGATATGTGTATTATCCCCTACCCAACCAGGTCCCGATTCCCAACATTTGGCTCCGATCCTTTTGCCATCAATAACAACAGAAAAGGCATCCGTTAACTTGTCCTTATCGAACTGAAGCAAGTCTCTTGTGGGAAATTAAAGTGAAAGACATGCAATGAACTGGACAACATTACGAACGAAATGGTTGAAGTGCACTGTTGGAGGCATGATAGTTCCACTGTCCACCGTGTAAGTTGCTTGTTTGCACCAATTTTTTGTACGTAGATCGTGTGACCTGAGGGGTAGTGGATTTTCAGATTGGCATGAAAATTTTGTATATATGAACCACAGATACACTGAGTACTTCCATAGGATGGCACATTTCATAACCCAATTTCAAAGGAGTTGTCTTGTAATTAAGGTTACCAGGATCATTCAGCTTGTACCACTTCTCCTTCGCTGCTTGTTGCACAACTTCCTTCCCTTTTTATTCTTCTTCAAGTGCTGTGGTGGTGGCATCGGAGTCGCCGCAAATGCGATGGCTGATGAACCGTCAATGATAGCATGAGGTGGATAAAATATTAATGTAAGGCAGACATACTTGCATGCACAATCCACATGGAGATGATCTGGCCTATACCAAGGCTGGCCACCACCATGAAGGTGCAAGCCAGAAAAGTAAATGGTTCCAAACGGCTCCAAAATCCACACAACGCCAAATTCCAGAAGGCAAAAGCATTCCGGCTCAACATCTGGATGTGCCTGCAAGAGATTGATCATTGCTGTTGGCATGACAGGGTGATCCCCAACATCGATATGAGCTCCACCAAATTCGCCGAGGGCCGATTGAAGAGTCGCATCTGGTAAAGGACATGCATGTGTCAAAATCCACGGAGAAGATGAAGAAAAAACTCTTACCAGAACCAACATCTACAGCATCAGCCACGTTTAACTGGACAGCTGGCCAATAAATGTTGCGATCATTGCCGACATGGGGGTAATTGACAACCTCAGACTGGATTCGCATCTCTTCCATCCTTTCGATCCCACCTTTAACCAATCCAGCGTGTGCAGCAAGGAACCCGGTCTGGGACCAACTTTCAATGTGCAGACGCATTGAGATAATGTGACACATACTTCAACTAAATCTCTTCTCATGGCTGAATTGTCGATACACTCGCTTCTACCATCATCCTTGTTGGATTTGTGTGGGACTTCGACCATAGTTCGCGGTTGGATACTTGTGGTAAGGTGGTAGCTGAGACTCGCGTTCGCAACATGGAAATTTGACATACTGTCCCGTTCGACGGCGATACCACCTTCATATGCGCCACCTTCAGTGCACACAGCTTTTCCAAGACGGATAAGTTCAGGATCACCAATGACTCACTGAGCAAAGGCCTCCATGGCTGCAAGTGTCTTGCGAGAATATTTGTCTCTGAAATAGATATGAAATCACTATAAGTGCAAAGTAAGTTGGGTACGAACGGGTTGATTGCCCAGGAGATAAGGTGGTCTGCTGTTTTGTCGAAGTTATGACCCATCTTACGCATCAGGAAAAAGTCATTCTGCCTTGGGCGCAGAGCCGGCATGCCTATAACATGCTTTAGGAGAGAAGATAATACTAGGCATATAAGTACATACGAAGTTCACCGGCTACTTCAAGATCACAAAAGCTCTTCAACTTTGCTATATACAACATGGCATGCTCTAGAGTGTCTCCTCGGAAATTGACAACTGTGACCCAAATAAGGCCGACACTCCCGATGGAGGGTGTAGGGACAAGAGAGTGCTTTGGGGCAAGAAAGATTTGTGGAAGTGAAGCGTGTCGCTGTTTGCTGATCCACTTTATCCAAATTATAGGAACATTGCCGTAAGGAGCAGGATGGTGAAGCCTAGCTGGGGATTCCATATCTGTGGCAATTGGATATCAAGGCTGAGGAAGGCTATGAATGCTCAAAAAGGGGCCTGTCTCAAGTTTATCAGATGCAAAACAAGGAATGATATCATCCTCAGACAGCGAGATCTTGAAACTGTGATTGATGTCATCCAAAGCTGGCTGCTCAATGAATTGGACACTGTGGTGATGTGCTCGGTAACAGCGAGTGGCAAAAGGACTAGTGAATGGCAATGAACACCAACAACACTAAACCAAACACTAACTCTACACTTATCACCAATGTATTGAATTTGGGTGTTTCGAGTATGATAGAAGCACTCTGCAGACTTCAATAATCAAGGAAAGTTGTTTAAAGACATTTTATTTCATTACTAGTGAGCTATACAAGCATACTACTCGCACTAGCGGGGTTGGTAAGACACAATTGGATAGATAGTGACTTGACTTGAGCTACTGCGCTTGCTCTGACTGGGACTGCTTCGAACTAGTGGCTCACTTGGCCCTATAATGTCTTACAAGTGAATAAACACTTGACTAGTCGCTTTCTATGCAGACTAGTGGTGCTCTTGGCCTAAGAATAATCCTTTAAACTTTGAGAGCTTGCTTGAACTAACTTCGAAACACTCTTGGCCTTTGCAGGACGCAAAAGATTGCTCTAAGACGCTTCTATTCACTCAATGCTATGGGTAACTTAGCGACTCGCAGCCGCTTCATCGAGGTTAAGCACAAAAGCCTTTAATTGGGGCACTAGATACTGACTAGTAGGTCACAATTGCGGGGATGGCTTGCCTGAACCACGCGTGCGCCTATTCTACTACTTATATGCTGACAAACAAGGTACGATCGAGATATAAATAACTGACTAGAGGGGTATTATTGATAAGGATTTCTTGGCTAGTCACGAATAATGGTGAATAATCATGCAATAGTCGGTCTAGAAATGGTCGCTTGCTGACTAGTGAGCCTAGGAGCTCCCAGCTGTCGATCGTGATTGAAGGCGCAGCCCGGCCATACTAGTTCCGATCGTAATAGATCTATATCGTACTAGCCCGATCAGGACAGCTGCACTTCGTTGCTAAATTTATTTCTAAGTCCCGTTAGAGACTGCTGCACCGCTAGTCAACTCGTCTTTAAGCACTCGCGTGCAGACCGTTCCACTAGTGACTGTACTTTCACGAGACCTGTATGTTCTGCTTCTTGTTGGGTGCACTTGTAGCTACCCTCGTCGACTAGCAGTCGTTATTTACTGACTCGCTTGGTATTCGAGGTGCTAGTCATACTGGCTGATAGGCTTGACCCAATAGTGGTATTGCACCTAAATCCTGGCTCAACTAGTAGCTTTCTGGCTTGACTATCAGCTTGAAGCCTCCGCTACAGTCCTTTGGCTATGGCTAGTCTAAGATAGATATGCGCTCGTATGATTACAGAATCGCAAAATCCAGGTGTGAACGCGTAGACGGTGTATCACCGTCTGGGTATATGGTTGAATTGTGATTCAAACAAGCGATCTGCAACTGTTCCAAGTCATTTCCGTAAGGCAGTCAATGAATATGGGTGGCCTAGCAGGGTGCGAGGTGACTTTGGAAAAGAAAATAATGGCATCGAACAAGATATGATATCACATTGGGGTATCAATCATCAACCATATCTTCTTGGATGGTATGTTTAATAACTTATTTGTCTTATATGTGAGGCTAAAAACGATATCGTAGCTCCACACACAATGTTCAAATTGAGCATCTTTGGCTTGACGTTCGTCAAGACTCATTAGAATCCTTCCGACAAGTCTTCTTGTATCTAGAATGACAAGGACTTCTAAATATGGAAGAGGGGGTCCATCGTACCTGCCTTTTCCTCACCTTCCAGCCTCGCATTCAGGCATCTCTCAACCGCACCCTTCATGCCTGGAACCATCATGGCATTCGGACCAAGAAAAATAAAACGCCAGTTGCTATCTATGAACTCAGCCGGCAAAAAGCAATCACACGAGGCTATTGGACTGGAGATCCAGGAGATGATGTCGGTATAATTCAATTCGATCCAATGTATGGTGTAGATCAGCAGGGTCCACTTCCTCCAGCAGCTGAATGCATTGATGATCCTGAGCCTGGTGGAGCTGAGCCTGGTGATCCAGTGTCCCAAAGGCAGTCTGGTATCTTCATCAATCTAGATGACGAGTTGGACACAGTGCAAGAAATCATGGCCAGTTTTGACTGGATTCGTGAGGATTCTAATTGGGGCATAGGGGTATATGTAGAGGCTGTTATATGGCTTGAGACTCTGTTGAGTGGGTGTTGAGGCATACTCAAAAGCCATAGAGGGAAGAGTGGGTATGCTGATGACAGATATTATGATATCATTTCTGAACACGATCATGAACCACCACGCTTTATATATATGCTAGTCTTCAATACTACCACCACCAAACAGAAAACTTCTCAAGACACCATCAACACTAGTATTGCCCATCCGCCTATTCATTTGTCTCCCTTTCTTTCTTTCTCATCCTCATTCAATCCCCTCCACATTCTATGTCATTATTCAACCCACACCTCCTTTTCACATCCAAACAACAAAATATATGACATGCCCCCTGCAGCCATACAGTATTTGATTTGTTCTGAAGAATGCCACGTATAAAGGTGATATTGAGGCCTACCTCCAATATGTATTCCAAATGGACAACAAACACCCAGCTATCTCCGACCATCGAGACGTTACATGCACGAAGCTCCTTTGTCTCAGTGAGAAGAGGGTTAACAATGCCCTAGTGTACTCCAGTAGTGGCTTCTACCTGTTCGGCCATGCACCATCCTTCATGCAATTCTTCCGGCATCTCCAAGACAGACCGTTTATGGTTCTGGAGTTTCCAAGTCTTGAAATAGGCCCAATGGACAATTCCTATCTGGTTGTCAGGTTCACTATCACTTTACCATTGCCTGTCTTACAACGGTCGCTGCGCTGCTCCCTGTCCATGCCTCCGGTAAACTCTTGATAAAGGCGCAATGTGCACCGGGAGTCCCTTCCCTTGGTTGTCAGGTTCAGAAGCAGAAGACTAGTTTGTTCTTTTGGTGATGGTGTGATGTGCCCTGCACATACCGTTTGCACCAGAATTCCCATCTGTTGTCGTCTTATTTGCAGTACACCGCATTTGATGCAATGAGTTATTCCTTCGCAGTTTTTGTTCCTTTTGCTTGCCCTTCTTTCCTGCAAGTATTCACCACGGCTCCTTGTTCTCTTCTCGTCCATGCATTCATTTGAACTGAATAATATGTACCGTCCATAGCGCACACCATCTTCTCCCCCTCTTGCCCAGTCTCAGTGCTGTTTCACATCGTATACTGTACAATGACGTCATCTCCGGGTTAAACCTCATCAGTTCAAACTTGATGTCATTGTTGATCTACCCATCGACCAGTGTGATCACATGTTGTCTACATTGAACGCCCTGAGTTCTCATCATGCTTACCTCTCCATTTTGATTCCTGCACATTGTAAGGCTCTCACACGTCTCTTCTTGTCTTCTCATGTCCTTGCTGTCGAAGTCTTGCATTGCTCAGAGCGTTATCGTCCCAGGATCCCATGGGAGTGGCAATTGTGCTATTTCTGCAAGATTCCCATGGAGGATGAGATTCACTGCCTTCTCCATTGTACCATTGCTCCATGATTGGCTGAGCTGTGTGGTCTCTTTCTTGTCGATGCCCATGCTTAGGGATACATGGGATCGCCTAGATGATGAGGACCATTTAGCATGCTTCTTACAATTGCCATCACTGGACTCTCAATTAGCGCAATACGTACATCATGTATTGGAGATATTCAGGGCTGTGCCTGTGTATGTACCCCCTCTATCACTATGGTACACACCACTCTAATTGTATGAGTACACATTTTGTGAGATGGGCTGTGAAGTACTGATTCAAGACTGGTCAGTGAGAGCTTCAATTGATCCATTCACCTTGGTCCCTGTAGCTGCATTAAACCCATGAGATGTTTCCAGTTGGCAGCTGGTAGATATCACAGCGGCACGATGTGGCTACGGTCTGTGACATGTTTCATGGTGGCACAGAACCCCGGTGTTCCTTATTGTGACCGCATACCAGTTTTCTAAACTCTAAACTCTATCCGCACAACAATAGCCTCCATCTTTTTTATGACTCAAGACCCCGAACCTTTAAGAAATACACATGTCTATTAGAATTTCGACTTGCTCTTCAGCTCGTTCGCAATACTCTGAATAAGTTGACATAACTGCCTCCAATTTTCATCATAACGGAGGGTCTTGTCAGGGTGATAAACCTGCGCAATATCAATATAAGCACTGATCACCTGGGAAATAAGGCTTACAAGACTCAATGCCTTGAATTGCGCTAAAGAACTTGGATCTGCTTTGCACCTCTCTTTGAATGTTGAGGCCTGATCTAAGTCAGGCGGCATATATACGGAGTAAATTTCCTGCATGAAAACTCCCCATCATAGGCTACCAGTGTTAGCTCGTTCAAGCAGATGTTCCAGATATTGCCGCTTCTGTTCATGTGGTGAATTTTGAGCAGGCCGAGGAGGACAACATGGCATAGGTGTTGGATTTTGTGCAAAGGAAGAAAATCCACTCTGAAAATATGAGTTTGAACGACCAGTGTTATTCTTCTGACGTGGCTTGCTTTCTGAATTAAGAGTCAGTATGCTTCAGCCTAGGGCACATGAAGGTTACTTTTCTTAGACGCTGAAGAGACTCTGTGCGTGCAAGCTAGAAATGCAACATCATCGAAGACACTGATCACACCCACACCCAACACTACACACACAAACCCTCAAGTTCATGGGGGATTCTGATGCGATAGAAGCAGAATGAATTAGAACAACGGGACTCTCAGAATATACAATGCACGCATATAGCGGTAGCGCACGGTACTTATCTAAATCTCTCAAAGTCCAAAGGCTTTTAATAACAAGAGGAGCGACGTTCGTCGCTGGGCCTCAAGGCAAGGTGCAATACAATACACGCAATGTCAAGAGACGTACACAAAACCCTCAACAAGTCTCGAGCAACATGCAGGGTACCCTCAAATGACTCAAAACACACTACACATGACTCAAAGCTTCGTGCTCTAAGCAGAAACACTTCACAAAACTGTCCACCGAATCCACAGGGTTCTAACCTATGCGATCCAGAGACACAAAAACCTTATAACACTGTCCGACAAGCCAAAGGGTTTGAACCTCTGCCACCTGTAGTGCCTCGCGTCACAAGAAACCCTCAAAGCACAAGAGCACGTCCTCAACAACACTATACTCTTCTTTTCAGGTTAGAGCACAAGTCACCCAACCAATTAACAGTCACACAAGCGCCGCGTTAGCTTTCTATGCCTCGTGCGCAACTCAATTCACTCGGTATGATATCAATTCTAGGTTTATTCTCTTGCTCGAAGTTACAAACTAGTCCAGAAGCTCCGGCGTCAAGCTGGAGGCTTGCGCGCGACTACAACGGGGGTCCGAAACTTGTACACTACAATTACACTGCGCTATTTATCTATTCTACGTCCTACAAATTAGTATCACCAAATATGGTATTATTTAGGTTGCGGAGTTCCTTCCTCGCGTCCCGTGCATGTTGCAATTATCACGCCATAGCTTGGCGCTGACTCAGGAATCTGGTCCGGGGCCAGATCCTGTCTCTGAGTGTTGCGACATTGGTTAACAGTGCTAATCCACGTGTACTGATGTCGGTTGTTATCTCCTCGGAGTTGCAGCCTACGTGCGACTCTTATTCCGCTTTAATATATTCTTTTAGGGAATTCTGGTAGTAGTGAAGGCCACGAGTCTCTTGTCTAGACCTCGCGTGCTTCGGCCGAAGTCAGAAACCTCGGATTTACTCGAGTTCTGACATCATACAGCCTAGAGCTCTAGGTTCCGGGTCTGCCGTGCCTTGCGCGTCATAGATCAATATTGCGTGAAGTTGTAATTATCTCATAAGCGTGTTCTGTGCTATTCTTAGCACGCACGTGCTGTGCCCTGTCAGAGCACTTAGTGTCAAATGTTGGGACTTCATACCTAGTACAGCCTTTCTAGTACTATCCTCAGGTTAAGCCATGCGCTCCACCCAGCTTTACTCTGGTAATTTCATTACTGGCATTATAAACACTGCGCTCTGTTGTTTTTCTTATTGCCTTAGTATCTGGGCCTTGTTGCCTGTACTCATTTGTACAAATCGCAAAATTACACGCGTGAACGCTCATAGAGCGCGTCAACGCTCTTTTGCGACATCTCTCCTTTATATCATCAACTACTGGCTTGATTGGATCGTACCATTGTTATATCTGTGATTTAGCAACATTAGAGTATAAAGGACAAGAAGCCACAATTTCAATCACCGTCGTCACTGTCATCAGGTGATTCCCAGTAAACCTCTCCTTCGCTATTGTATCCGTGAGGTGGATAACGCCAGTTGCCTGTTCTGCAAGTAAAGTCCAAAATTTTGTTCCATTAATATGAACTGCCGTGTACACAATAGTAAAGGTACACTACTTTTTGTTGCGCTGCAGTGGAGGCTCATTGCTTTTCTTTGCATTGCTCTGGAAATCTTGTTGTAAGTGTTGTTTTCCGAATATATATCGTCAAAAAAGGCTCACTTTGCTGCGAGTATTTGGTCCCGTTGCAGAATCAGGAGCACCATTATTGTAGGATTGTTTCGACTAGGGAACCAATGTCAGCAGAAACAACAACTCCAAGCAAGATACTTCCCTACCTTCACATAGTTTCGGATTTTTGAGCAACTCCTTCGCATAATGTATTCATGTAATGGTACATACTTCTATATTCCATCTCGCTTCAAAAGGGGAGGTCCTCAAGAATGAAATATATGATCTCTGATAAGAAATATCCCAGCCCATACTTGCTGTTTTTAAGAATTGTAACTTCCATATGGCTAGGAGCAAGGTTGCCAAAGGCCAAGGAATATTTGTTTTGTAATACTGGAACAGAAGTTTCACCCAGAAGACTCCTTAACCGGAGAAGCACCGTATGAAATTCTCCTTGCACCTTTGCCTCCTAGAAAGAGATGCATATGAGTACAATGTCATGGACAAATTACAAACATACCGGTAGTTCAGATCCATGTTTGTGGTATATATAGGCCAACTCCTGCACTCCTCCCTGCAGAGCATATTTCCAGTGTTCGCTATGACTCTTGAAGTATGTGATGAGAGAAAGGATGGTGTCTGTTGTCGATGTTAACTGGTGATACAATGCAATGGCTTGTCTTACATATTTTGCTGTCAATGACCTCGTTGAGATCATTGCTATCACAGTAAACATTTCTGACAGGAGGCTGGCGACTAATGGCATTCCACCTGGACCAAGGGCAAAGATATGCCAAAAGTCCTCCTTGGCACCTGCAGCAGCCTCTCCAGTCAGAAGACAAGATGCAATATCGACAAACTTCTTGCAAGAAGTCAGCTTGTTCTGAAGGACGATTTCAATGGCTTCGAAGCCAACAACAGGAGGATTGTTCTCAAACAAACCAGTGAGTTTTTTCAACATGCTAGTGTTGTTAGCAAAGATGTAATCAGGATGACTCTCTGCCACAGTAAACTAAGAAAAGTTTAGTGACTAGCTTGAATTAAAGATACAAATCATACCCATATTGTGGGATTTCCGGATGGGGTATTGGGAGTACCAGGAGAACATTCCATTAGAGAAAGAAGTCGCATGATACGAGTCAGAGTAGATGGTATCTGACTGAGAAGGGATGTGTCTGATGATGGATCTGGCATGTTCTTCTTAGAAGATGCAGATGGCACAGTTCCAACGCCAAGTGGATCCATCATTGACTCTGATTCATGGACCTATTCAAATGTTAGAGCAGGCAGTGATGCAGAATAGAGTTGACATTTACAGATTCTTTTGATTTGGGCTTTTTTTCAGATTCAATGTTTTTGTTATTGCTGTTAGCCTTGAATGATGGAACCGTGCTTGACTTGAAGCTGTATAAGTGATGCATCCCTATAAGATATACACTCTCTCACCGTTGCTGCCTGTTCCGATTTGAAACCCCTGGCATAGGATGAAAACCCATTCATTCCACTTTTGAATGATGAAAATCTATGAAGAGGTATATCAAAATAAAATCTCCCATCGATGTCCCCTTGTATTCAGGCTCCTCAAAGTTCATATCAAAGAATTCCTTCGGAGCATGTAAAAAACAATAGGAATAGATAGAACCAGACATGTGTACTCAAGTGCCTTGTCCTCCAGGCTCTGTGCTCTCCTTTGAAGAAAATGAATCCTTGGCCATCGCTTCGAAAGGCTCCTTCTGAAAGTATTACATCAAGCTTGTTTTCCAGGGACAACAAATCACATACTTTCATGTCTCCTCCAGCAAATGCGTCTTCTTTTGGGCTGTCTTCTGGTGTTGAGCTCTCGGGATATCTATATATTAATACAGGTGGACCACAGCCACACAATTTGCTTATGTAAAATTAGCGGACTTTTAAATTAGCGGCCATTGCCATACCCCGGCCTATTCCGGCTGAGTTTCAATTATGTTGCACTGCCATTGCTGCTGCCTCTGCATACCTTTACCGGTGTTCCATCCCCATAGCAAATCATTGGGGCATGTACAGCACCCAGTATTTGCTGAACTGAGACTATCTGTTAACTATGCATGCTAACAGGATGCTATAGGCTCCAAAGCCAGTATCAAACAATGACCATTAAGCAATAAGTGAACAACAAACATCAAAAGAAAAATTAGCAGGTAGGATTAGGGTCCAGGAGATCATTCAAGGACAGGTAACACATATACATGTACTAACTATGCTATAATTTGCTTATTACAAGGCTTTGGCTCAAGCCTTTCCTCAGCAGGTAGAAATGGTAAGGAGACCATTTATGTAAGAATACATGCTATGCTCAGCCTTTCTCCATCCATGTAGAGTAACAAGCTGAGGTAACAGGTACAAAATATGAGGTGTATATACTACTGTTCAATTTTGACCATTAATTCACATAACACATAATAGGACTCTGTGAAGTGAAGCTCCTGATAATTTGTTACACATAACAAGCCCTTCTGAGAGGTAGTATTGGCTCAATTTGAGAATTTCTCTGAAAGGCAGCTCTCTTCCAAGAGCAGCCAACACTGATGAAGACTCACAAGATCACACAAGAAGGAACAGAAACAAACTCCAATTGAGGTGTGACAGTATGTAAGGGGGTGATAAAATGGGAACAAGATGGCAAAATGGTGGTGGTGGGGAGGAAGGAAGAAGTAGCTATATGTATCTACAGGTATATATAGGGAAAAGTGGTGTCACAATGTACATCAAGAGGGGTGTGGGAATAAAATCCTGGACAGAGGGTAGAGGGGGAGGGGTGGAGGGGTAGCAATCTTAAACACAGAACCTCACTTACTATATATAGGTATTTGTATGATCTGCTGGATACCATTTGCATAAATTAATGGGAATTACATGCAAATGAAGATACTTAGCATCATATATACATTTTTGGGCTGTTTTCTACCTTTCAATGTGCCACAGCTAAGCTGAGCTAAGTCCCTGAGAGACTCACATGGTCAAAATGATGGCAAAAGCATTACAAATCATACCTAATATGAATATATTACTATCATATATAGTAGGAGAGGGAGGGTCGGAGGGTCCCCTTGGTCTTAAACACAAAAATGTACATCATGTCAGGGATTTTATTTCCACACCCCTCTTGATGTACATAGTCCCAAGCAACAGGGTATGAGGTAGGTATGCTAAGCAGTGGACTAAGTAATTGGTGAGATATAAGTCTGGAATAGTCCTGCAGGATCAGTTGGGGAGGATCCAAGCAAGATCCAAGATTGGTACATTAGCACAGGTTGTAAGTGAGGCTTACATTTTGGCACTGAAGACACTATATGGTACTTTTCCATCATATTTTGGTGAATGAAGCTATGATAATTTGGCTATAAAGCATAACACATAACACCCCATGAAGCTACAATCAAAATTGAACAGTACTCCAAAGTCCAAGGAAGCAAGGGAATGTAAGTACGGACTAAAACATGGACTCAATGAACTAACAGTCATAATGTCCAAGAAGTGGATCATTGCAATGATGAGCAAAAAGATGGGCTGATAGTGTGCAAGGCACTCCAGAGGGCTTGGACTTTAATAATTCAGCTATCACATGCTTACCCAGTTACTATATTATAAACAGCCAATGCCATCCCATGGCTCCTAACTGGGCTTTAACTTAGACTACTTATCCATGCTATAGCAACAAAGTGAGTATAAAGTGATAAGCAATGAACGTTGAGCAATGAGTTGACAATGAGCATTGAATGTCAATGGATGTAAGTCTTATAGAACTCATCAGAGCTCAAATGGTGACCATGGCAGCCTGCCATGTCAGATATCTAAGTAAGGGACATACTAAGAACCAGAATACATATCTCTCCCTCCCTCTCACCAGTAAAGACAGCTATTAACAATAATTACCCAATTCATGGGAGTCCCTCCCTGTCCATTACATAGCTTACAGAAGTGACAGAACAAAACTTTATGGCACTCATGAAAAGCATTTTGCTCTATTGCAGTGGCTCCAAACAAATAACAGAGATTCAACAATGTATCTTAGTAAAAAGCCAGGTTTGGGGTGGGCCCCAACAAGCCGAAGCCCCATGTCGCAGTCAGGTTGCCAGGACCCGAGGTACGAGGGTCTGGCAATCGTGACGAAGACACGGGGCATAGGCTTGTCTATATATTAATACAGGTAGACCACAGCCACACAATTTGCTTAGGTAAAATTAGCAGACTTTGAAATAAATGGCTTTTGCCATCCCACGGTGCAAGCCGGCTGAGTTCGAACTGAGGAGCACTGCCACCTGCCATTTTCGTGGTCAGAGCCTGCTTCCACCACCTTCGGTGCCCCATTTGAGACTCCCTGCACCGCATCTATCCCAGGTAAGCATTAGTTCCATCTTTGATGATAATTGGCCCATCTGATCACACTCTTTTAGTCAAATTTCATGCCCTATTCACGGTGCTGCTCATCAATCTTTGATGGAAGATCATTTTTGCTGATTTTCTTTTCAGGTGTTCTTGCTCCGGTTCACGTTTTCTCTCACAGAAGTGACTTCCTTTTTGCTTCTGAAGTCTATATTTGGCTGCTTTCAGTCCAGATCATTTGCACAGAGTAGATCAAGGTGCCGCTGGGTGATCCCCTCAATTTCTGTGTCAAAGTGAAGACAAGAGCTCTCAGATTTGATTCTGGGCCTCTTTGCTTCCTTTAGAGCACAGTTATTGGTGACAAGCCTACCCTCCTGCACGCCTGTGAATAGGGGCCTCTGTCAAGCGCAACAAGCCAGGGAGATTGGTGTGGCGGGACTGATAAGGTATTTGTGTTCACACAGATATAGTTGCCCCCCCCCCCCCTTCCATTTGTGGAAGTGTAGCTCCATAAACTACTGTTGTTGCATCGAATTCCTTTGTGTCAAATCTTTTGGTTTGGTGGCAGTCATTTATAGATTTCTGTGGTATAGAGGTTTGTTACACTGTGATTGAGTTCAGTATTCCCACATTTCTATATCCTGCAATGTATGTATCTCCTATCTCTCATTGGATGAAATTCTGATAGACTGTTCTCTGATAGGAACCCTTCTACTCTATCCAGAGCACATGATGAGATTGATTCTCCACCAATTACACCTGAGCATGTTCGCCATACTCAGTGTGAGCGTGAGCGCATTCAGTGTCTGCAAATGACCTCTCCTTCCCATCGCCATGGCCGATCTCCAGGTCCAGGTCCTGATCCTAATATCACCCTTCCACGCTTCCATATTCCACCAGAGACACATATTCCATCTCAGCTGGACCATCCACATGAACATCCAATGCCTGTAGTGCCTGCTGTGGCCACGAGAGGTGTTCGTCATGGCAGACCACGTGGTTCTGGCTGTGGTGGTGCTCCAGGTGGTCAGTCTTCCTTACATGGTGGGGTCCCTGTAATACAGCCTCTGCAGAATCATGGACGTGGATGTGGGCATGGGTGTGGGCATGGATGTGGTGCAGTCCAAGTTGTTTATCAATGGCCTGTCTCACCACGAGATATTAACATGCAACCAATGTCACCACCACCACCACCAGCTCCAGTCCTAACACTGCCACCACCATCACCACCACCATCACCACCACCTGTACCACCTACACCACCTCCACCACCACCACCAAGGACCATACCTTCCTTACTTCCTCATGCAAGACATCCATATGTTGAACCACATTCTCAGCAGAGTATTGGAAAAATGGAGTGGATTTGTGAATACTGCGGTGCACCACATTGGTATAACGAGCGTCTCAAGTCCAAGTCAAGGACCAGACCCCGTTTTGGCATGTGCTGCTTGCAAGGACAGGTTAAACTCCCTAATCTCCATCCTGCTCCTGGCATTCTCCGAAATCTTCTGTGTGGCATCAGTACAATGCAGCTTTAGCATTTACATTGGTGGCCATAAAGGTGGATGAGGCAGTTACAAATTCTTCTGGACCATATTCCTTCCATATATCCGGTGAGCTTCACCATCAGATGGGATCTCTGCTACCTGGAGAAAACCAAAAAATGTCTTATGCACAGCTGTATATACATGATCCGATGGAGGCATTGGGAATGCATAGTCGTCGCAATCCTAATCTGAAGCCTGAGATTATGTCTGCACTGCAGGGATTGCTTCACGATGTAAATCCATATGTCCCATTATATCGACATGCCTATCTCATCATGAAGGACAAACCCTATGAGGAGTATCCAAATCTTGAAGTGTGACTGCATGTGGGTGATGGCACTGATGGTCGGTGGTACAATCTGCCAACAGCAAATGAGTTGGCTGCTGTCATTCCTGGAGATGGATCAGAGCCAGTGAAGAATGAACGGGATATTGTCTTACACATGCATGATCAATCTCTTAAACGCATCAGCCAGCTACATCCAAGCTATCAGTCTCTTCATTATGTTCTTCTCTTTCCTTATGGAGAACTCAGTTGGAATCGATATATCCCTCTGGAGGAGACAGGAACCCGTACAGAGCATAAAAAGGTCACCCAACATATGTATTATGCTTATTGTCTTCATGAGCGCCCAACTGTTGAACCAGATGCACCATTGTTTAAAGGAGGGAGCCTGACCCAGCAGTATGTTGTGGATGCATGGGCCTCAATTGAACAAAGTGATCTCAACTGGGTTCAGAACAATCAGAAAACTATCCGTGCAGATCTGTATAAGGGAGTGGTGGATGCAGCTACTAATGCTGATGGATTGCAAGACTCTGGCCAGCATATTGTCCTCCCTTCATCACAAACTGGCAGTCCCCGTGCAATGTATCAGCTGTATCAGGACTCTATGGCAATTTGTAGAGCTTTGCAGAAGCCAGATATCTTTCTTACAATGACGGCAAACCCAAAGTGGCCAGAAATTGTTGAGGCTCTGAAGTGCACAGATGGACCTGATCAAAAAGTGGAGGATCGACCAGATATTGTGGCCAGGGTCTTTCAGTTGAAGAAGGAGGCCTTACTGCAGGAAATCAAAAAGGGTGGAATATTTGGCAAAGTCAGGGCTGTGGTGCATACTATCGAATTTCAGAAGTGTGGACTCCCTCATATGCATCTTCTGATTTTTCTGGATCCAGAAGACAAGATTCGCTCACCTGCTGATGCTGATTCAGTCTCATGTGCTCAGATACCTGATCCTGAAACACATCCAATTCTTTATGAGGTGGTTACAAAATGCATGGTGCATGGTCCCTGTGATCATCGTTGCGAGAAGGATGGCCACTGTACAAAGAATTTTCCAAAGGAGTTCAATGAGCAGACAGAATTCACCACTGATGTATATCCTAATCTGGCATGCCCCAACAATGGTCGTGAATATGTCAAGATGCGTGGCGAAACCCGAACTGTCTACACCAACCGTGATATTGTCCCATATAATCCCTATCTCAGTGCACAATACAACTGTCACATCAATGTGGAGGTCTGTGTGTCTGTTAAGGCCATAAAATATATCCACAAATACATCTACAAAGGCCATGATAGGACTACATTGGAGGTTTGGGATCATGATGAGATCAAGGAGTTTCTGGATGCACGTTACATCTCTGCTATTGAGTCATGCTGGAGAATCTTTTCTTTCTGGCTACATCAGGAGGAGCCAAATGTTGTGCGTCTGCAGGTCCATCTTCCTGATGAACATCTCATCACATATGATGAGACCAACAGTCCAGAAGAGATCTTAGCAGCAGCTGAGGCAAAGACAACAACTCTGTTACAATGGTTCGATCTCAACAAAAAGGATCCCAGTGCATGTCGATATCTGTATCAAGATATTCCTGCCCACTATACCTGGAACAAGAACAAGAAATGCTGGAATACATGCCAAAGACACACAACTATTGGTGGTACTATTGGCCGAATGTATCAGGCTGCCCCCTCATCTGGCGAGCGGTTCTATCTGTGGCTTCTTTTGACAGCTGTTGCTGGCGCTCAATCTTTCCAACATCTATGCACTGTCAATGATGTGGAGTGTGCTACCTTCAAGGAGGCATGCATAGCCATGGGTTTGCTGGAAAATGATAATGAATGGAGGCAATGCTTAGAGGAGGCCACAATTATGCAGTCAGGAGCACAGTTGCGATCATTATTTGTGACTCTCCTTCTCTTCTGCCAGCCAGCAAAGCCAGATGATCTGTGGGAGGAGTTCAAGGAGAACATTTGTGATGATCTGGCACATAAGCTCTGCCAATGTGATGTTCCAAATCCAACACATGCTCAGCTTTATGATTTTGGTCTTCATCTTATCAATAAACTCCTTCAATCTCATGGTCATCGTCTCTCTGAGTGGACTCAGATGCCAGCCTCTACCATGGACTGGGCTGCTTATGAGGATAATCCTCTTCTGGCTGCACAGCTGGCCTATGATATCCCATCACTGCAGCAATTAGTTGCTAAAAACCTTCAAACATTCAATGAAGAGCAAATGGCTGCATACAATATTGTGGTTGACTCTGCTATGAATGAACGAGGGAAATTGGTATTTCTGCATAGTGCTGGAGGTGGTGGAAAGACTTTTGTATGCAATACTATTGCAGCTGCTGTTCGTGCCCAAGGACAGATTGTATTGACATGTGCCTCCTCCGGTATATCAGCAATTCTCTTAGTTGGAGGGCATACCAGCCACAGCATCTTCAAAATTCCAATTCCCTCATGTGATGATACAACATGCAACATTCGCAGAGGGACTCATCTGGCTGAACTTCTTTGTTGAACTTCTGTTATCATTTGGGATGAGGTTCCTATGCAGAACCAACACAATATTGAGACTGTTGATTGTACCCTTCGTGATATCTGCAATAAAGATGCTTCTTTTGGTGGAAAAACAGTTCTTTTTGGTGGTATGTGTATTTACTTTGAGTCACTATAGATCATCATTTCTGACTATTTATTTTAGGAGACTTTTGTCAGACATTGCCAGTTGTTTCACGAGGATCACAGGAGCAGATTGTTGCAGCTTCATTTTGCCGTTCACCTTTATGGCCTCACATTGAAGGCATTCATTTAAAGAAAAACATGTGCCTGGATCAGACTCCTGAAAATGTAGAGTTTGCACGTTGGCTGCTTACAGTTGGTGCAGGTGAAGGACTCACTGAAGATTGAACCATCTCTCTTCCTGCTTCCATGCGCCTTGCAGATTCTTCACTTTCTGGGCTCATCAGATACATTTATCCAAATATCACAGCTGGCAATTTTCAAGATCGCTTCTTTTTAGAAAGAACAATTCTCTCTGGACGCAATGATGATGTTGATGAAGTCAATCAGCAGGTTCTGGAGATGTTCCCAGGACAGGAGACAGTATATTGGAGTACTGACAAGACAATAGAGGATGAATTGGATGATGCTGCTACTCTTTATTCAGTCGAATTTCTTCAAAATTTCAATGCCTCCGGTTTACCACGTGCAAAGCTGGCTCTCAAGGTTGGATGCCCCCTCATGCTCCTATGCAATCTGGATCCAGCAAATGGCCTATGTAATGGGACACGAATGATTCTCACACGCCTTCATCCTCATGTATTGGAATGCCGTCTTCTCAGTGGAAACAATGCAAGAAAGACTGTCTTCATCCCACGTATCACAATCAATGCTGATACAGCTGAGCTCCCTATCGCATTTTCACATCGCCAATTTCCAGTCAGGCTGGCTTTTGCAATGACAATCAATAAGTCTCAAGGCCAGTCAGTTACCTATGTTGGATTGGATTTGCATACTCCAGTTTTTTCACATGGACAACTCTATGTAGCACTTAGCTGTTGCACTTCTGGACAACGGATTCGAGTTCTCTTTCCAGATACAGAAAAGTATACAGACACTTTGAATATTGTATATCCTGAGGCTCTATTACTTTCATAATACATATTTCTTTCTGAACTAATAACTGACACTCCTAAGTAATAAGCCGGGTTTGGGGCAGGCCCCAACAAGCCGAAGTCCTGTGTTGTAGTCAGGTTGCCAGGACCTGAGGTACGAGGGTCTGGCAATCGTGACGAAGACACGGGGCATAGGCTTGTCTATATGTTAAGAGAGATAGCATCAAAGCTGACATAATAAGCTGAGTTTGAATTTTCCGGCCATTGCCATACCCTGGCCAATGCCGGCTGACTTTGAATTTCATTGCACTGTCATCACTGCTGCCTCTCTATGGTGACAAGCTTCAATTTCACTGCCTTTGTGTTATGATTTATTCACTTTTTTCCTTATCTTATCTCACCGGGCTGCCTGGACCATCTATCATAGGAGTAACCAAACACCTGCCACACACACTCGCTTTGCTATTGCGTGCTACATTTCTATCTGTTTCTATCTGTTTCTATCTCTCACGGACAACTTATGTATAGACTCACAACTCACAGTATTTAAGGCATAGCTCTCACTGTATATACCCCAGCTTCGAGCTAATGTTTAATCTATATCAAACTTTGTTATCTAATCAAAAGCCCAGAACTAGTGCCTAGTCTTAGCTCCTTCCAATAAGAAACTTAACGGTGACTGCCCAAACACGAGACAGCCGTTATCTATTCTTGATAGGAGTTTGAGTCTAACAATTAGCTCGAAGCTTCACCTTGCTCTCAGACCAGAGAGCCTACATGTGGACCATTATCGAAATAGTTCTTACCGCAGCCATCCTCGGCATCAGCCTCGCCATTTTTATCACCACTTTCATACTCACCCTTCTTTTCTGTCTTGGGATATACCCCCGCCCCCATAACGATCAACACAGCAATCATTCCCACCACTCTTTCGATCTCCATGTCCTCCCACGGCAGCCACCAGCAGTCCATCACAGGACACCCATACCCTCATGCAGAACATCAATGCTCGATGAGTACCCTCGCTTCAACCGGGGACCCAACCAGGAGGACCTTCCTAGGGAGATGGAAGTCAGTATTCAGGAAAGAGGCGATGGAGCTGCTGCTGGAGCAAGGCTCCCCTTTATCCAGCTTTCTCCCGACTCGTCCCATCACTTGAGTGCCGGAAATACCCCCTGTCCAGTACGACCCGTTCCTCCCCACACTGCCACAGACCTGGCAAGGTACCTCATCCAACTTGGAATGGGAGAGGCAGGCCCACGAGGTTCCCCAGCCTCTGAGCAACCTACCTGCTGCTGTCCTAGGACTCCCACACCAGATTCACCAACCACGTCCAAGCTTAGTCTTCTCTGGGCCAATGCCAACCTCCCCTACACAGCTTTCATCCCTCGACGCGGTAATCCCTATCAAACAAGAGAGCCAGCAGTGGAGCAGCGTCCTGAACCTCTTGTTATCCCGATCTCCAGTCTCTCGCTGGAGCTCAATCGATACATTACCCCTGGGTACTGGGATCAGCCCGTACAGATCACCGAGCAGCCTCCCACCCCACCAAGAGATTCCTCACCGGAGTTCAAGCAACGAACAACTGACAGGCTCGATGTTCCCTGACGACGAATCATCGTCACTGAAGGAACAGAGGTGGGAAGGAGGCCAGGAGATCGGTGGCCAACCGAATCCTCTGGAAGCGACGATGAGCCCCAGAGCATATACGGCAGAGAAAGGAGACAGGCACAGCGAGAGCGGGCAGCTGCATTCAGAGAAATCGATGAGCACAACCCCTGAGTCGGGGAGAAACAGTTTATTACTCCGCTGACAGCACCAATACCAGTACCAAGGAACTCCCTGCTGAGGCATACCTCAACAGAATCATTGGACACAGGAGTCCATCCCCATCACCTGCTCCAACCCCACAGATCCCTGATGATTCCCCGACCAATCACCCTGATGACAATCGCCAGGGCCCTGTACCTTCTATCAACAGGTAAAATGGTCGAGACCCCTGAAATACTTCTTCGCACCTCCCTACTTGAATTATTTAATCATTTTCTTGAAGAACTAGTGGCGGATCAGGACTGGATCAGAACGCCAGCTGGAATCGACTATGTGTTTTATAATCTTGATTATATCATAAAAGAGGAAGCCAGGCACTTTGCTAGTCAGGCTTACAATATGATCCACCCGGATCATCCGGTTCGGGTCCCCGATCGTTATCAACGACCCGAGGTTATTTTACCCCCGGATGTCTATACCCCTAAACCAATGGCGGACGAACCCCCAGTACCGCCACAACAGGCCACTGCACCATCCTACGCATACAATCTCACATCCAGCTATGCGTACGCGATGCCGAATTATGCGTATCCCAGGGGGTATGGACCGCCTGGGATGCAGGGGTGATCCAGACTTTTTGCCGCCGGCACAGAGGGCACAGGACCCTCTAACCAGCCTCCACCACTGGATGAACCTCAACCTCTGACGGGGCCACCCAGACTGAGTGGGCCGCCAGTACCACCCGCCGTTCCGCTGATGAGCCTAGACTTCTGTGGCAACGGCAACACCAACTCGGAATGAGATTGGGTAATTAACATAGTAGCACGGCAATCAAGGCGATCGTGTGTGCGAGTGGGTTCGGGGCACCTCCATGCAGTAAATCAATTCCTCTATATGCAAGTATACACTGCGACTTTAAGTCTGCGAAGTAGTACTGCTTGGTA